>JARDVY010000027.1:12660000-13325000 GCA_029030555.1 Ornithoptera alexandrae
CAGCAGCACCGCATAGCTCGGTCTGAAAGGAAGAGACCCCCTACCCCCTTTCCACATCTGTAAGGACGCGCTGGAATATATAGACAAAACACAATACTACTTCTCTTTCCCCGCCGCCACATCAACGGTGCGGCACCGATCGCTCCCATAGGGTAAAGAGAGCGGCGAACAACACCGTCCGCGACTCCACCATGGCTGCGAAAAGCAGTACAAGCCTGCCGACGCGGCTCACCGACACATCCGAGGTGAGCTCACCTGGCACGACCACTTCGAACCGGCCTGGTAGGTTCTTAGCTTCAACGGGGGTGACCAAGCCACGGCTACCTAGTCCCACCACGACGACAAGGCGGGAACCTGTTGAGGGGGTGTTGGACATATTCTTCCCCCTAAGGTTCCATATCTATCGGTCCTGCATTGTCCGCATCCAGCGGCTTCCCGTGACATCTACCAGCACTACGTCTACCGCTAAAAACTATATAAGTATATTATTATTGGATCATGCTAAAAGGCTCGGCTGGGGAGCGTTTGGGAAACTCCGCCACATCCTTACCTCGCAAATACCCTAACGTCTCAAGACCAAGGCCTTCAACTAGTGCGTCCTCCCCATCTATACTTACGGCCCAGAGACATGGCACCTGACCATCGAGATGGTCCACCGATTGAAAGTTGCGCAGCGAACGATGGAGAGAGTTACGCTTGGCATTTCTCTAAGGGACAAGATCCAGAACGAAGAAATTCTGCGTAGAACTAAAGCTGTCGACGTAGCTCACAAAATCTACCAGCTGGAGTGGCAGTGACAGCCGATGGGGGAGAAAAGTCTTGGAGTGGACAGGCTTGAACAGGTCGCAGAAGTTTAGGACGCGCTCCCTCCAGATGGACCGACGACATCATCAGAGCGGTCGGAATTGGGTGGATGCGAGAAGCTGAGGCTCGCATTCGGTGGAAGACATTCGCATTGATGAAGGCCTACATTAGTGGATAAACAAAGGCTGATAATGATGATTATGCTAAAGGGAACACGACTACAATCACGTCAAAAATACAGATAGAGCTAGAATAATACGTTTTTATTCGATAAAACGAACAGGACGTTCACCTGATGGTAAGTGATACGCTCATCCAAGGTTGCACTAGTTAGGATGATGGTTCCAAATTAATGATCGAAATACACTAGAATTATCACTACGTGTTAGACGTTAACATTTTGAATAGACTTGCATATGGACATCCTGAATATGGTCCGATGGTGACAGATTCCTCAGCAAGAAGGGTTAAGAAAAAACTAACGTGCGTCCATAAATTAAATATATATACCTAACTGTTTTGCTGGAGGTAGGTCCCCATTGTTGGTGACCGTCTAAGTGAGACTTTCACTTGATGGCGAGTGATACACCCGCCCATAACGTAGCGCTAGTTAGGATGATATACAGCACTACATTGCTCTCTTCGCTTTGAGGTATGTCAAATCTTGTTACCCCAGTAATTTCATTAGCCACAGCGCCTTTCCAAACGGAGAACAGTTAATGCAGACACCATTAGTTATCTGCAGTGTTACCAATGAGAAAAGATATGGAAGCATTGGCAAGTTGTAAGGCTTCAAGTTATGTGATGAAGTTATAGTTAATCCAGCAAGACCGTTGGCTTCGGAGGTATAAACCAGTCCCATTTTTTTTCTTCAATCAGCCACCATTTCAGCCTAATTTTACATGGCATTGCAGAGGCCGTGGCTGGTGAACATGTATTGGTCGACTGAGCTGCTGATATGGCAGATCACTTTATGAGGATGGTAACTATGTAGGAAGGTTCGAAAGAGCACTACCACCAACCCCAAAGCGAAGTCACGGATTGGAGCTGGAGACCTCCGTGCTGATACTGCGCCGATTAAGTGCTAAAAAGTATCTTTACTGGTAGTCTCCATTGCAGCCGACAAACAGTAATGTGCAAACATTTGTGTTTCGGTTTGAAGGGCGCTGGAGCTAGTTATATTACTATGGTAACGAGTGCAATGTGGTGCAGTGTATAACATCCTAACTAGCGCCATGTTATCAACTAGCGTATCACTTACCATCAGGTGAAGGTACCGCTAGTCTGGTATTCTTGAATAAAAAAATAGATACTACCACAGACTATATACAGCGATGGTCTTCATGTACCCGATACCAATTCCAAATTCCGTCAATATTTCATATTGGATACAATAAAATGCGAGCGTTAATTTAATGTTTTAATACCTAATTAGGATTTAAAATACAATAGTGCTTCTAGACTGGTAACACCGACCGATAAGTACAGCTTAAGCATACCACAAGTTTTAAGTTTAAATATTATCAGCTATTATTATTATTAGCTAAGTTAAGTATACAATGAGCTACTAATAACAGTTAAGTATTTGTTAATAATTTTAATATAATAAAAGGCTATTGTTTTAAACAAAACTGAATAGATAATAGAATGTTGCCATATAAAGAAAACATGATAATTTTTATGGACAAACAGCTTTAAAGTAGGGCACATATAATGACTAGTTATTATAAATAAGTTTGTGTTAAGTCCATGAAATAAATTATATATCTAATGAAAGTTAAGAATTGATTTCGGGGTGTAGGGTACCCGCACAACACCCCACGGGATCCAAGCCAACCTAACCTGTTCGTGGTGCACCCTGCTAATCAACAGACGAGGCTCCGGCTCCCACCAACCCGCATTAGGACCAAGGTGGGAAATAGCTCAAATCCCCCCATATGAATCCCTACCTGATTAATGAAGTATTATTTTTAAAAGAGTTAGTACAGCGGGGATAGTGAACTTTTGGCCGGAGAGAATATTTTATTATATTTAATAACTTAAAAAAATTATATCTTCTTAAAGATTAAGTTATAAACAAATATTACCGCCTCTGATAAAAATAAACAATTCTCCTTTCAGTAATTTCGCTTTAGTCTGTTTCTGTAACTTTAAAAAAAAAAGTTTACTATCCCTGATGTACGCACATGATACGTTCTCATTACGAAGGTCTAAAGTTGAACTAATATTCGAAAAATAAATAAGTAAATCAAAGGGGTTTACATTTATCGTTAAACAGGATAAATAAACGACAATAATAATGGAAATAAATTTATACTACTTCCGGTTCTAGAGGTTTTGCGAGAAAACATTTGAAATATTTTTTTCAGCCAAATCTATAAATAGCGGTTACAAGCGGATATCCCTTTAATTTGGAATGGGGCAGTGTGTGTATTCAACGCTTGATTTACTATAATTTTTATGACGACTACAGCTTGTCTATGGTCCCACCTGATGGTAAACAATGTTGTCTTTAGCAAAATGCAGTGGTGAAAACGTTTTTTTTGATAATTTATATCCGACTACGGTAAAATGGTTATTAATTTTTTTTTTTATGTAATTTAATTCTAAGACAATGAACCACAGATATTGCATCATAGACTCGATTTAAAAAAAAAAACCTCGGAGTTTTGTGCCAGCGCTTTTTTCTTTTCGTTCTATCCTTTTCTATTTAATTTTTTTTTTCTTTCAATTTAATAACATTTTAATTTTATATGTTATTCGTCATATCCGTAGGATCTAGTATTTAGATTGGTATCGATACTAGAACCGTCTCCACCACCCTCGACTCGTAGGGTCGGACGATGACGTCACGTCGCACGTGCGCGCGCTCCCTAATGCACATCACCTATTCAGTGAAGCAATTATTACGTCCAATAGGTTAAGGTGAGCGTGTACCAGGAGCAGGTCACGCCGCCCGAGGATTCCATTACGACATCCGTGGAGCATGCAGGCGAGAGAGCAATAAAAAAAATTGTGACCGACTATGGGCGGAGGGGGGTTAGAATAACATCCAACGGAAAACAGCGCTTTTGTAAAATGTTACCACACCACACAGAACCATTTTAGTCTACCTATCGGTGTGGCGTCGCAGTGATGTGGATTTGGTCTCCGGGGGGGCGCCGGTTCGATTACAGCTCGTCGTCGAAGCGTTCGCCGGCGAGGTCGTTCCCGTAGTCCGTCGCCTCGCTGCCCACGAACACGGTGTGGTGCAGCAGCACCTCGGCGAACGACAGCAGATCGTCGTGGTCGTCGTCGGCGGATGCGAACAGGTGGTCCACTTCCTCCTCGGCGATCTCGCTGTGGAGTACAGGATTAATCAAACGTTCTGCTTCTGGTGTAATAGTTAACTACTTGTAACATGAAAACTCTGGCTTCGATCCCGGAGTCACATGTGTAGTTTAGTTTAGTGGTGGTAGGTCTCTGTTGCCGAAGGCCTATTGCAGCCGACAGATAGTACTGTGTAAATATTACTATGTTCCGGTTTGAAGGGTGCTGTAATTACTTGTGTCAGACGAGGGCAATGCAACCCAGTGTATATCATCTTAACTAGCGCCACGTTGTTGTGGGGGAGGGCGACGTGGCGAATCACTCACTATCAGGTGAACGTTACTCTCGTCTGGTCACTTAATTGGATAAAGAGTTTTTTTGGGTGCCAAACGCTTCACCATCAACAACCAACGGGTTCGGATCACTACTCACTCATTGTCCGGTATGATCCAGCGCTTCACCTCGCGCTCATCCAGCATACCGTCGCGGTTCGTGTCCAGTTCGTGCGTGAACTTCTCCTGCTCAGTCAGCAGCCAGTCCTTATCCTGCTGGGTACCTGAGGGCAAAAGCAAACAATATCATCACAACTATAACCTCTACCTCTATCTATCTATGTTGGAGTGGTTAGCCAATTGCCTAATAATAAAAGTCCTTGGTTCGATTCCGGGATCTGATGTGGTGAAATTTGGTTGGTGGTAAGATTTTTCGAAGCAGCCTGGTTAGCTACCACCATAACACTGCTGTGTCCCGGCTATCATCGTATGAGGAGCAGGAATATTCTGAGCAACCTCCGTCCTCAGCCTCATGGAAGTCAGGTTTTTTTCAATACGACGAAGCGACGAGACGAGCGAGACCTTCCACTGATGTTAAGTTATCTGCCAATGACGACGTCGAGTTAGGATGACATACACTGGACCACATCGCGGTTTTCACCTTGATACATATATCTAGATACCGCTGTAATTCCCGATGCTGGATCATTGTAGTCCTAAAAGAAACTGACGCAAGTATTTTTACCGCCATTTTTGTGACGTCATCATCGTCTGATCGGGATTCCTCTTCCTCGATGAGGAAACCTCTCCATCCTGATACAAGGGTATATTTTAAAAGGAAAAGTTTTGTTTTTATTGTGAAGTCCTAAATTTATATTATGTTATTCATTTCTCCTCTTCTTCTTCATAATATCTCCTCATCCTTTTCTTCACAATTACTTCCTCATCACGTCTATTTGACGGGACTTCCAAGTCACGTTCACTCCGAAGTAAGGAGTGACTACCAAACGTTTCACGTCGTAGTATTTATTTAAAAATTTCTCCAGTTAATCCGGATGCAGATGAGATGTGACGGTGGCTGTAACAATGATGACCGTCCACCGTACGGTGGTCGGTGCAACCGGCTGGACAATGGCGTGCGGAGCAGCGCTTGTGTCAACAGGAAGTCGGTGTCACATTATTCATTGTTACAAATTCAAAATAAGCCCTAGATCATAGGGGCGTCGGTTTTGTAAACATGGCCGACTTGGTGCTGCCGGCGCCGCCGACACTGACGACGGAAGTGAAATATTCACCTGATGATGACCCTGCCCATAACGAAGCGCTAGTATAGATGATATACACTGCACTGTATTGTGCTCGTCGCTTTGAGACATATATGTGTCGTTACCATGGTAATTTAACTAGATACCTTATCATCATAAGGTGTCCACGACTTACTTTTTTGGCGATCAGATTGTGAAAACCATCTCAATCCTCAACTATTTTCTCTTGTAACTAGTTACAGCGTCCTTTAAACCGGAACACAGCAATTGCATTTTGTTGAGCGGCAAAAATAGGAGCTGCAGTGGTACCTATCAGGATAGTCTCCGGCGATGTGACCTCGGTATCGAACCAGGGACCTCCGTAGCCCAAAACAAGCGCTTGGCCACATCTCCACGTCAATAGTCTTCTGCGTACGTTTTGGTATATTTGTTTCGTCATAACGGCTGTAGTTCAGCTCACCCCTGTCGCCAATGAATTCGGTGAGGTCGATGACCCCGTCACCGTCGGCGTCGCGCTCGCGCATCGTCTGGTTCACCAGGAACGGCCACATCTCCTCGTGCTCCTCCGGGTTGGAGAACACCTGGCACAGTCCAGCAAATAATCGATTAAAACAGAGGCTTATGTTCATAAGTTAGATGATGATAATAATCATGGTTATGGATGGATGGATGTACAATCACCGTTCTCAACATGTATATTTCCTCATGATGAGGCTCTTCACCATAATCTTAAGCTTATTAGGAATTGAACCCACGAATAATCGAATCACATACTAGTACCACCTCACTTAACAACTGGATTGTGATGTGTTCCATTAGTAAATAAACCAAAACTTACCTCGTACTCTTCCAGGTCCAGCTTATCGTTGCCGTCTTTGTCTGCAAGTGCCCACATCGCCTTTTCCTCATTGATCAACTGGACAGGAGAACAATAACAGATAATGCATTAAATGGGAACCTCCTCTTTTAGTTGGTGATATTCAACAAAGAGTAAACACATGAATATCCTCACTTCATAGTTGGTGATATTCACCAGAGTAAAACAGTGCTTGCTGAAGTACACCAGGTCTTTTATATTGACCAGACGAATAGAGCAACAGTGTTACAAAACCATGGCAGTAGCCAAGTCATTCCACAAAATTCTACCACCATCTGTACTCCAATAGGTGTGATCAACTCCAATTGGCGAATTGTTTTTACTTTGTACAGTTTGTCCGCTTGTTTATGGCAATACTTTTATAAAATATTACCAGTTAGGGGTGGGGGTTTTCTACGGTTACAGTGGGGTGTAAGGGCTCCTGCACAACAATTTAAGAGACCTAAGCCAACCTCAACTGCTCATGGTACACCCTGTTAGTCAACAAACGAAGCTCGGGCTCCTAACAACTCGCATTGGGCCAGTGTAGTGGCAAATGGCCAAAATCTCCCCATATGAACCCCTACAAACGATGGGCCCTAGCACCTGGTAATTTTGCGGGCAGTGCAGGACCAATTAATGTGGAGATGTTTGAGGGAGGCCGATGTCTAGCAGAAGACATCTATAGGCTAATGAAAGGATAGCATTAAATTTTTAAAAGATTCATAGCAAACTTGAAATCAGTTGGTTGTAAAGGTCTGACTGGTTCTTATCCAGTGGGCTCAGTAACCATGGCTTGATCGCTTATGACGAAGTAAAGTTGAAATTGTATGATGAGCCCATGACAAAGAGTTGGCTAACATCAGGTACACATTCGAGTGTCAATAAGATGGGTTAACAAACCGAAGGTCGGTGATCATTAATACCCTCATCACTCACCAAACCTGTGTCACCCGTCTCGTCGGGAGCCACGTCCTCCTCCTCATCCGCTCCAAATGTATCGCGCAAGTACTCCCTCCACGTCACGGCCCCGTCACGATTCTCGTCAGCCTCTGCCAGACGCTCCTGTGCCTCCTCACGAGATAACTTACTGAACACAGATAAAAAATATCTTATTAATAGGTGCATCTTATATATTGTATTAAGTAATAGAATTTGTTTAAACACAGACATTTCAGATACACCACCCTTATGTTAATATCAGGAGGGTTTTCCATCACAAGATCAGTACATCATGTGAAAAATCATCCAAAATATAGACAACATGTCCTATGTCCAGTAGTGGATGTTTATCGGCTGATGATGATGATAAAAGACAACATTAAAGAAAAAATACATACAATTATAATTCTCATATATTATTGTTAAAAAAATTAAACTGGAAGGTTAATACGACTAAGTCTTAGTAGAAAGAAAAAAATTTAACAAAATCATATTTGGAAATTATAAAACAAACAATTTTATTACTTCCATGCAGCCGAGACTGACTGTGATCAAAAGTTGTGGACTTTTGGTTAGTGGAAAGGTTACAAAATAGTTTAACTAAATTACTTTTAATTTGTAACAATATCAGATTAAGAGCAAAATATACACTGAAGTATAAATGATTAAATGTTATATATATTATTATATAAAATGATTAACAAGTTTACAAATAGTCATTGACATGTTAGTAGATTCTGATAGAAATTATAATTAAATATTATGTTGCGGTTCTGAAATTCTTTATTATATTATAATAATAAAAATTATCAGTAATGTCCTATAGTTTTTATTATGCCTATAATTTTAGTTATTGTTGCTGTTAAAGTGTAATAACAACCAAATTCATACAAAAGACTCTTATTAAAATGATTTTAAGTTATAATTTTTATAAACAAAAATTTTAATTCAACAAATAATCTTTACTGATTTTCAACAATAATATAAAAATTCTCAACAATAATATAAATTTGAAAAACATACAATAAACAAAAAATCTTTAACTTACACAAAGGAGTTGAGGATCCACTTCTTAAGCTCATTCCTGTCAATGTGCTTGTCCCCGTTGAGGTCCATCTTGGGCAGCAGCAGGCCCAGCCGCCGCTGCGACTCCTCCGGGCTGAGCTTGTCATACTCCTCCGCTTCTTTCACGCTTCCTATGGTAAAATAATATGTTGCGAGAAGAATACTCGGCACGAACAACAGCAGGGCGTGTTTAATGGGCATCTCGCGGCGCACTATCGCATTTCTTATCGCAAAATAAACTGCTAAGCATTACAAAGTCGACGTGCGCGGGCGCAGGCGCCGCGGTGAACGGCAACATAAAATTAAATAGTGCACCTAAGATAGCTTCGTGATCGAATTCCAAGTTATGGCCCGCCTCGCTGTAGTGGTCGAAGTCTCGGGCCCGGTAGCTGCCGTCCGATTCCCGTTCTGCTGTATCGATATTGTGGCTGTGAACTGCTGCTGATGTACAATGTAAAATATACGGCGCGATGAACAAAACGGACAAAAAACATATGTAAGCCATCGCGATCCACTTCCTCCGTCTGGCTTATTTTAAACACGCACCTCGATTCAATAAATAGTTTTGTTATGCAAATTCTACGACGGCTCTTTTATTTCTTAAAAATAACATTCAGTCATCGGCCGGAATAAATAAAACAACGATTGACAATTGACAGATAGAAGGAGGAGCCGTACTCGTTAATTCATTGATTGGTCGGTAACACGCTCCTGTCTGGCGGACGCTGTTAAACATTTTATTTTATTCATAACTTATTATATAAACTCTACAGTTTATTAAATCCTTATGAAGTCTTGAAAATACAAACAGTTTTCCAATATTAATTTAAATATGAAATAATGTTGCCATTGCTATATTTGAGCATTACATTATTTTAAAAATCTTCAGAGATAACATTTCACAATTTTCTTTTAGTTACGCTTGCCGAGCTGTTTCACGGATTGAAGAGTTAACTATTTATGTTTTTATTCCAATGCTACATGGCTATGGGTAGTATTATAATATCTAAGAAATAATTAATATGAACCCTTACAAATGTGGAGATCTTTGAGAGAGGCCTTATGGCCAGCAGTGGACGCCTACCGGCGAATGATGATGAATAATAATAAAATTACAAACATGTTTTACTTTTATTCATGAGTATTATTAATATTAAATACATTGCGCAAGGAACGGCGACCAAAAATATATAAATAAAAAAGAAAATTGATTGTTTGTGTTATTAATGTATATTTATGATAATTATGCTATAAATTAAGCTCTTCACGGATTATAATTACATTTTGTATAATAACCATAATAAAGCATAAAAAATTGTAACATTTTATCGCCAATCACGTGAAAATTGGTGAACGTATCGACATGGGAACATAAGCATTCAACGCGGAATGATTTGTAGATGGTTATACGATATTTATTTTTTATAGATCCTTCGCTTTATTCTAGTTAACTTTTACAAAAAATAGATTTAGTTTATTTACACGATTTTGATTTATTTACAAAAGTCATTTGCGACTGCGGTCGCTCACAAGGAATATTCCTGACAAATTTCAAGTTGGCTATTATTTATATAATATTTCCGACCCAAGTCAAAAGAATTAGCGTAATAAACAAAAAATATAAGAAAAAGTTTATGAAATTACTTATATATAAAATAAAATCAATTTTGTCTTATTTATTGAATTAAAAAAAAAAACACAAATATGACAATTTCAAAAGATTTAATAAAGGAAAAAGTTATCAAACGTTTCGTTTAAGAAGATCAGAATAGCTGTTAAGAAAAAAAAAGTATATCATCATTATGATGAAGTAGATATTAAAGTGTTAAACGCATTCGGTTCGTACAGAAGTAGTACAGTTTTCATTTTTGTCACATTTCCTATTTCAACAAATTATTAGCAGCCATGACAATCAACCTCACTCTTCGGCTGGCCACGTGGTTCGGATAGGAGATCAAGAATTTCGTCAGATGTTTGCGTACGTCCGTCACGACAAAAGGCAAATGGCTACGTGTTACGGCATCATAGGTATTTAAATTGATTATGGCATCTTCCAGGTATCTGCAACGAATTGGCACATCGTTAGTCGCGACAGGCATCACCAGGGACAGGTTTTTAATTGACTTTACTGGTGGTAGGTCGTTGTTGCCGGAGACTGTGTAGGTACCACCGCATCGCCTATTACAGCCGACAAAAAGTACTGTGCAAACATTACTACAGTCCAGTTTGAAAACCGTTATAGGTAGTGAAATTACTGGGGTAACGAGACTTAACATGTTATATCTCAAAGCGACGTTGTTTTGGGCAGGCATATCACTTACCGTCAAGCGAACATTCTGTTCATTTCGTTGAATAAAAAAAAACACATAATATGCACCTGCATTTGAGTTGCGTGTCATGGACCATGTCGGTGGCGAGTTGTTGAATCAGCGACAGAAGCACGGACTGGTGCAGCTTGCAGGGAGGCGCGAACACGGTGAGTGGGTCCGCCGCGCGGCACGCCGCCATCACCAGCGCTAGGTCCGACGACGACAGAGCCTTCTCGAACGAACCGTTCAAGTTGCCTTCTTTTATTTGCTTGTTGATCTCCGCCGACTTCAACTGAAATATTACAAAACCAATTTTTTTTTTTTTTATGTGATGAAGCGACGAGACAAGCGAGACTCCTGGTCGTAGGACTGTCGCTAGAGACCGTCTATGTAGGTACTACCGCAGCGCCTATTGCAGCCGACAAATAGTACTGTGCCGACATTATTGTGTTCCGGATTGAAGGGAGTTGTAGCTAGTTAAATTACTGGGGTAACGAGACCCGACATATTATGTCTGGCCGGCCCGCGGCGAAGGCCCTACCCGAGGCGGCCAGCTCCGGAGGCCACCGAAAGCTCACCGGAGTGACCGGGAGCTGCAGAGGCGGATTTATGCTGCCCTTTGCGGCCAATTTGCAGGGGCGGTTTCATACTGCCCCTTGCAACCGTGGTGGAGTCGCGGAGGGAGAACCCTCTGCGACTAACCGGTGTCGCACCGGTGATGCGGTGACGGTAGGGCCGCGGGGGAAGAGGAGTGTCAGTATTGCGATGCGCCGTTCTCTCTATCCTCCGCGGTCGTTAACGGCTAGCGGCGGCAGGGTCGCGGTTGCGAGTGAAAGCCATTCCGTGACCCTGCCATCAGGCGATGAGGCGGAACATCGTGGGGGTTTTAGTCGGTGCAAGTCCGACATAACCCGTCCTTGCTCCCCCGAGGACGAGTATGCGTAGGCATTGCCCTCACGTAAAACAAAAAAAAAACTGCTAACCAATTGCTCTATGATAGAACTCTTCGGGTCGGAGGGTTGTGGTGGGCTTGGCGGCACATAATTGGAATCTACATACAACCAATCATCATCGTAGTACGGGTCCTCATCTTCTTGTTGAAAGAGTATGTTAAATACGTTTTCCCGCCATTCCTTTAATTCCTTTTGAAGTATTCTGTAAACATAAGATTATAATGATCGTTGGTACCATATCATGGTCATCTTATCACCTAGTTCTGGTTTCCCTTCATTTCCTTATAGGGACATTTTACCCCTTTGTTACAACTTATTTTTGATATCATGTAGTATAAGGGATCCCGCACAATGACTCACGGGACCCAAGCCAACCTCACCTGCTCAAAACGAGCCTCTGGCTCTCACCAACCTGCATTGGGACAGCGTAGTGGGAAATAGTCCAAATCCCCCCATATGAACCCCTACATATGAGAGCCCTTAGTGCCCAGCGGTACTGGAGTCCATGCTGACTGTATGTGAAGATCTTTGGGTAGGCCTCTGTCTAACAGTGGATCTCTATCGGCTGATGATGACGATGATATTACTATTCAGATGTTTTATTACTGTACTAGCTGTTCCGCCAGCTGTGCTGGACGTAACATCCTGGTAACCCCTTTAGTATGGCTAAAATTTCGTAAAGTCCGTTCTTAGCTGACCTATTCTCGGCAAAACGAATATTCTTATGAAATTTTAAGTGTCCGTGCTTTATGATTCCCGAGATATAACGATTAACGACAAGTGTACATAGATGGAAATCTATTTACACATGCACGCACGCACGCACGCACGCATACGCGCACGCACGCACGCACGCAATGTCGCGCTCATGCTCACGCACTCATGCATGCACACACGCACGCATTCACCGCACGCACGCACGCACGCACGCTCTCGCACGCACATTCGTCCGCACGCACACACGCACGCATTCACAGCACGCACGCACGCACGCACGCTCTCGCACGCCCACACGCACGCGCCCACGCACGTATGCACGCACGTCTACACGCACGCACCCAACCACGCAAGCACCCATGCACGCACGCACGCACACACACATATATAGTAAGAGGCCAAGTAATACAAAATATTGGATATACTCTTGTAAGATCCGTTGCAGATGTTGTATTACATCCCCGCTAAGGTCCACCTCCTCCAGCATGCTCTGATGCATCTGCAGCGTATTCCGTAGGTTCCTAGTTTTTTTGTGCATGGCGGTGAAAATCACACCCAAGTTGTTTTCTACTGTAAACATAAGCTTCATAAGTCTGTGCAAGTGATCATCACATGTCGCCATTAATAACTTATAAAGTAATATTAGATATGACCTCATTATTTACTGGTGGTGAGTCTCTGTTGCCGTTCCATCAAAACCGGTTCATCCGAATCGCCACCGGTGCCGAACTGTACCAGCGCAACGTGGACCATCACAGCAACCTCAAACGCCCAACCGTAACGGAGCACCTTCGAGAGCTTCGAGATCTACTTTGACAAGGCGTCAACTCACGCCAACCCTCTAGTGGCCAAGGCGACCAACTGCGAGCCGCCACTGAACCCCTAGACCAACAAGCGTGGACCACGGCATACGCTAGTCTTGACATCACCAGGAGTTCCCCATACCACGCACAAGCCAATCGTCACCAACACTTTGCATTTCCATATCACCTGGCGGTACAGCTACACACACACCGCGTACATGCAGTACACCTGCTATCAGGGGCTGTTCTCACCGCCCAGAGTTTCCAACACAGGCGAAGGTGGCCGGGAAACAGACCCGAGCTCGTCTCCGACGACTGCGAGGAATTACGAGGATATCAAGACGACGATATATCTTGATATCCTAATAATTTCACTAGCTAAAGCGCCCTTCAAACCGGAACACGGTAATGCTTGTACAGTACTCTTTAACAGCTGCAATAGGCGCTGCGGTGGTACCCACCTAGACGGTCTCCAGCAACAGACCTACCACCAAGAAAAGTCAGAGTTAGGGAGATCCTATTAACCATAACCAAAAACGCTAGTTATTAATAAAACTTACACTTTTCAAACGATACTTCCAGAACTCTGGTGACCTGCTTGAGCAGCCGGCGGTGGGACTGCTCCATGATCGGAAGGTACGCAGCGGTGAAGTTCTGCGAGAAACTGCTCCTTACGACATCCTTCACGCATTGTTCCGTCGACGACACTATTTGCCCTTTAAGATCCTTAATAAATATGTTATAAAACGAATAAATCAATTATTTATCAAAAAGGAAACATAAAAAAAATTTAACACTGTTCCTTAAACTAGATTAAACATCAGCCTCATAAGAACCGGATGTTGAATTACACATCACTTATATACACCCGCAGTAGTGATGAGTAAAACTGGTCTCGGTCTTTAGAAAAAGCAAGAGCAAGACCTATTATGCTAGACCAAGACCAAATGTGCAATACTAAAAAAAAGATTTCGTGGACATGATGAGTTAAAATATTTATCACAACTGGAACATGCGCTTTTCTTCAGGAAACAAAATATTTAATATAATACAAGACTGAAGACCAAGACCAAGACTAGAAGTATTTAAGTAACACCGAGAACGAACAGACAAGACCAAGATTATCCGAATCTTGGTCAAACAACTCACGGGATCCAAGTCATCCTCATCTGCTCGTGGTTTGCTTCATTTATTAATAAGCAGGGTGTCTGCTCTGGATACTACCAACCCGCATTGGGCCAGTGTGGTGGGAAATGGCCCAAAACCTCCAAATGGATCTCTACCCGACAGATGTGGGAATCTTTGGGAGAGGCCTATATCCAGCAGTGGAAAATTATCAGCTGATGATGGACCCGCCAATTGTAAGCTATTGTTACATAAAAGTGAAACTTTTATTACTGTAATATTGTTTATTTTTTTATATTATTATTATTATAGGTTGATCAATTGAGAGTAGTTCAGCACCAGTAGAGTAGATGATGAAGACTGTAACCTATCCACTTGGTGAAGGCTGTCATGTACCCAAGTGAAGTGCCGGAAGTAACATCTTGAAATACTTTATAGTAAAAATCATAGAAGATTTTGATTACTTACCTCGCTCTGTAGGAACTTGGTCAAAGCATCTTTAATATCCAACTCCAACGCCTGACTTGATTCCAAAACTAGATTCCGCTTTAATTCTAAGCAGTTCAGGAAGTTCTTGGCTCGCTCGTTTGCTTTATTATCACCATTGACAGACATGATTTTCTTTAGTGTTGACTCGGTGAACTCCTTCGTACTGCATAATTAGAAGCATCTTTATAGATATCTTGAAACCAGGAGGAATCTCCGTGAGAAGTTAAAAATACTCTGCTTCGGAGGGGTAAGAGTAATGTAGAATTATTTGTCTCAATAAGATCCTCTCGATTTGCTACAAGGGTTCTCGGATTTTCCTCCAAAATTCACCTGTACCATATACTACGACTAAAAGTGGCACAGTCTTCTCTAGCACTCTCACTTTGTTCCGACTAACACGAGACCACTTCATGTTTATCATCGTCCATTAGTAAACAATTTTAGTCGCCTTCTACGACCGGTTAGCTTTAGCTTAGTTTCTCACCTAACGTCTGATCATAAATATAATGAATTTAACCACTTACATTAGATCCTGAAGTTTATCCGACAAATTTAATTCTTCCATAAGGAATGCGTAGTTGTAGGTAAACTCATTTAAATCCTTTTTTAACTCAAACAAAACGTTTTGCTGTTCCTGCAGCAAATCTGAAAAAAAAAACATTCCGTTTTACTAAAAATACTAATAATTTTTACTACTCGGCAGTAGACGTCCGACGGCTGATGGAGTTGAGAATATTTTTACAAATTATTATGAACATTAATCATCATCAGTCGATAGACGTCCACTGCTGGATACAGGCCCCCCCCGCCCAAAGATGTCCACATCGATAGATCCTGTACTGCCGTATAATTTGGGTGGATTTGAGCCATTTCCCACCATGCTGGCTCAAAGCGGGTTAGTGGAACCACGGGCAGGTGACGTTGGCTTGGCGCCCGAGAGTTATTTTTCTCTTAATGTAATGGATCCCGCACAATAAGTAAATAATGACGAAACAATAAAAATATCAAATTATTATCAAACCTTTGAATATTCATTTATTTATATACATTATTTAATCTTTTTTTTTTTTATTATATTATTGTTTTTAGGGATGTTACTTATAGGTTATAATTTTTAAGATATCTCACCGCTCAACTTTTCGATCTTCCTCTCCAATATAATAAAAGATTCGATATCTTCCAAAGAATCTCGGGGCGTTGTGTATCTGTTCCCGTAAACATGCTCCCGTCCATCAGAAGCCTCTTTAGAACGTATATCATCAGCCGAGCTAGAAGATACTTCCGACACTTGAGACTTCTTGAGAGCCCCCTCAAGCTTCACTTTATGACGTACAGAGTTTTTAGAACAGTTGCTCGCTTTTTCTGAGAACTTTAACGAATTTAACGATTTTGAACGTATCATATTATTTGCTCGCTGCCGTCCCCAACGACAAATGCTGATACTGAAAGTGACAGCTTGTGATAATTTCTTTTTTAATCTACCTCCATATCAGCGGGGATTTCGCACAATAATGAATCAACGTGTTTGACAGATTACGAATAGTACAGAAACTAAATAGTTTTCTAACAAATATAATTTCTTTTAAATACCCTCAAATACGGTCGGTGACGGACAATATCCAGCAGTGAGCGTCTGTTCCTCAAATACAAGTAATCGTTCTAAAATAAAAATTTTATGTTTGACATTTATCATTGACAAAGCTCTTGCTGTATACTTACCTTAACTGATCTATATTTATCTTTTCTTGTTTTTTTTTTCTTTGTTCGTTTTCTCCGAGCATTTTTGGGCCTGGGCTTGCAATGCTATTCTTTACATTTCCTTTATTTATTACCTTTATTCTCTTCTTTCTTTCTTTTCTTATCTTTCTTTCTGTTTTTATTTATTCCACTTTCTTTCTTCATTCCCTATCTTTCTTACATTCATCGCGCTCAAAATAAGGGAGGTGAAATTCTTTATTTCATTCTTTATTTATTTAGCTATTATAATTTTCTTATTGATGAGAAAGAGCTGTTCGGACCACCAGGGCAATTCGGTCCTCTTTCTCTTGAAGGTCTTCGGCAGGAATGAATCTCAGGCGTTTCCCGCGGTTTCCGCATACCACCCGACTATACTCTCCAATGCCTCCTTGTCGGTGATTTTGTCCACCTGGGATGGCGTCAGGGAGCGGTCGGAGAGCAGACGGGCGAGAGTCGTTCAAAACTCTCCCCAGTCCGCCCTTTTGATTGCGTACTTCTGCATGGAACACCTGATGTCCGTGCCGATGGACCTCACAAGTTTCAATTCGAACAGAATTGCCCTGTGGTCCAACGAAGATACTTCCTCCGCTGTACGCCAGCCCTCCACTCGATCGAGCAGGCCGGTCGTGCAAGAGGTTATATCCACGTAGCTGGAGTAGCGTTTACCGGCTCGATACGTATCGAACGTAGGCTCAGACCAATGGTTCAGCATGTGGAATCCCAGGTGGTGCAGTGTTGCCGCAAGCTCAGTCTCTCTCCGCTCTGTGGACTGGCTTTCCCCGCAGGTGTCATGGACATTGACGTTGCCGCCCAGCACCTTGTTAGCAATCCCCCAGCCCTCGACAACCGAGCCGATTCGGTCCAGGTATGCTTGCTTCCGATCCGGTGCAGGTTCGATGTGCTTGTCTGGCTCCAGGTAGACGGATACCACCCTTATCTCCCAAGCCCCGTTTCTCAGTCTGGCGACAACTATTTTACCAGACGTGAGGTCGGGACATTGAGTGATATGGATGGTATCGTCGAACAGTACAATGGCCGCCTTGACAACCTCCCCGGCGCCTCGGCCAACGCATTACACTATCCTTGTCCCTGAGTAGTGTCGCATCTCCCCGATAGTGCCGATATACGGCTCCTGTACGCTCGCGAAAGCCCACCCTCTCTTCGGCGCTTCGCGTATCAGCTCGGCTGTGGCTAGCTCGGACCTTTGCCGGTTCAACTGCACAACTCGGTACTGGTGGTGCCCAGTCCAGATATTGTGGTCGGCCCCCAGGGTGCCCTTAGCAATACGCTATTAACGCCCACGAGACTGCGTCCCATCTTCTCTGGACGGGGTATTCTTTGTTGAACTCCCTGTGGTCTCACCGGTCTGTCTTGGCCTTCCGGCAGTTCCGGCAGGCGGGAGGTTTCCTGGCTTGCTAATCCGCGCACTGCCCCCTGAGGTGCTGGTCACCGGAATGGCTGCACCTATCCTCCTTTTCTATGCAGCTTCTTGCTGTGACCATACCTCAGGCACCTTGTGCACTGCACCATTGGGGACTGGTCTAGCACCCTGACCCTCTGGAGGTTGACGTGCATTATTCCCACGCTTGTGAAGCGGTTCCAGAGTACTGGCGACAAGCACATCACGATGTGAGACATTAGAAGGTTCCTGACCCTCCGCCTGAACCTCACTTCCATCCCTTTATCGCGCTGAGGAACGTCTCCAAGCAGTTGAGCGTTCTGGGTTTTAATCGCTTTTATAATGTCCTTGTCCGTATTACATTGACCTTCCCCCTATAATCTCTATGGTTGTAGGGGCTTATATGAGGGAATTTGGGCAATTTCGAACCGACTTACACTATGCGTGTTTGTGGACGCCAGAGCTTCGTTTGTTGATTAGCAAGGTGCACCACGAGCAGGTGAGGTTGGCTTGGGTCCAGTGAGTTGTTCTGCGGGATCTCTAACTTATTAGTTTGAATTATTCTTAGCGTCTATCTAATCAAACCATTGCGCGTCAGATATTATTTATGTTAATAATTTATAAAATAAATATTTTAGCTCTTTTTGTATATTATTTCTAATGTCGCATAAAAACGCGATATATCGATCGCAATGTATAAATAAAATCTTATAGTTTTTGATTACTTACATAGCTATATAGGATCTTGATCAAACGATCTTTAATATTGAAATCCTTTTTCTAAAGTTCGACTTGATTCCGCCATAGCATATTCCGCTTATCGCCATTTACATCGAGTAGGATCTATTACCATTATCTGGTAAAAAATGCTATATTTTAATGAACGTAGTGACTAGATGAGCTGAACGTCCATCTGATAGTAAGCGATACACCTACTTCTCATAGCAACGTAGCGCCAGTTAGTATGTGATACACTGCACCATACGGCGCTTGTCGTCTTAAGATGTTGAGCCTCGTTGACTCGGAAATTTAACTAGTCAACCTTCAAACCAGAACACAGTAATACCTAGACGGTCTCCGGTGACAGAGACCTACCACCAGCAAGTCAATTCCGATAGTAATTTTGGTATTGAATCCTTAGCTTTAATATATCGGATAAGAGTAGTACTGGAGGGCACCTGTGCGCTCTGAAAATCCCTCACATCTCACTGAGCGTGAGCAACAATGGGAGTTTAGCTAGTCTATATCCCTAAAAGCCATAGCTTTCTTTTTATTTTACTATTATCTATATAAATTAAATAATATATATTTTTTTATACTATCACGCCTTTTTTCCCAGTAGGAGTAGACAGAGGCGAATAAATCCTCAATTTTTTTACCAGATGTGGTCAGATTACGTCCCATGTAACAGTAGTATACATATATTCCTGAAAATAAATCCGGAACGAAGAAATTCGACGGAGAACTAAAGTTGTCGACTTAGCTTTCAATATCTGTAAGCTGGAGTGGCAGTAACGGCGGATGAGAGAGGATTCTTGCAGAGGAGGCCGCGTACAGGACGCAGAGGTGTTGGACGCCCTACCGCCAGATGGGCAGACATCACCAGAGCGGTCGGAAGTGTTTGGATGCGAGAAGCCAAGGATCGCACTTGGTGGAAGACATTGGGAAAGGCCTATATCCAGCAGTGGATAAACAAAGGCTGACAATGATGATAATGAAAATAAACTCGCTCACTCTTCTCGCTTATATTTAGAAAACAAAATAGCGTTCACTTTTTTTATGTAAAATGAAGAATAAAAAAAAACAATATGAACAAATGTGATTTATTTAATTAACATTAAGATAAATAAAACAACAATGCAATATACACACATTTATTACAGATATGCCGTACTGAACAGTAACATACACTACGCAACTGTATTATATATATATATGTTATATACTTAGATTTATCATGCAACTTGCAATAAACAATAACACGCCCCGGAGTCACTTTAACAGCGCACCGGAAGTTCGACATGGATTTATATATCATTTGTATACAGCACTATACATTATGAATCTATGGAAAATTATCTATGCGTATATAACGTAGGTGTATACAAATTGTCCGTGGTCCATCGAAGCGTAACCAATCACTATAAAACGAGTGTGTCTACGCTTTGCCTACGTCACGTCAAATCGCATACAAAGACCGGCACGAAGAAATCAATTCAGCTCCGGAACTACGTCAGAATTTGTTGGCATTCACATTTTGGCCTAAGAACATTCACTGTAACATCTTATAATAATGGTGCATATATTACATTTTAATAATACATTATCATTCATTTAATATCGAAATATCATTATTGTAATTCAACGGTAAATTAAACAATTGTCGCCACTGAAAGTAAATACAATGGAAATAATAAAAATATATGGACCATAATTTATTGCTAACCATAAAAAGTAGACAAAATGGTAAATAAATAAAGTTTCAATGCGATTGTAAAAACAATTCGATTCTAAATAAGGAAGCACGCTGAAGCAACCGCCCGATCACTCAAACAACCGTGTCGCCAGGTTATTGCAATTGGTACATTTTAAAAGCGGGCAACATTCAAAAAACGAACACACATTGGCCGTGTGAGCAAATGTTTAAACCTAGAAATAACATTACCTAAAGACTAGGGTCTTTTACACAATAATACTTATACCATCAGGCCCTCTCCTCACAGATTATATAAAAATATCTCGATATAAACTGCAACATCGATATCTTTTTTAGTCTGTATAGAAAATTTTGTTAGGTAATATAACTCCAAGAAGATTAATTTACATGAAATATATTTTTATTACAAGCTTTATTGGATTAAATATTAAAAAAAAATGCAGGACGATTTGATAAATAATTACAATTTTACATACAATTGATTTCTAAATATATTTTTCTAATAATAAAAATGTTGCTACACAGATAAGATATTTTGAGGTAGCATTTGTGTTTTGTTGCAAGGTATCTTTTTTTTTTGTTAATATTCCGATATAACAAGAGAAGCTTATGGTATAGAATATCGTACCGAATATTTAAATATATTGAGACCCATTTTCAGTACAATTTGGAATGTATTTAACACTACCGGGTGTTTTTAACAACTTTTTGATTACAAGTATAATAAGCATAACATAATATTTACAGTTTCAAAGGCGGCAAAACTGATATGTATGATAAATACGCCGGTTACAATGTTGCCAGATGAACAGATTATATAATCTCTTTGAAGCTACTGTGTGAACGAATATCACATCAGCATCACACAAACACGTAAAATACAAAATTAATTAGAACTGGATAATAGGTAATATTTTTTAAAATAGCTCATATCATTTTATGTTATAGTAAAATATGTTTAATGCCTAAAAAGTAATTTAACACGGGCGCTTTAGATAGCCGCCATTTTGGCGAGTTTATTGGTACGTCATAAGATAGAGTTTCGTTCGGAAATCCTTTTAAAAATAAATAAATTGCGCAAAAAGAAATTGCATTAAATAGTTTTGGCGCCTTAATTATAAAAAAAAAAAATCCGTTATTGTATAATTACATTTATCTAAAAACAGCCATCACAACGAAAATAACACAAAGCTGACGGAGAGCAGTTGATAAATAGTTTATATAGCACAACTGGATGAAGGGCAATGGGTACATCGTCATCATCAGCCAAAGACATCCGCTGACTGCTTTCATACATGATTAAATACGAAGCAAACCTGGTTTTAAACAAACGTAAGGTAAAGGTCGCGACCTATAAATGGCGGCACAATACAGTTAAACTTTTAACAATGTTGCCATTTCTCATTACCGGCACAGATTTTGAGCCTTAATTTAATTTTTTTATTTAATAAATGTTGGCAACATTACTAGTGTTAATTTATATTAGTAACAAATTTATCTTTTAACTTTATGCATTACGATAATAAAAATGAAGTTTTAGATAGGTCTTATTTTTTTCTTACTGGTCACACTGAAAAAATTTCGCTGTTAATATAGCTTTAAAACGAGTTGAGATCAAGTTGGCGTGTTATTTACTATATAGGAGTGGTTAATGAATTAATTTGAAACCGACAGTTAAATTGTTAGAAGTCCAAATCGGAACTTTACGTTTGTGCCGGTAACTAATCTAGGTCATCTAACTTTCGCCTGGATTACGATAATATACAATAAACACTACCAACTAATCAAACATACAACCATAACTTTAAAAAATATATATTTCTAAGAAACGGCAAAACACATACAAGTAAGCTACCTTGTAAAGTATACCATGTTACAAATAACAGGTATCGGATAAACAGATACGCGATATGTAAAGCTATTACGAGGGCGTTACAGATAACATCTATTCTAAGTTTTTTTTCCTTATAAATAATTACTTTATATAATTGCATATAATAATTTATTTTATATTTGAATATAATATTGAATAATTCCCACTATCTATGAGCGAATATATTAAACAGATAGTTTTTTTTTTTAATTGCAACCCTTTTTCTTGGAGGACAGTGGTTTCAGTAGCTTGCAACATTGAAAAAAAAATCTTATTAAATTGATAAAAATATAAAGTTGGTTACTTTTGTAAAGTTTTATCTAAATACAAAGTTTAATTTGATAATTTTTTTCTTCTTAAATCAGTATCAAGTATACAGTTGATGTTGTTTAGACCAAACTGCACATTCACATATAATTGACAGAAAATGGAGGAGAAGAAAGTAGTAGTATCAACATTAGATAGTGAAATTACTGGGGTAATGACACTTGACATCTTGTTCTCAGGGCGTAGTGGTAATGTGGTGCTGTGTGTATCATGCTAACTGGTCACACACGCCACATCATTATGGGGAGGCTTTACTTGTCGTTAGGTTAACATACCGCTCACCTCGTTGGGAACAAGTTGAATGAACGTCTGCTGACTTACCTCGACAAGTGTAGCCATATTAAAAAAAAATCAATTTCGTGACACGTCGAGCGTGGCGCAGTGAAACCGGATGTTATTACAAAACTATAAACAATTTTGAACGTCGCCGTGGACCAGATGTCTGTGTATCTTCAAATTAGACATTATAAAACTAAGTTTAGCTTCCGTCTCCAATGAATCCAGTTCTCGTATATTTTTCAAGACATGTTTTTTTTTTTGGGGTATAATATTGAAATAAGCAACTCATGTTATACTTAAAAGAGAAAAGTTTTTTATGTGGGGGAGAGAGGGGGAGCGATGTGTGGATGTTTTTGATGAGAGGGTTACTCTTGCATAACTAGCGGGCAAGTGTTACCAGTGTTCAGGTCATTTGTAAAGCGGCGCGCCGGTGAAGGCGACGGGCTGCTCGTTGGCGACGAGGTTGGCGCGCGGCGCCGTCGTCGGCTGGCCCAGACCCGCTTCCAGCGTCGCCGCCGACGTCCTCATCTCCTCCGCCGACGCCCTGCACAACACACACCCCTTTATTACAATCTTTAATGAAATAACCAACTTCATCAGAAATCAGGCTTAACTCAAAAATTACTTCACCATCAGCGAACACGTGGAAGTGGAATACAATATACATATATATGAAGTGTCAATAGCTCGTAGAACCGATGGACGTTGGGGTCTCAGTGCTGGAATGGTGGTACTGCACCGGCGAGCGCAGCGTCGGTAGAACCCTCACTAGGTGGATGTAGGACATAAAAAAAAAGCAAGGAGGCACTTGACTCGGTGCATGACCGTGCTATGTGGTAAACATTACAAAAGAATATGAAAGAGAGAACTGGAATGATAGGAAAGGAAGAGAGAAAGAGGTGAATGTGGAAATGGGAAATACAAAATGAGATGGTAAATGATTGTAAACAGGCCCCAGCCCAACAAAACCAAATGAATTTAAAAAAACACATTACAAAAGCCTATGTCCAGCAGTGGACGTCCATGTCCATCGGTTGTAATGATGATGATATATAAAGCCAACTATTCACGCGCTACGTACATGCAAACGCTATAATAAGTCAAATTTCTATAATTTAATATACATATTAACTTTTTATAAGCAATTAATATTATTTAATTTTGCTTAGGGAAAATTTTGCTATGACGTGTATACACGTCAAGTGTACTAACGGTGTGAAAGTGATTGTAATGAAATTTAAATGGTTTCCCATTAATGACGTGTATACACGTCAAGTGTGGAACGGTGTGAAAGTGATTGTAATGAAATTTAAATGGTTTCCCGTGTATCGACGTTATAATATATTTCACCGTGACGGGTATACACGTCATAAATAAAACACGATAGATTTAAGGACAAAAGTAATTGTGGAGGGGGTAGTTATAATGTGACCAGATGATTGTGCTTGTGTGTAGAAATAAAGAGAACGTACAAGACGTCCAGAGCCGTCAATCGCCGCTGTGAACGCTACACCGCTAGATTTTGATGAAGCTTATGACAAATTCTTTCTTCTTCAACCTTCGAACGTTTACCAAAACAATTTTAATGCTCGACAGCACGAACACGTATAATACTGATGACAGACCGAGCGGACCCAAGCGACGTGCTTTCATTACAACAAAATGGCGGCTTTAGTGATGTTCCACAGACCGCAAACACGCGTGCAAATTTAAAAATCGATTTTCGCAATCGATAATAAATTAGTTTTAAATTAATTAATTAAATAAATATAATTAAAAATTATATATACTAGGAATTTAATATTTCACGTAGAGTAGTGTCAGAGTGCAAGTCTCACATGATATTAAGTGACAATTAAATCGATGATCGTGATGTGTTTTTACTGAGATTTTGTGTTCAATAGGAAAACGGATGTATTCGCAATGCTTCCGTAGGCTTTGACCCTATTCTAATGGCGGTTCTACCAGAACTATATAGCTGATATTATACAACACTGGAGTAACTGGTTATAATCAATCATAAGGAATCCCGCACAACAACTCAAGGGACCCAGGCCAACCTCACCTGCTTGTGGTGACCTGCTAATTAATAACCGAGGCTCTAGCTCCCGCCAACTCGCATTGGGACAGCGTGGTGGGAAATGGCCCAAATTCCTCTATATGAACCCATACATACGACCGCTCCTAGTGCCTGTCGATGCGAGCAGCGCAGGACCAATAGATGTGAGAATCTTTGGGGGAGGCCTAGGTACAGCAGTGGACGTCTATCGGCTGATGATAATGAAGGGATCCCGCATAACAATTCAAGAGACCCAAGCCAACTTGAACTGCTCGTGGCACTCTGATAATTAACAAACGAGGCTCTGACTCCCGCTGACCCGCATTGAGCCAGCGTGGTAGGGAATGGCCCAAATTCCTCTATATGAACCCATACATACGACCGCTCCTAGTGCCTGTCGATGCGAGCAGCGCAGGACCAATAGATGTGAGAATCTTTGGGGGAGGCCTAGGTACAGCAGTGGACGTCTATCGGCTGATGATAATGAAGGGATCCCGCATAACAATTCAAGAGACCCAAGCCAACTTGAACTGCTCGTGGCACTCTGATAATTAACAAACGAGGCTCTGACTCCCGCTGACCCGCATTGAGCCAGCGTGGTAGGGAATGGCCCAAATTCCTCTATATGAACCCATACATACGACCGCTCCTAGTGCCTGTCGATGCGAGCAGCGCAGGACCAATAGATGTGAGAATCTTTGGGGGAGGCCTAGGTATAGCAGTGGACGTCTATCGGCTGATGATAATGAAGGGATCCCGCATAACAATTCAAGAGACCCAAGCCAACTTGAACTGCTTGTGGCACTCTGATAATTAACAAACGAGGCTCTGACTCCCGCTGACCCGCATTGAGCCAGCGTGGTAGGGAATGGCCCAAATTCCTCTATATGAACCCATACATACGACCGCTCCTAGTGCCTGTCGATGCGAGCAGCGCAGGACCAATAGATGTGAGAATCTTTGGGGGAGGCCTAGGTACAGCAGTGGACGTCTATCGGCTGATGATAATGAAGGGATCCCGCATAACAATTCAAGAGACCCAAGCCAACTTGAACTGCTCGTGGCACTGATAATTAACAAACGAGGCTCTGACTCCCGCTGACCCGCATTGAGCCAGCGTGGTAGGGAATGGCCCAAATCCCCCATATGAACCCCTACAAGCGACGGTCTCCGGGACCGATCGAATTGGGGATCTTTGGTGAGGGGGTGGGGTATTTGTCCAGCAGTGGACGTCTATCGGCTGATTATTCATTCGAACCTATAGTTTTATTTGAATATGTAGATTTTAATATTTATTATTTGTAAAAGGCATAGCGAAAGCACTGCTGCGGGCTTATTACGCATGTTTGTAGCGATTTTCGTGCTATAATGAAACGTACCAAGTGCGATCAATTGTTTCATGTGATGAGTTATGAACAAATGTCACCAAAGACTTGCTGGACAAAGTGGCAATGGGCAAGACGAATTGTGCAGAGAGCTGACGGCCGATGGGACACTAAGTTAGGACCTATTGTGGCAGAGGTAATGCTTGAAGCCCTTACCACAAGGTAGAACAACGATATGGTGAAGGTCAAGGAAAACCGGACGCAGGACCAATTGGATTGGAGATCTTAAGGAGAGGCTTATGTCCGTATATCGGCTGATGATGACTTATATAAGTGATATACTGTCGGCAGCTAACTTTATTGTGTAGAAGCAGTATCAAGGTGAACTACTTTCTGGTGCTTTACTGGCAAGCATTGTGCGATGTTCTACATTCAGACACCAACGACTAGTCGTTGCAGTACATAGCAACTCCTCCGAAATTGGTAAGGCAAGATTCTACCAAGGTCAATGGAAGCAACATCATCATGCATCTAAGGAGTTGTTTAAAATGGCGGTTGCCTTTAGTTAGGGCGCCAGACGTCTGGGTCTTCCATGAGGGTGACGGTGTGGTCGGCGGAGGGCGCGAGCGGGGCGCCCGGGGGCGTGCCGCCCGCCGCCATCGCTGCCATATCGTCGCGCGACCCCCTGCCCGCACACGCACACATAAGCACACCACCCACCCCCAACCCCTAACGTTAGTACGTACAGCTGACAAGGTAACACTTCAAAGAAAGCTCTATTTTTTATATTAATTTTTCTAGTATATATATATATTGAAGTTAAATACTCATAGCAATACCATTTTCAATAAGAATAGACTCTATATTATAAATTAAATATTAACTATACAATCATTAAAATTGTCATTAATAACATTTCTTTACTATAGCCATATATTATATATTAAAAATTTAATTAATATTTTAATGAAGCATTAATGTGTTAGGACATTTGTGTTAATGATTTATAAACTACCTGCAGTAAGTCACACCGATGCATTACACACACAACCACAGTAACTGTATCATATATATATATATATACACAGATATTTATGTTGAACGAGTTTCCTAAACCAATACCAGATACTAGATTGAGGATATGGAAACTAATCCATTGCTCACTTGACCATGCTTTTCAAAACTCTTCTCAAAGGGAGGAATAATATCAATATATGAAGTATTGTATTGTAGGCATTACATATTCTATATTATATAGGGAAATAGAGAAAGGAAGAAAGAGAGGGGGGAGGAGCTTAACTCAAAAGAGTTTTCTTTCAGCAAAACTATTTTAATTATGAAGTCTACCGTTTAACGGTGAAAGTCACGAATATGTGAAACATTCTTCTTAAAGTGCCGCTCCAACCAGTGAAGGTTGACGATCAGCGTGGTACAGTCCATTCTGTCTCCAGTTCGGCGGTACAATTCGGACGCCCCAGATATGCCAGTCCATCCCCTGATATCCTTAGCCATGACTTTTTCTTTGTCCCGACTTGTCGTTTTTCAGAAATTCTCCCCATTATAATCAGCTGCACAAGATTATGGATCTTCTGCAGCCGATACACATATCGCTGATGACGGAGTATGTGAAACATTACTTACTTTTAAGGAATAAAGTTGATACATATTATTTGTTTTTAAACTAAATTGGACTTAAGGGCTGAGTACACTCGTCCAGAATATCTCTCATATGTTGACAACAAGTAGCTCGACAAATGCTGCCACTAACCCCTCATTCCATAACATGTGGCCCCGGAATCAAATTAGGGACTTCAGTCTTATACTTATTAATTTAAACTGTGGATTTAATATGCCCACTGTTGGGAATAGGATGATTGCTCCCACAATGATAGCGTCAATACTTTTTATCCCACACATAGCATTGTTGATAGAATGGTTATAACATGAACATAGCGAATGTACTAACTTCCTGCCGAGCGCCATCATCCCGTAGATGACGCCGGTGCCGAATATCATGCCGCTGCCGAACCAGGTGCTCAGGCTCAGGAAGCAGAGGAAGAACGGAGGCAGCGCTAGCCTGAAACAATTTAAACTGAAACTGTTGTATATGAACCTTTAAGAGAGAGAGCATGTTCTGGTACCATCAAGGCATTTTTTGCCAATCAATCTTGGTAAAGGAAGGATGGTGAGAAGAGAGGAAGCAGGAGAGAGAGTGGAAGATATTAAAAGCAGGTTAGTGATTAACATTTTACCCTGCATGCCGATCCAAGGTCCAGTTCAACAAATGTGCAGTTCTTACCCGACGTAGAAGACCGCCTTGTTCCAATACGGCCGCGTCTCCATCTTGTCCGATAGGGTCTGGACGTAGTCTATAAAGAAGCAACAGCACGGCGCCTCGCACACAATCACTATGAAGCCGGCCAACATCTGCCAGATGCCAGCTATCAGGCAGGTGACGTTCAGCGTCAGCAGGCCGAGGCAGTTGAATACGCCGAGCAGGATTGCGACTGGAACGTGTACCAAGGGAAATCAGGTTTGAATGATAATAACCATCTCTGGACGTGGTCTGGCCTAAACTATCAACGCGATCTTCATGATGATAAAGCAACCACATGCAAAAGTATTGAAACCTAATCCAGATACTTGTCTTCCACCAAAGAGGTTAGAGACTGAGGTATAAAGTCCCGTTACCCTAGTAAATACATTAGTTATAGCGCTCTTCAAACCGGATCACCGTAATGTTTGCACAGTACCGTAATGTCGGTTGCAATAGACGCTTCGGTGGTGCCTACATCTACAGTCCCCGACACCGCATATCTCATCATCAGCCGATGGACGTTTACTATTGGAAATAAGCATCCCCCAAAGATCTCCACAGAGTTCACCGAGTGGAACCGGCCCTTTGCCCGCCACGCTGGCTCAGTGCGGGTTAGGGTGGTCACGAGTCTCGTTTGTTATTTCATCAGGGTACACTTCGTGGAAGTGAGGTTGTCTTGGGCTCCGTTAGATGTTAGGCGAAACCCCTTACACTCCACACCATATACCTACCACCACGTAATTGAACATCGAACAATATATATATTATTAAGTGACTGACACCTTCACCTAATGATAAGTGATACGCCTGGTCATAATGAAGTGGCGCCAGTTAGAATAGCATACACTGCACCACATTGCGCTCGTCGCCTTGATACACATATGTCTCGTTTAATTAATTACAGCGCTCTTCAAACCGGAACACTATTTGTCGGCTGCAATAGGCGTAAGACAGTCAGACTAGTCAGACCTCAGACAGTCTCCGACAAAAGATATCAACACTGGTGGTAGGTCACTGTTGCTGGAAACCGTCTAGGTTGGTACCACCGCATCTCCTATTTCCGGTTTGCAGGACGCTAATAACTAGTGAAATTACTGCAGTAACAAGAAGCAATGTCTTTTGTCACAAGACGACGTGCACAATGTGGTGCAGTATATACCATAGTAATTAGCGCGACGTTATGGGCGTATCACTTACTATCAGATGAAGGTCCTGCCCGTTTCATCGCTTCATTGTATAAAAAAAAAACAGTTCAATCACTGTAATGTTATGTTAATAATAAGTAAGGTGCGATTGTTATTGCTCGCGCATGCGCAGAAAACATTTCGAGCATCCATAAACATGTTTACACAAGCCACGCGAAGATACATCCAGTCACCACGTCCGCTTTGCTGGTTGTGACCTCGCAACTCCTGATCAACTCGGAATTTCGAAAATTCCATTCTTAGGTTACTTCTGAACGACAGAAGCAGTATCACAACGAAACTTTCGATGGTTACTGAGATCTCGTGATGACTCAATGAATCTGGATGTCTATCATTCATAGTAGGGAGGAGAGGAACACCTCTCCCGCTTTGCTGGCCTTTTTGATGGTAACAATCCATAAATTCCGTTCTCAGCTGGAGTGCAAGGGGTCCCGCACAACAACTCACGGGATCCAAGCGAACTTCACCTGCTCGTGGTGCATCTACTAATCAACAAACTAGGCTCTGGCTCCACCAACCCGTATTGGGACAGGGTGATGGAAAATGACCTAAAGCCCCTCTACATGAACTCTTATATACAACGGCTTCTATTGCCCAGCGGTACTGGAGTCCGTGTAGACTGTATGTGGACATCTTTGGAGAAGGCCTATGTCCAGCAGTGGACGTCTATCGGCTGATAATGATGATGTTCTCAGCTGACCTATACTCGACAAAAGGAATATTTTCTACCAAACCTCAACTCTGTCGTTGCAGAGATATCGTGATGATGATGAGATATGGTACTGAGGAAGAGTACGGCTTTACTGTAGCCGCGAAGTATTCATATAGTGCAAATGATAAAAGGTTTCCAGGGTCATGGTCGCTAGTTGGGATGATAAACACAGCACCACATTATGCTCGTCGTCTAAGACATGCACAGTACTGTTTGTCGGCTTCAATAGGCGCTGCGGTGGTATCTACCACCAGGAAACATTAGGTAAGGAGTGGTACTCTAGGCAGAATTTGGAACAGGCCTGTAGTCTCCAGCTATTAAGAATAGGACTAAGGTATTCCCTGTCGTTCAAGGCGACTGAAAGCCTTGGGAGTACGGCAAATGCATGGTGGTCTTGTATTTGCTGTAGCACAGCGCGGGTGCTAAGCAGGGCTTTGCCTTTCCGTGGGATGTTTTAGCCAGAGTGCAGCGGGGCACCGGCGCGTTGCGTAGGAGCCCCTCTTCACCTTGTCTTCCCACCAAAAGCAAGGTATCTTTTAAGATATCCCCCGCGATAATGGCAGAATTTGGAAGACCTTGGTCCCAAGATTACGATAGATATGATGAATATATAATAAACACGCTACACGTTACTTAAACACGCCGTAGTCTCGGCGAGGTGAACATTAAATGATACGTTATCACGTCGTGTGAATGTAAAATTAATGTATACCTTATCAATATAGATTTTCCCCCTTTGTAATGTCCGAAGGGGTACGCATGCACTACACACACACACACGTGTATATATATATATATATATATATATATGTATATGGTGGTAGGTCTCTATTGCCGGAGACCGTGTAGATACCACCGCAGCGCCTATTGCAGCCGACATACAGTCCTGTGCAAACATTACTGCTCCGGTTCGAAGGGCCCTGTAGCTAGTGAAATTTCGGATGTAACGAGACTCAACAACTTACGTCTCAAGGCGACGAGCGCAATGTGGTGCAGCCTATACCATCCTAACTAGCGACGCGTTGTTATGGTCAGGCGTATCACTTAACATTAGGTGAACGTCTCACTCATCTCCTCGCTTCGATGAATGAAAGAAAATATCTTTTCTCTAAGATTTCTCCCCCGACAAAAATATTCATCTTATTGAATTGGGACATAAAACCTAGATGCTCCGTAAACCGCAGATCGTTATTCATCATCATCAGCCGATAGACGTCCACTGCTGGACATAGGCCTCCCCCAAAGATCTGTACGTTTGTAAGGGTTCATATGGGGGGGATTTGAGCCATTTTCCACCACACTGTCCCAATGCCGGTTAATGGGAGCCAGCCTCGTTTGTTGATTAGCTGATGAACCACGAGCAGGTGAAGTTCGCTTGGATCCCGTGAGTTGTTGTACGGAACCCCTTGCACTCCAGCTGAGAACGGACTTTAAGGATTGTTACCCTTAAAAAGGCCAGAAAAGCGGTAGAGGTGTTCCTCTTCTCCTGTTATGAATGATAGACATCCAGATTCATTGACTCATCACGAGATCTCGGAAACCATTGAAAGTTTCGTTGTGATACTGCTTCTGTCGTTTAGAGGTAACCTAAGAATGGAATTTTCGTAATTCCGAGTTAATCAGGAGTTGCGAGGTCACAACCAGCAAAGCGGACGTGGTGACTGGGTGTATCTTCTCGTGGTTTGTGTAAACTTGTTTATGGATGCTCGAAATGTTTTCTGCGCATGCGCGAACAATAACAATCTTGGTATTGGTCTTATATGTTCTTGGTCTTGCTTAAATACTTCCAATCTTGGCCTTGCCTGTATAGTTCTAGTTCAGTCTTGCTCATTCGGTTCTCCGTGGCTTCGGTCCTGTTTTTTCTATCCTAGTCTCCGGATCTAGGTCTTGCTCGTGGAAAACTGGTATCACTCTTGCTTTTTCATCAGGCACAGATCATGTTGGACTCTACTCATCACCGGATGGGATGGTTCATACATCTAAATTGTTTCATACCGCTGCGTTATACGAGGACTAATTAACCAGCAGTCAACGGGAACAGGTCAATCGTTTAAATAATTTGTAAAATTGTTTAAATTAAGCTTATCAAGCCACTTTAAAAAAAGTGTCAACGAGGATCTTTTGATCGGCAAACACTGATGGGAAACTGGTGAAGTCTTCATTAGGGCATACTTTATGGAAGTAGACATTACAAATGGATACTTGAATGTAAGAAACATCAATATTTAAACTGTGGTAGAAAAGCGATTTTGGCATCGTGTCATTGATGAGTGAAGACGGTTTCACTGGTGGTAGGTCTCTGTTGCTCTAAGAACACCCTCGGGTTTGTGGGCTTTGAGGGTGGGGGCCCTCGAAGCTCAATAAGCGAGCCTTAGGAGGCCAGCGTAGCGAAGCGTGGGTGACGAGGACTTTGTCTTTCCGTGAGTGCAGGGAGCACCGGTGCGATCCGTAGGAGATCCCGGAGCCACTCCTTATGCACTAAGGGAGACCATCAAGGGGGTTTCAGTGGGTAGAAGTCCCACATAACCTTGTCTTCCCTAGAGCTAGTGATATTACTGCAGTAACGAAACTAAATATCTCCTATAGCGCCGAGCACAACACCATGATGTATACACTATCCTAACCAGCCGCACATTGTTATAACCATATCACTTACTAGCAGGTGTAATGCCAGCTCGTCTCGTCGCATACCATAAAAACGGAAGTTGTATGTTTAGTACACTGCAGGATAGAAAAATTGGAATAAAATGTGTAAATATAAATATATATATATATTAAGAAAGGCCTGAGACTGATCTATGTGGAGGTCCTTAAGGAAGGCTTATGTCCAGCAGTGGACCTCTATCGGTGTTGATGAAAAATTCATGTGAAAATCAGCAAGTACTAAGATAGGAAAGGTAAGTGTATATATAAACAAAATAAAAAAAAAGGAGCTAGTGGAGTCTTGGGGCTGATGTACAATAGAAAAATTGAGATAGTTGTTAATATAAGAGAGAGAGAGAGAGGAAATGAAATAAATAATGATAAGAGAAAATAAAGACCCACCACTTCCAAACTGCAGATGATGAGAAAAATAAAATATGAATATTTCTACACGCTCTTAATTCTTCTTTAATTAAAATAGCGGTTAAGATTTAATAATGTCCATGATAACCACTATCCTTGCAACATGGGTTTTTCTTTTCCAATACTAATTGATAATTAATAATAGGGTTACTAATTGAGTTAATTGATAGTGAAGGTTTTTTTAATTCAACAAAGTGATCAGTCAAATAAGATCTTTATTTGATGGTGACACACCAGCCCATACAATCTGTCTCTAATTAGTTTGATATACACAGCACCACATTGTGCATGTCGCCTTAAGACATGTTATTAGCTAGTACATAGTACTGTTTGTCGTCTGCAATAGCAACTGTAGTGGTACCTACCTAGACAGTCTTCAGCAATAGACCTACCACCAGAATATCGTCAGTATTCTTCACTACATACTACCTACTTTGAAATTGAAGTTCATTGCAAGCCTCTTGTATATATATAAAAAAAATATAATGTTTTCTTAAATATTGAGAACTAACAGCATCTATAATTTTAAATGAACACCACAAAAAGAGCTGACCGATTGATTATGATAGATTTGTGCAGTAAATAATAATGGGCATAATACAAGAAAAAAGATAAGGTTATGTAACATATGGGAGTGCAATGGCATCACATCTACTCAGGAACTATCCCACCTTACTCTAGAGGTTTGATTATTATCAGAGTTAACAGCCAACCTTTAGAGATGAAGAGTCACAACATGAAGAACAACAAAAAATTCACTAAGTAATATTGTTATTTTGTACTTCATTGTTAAAGGTAAACACAGTTGCGTGAACAAAGTTTGTCTATCAAAGTACACATATCAATATAACAAGCAAATTCTTTTTGCTGCATATTCATTTAAAAAAATATTGTGAACATCCCTGGTCTGCTAGATATAATGTAAAATTTACTATATATAAAAGATTTAAATTATTTATGATTAAGTCTTACAATGTTATCTGTATAGAACTTATTAAAGTTAATTTTAATAGCCATGTCTATAGACAATATAAGTACAAGAAATAATTGTCAATTGCAAGTATCCTTTTGGATAAGAATACTCACTATTAGACACAGAATCATTATTGATACAGACTTGTATGAAACACAACAAAACAAAAGTGAAGCACTAAATATTAATCCTTAGTAGGTTAAAAAAAGAGACCATACCATAAAAAAAATTGTAAACATAACATTAATTACTTCTGTAAAAATCAAGTTAAAACATAGCTGTTATCATTCCTAGACATTAGATTTTTATTGTACTTTCTATTTTTGTCTTTATAATGGAGCACTTTGTATGTCATAAGACCAATCACAGAGTAACTCTCCAAATTAAGATTAAATTATAGAAAATTACAATAAATGTATCCACAACCTTAAGAAAATTTAAATAACTAGATAAGTCAATGCAAATAAATATTAAATAAATTTGACCTCCACGTAGACACTGTCTAAATAAGGAACTGATAAGAATTTGAAAATGTATTTATTGTGTAGGTAAAATAATGTATATATGTAATCATATATTTTTACATAGAAATTAGTTTTATGTAGATTAAAAACCTCAATAATCTATTTTTACTGCACATTAATTTTGATCTAAAACTAAATTTTACTATTTATTATTATCGGGTTCTTCATATATTTATATCGAGCATAGTTATTTTTGGTTATCCTTTAAATATATTACATTATAATTTTAAACGTTCCTTTTTATATTCGACATATTGTTGATATATATGTTTGAATACCTCCCACTTTGATAAGATAAACTCTCGTTAACATTTTTAATGTAGACAACCTCTATAATTCGAGAAAGAAAAAGATCATTCGATAGTAAAATATAATGAAACAATACATACTTAAACTGCCAACAGTACCCAGGCCTCTTCCAGCGTAACGCATCCACCAAGGGACATCATCTTTTTGGGCATTTTCGCCGCCGGGGCGCGACATAAGCATTGTAATCTTGTCGGCGAACGACTATAATTTCAATGCACATAATTAATATTACTAGATTATTAGTAAATATAAAATAATTAAATAATTAAAATACGCTCTTACCATTTTCGAAAAAATCAATTCACTGATTTGCCCTGTCAGCTGTCAGACAAGGCAAAGTATTTTTCACAGACTATATAAGAACTGAATTGTCGTACCAATACTTTACTTACTCGTTAAATTGTTATAAAAATTATGTATTTTTTAATAAATATTTTCCAATATATTTATTTTATTATTTATTATATCAATGTAGCTATCTATTATAATTTAAGGGTAATCATTGCATAAAAATTAAAACGTTTTGATTTTGGTCATTTCTTTATCACATTAATAATAATGTTTCTTCTATATATTATATGCTTTTATTAACTATTCTTACTTATTATCTAAAAATAGTTTTATTAATGTTTTATTTTGTGTAGCAGTAATTATAAAACAAATTATTTACACATGCAATTTTACATTTACACCAAAAAAATTACAAGAATTTAACGCATTTCTCAAATGTCGGTCGGCTTCAGTCATACTTTGCGTTTGTAATTTTTCTAATACTTTAGACACAATTACTATCTCCACGTTGTATAGATAATTACAAATTTGGTCTATATGCCCAAAGTTTAGCAATAATTTAGATATGCAACCGCCGACAATGCTTCCAAAGTTAACAGACACGACGCAAACTATGTAAGTTTTTTAAAACATTTGTTCTATCGTTATTGTAATTCTTTTTATATAATATCCATATTAGACAACAATTATAATTGAATCCAACAATATAGTACGGACGATTATAACAAATGCTCTATATAACAATCTGCGCAAAATAGTGCCTTTCAGTTATAAATACCACATTATTACATTACACCATATTTATTTTTTATTTAATATCATGTTGCTAATGGTTATCATTTAAGTATTTATTAAGTTGAAAAAATTTTATATTTTTAGGTAACTTCTATTAAATCCAATTAGTCATAGTGTGCCTTACCTAACCTTTTGTATTATCATTATAATATTCCTATTTTGTTTATAGATCTCATATCATAGAATTCTGGTCTTTGATTATCACCAAAAATTTTCATGAAAATAAATAATAATTTATGTTTACCGTCACTGTCTGTATTACCCATTTACTCATGTAAGAAAGTAGAATTTTTTTCTCAATATTTCAATTAAATAACAAAACGGAATAATATTACTTTTCTCAAACTACATAAAAGTCTGTGAAGTAAAGTAATGCTTAGAATTAACTATGACAATTTATGTATACAATTTGGTGATGAGTTCTTTAGGTGAAGTATGTGTATCAACTTTTTTAATAACATAATCTTTATTGACCAAAAGCTTTACAATACTTAATATTAGGTGAAAGTCCCGTTTATTTTATCACTTTATTGAATAAAAAAATCAGAATATAACTGTCATCTTAAATTTAACATTAAAGTTAGGCATATGTAAATGTCTGCTCTGTACTCCCAGACTATCAAGAATAAGACCAAGGTAAGCCCAGCCTGTCATAGATGATTAAAAGCATTTTCTGATTTGGAGGCTTATATATTGAGGGCCTTTAGTACAGGTTTTAGTACGAACAAATCCTACATAACAATGGTCCCCCTTCAGGAGCAGGGTATTTTTAAAAGTATTTTGCCGGTTAAAAAAAAAGTGGTATAAAAATAGTTATTTCTTCTGCATTTTTATAGATCATTTTCTGAGGGTGATGGTGTTACAAGCGCAGAGGTATATGCAACAGATGTGGTTGTCACTACTAATGCAGGCAGCCACAACCATGGGAGCTCTAAAGTTAAACTTAAAAATCTGGTTGATTACAACTGGGAGCCCAAATTTTACCCTGGACAACTACTTGCTGTACATATCAGTGGGAAATATTTGGCCTATTCTATTAAAGGTTTGTTATATTTATTTAGTTTAGTTACTGAGTAGTTTTAATATTATCAAATAGATCTGATGTTGCGATTGTCCTTGGATGTCAGTGATCATTTTCCATCAGGTGAATGGTTCACATGTTCACGCACCCGTCCTATAAATAAACTTTGTAAAAGGTGAAATTTAAAATTAATAGCAAATTTACATTTCCTTACATTTTGATATATCTTTGATTTAGATGTATTGTCATCTGTACAATTTAAGAATTTCACTTAAGTTGATGGGTATTTTTAGATTCATCCTGGACACAGTCATGACCCTAATTTTTTAATGCATATAATACTACATTTCCATTATTTTATCCATATACATTTTTCTTTGTAAATCTTTCTTTCTATCCAGTATTTAATTTTTATTTTTCTTGATAGTGTGGTTGTTTAATAATCAGAGTCATCATCATCATCATTTTAACCACTGCTAGACATAGGTCTCTTGTAATGTGTCCCACAAAGCATGGTCTTGCGCTGATCGAATCCAATGGCTCACAGCGATACTTAATTAAGGTCATGTAATATTTATTCATTCGTTTCAGCACCAAATCCTGCAAATCCTGGCACTTGGAATGGTATGGTCCGAGTGGTTTACAGCCCAGAGCCAGGAACCGACAGGCGTACCCTGATCAAAGGGATGAAAGGGGAGGTAGGAACATTTATATTAATAATACACATTGTATTTTTATGAAATTACTTGATAAGAAAGAATATATGACTATGTGAATTTTAAATACAGATAAATATTTTAATTTTGCAGGTACAAGATTTGGCATTTGCACATATTCAGAGTCAAGTAGTGCTGGCGTGTATTGACGAAATGGGAAATTTCTACATCCATGAAATAGATTTGACTGAAAGCGGACTAATGTATGTTGTACATTTCATATTCCATACACAATTCTTTACAAAAACTTGTAAATTGTAATTACATTAGTAGTTAGTAGTTTTAGTTAATTTTTTTAGTGTTATGGTGTCTTCTTCTTCGTCAGTATCACTCTTGACAGATTGGTAGTGGTCATAATTTCGCCACTCTTCTCTGATGGCTGTATTATGGTGTAACGATAATTGTACAAGCTGAATAAAATTTTCTTCATTTTTATTTAGTTACAAAATAGCTACAACCCCATGCATGAAATGGTCAAGATATATGGTGTAAAGGTTACTCTACTAAAATCCAAGCTCTTAACTAAGACACCAGGTGGTTCATTAATTTTTGTTATAAGTTATGAGAGGCGGTTGATATTTTAAGATACCTCCCATAATTGAATCTGTTGCAGATTTCCTCTGAAGTATAGAACCTTATCAACATTTTCGCCGTTATAACCTCATAGTGGTATTTTACTATTATGACCTATTGTTTCAGATTCAGCCTGGTGGTAGAAGTGCGCGAGGATACGGGTATAGGTGGGACCATGCACCGCGTCGTGTGGTGTCCATACATACCAGATGACGAGGACGACACGCTTGATGACGATGTGGCGCGCTTGCTTCTTACCACTCACGGTAACGTTGGTGAGTGAATGTATTGAATTTTTTCTTTATACCATTTCAATTGTGAATAGGTAAAGAGATATATCGCGGGAACCCGCTGGATGCGAGCAACGTGGGACCAATCGATGTGGAGATCTTGGGAGAGAGGCCTATGTCCAGCAGTAGATGTCTATCGGTTGATGATGATGATGAAAAAGATATATTAATAAATATATCTATGCCATATTTTGATGAATTTTTAATTTGCAGCCTGCATTATTTATGCTGGTAGTCAATAATATTGGTTGTTGCTTGATTAATTTTATCCCTGCTATAAAGTGAAGGTGACTGATGATCTCTTGAAGGCCACACAAAGTCAATCTAGTGTAGCGCAAAATCAATTTTTGTGGAGAAGTTTAGGAAAATCAATGTCCAACAATAATGCACGGTTATCATGATCATGATTTTTTTTTTCGATGAAGCGCCGAGACGAGCAAGACGTTTACCCGATGGTAAATGATGCATTTGGCCATAAAAACGTGGTGCTATATAGGATACAGCATCACATTGTTCTCATCGCCTAGAGATGTAAGATGTTAAGTATCGTTACTCCAGAAGTTACACTAGCTGCAGCGCCTTTCAAATCGGATTACAGTAACGTTTGCACAGTACTGTTTGTCGCTTGCAATAAGAGGTGCAGTGGTATCAACATTGACGGTTTCCGGCAACAGAGACCTACCACCCAGTTATATTTAAATAAGCTCTTCAATTGTAGTTGAGGGTGAGATATTCTCGTTTTGATTGTGTTATTGTGCGCAGCGCGCATGTGGAACGTCCGCGCAGTGTCGGAGAGCGTGGGTGGCGGCGGTGCGGCGTGCGCGAGCGCAGCGCTGGCAGGCGGCGGCGCGCGCACTGCCGGCGAGCACGCCGCTACCGTGCTCGCGGCCGCGTTCTCGCCGGACGGCACCGCGCTCGCGACCGCCGCGGCCGACGGATACGTCATGTTCTTCCAGGTAATAACTATATATGAAGAAAGATCATTAAGCATAAAAAAGAAGAAATCTACATACATATATATATATACACATCTATAATAATTTTTGTAGATATATAAATATAAGGTGGCGCAAAAGTAATCCTCCTATCAGGAAATGCTATAAATTTTGCCTTGATGTAAAAAAATTAAAAGACCACATATAAATAATCCACAAGAAGAATCAAAGTTTTTCATATTTTTTTTTTAAATTACAGCCAAAAAACATCGGAAGGTTATGTTTGCGCCACGTTGTATATACTTAACGGAGTCTAGGCTTTATACTGAGATGAGCTATATAATGGACTAGTATAGAGCCAACAAGAATGCAATGCAGTCATTTGGTCGCGACATGAAAATAAATACTGTCTCCTGCTGAAAGAAATTCAAAACGAATTTACTAGAAATCTCTATTTAAAGCTTTATGGGGCGTATCCAATGTACCCATTGATGTACCTGACGTTATTCGCGTTAGGAAGGTTGGGTTACGAAGACAGTGAGGCCTCTAAGGTCGAGCTTTTTAAATCAATATGTAGTAAAGTAAATAATCTCGGTGTACTAGTACTAGTGGCGCGCATGGGCACCGGCCTGCTCGGGAAGGCGACGCCCACTAGCGTTGCTCAGAAGAAATCAAGTTGCCGAATAAATTTTTATTTTTTCGTGTATATTTGCAGAATTTATAAAAGAGAATTGATTTTTTTTTCTTTTTTATAATTGGTATTTATTATTATTATATAAATATAAATAAATAACTCTACTGCATAGGACAAAATCTGTAACAGTAGTTTTTAAATAATAAAAAAAATATATTTTAATACGGTTCAACGCAGAACCGCGTTATACGGGTCGCTTTATTAGTTAAATCTTGTTACCCTAGTAATTTCTCCAGACAATACAACTTTAGTATAACAGTAATATTCGCTACTCTACTCGCTAATAGTTATCTTTACATTTTATGTCTCAAGACAGCACTTAGCATTTCCTATATCAAATGTATAATCAAGTCACTTCTACTGTAGGTGTACATGAACAACGATAGCAACCCGCGCTGCCTGCACAAGTGGCAGCCGCATGGTGGGAAGCCACTCAGCTGCCTCTTCTTTCTCGACAACCACAAGAACTACAATGCGGAGTAAGTTGTTTTATGGTTATAAGAATCCATAAGAATAGCAATTCTTGTTATCATCATCAGCCGAAAGACGTCCACTGTTAGACAAACGCCTTCACCAAAGACCTCTATGTTGTTTATTGGAGTTCATTGAGAGGAATTGGAGCATAATCCACCACGCTGGCTCAGTGTGGATAGGTGGGTGGTCAGAGCCTCGTCTGTTATTCAGCTGGATTCACCGCGTGCAGGTCAGGTTGACTTGGGCTCCATAAGAATGGTGTAGCTAAGTCATATTAGTGCAGCTCAGTTCTTGAGGAGTATAGAAATACTTGAGCATAGAAAATAATATTTAGAGTGATCATTTTTAACTTCATGAAGTCACTGTTTATTTAAATATTTTATATATTTTGAGATACTGCTGTTAATATCATATCAAAGTAACCTTGTGGTTATGATGAAATTTCTGGTGAGAAAAGTATTACATGTCCTTACTTTATACTCTGACTTCTTGCTTTATAGTGTGCAGTTCTGGAAGTTTGCAGTAACAGGGGCCGATAATAACACTTTAATCAAGATCTGGACTTGCAAGTCGTGGAGTTGTCTGCAGAGCATCACATTTTCCCTGCAGTTGGGCACAGAGCCCACCCCGCTCGGTCTTAAGGCAATGCTCGACAGTAGTGCAAGTTATCTGTTACTGTCAGACTTCAAGGCCCGAAGTCTGTACGTGTTAAACATGATAAGAGATTCTGATGATTCAATCGCTTATTGCAAAAGCATATCAGAGTTCCTACTTCCATATCCAGTGCTTAGTTTTTGTATTGCCGATGCAGGTAAATATTTTTTTTAATTACTAAGAACTACTATTTACATAGACTTGCAATAGTTTTTTTTAAATACACAAAAGAGTTCCAGCATGGCTTCCAGCACCCGGCACCGCCGGGCATTAGGGCTCCTCTATAGGGGTTCATATGAGGGGAATTGGCCATTTCCCACCATACTGGCTTGATGCTGTTGGTGGGAGTCTGAGCCTCGTTTATTGGTTAGCAGGGTGCACCACGATCAGGTGAGGTTGGCTTGGGTCTCGTGAGTTGTTGTGCTGGGTCTCTTACATACTCCGTTTTATATCAACAAGGTGTATTTAAAATTTTGGTAACGTTAAATAATATATTACTTGGTGGTTGTGGTAGGTATCTTTGTGTGCAAAAATTACTATGTTCCTCTTATTTTACTTATTGAAACTGCTACGGTAACGAGACATGCCTCAAGGCGAACAGTACCATCTGGTGCAATGTCAGATGTATTATTTATTAACAGATGAAGGCCCCAGTTGTCTTGTGGTTTATAATGCTGCAAGATAGCACATTAGTTGTCTATCTACTATTTGATTAAAGACACTAATATCCTCTTGGGACACTCCAAAAATTTATATAATAATGTCGCCAGATGAGGAACAAGTCAAGTGTGAATCGAGCTGTGACGACCCGTACCATCGCAACGGTTCAGGTGCTGACATCGGCAATTCGCCAGATGACTTCGATCTGCACCATGTGGTAAGTGAACGCTGATAGCCAGCGGTGCGTTTTGAAAGCTACCCAAGGATATTAGTTATATTAGGGGGATGTCAATGTAAATTTATTACTAAATGCTGCAGGTTCATCTTTGGGCTTGTGTATTATTGTGATAGTGAGTGTTGGTTAGTTCAGTGTGAGGTTTGTCATTTCTTGGTTTGGGTGTTTGACAGGAGGAGGGTGTAACGGAGTGTGGAGGCGGCGGGCGGCGCGTATGTCTGCGCTTGTATATCGTGCAGCCCAAGGGGTTGCAGGAGGGCGAGCTAGTCTACACGCCACCAACTGACCTTCTTCATAACATCGGTGCGTATATCTTTTATGAAAAATGTTACTGTCTTATAGTTTGAAGGGTATTTTAGTTAGCTAAATTTGATATTAGGGTAACCTTGGCACCTCCAGAAAGAAGAATGTTAATGCCTTGCTTCTCTAAATATAGTTTTCTTACTGTACCTTTGTAATGCATTCCATTACTTTTTAGTTTTCGATTTGGATTGATACTTGGAGACTTAAGACCTTCTGACCTAAGGAAACTAACCCCTAGCATAATATATAAACTATTGCCATTAACAATTCCATTGTTAACGGCTTGTAATGGTATAATTTTCCACAGGCCTGGATGAATTAACATTGGAGGATCCTGTGCAAGAGGTTTCTCCACCGTCTTTGCCAACCAGCATATTACAGCAGCAGAGTCAGCAGTTGAAGAACTTGCTGATGAGGAGTCAGGTAGTTATTTTATATTACTTAACATATGAAATAATTTGTGAATAATTAGATATATTTTATGTTGTTTACGTTTATCACATATAGACACAGCCAGGCAGTTTAATCGTGCAGAGGGCAGAGTCACCAACTTCTATACAACCTCAGTTGAATCTTATGACACCTGATGCCTTCAGGTAAGTCCATTCTACATTTTGCTACTATTAAAAGATTACATTGCTATGACTTCCTAGGTGGAGCCAATTTTTTACTTTCACACAAATGGTACTCGTTAAAGAAATTTTAGATTAGTAACTTTACTACCATATAGTACTTTTCACACGAAAACAATTTAATGTTACTAGTGACCATAACTGTGTTCCAGTCAAAAAACTAATGTAGCTAGTGTAATAGATAACGTCTCTTATTTATTGATAATCTGATTTATGAAAATAATTAGGAAAAGCTGCTAATCCTGATGGAAATTCTAAATAGTATGACTTGCAGAGATTTAGATAATAATATGTGGAAGGATTTTATTATCTTTAATGTATTAACTTGCCCTTAATTTCTCATGGTATTAATAATGCAGCTGTAGATGGTGCAGAATGTTCGGCCATAATACTCTGATTCCCATATATAGAACAGCCAAAACATAGCAATGCTGTTATGACACCAGATTTACATTACGAGGGTGGTACTTAGCCAGGCTAGTATAAAAAAACCCTGCCACCAATCAAACTCCATAAGGTAACCAATCAGCAGCTATATAAAAAGAGACAGTTAAGGATGTTTGTTCTGCGCATTAAAATTATTAATTTATCACAAAGAACAAAATTGGTTCCTAGATGCAATAATTAAATAAAAGATTAATATGGTCTTTTTGCATACTTTACTTCCGGCAATATAGTTCACCGGGGAAGCGCGAGGAGGAGGATCCGCCGCTGTCGGCCACGCCCGACCTGGCTAACAAACCCCGTCCGAGTACCAATGGTGAGTTTTGTATATATCTTTATATATTAAACTGTAGGAACATTACAAGGCACATTGCCCAAAGGACCGACTGCCGATGGAGCAGTAAGGTCTTCGGGTGGCGTAGCGTTGAGGGGCCTGCCACAAGGTGGACCGACGATCTGGTGAGAATCGCGGGAACCCACTGGATGCAAGCAATATGAGACCGATCGACGTGGAGATCTTTAGGGGAGGCCTATGTCCAGCAGTGGACGTTTATCGGCTGATGATGATGAGTAAAATTACTGGATATAGTTTTCCAGTTACTTAAAACTTTTCAAGAATCTGACCCACTTAAAGCTATATTGTCTTTTTCCAGGGTCGGAGGAAGTGGCGAAAGTTACGAACGAACCGAAATCACCATCGGGCGGCTCCAGCCCCAGCCTAGAGGTGCAGCAGATCATGTCGCACAACGACGAGCCGTACTACAAAGATGACATGGTATGTTTACTCCTTCTATAATAAGTAAATATGATAGTTTGAGTCATATATGCTCCGAAACAAACAGCTGGTGGTAGATCTTCATTACTGGGGACCATCTAGGTAGGTACCACAGCAGCGCTCCTATTTCTGCCGCATTAACAGTTGCGTGTAAACGTTACCGTGTACCAGTTTGAAGGGTGTTCTATCTAGCGGAATTAAATTACTACCAATACTTGACACCTTACTTCCCGAGGCAATAAGTACATCCTCATGCTGTGGACAACAATTTATAGTGTGGCATTATCATGGGCAGATGCATCACATACCTTCAAATTAACATCTCGGTCCTCTTAAAGGTTTCTTATTAACATAAAGCAACTATACTTTGTAAAATATAACATGATAATTTTGACAGATCACGTTAAGGATGGGCTAGTGTATAATCGTAAATGAAAGTATTCGATTATCGATTACCATTCTTATAGAACTGGTAATCGATATCTATATAATTACACTGTATGGTGAAATTATAATTTCAATTTTTTTTATGATAGTATATTTAGGTGGATTATTTATTAGTTGCACTAAACATCAAAGTGGAACTCTCAAAGATAATGTTCATTGCCATAATAAACCATTTACATTTTTTTTTATAAAAATCATTATTAACACAATTTTTTTTTTTATTTAACCAGTCGTGAAGTCGAACGAGACGTTCACTTGATAAATGTATATTTCCAAAACATTATATAACTACCATCAAAGCGATTTTTGATAGTCTGTAGTTTTTTGTTGTCACTTCACGAAGTGGGCGGTAATCTTCCATAAAATATGGTATTAAGTGTAGTAAGTATAACCCAAAAAAGAAAAAAAAAGAAAAGAAAAATACGAAGCATCATGTGCGTGAGCTGAACTGAAATCTACAGTTGCATCTATATAGACGGTGTCAGGTAACAAAGATCTATCATCAATGTTTTTACCATTGTGACGTGTTGCAGGAGGAGAGCGAGTGCGCGCAAACGCCGGAGCACGCGCAGGTTGTGGACGCAGAAGTGTCGGAACCGCTGTACCCCGCCCCCGAGCCGTACGGAGCTCTTGAGAAGCCGGCTAAACTCACACACAGCAGTAAGTTATATGATGCTTGTTATATGTAACAAAACATTATTATCAAACCCTCTAAGCTTACTCTGTCAAGTCTTCACATCCATTGACTGTGGATTGGAAAACGCCCCCTAAGAAGTTCTGTGTATTATCACTGATGACCATGTACTTAGTAAACATCATCATTATTATCAACCTTCGTTTATCCACTGATGGATATAGGCCTTCCCCAATGTCTTCCACCAAATGCAATCCTCAGCTTCACGCATCCACCCACTTCCGACCGCTCTGATGATGCCTTTGGTCCATCTGTAGGGAAGGCGTCCTACACTTCTGCGACTTGTACGCAGTCTCCACTCCAAGACTTTTCTCCCCCATCAGCCGTCACTGACACGACAGATAGAAAACATTTTTTATTCAATTAAGCGACAGAACGAGCTGGATATTCTTCTGGTGGAAAGTGATACATACGCCTGCTCATAACGACGTGACGCTAGTTAGGATGATATACACTGTACCGCGTTGCTCTTGTCTCTTGAGACATAAGGTGTTGAGTCTGGTTACCCAAGTAATTACATTAACTAAATCACACTACAAACCGGAACACAGTAAAATGTGCACACTACTGTTTGGCGGGAGAAATAGGAGCTGCGGTGGTACCTACCTATAGAGTCTCCGGCAACAGAGATTTCCAGGGATTTGTTCCAGAGTATATATGACTCGGCTATTATAGTTACTCAATATAAACCTCCGACAATAGAGACCTACACCACTGCTTTGGAATTCCATGTAGAAAATGATCTGGGGTATAATATGTTAAAAATATTTGAATTCTGTAATTACCATAGTCATCAATGTTAGTTAATAGAGGTCCATGATTGGCCATGACCATCCGCAAACAACAATATGGGAAATGATTAACTATTATTGTTCAATGATGTATCAATGTGTTCATTAACAGACAGCGACACCTCGTGGCCGCAGATATCGCTCGCACAGATCACTGAAGCTAATCAGAGGAAGGCGTCCAGCGACAAATCCAGCAGCCAGAGTTTGAACGCGCCGCTGAACAGCTCGCTGAGCGCACCGCTCAATGCTGTGCTGCCTACACCGTTGAACCCGTCGCTCACCGGGCCCGCCGTTCAACCGCTAATTGCACAGCCGTTGAATGTCGAGAGGCACAGCAGTGACGACGAGGCCCGTTCTCGACTAGAAACCTTGGAGCAAAAGATTGATAAACTCACAGGTGAGTATAGTTAGTGCGATATGAAACTTACAAAAGTAAAATTTAACACCACCCATATGGGTAGCGTGGGGGACAAAAGTCTTCAACTCGTTGCCAGCGTTGATATATGGAACCGCTACCTGGCCCCTTACTCTCGACTTTATAAAAATGCTCAAAGTCATTCAAAGGGCAATGGAGAGGACTATGCTTAAAGTTTCCCTGTGCTATCGAATCATAAATGTGGAGAACTGCAGAAGAACTAAGATCACTGACATAGCCCAAAAGATTGCTAGACTAAAGTGGCAGTGGGCAGGGCACGTTGCTCGAAGGACTAACGGCCGGTGGGTCAGTAAGATCCTCGATTGGTGCCTGCGTACCGGTAGGCGTAGTTTTGGGAGGCCTACCACAAGGTGGACCGACGATCTGGTGAGAATCGCGGGATCCCACTAGATGCGAGCAACGCGGGACCGATCGCTGTGGAAATCTTCTTGTTTATCGACTGATGATGATGATGATAGGGGTAGTCAAAATTCTTAAAGACATCTAGGTATGAGTATCTTGTATGGTTAAAATTTGATTTGGTGGTAACAGTGCCAGTCATTTTCAATATGGCAGTTTAAATTATGAAAAAATTGGTACATTGCAAAAACTAATATTACAAAGTTATAAGTGTTGATTTTTGATTGTGGCAGAGCTGGTGGTGCAGCAAGGGCGCGAGGTGCGCGGGCTACGTGCGGAAGTGCGTGCGCCGCGCGAGCTGCTCGACGAGGCGCTCAGCGAGCACACGCAGCGCACCAGCGCCGCCATCGAGACTGCGCTGGCTGACGGGTGAGCCCTACGCACACTCCATCCAGCATTGAGTTTATCGGTCATTTACATCTGATATTTACACAGTCGAAGACGTAGACTTGTTGAAATATCAAACTAATACATAACTAATCTGGCCATAAATACTGTTATATAAAAACTATTCTTTTTAATTATTTTGAATTTGAAACATATTATATTAGTATATTATTTTAAAAACTTCTTTCGATTTTGCCGAGACTAATAAATATGTAGGTATACATTTTAATAATATCACATTACTTCATTAACAAAAAATGCATTTTCATTTGTAACGGAAGTTATGGCCGGAGTAGGTATATTATGGGAGGAGTTTTAATAATTTATCCTTAACGCGAAATTGTAATGATCAGATACGAAGTCTAGTGCGGCGCTGGTGTAGTAACGTTGGCAAAATTACCAGGTGGGAACGTATCGCACGCGTGGGCGAGGCGGCCAGTAGCCGTGCGGCGGCGGCGGCGGGCGTGGGGGCGGCACGCGCTCTCGAGCCTCTCGCCTCAGCGCTGCAGCACGAGCTCGCCGCTAAACTGTCCGCCACCGACCGGCTGCTGCGCGACAACATTGACAAGCTCGCCAACAGCAAGGTACAGCAGGCACACACGTACAGGGACAAGCTTTAATAAAAGAAGGGATACATTTCTGCATTATTGTCTAAGAGCTGTATATATTCAGACTTCCGTATAGGTTTCATACATACATTTGATTACAGCCCCCTTCTCTCTCCCTCTATAGCACTGTCCATCTCTTCAACCCTTCCATTCTATTTTCTCGCCATTCTCCACCCCTTTTGCATACAAGTTTATCTACATATATATGTATATATTTAGTTTTTGTGTTTTTATTCAGCTCGCGGACACCAGATCCGCGAGCCCTGAGTTCGATGTAGCTGCAATAGTTGTCAATAAAATTTGTGGCGCAAACTTCACCATAAAAAAAAGTTTCCTGCAGTTGTATTGCGTATCTATTTTACTGTTTTAAATGTGCTGAAGATGTGTGGATTTGATCCTGCAATGCTTCCTATGAATTTAAATTTGCGGAAACTGTTGTGACAATAACAGCCTTGGAAGCATTTGAGAATTCTGTCCATACCTCTCTCTTTGTATTTGAAGACCAAGCCGTAGAAAAGTAAAGATGGCTTTGTGATGTAAGTTTATATAATAATAAATTCTTTGTCCCGGTAGACGGTGATGGAACGGTTGAGCACAGCGATCGCGACCTCTCTGTCGGACATGGTGCGCGAGTCGTTCCGAGACGCGTTGTTCGAGGGCGTGGTGCCCGTCATGGAGAAGGCGCACGCTCAGATCTTTAGACAGATCAATCAAGCATTCCAAAATGGTACCAAGGAATGTAAGTGATATGCACTACGTGAAAAATTTATTAAATTATGTACGATGCTACTTTTGTTTTAAAAGATGGATGAACTAGAATTGAGAATTGCATTTGTGTTTAATAAATTTGTACAGGAAATTTATCATTATCATCATTATCATCAGCCGATAAACGTCCACTGCTGGATGTAGGCCTCCTCCTAAGATATCCACGTCAATCGGTCCCACGTTGCGCGCATCTAGTGAGTTCCCGCGATTCTCACCAGAACGTCGGTTCACCTTGTGGTAGGCCTTCCCATACTCTGTCTACCGGTACGCCGACGTACTGCCGGCGCCACTCGAGGACCTCACTGCCCCATCAGCCGTCGGTCCTTCGAGCAATGTGCCCTGCCGACTGCCACTTAAGTCTAGCAATAATTTGGGCTATGTCGGTGACCTTAATTCTTCTGCTGTTCTCCACGTTTCTGATACGGTCGCACAGAGAAACTCGGAGCATGGCCTCTCCATTGCTCTTTGGGTGATTTTGAGCCTTTTCATAAGTTCGACAGTAAGGGGCCACGTTCCGGATCCATATCCGCTGGCAACACTCACGAGTTGATGACTTTTCTCTTCAGACACTGCCATATCTGATACATCAGGAAATGTATAAAATATAATAATTATAAAATTATCTATAAGTCGCAGCAAAAACGGAAGCGGCAGCTCGCGCGGCGGCGGAGCGCGGCGGCGCAGCCGGGGCGGAGGCGCTGCGGACCGCGCTGGAGCGGCACGCGGAGACGCTCGCCGCGACCGCTGCGAACAGCGCGCAGCCCGACATCGCCTCCACGCTGCGGGAGGTGGCGCACAGGTACTCCGCTCGCTTACCCTTTCTATATAACAAAGATTAAATAGTCAGTAATGGAGCGACGCGATGAGTGCGGCCTTCGCCTATTCGTAGGTGATCGCCCCGCCCATGATAATGTGATCAAACATGAACACGGTACCAACTTTCGTGGATCTTAACCACTCTATTTACTGGTGATAGTTCTCTGTTGACGGAGACTCATGTGTCTCCTTACCTCAGTAAATGCACTAGCTACAGCGACGCTTCACACCGGAACAGTAATGTTTACATAGTATCGTTTATCGGCAGTGCTGGTTGGGGTGGTATGTACCTAATCAGTCCCCGACAACTGAAACCTACCGGAACGAATCACTCATGTCTTGTCTCTGGTGTCGACAGTCAGATTACGCATTCTTCTATTAAATTATTATTTGAATACTAGAAACCCTAGAAAACAATGAAGTTAATAAATATTAAAAATGAGTGGAAATAAGATCGGAAGGTATGAAATGATATATTGAATAATAAATCTCTCCCGGTCCAGTGTGTTGGAGAAGGAGATGACGTGGTGGCGCGAACAGGCGCGCAACGTGGCGCTGCAGATGTCGCGCGCGCATTCCCCAGCGACACCTGCCTCCCACCATGCGATGGACCGACAGGTGCTAACACCTCCACAGAACACTGGATATATCTTTATGATATCAGCTTGGTGAAACTTTACATGTCTTGCAGAGACCACACCGTAGCACGCCGAGGAACTGTGTCCAGGAGTCGTTGCCATTTTTAGTCAGAGTACCGTGACGTTTTCTCGAAACTATTACATTTGTACACTGTATATATAATTATTTACTGCTTTACTTTACTGCAGACTAGTCAACTAGTTTTAATATAGTTTTTGTTGTAAGCAAGGTTACTGCATCCATACTAAATTGTTTAGCTTTATCTTTAGTTTTATCTTAGATCGGTTGATGTAATAGTATTCGTGTATGTTGTAACACCATCATTGTTGTGATGAAATAATCTACTTACAAGTACAGCCAACCCTCCTATAACGCGGTGCTAAACATGCGAGAACCCTCCTAAAACGCGGCACTTTCTTAACACGGTGGTAAAAATGGGCGAGTCCTTCTATAACGCGGTGCTAAATTTGCAAGAGCCCTCTTAAAATGCGGCACTTTCTTAACACGGTGGTAAAAATGGGCGAGCCCTTCTATAACGTGGTGCTAATATTGCAAGAGCCCTCCTATAACGCGGCACTTTCTTAACACGGTGGTAAAAATGCGCGAGTCTTCCTATGACGCGGTGCTAAATTTACAAGAGTCCTCCTAAAACGCGGCACTTTCTTAACACGGTGGTAAAAATGCGCGAGCCTTCCTATAACACGGTGCTAAATTTGCAAGAGCCCTCCTAAAATGCGGCACTTTCTTAACACGGTGGTAAAAATGGGCGAGCCCTTCTATAACGTGGTGCTAATATTGCAAGAGCCCTCCTATAACGCGGCACTTTCTTAACACGGTGGTAAAAATGCGCGAGCCTTTCTATAACGCGGTGCTAAATTTGCAAGAGCCCTCTTAAAATGCGGCACTTTCTTAACACGGTGGTAAAAATGGGCGAGCCCTTCTATAACGTGGTGCTAATATTGCAAGAGTCCTCCTAAAACGCGGCACTTTCTTAACACGGTGGTAAAAATGCGCGAGCCTTCCTATAACACGGTGGTAAATTTGCAAGAGCCCTCTTAAAATGCGGCACTTTCTTAACACGGTGGTAAAAATGGGCGAGCCCTTCTATAACGTGGTGCTAATATTGCAAGAGTCCTCCTAAAACGCGGCACTTTCTTAACACGGTGGTAAAAATGCGCGAGCCTTCCTATAACACGGTGGTAAATTTGCAAGAGCCCTCTTAAAATGCGGCACTTTCTTAACACGGTGGTAAAAATGGGCGAGCCCTTCTATAACGCGGTGCTAATATTGCAAGAGCCCTCCTAAAACGCGGCACTTTCTTAACACGGTGGTAAAAATGGGCGAGCCCTTCTATAACGTGGTGCTAATATTGCAAGAGCCCTCCTATAACGCGGCACTTTCTTAACACGGTGGTAAAAATGCGCGAGTCTTCCTATGACGCGGTGCTAAATTTACAAGAGTCCTCCTAAAACGCGGCACTTTCTTAACACGGTGGTAAAAATGCGCGAGCCTTCCTATAACACGGTGCTAAATTTGCAAGAGCCCTCCTAAAATGCGGCACTTTCTTAACACGGTGGTAAAAATGGGCGAGCCCTTCTATAACGTGGTGCTAATATTGCAAGAGCCCTCCTATAACGCGGCACTTTCTTAACACGGTGGTAAAAATGCGCGAGCCTTTCTATAACGCGGTGCTAAATTTGCAAGAGCCCTCTTAAAATGCGGCACTTTCTTAACACGGTGGTAAAAATGGGCGAGCCCTTCTATAACGTGGTGCTAATATTGCAAGAGTCCGCCTAAAACGCGGCACTTTCTTAACACGGTGGTAAAAATGCGCGAGCCTTCCTATAACACGGTGGTAAATTTGCAAGAGCCCTCTTAAAATGCGGCACTTTCTTAACACGGTGGTAAAAATGGGCGAGCCCTTCTATAACGTGGTGCTAATATTGCAAGAGTCCTCCTAAAACGCGGCACTTTCTTAACACGGTGGTAAAAATGCGCGAGCCTTCCTATAACACGGTGGTAAATTTGCAAGAGCCCTCTTAAAATGCGGCACTTTCTTAACACGGTGGTAAAAATGGGCGAGCCCTTCTATAACGCGGTGCTAATATTGCAAGAGCCCTCCTAAAACGCGGCACTTTCTTAACACGGTGGTAAAAATGGGCGAGCCCTTCTATAACGCGGTGCTAATATTGCAAGAGCCCTCCTAAAACGCGGCACTTTCTTAACACGGTGGTAAAAATGCGCGAGCCCTCCTATAACGCGGCACTTTCTTAACGCAGTGCTAAAATTGCGAAAGCCTTCCCTTAATGCGGTGCTAAAATTGCGACAGCACTCCTGTAACTCAGCACTTTCTTAACGCGGTGCTAAAATTGCGAAAAGCCCTCCTATAACGCGGTATTTTCTTAACACGGTGGTAAAAATGCGCGAGCCCTCCTATAACGCGGCACTTTCTTAACGCAGTGCTAAAATTGCGAAAAGCCCTCCTATAACGCGGTATTTTCTTAACACGGTGGTAAAAATGCGCGAGCCCTCCTATAACGCGGCACTTTCTTAACGCAGTGCTAAAATTGCGAAAAGCCCTCCTATAACGCGGTATTTTCTTAACACGGTGGTAAAAATGCGCGAGCCCTCCTATAACGCGGCACTTTCTTAACGCAGTGCTAAAATTGCGAAAAGCCCTCCTATAACGCGGTATTTTCTTAACACGGTGGTAAAAATGCGCGAGCCCTCCTATAACGCGGCACTTTCTTAACGCAGTGCTAAAATTGCGAAAAGCCCTCCTATAACGCGGTATTTTCTTAACACGGTGGTAAAAATGCGCGAGCCCTCCTATAACGCGGCACTTTCTTAACGCAGTGCTAAAATTGCGAAAAGCCCTCCTATAACGCGGTATTTTCTTAACACGGTGGTAAAAATGCGCGAGTCCTCCTATAACGCGGCACTTTCTTAACGCACTGCTAAAATTGCGAAAAGCCCTCCTATAACGCGGTATTTTCTTAACACGGTGGTAAAAATGCGCGAGCCCTCCTATAACGCGGCACTTTCTTAACGCAGTGCTAAAATTACGAAAGACTTCCCTTAATGCGGTGCTAAAAATGCGCGAGTCCTCCTATAACGCGGTGCTAAAATTGCGACAGCCCTCCTATAACGTGGTACTTTTACAGCGCGGTTTCCGTTTAACAACGTCCCATTAGTGCTTTCTGCGCACCCAATGGCCACCAATATTACTGGATATGTTTATATAAGGAGTTCCGCACAAAAAGTCACGGGACTCAAGCCAACCTCACCTGCTCGTGGTGCATCCGGTTAATCCACAAACGAGGCTCTGGCTCGCACCAACCCGCATTGGGCCAGCGTGGTGGAAATGGCCCATTCTATATACGAAAGCTCTTGGTGCCTAGCGGTACTGGAAGCCATGCTGAATATATTTGGAGGAGGACGTCCATCGGCTGATGATGATGATGTACGTTAAATTCAAGTATCTTATAGCGCGGTTTCCATGTAACGCGGTACGCACTCACCGCGTTATAGGAGGGTTGACTCTATATAAAATTATTCTTCTTGTAATTACATTTCCGTATATGTAATTGTAGTTATTACATTGGTACTAAAATTTCGTATAGATCATGTAATTATTTATAAATCTCAAATACCTGTAGAAGTAATTTCCAGCAATGATTTATATGAAAGACTTTAAAGCCTTTGTCGTTTCTTAGATGCAAGTGGCACAGATCCAGTCGCTGATGACCAGCGGGGACGTGAACGGCGCGTTCCAGTTGGCACTCTCCGCGTCTGACCTGGCGCTGGTGGTGGCGGCGTGTCGCGCGGCAGAGCCCAGCCGTGTTTTCGGGCCGCCCTGTCGTCTTAAGCAGCACGTGCTGTTATCTCTCGTGCAGCAACTGGCGGCGGACATGCAGCGCGACACTCAGCTGAAGCACAGGTTTCGAACAGATTTCATCATTAATCTTGTCCCTAAACAGTACATGACTATCAATAGATATATCAATAATATTAAAATTATTATTTTCGGTTGAATAATAATTTATTATCTATGTCCAGGTACCTTGAAGAAGCCATAATGAATCTGGACACTAGCAACCCTGTGACCCGCGAGCACCTGCCCATCGTAGTGCGGGAACTACAGAAGCAGATCATGGCTTTCCTGGCTGCAAACCCTGGGCATGCTTTAAGCAGGCAATTCCGAATGCTGCTTATGGCTGCGGACTCGCTGGTGAAAGGCGCCGTTTGACCCCGATGTCGGCACTGCGTCTGCGTCAGCTATTGGACGACGTAATAGTGACTAAAGTGCTAGTGATGGTGCTGACAAGTGTACATGTTGAGACAGTGCGTTGTGACTGTATAGGGAGGACTAATATAATCCAATTGTTTAACTGAACATGGTGATGTGAAGGTTTTCACAACCAACAAACCATTATGCAATGGACAAGAATAGTTTACGCTACGTAATAATGACTGATAATTCCTGTATGATTTGTGTTGGGTGTATACTGGTCCTCAGGTCGCTTTCATTCACAAAATATTCCTCTTGGAAGGAAATTGAAAAACACATATATATATATAAGTTTTTTGACCACACAAATTACACCGACCATAAGTTTAAATAGACTTCTGCTGGTATTTTCAACCTTGACCAATTCCCAATAACCCACATGACAAAATTTCTTTTGTAGCTTTTGGTCTGATGATATTACATGGAGAATGTATCATGGCTAAAATATTGCTACATTCGGTTGACATACATACATTTATTTATATGCCGAACCACTATCACAACTCTTTGACATGTTTACCCTGTTAGTGTAGACAGTGAGTGCGTAAATAAATATAAAAAATAAATGTGATGTAGAGAGCTTTTGTCTCCGCCTCTACTTCTGTCTTATACTATCCTGTGTGAAGTGAGTTATAAAGTATATATGTGTTTGTGTAAATGAGATTAGTATGTGTGGATGCTTTGACTAAACGTTGGTAATTCAGGCTGATATTAATATTATAATGATTATATTTGTCGTAGTTTAAACGATTTATTGTTAGATAAAAAAATATATATAGTAGACTGCCACTATATTTCATTATATAGGCTGTAAATTATTATATAAATGCTTATTTAATTTTATAAGAATATCTCTCCGAGGGTACAACGAGAATTATTTGTTGGAATTTTAAACATTGTATTATCTTTTAGGGAATAACAAACTTTACATAATATCGTTGATTGTTCTAATGTTCAAATTTTTGTATTTTTCTTTGAAAATAGAAAGTGTATGTCTTTTTCAATAAGCAGATACTAAAAAAGGCATTTACTAGCTTATACACTGAATATGCTAAATAGCTCGCTTTCTATTATTAGTTCTGTAATCGGATCTTTGGAGGAGGCCTATCTCCAGCAGTGGATGTGTATCGGCTGATGAATTGGAAACTCATTAAGATCAAACCATCAGCCTTTTGGATGTTAACATATTTAAGTATGTCCACTAGGTAAATTAAGATTTATACTTTTGCTTATGGGTTTAAATAAATAATTAGCGAATCATTATATTAGATGTGCACATTATTTATATGCACCTAATACTTGACAAATTATCCTTATTGTATTATTTACCAGTTCCTTTTTATATACATCCATGATGTGCAACTTATGGCCATTGTTTGGCATATTTCCAATTAATAAATAATTTATCAGAAATTTTAAATTTTTTTAAGACACAACTTATAACTATAGAAAGGTGAAAGAAGCATTCAGAACAAATAATTTCATAGTATTTAATAATGTTTAAGTGCCATCATTATTCCAGAATATGTGGTATTTGACACCCTGGAATAGATATGTCTCTCATCTGGAATGGTAACTGAATTTGTATTGTGCGTGCTTGAAGTACCATGTGCGTCACTGTTGTATGATTTGAGTTTATGAGGCAACATGTTAATTATACTAAATAAACAATGGTCATTACTATAGTCAAATAAACAGCTTTCATATTATATTGAAGTTTTAATTTATTTCTACACCAATTAAGGAATGGAGCTGGTTGTTCAGCTGTCAGTAAGACATGGCCAAAAATTTTGAGTTTAAAATAATTATTGAAACACATTGTATAAAAAGAAATAACACAACATACAATGCTTTTTTGCTTTGCAATTATAAATAAGGCAAAGTTATATAAACATCTTGAACGTGACTCGTGCTGATTAACATAAATTGATGAACCACATATTATAGACAAGGACATTAAAAGAAAACTAAACTAATATATAAATTTTAATAATTTATTATATAGTATTTAAATAAAATATTTTAAATCAAATATATTTACTAACATTATACAAAGCAAACTAAACAATCTATTCTTTTAACCAAGTTTCTTTTTTATTACAAATATGATGATAATCAATTATTTCGTACTTAACATCAGAAATACTTAATATAATTTGATAAACTTGTTCTATGAATTAACATAAGTGACCAATTGTATAAACCTTGCATAACTAAGATACATAAAAAAAGGCAACTAAAACAATTTTTTATCTAATTATTTATAGGTAATATTTTAATATAAGTATGTTTTTATAAGCCATAAGAATAAGGTAACTATAATTTCCATAAAGATAGAAATGTATCGTGAGCTTATTTATATCTCATCTGCATTTATTATTAAAAAAATTATGAAAAAGATACACAGTGCATAAACTTGTTGATAAATTACTGAACTTAAGTATAAGGACACAAGTCTCTTGTAATGTGTTCCACACAGACCAAGAGACCTATGACCAGCAGTGGACATCCATTGGTAAAAATTATGATAATTAAGAAGTATAACTTTAAATGGATTCTGGAAATTATAACATTCAACTTCTATATACTTTGCACCTCTTAATAATATAATAATTAAAAGATTGTCATCACTAGAATTATAACAAATCTTTACATCTTATTCTACGCTTTTTGTTTGAAAATAGCTCCAGTAATGGTGCCGTGCCTCTGCACTAAACATTGCTTTTTGTCAGTCTCCAAGCAGACGGTAGGCGGTTTCAAGTTCGGTTGTATTTTACACGCTTGCTCTGAAATCGCTACAATTATTCCAGCGGAATCGACGTGCGCCGTTCCTTTTGCTGCGAGACAAAGCCCTTGATGATCAGCGACTAAGCAACCGCTCACGTTAGGCGTAGTCATTATTTCCTCAACTACTTTATCCAAATCTTTTTCCATGGTGAAACTAATTGTTTTTTAATGAGAAAACGAATTTTCGTTTACAAAATTTGTTTTGTATTATGACAATAACTTTTTGACTTTGATTTGACGTTGAACCATGACATGTATTAGTTGACAGTTTTTTTTTAATTATGTCTACAGGCACTGGTGTACGAACTCTCCTGATCGTGCTTCTTGCACCAATGAAGGCTCCTTTTTAAAGAAAAAGAAGAGATACATAGTTTTGAATAGTTGTCGAAATGGAGAAAGATGAAGAAAGATTACCAAATACCTTAATCAAACAAAAAGAAATAATTCATTGGAAAAACCTACATAATTTGTGATATTCAGAGATTCATTGGATTATCACGAGGTCTTCGTAACTATTAGAAATGTACACTAAAAATTAGGTAGAGATAATGCTTCTACCGTTTAGAGGTTAGTTAGGAATCGATTTAACAAAATTCCTGCATTAAAAAGAGTTGTGAGGGGGTGTTAATAACGCCCGAGGTAGCTAGATACTGCCTAGCGAGAATATTTTTGATAAATTTTAAATCTAATTCTATGTTATGTCCAGCAATGTTGGCAGGCAGAAAGTAATATAATATATGACATGAAATTATTACCTTCATGAATTTTTAATTAAATAAACCTGATTCGTTTTAATGAAAAAAGAAAAAATATTCTGCTTGCAAAATACTAAATGTGATATAAATTACTGTAAGATAAATTAATAAACTTACACAATAAAAGCAAAAGCCATAAATTTTTTTGATAACGTTAATCTCTTTAACCATTAGATTGATGACATTTCTTTGTAGTGATTGTTTTTATTATTCATTATAGGAAACTACCGCACGATGTCTTTTGTCATCGTAAAAATTGGTTGGTATATAAAACATAATTGGTAAGCTATATACTTTGTTATTACTTTCCATCGTTGATAGCGATTTAATTGATAATTGATACATTAATATTAAGTATGAATTTTGCAAAGATGCGTTGGCTGACCGATGAATGTTCAGCGTTGTCTAGTGGAAAAATATTTTCCGGTATAGCAAAACCTCAAAGTCCGTGTTTCCTCTACTACTACTTCCTTCCCACGTGTTTGATAACGCTTGCCGTCAAACAGTAGTATGCAAATTTCATTATGTTCTTTTTTTTTTTTTATTAAATGTCCGAAATGGGGTAGTGTGACTTAATATTAACACCCAGAGCAACGAGCTTCTTCCTCCTGCCCTTTTCCCATTCTATGTGGGTCGGCACAGTATGTATTTCTCTTCCACATCTCTCTATCAGCCGCCACATCTAAATTCACACTCTTCTTACACATGTCATCTTTCACACAATCTATCCACACTTTCTTCGGTCTTCCTCTACCCTTATAACCATCCACATTCATTCTCATTAGTTTCTTTGTTATATGTCCTATATCCCTCCGCATAACATGCCCGTACCACGCTAACCTCTTGCTCCTCAACTTCTCTGTCACTGGCACAACTTTCAGGCTTCCTCTAATATATCCCAGAGCAACGAGCATTACATGGTATTATAGAAATTTTGCACTAGCATCACACAGGGGCGCAGACCCTGTACAGACCAATAAGCACTGCATACCCTTGCTCCCAAAACCTATCCGAATAATAAGACCTCAACTCGCTCAAAAGGTGCACAGCAATGCTTTAAGTATTACTAAATTGTATAAATTGGTAAATTAATGTTTAATTATAGATAAGCACAGAGATTTTGGTAGTGGTTTGCATACCCCACCCGAAATCTCTGCACACATCCGTGGTCACCCATCCGCGTACTGGTCAGAAATAAGTTGGACCTTGCAGTCGATTAACAAGCGCCTTTCTAAACTAGCTCCGTGCGCTTCATATTTGTTAATGACTTCACTTTCTACATCATCAAGTTCAATGTTGTTCCATAATATCGTAACACCGCAAAACCGGTGTGAGAATGTGATGTTTTTTTTAAATTTCATTTAGTCAACGTTCCGACGCTGTGACGGCTGTGTGTTTGTATGTTTGTGCGGTTACAATGCTGGAAGCGCTCGTTTACATGTTTCTATGCACTCTGACCGTTCTATCCCTGCTGGAATTGTTAAGGCAGTGCATGAGCAAAAATCGAGACAACGTGTCACACCAGAAGTCTTGGATATGGTCAGGTAATGGAGTATTTTTAGTATTTATTTTGTATATAGGCGTTAAGTCCGTCTATTGGGATGTAATTTAGCTCGTTAAAATTTATAAATAAATAAATGTGGGTACCAAGTACTTTAGAAAAACTAATTAAAAGTGACAGTGGACTGACGATGTGGCGAAGGTCGTAGGTAACCGCTAGATGCGGAACCGATCTGTATGAGGGAGGCCCATGTGCAGCGGTGGACAGCCATCGGCTGATGATAATAGTAAAGCAGGAGTAACGATATTATTTTTTAATTTGTTTAAATAAATTTACTAGTCGTAGGTTTCTGTTGCCGGGGACCGTCTAGGTACCACCGCAGCATCTATGGCAGTCGACACACAGTACTGTGCAAATATTATTGCGTTGCGGTTTGAAGGGCGTCATAGCTAATGTAATTACTGGAATAACTAGACTCAACGTCTTATGTCTCAAACGACCAGCAGAATTTGGTGCGGTGTATATCATCCTTATTAGCGTCACGTTGTTAAGGGTAGGGGTGTCACTTTCAAACAGGTGTCGTTCCGCTCGTCTCGTCGCTTCATTGAATAAAAAAAAAACGCTTACAGCTGACAAAAATTCAAAGTACGTTGCGTTTGTCGTTAATGCGTTATAATCAATCTGTTGCGACAGTAAGAATTTGTTACAACAAAGTCTGTTGCACCATTTATATTTAACTACACAAGCCTGTCAGTAGAAATTGCCAATTTCTTGAGATCTTTGCAGCAGGTGGTGATTGCTCCACTTTTATTTTCAGTCATTTACGATATCAAATTTATGAATTAAATGATTACTTATATCATTACGCAGCGCCATTGCACCTTGGTGTATCTTATCTACTCTATTTACTGGTGGTAGATAGATGTTGTCGGAGAGTCGTGAGTCTCGTAAATACACTACTCGTGATTTGTGTATATATGAATCGTGGATCGTGAGTCTCGGTCCACAGCGACCTTCACACCGGAACGTTAATGTTTGTCGGCTGCAATAGGCGCTGCGGTGGTACCTACACAGTCTCCGATAACAGAGACTTACCACCAGATGACAATGTTATTTATGTAAACGTAATTTAAATGTGTACTTATATCACCAGATGTTCCCCATCCGCTTTGCTGGACGGATTATAGAATTAGACCTCAAAACACTTTTTATAGCAACCGTTACCATAGCAACCGCACAAATAATACCAAATGAAAATGTTTACCAAAGCCAATTAGGTATAAAACGATGAAGGATCTATGAAATTCAAAAGATAAATATCCTATAAATATCTACAGATCATTCCGCGTCTAATGCTCATGTTCCCGTGTCGATACTTTCACTAATTTTTAAGTGATTGGTGAACAAATAAACCCATTTTCATTATATATATATATATAGATTACATAAACAGACCTCGTCAATGTTTCTTTTAGTGGAACTCGGGGTCTTCTTAAAAGGAGCCAGTCAAGGACATTTAACCATAATGCTGGGCAAGTGAGGCTTGACGGAGGTCACATGTTTATGGAAGCTGTTCTTGCAACATCGATCTCGGTTTTATCTTCACCGGTTTTTTAATATCAATCTTTTTAAATAATCTGTTCGTTCCTTATAACTTTCGAACCTCTGCACCAATTTTAAGGATTTTTCCACTGACGTGCAGCCCATGTTGTATCTATATGTATGTATATAAAAGTTAGTGGTGTAACATCATTAAGAACAGGTTATCGATAAGGAGTCACGACCCTCAGTATTGAGGAGCCGACTTTAAAGAGACAGTCTCATCATGACATCTCTGGAATCATAAGGCTTGCAGACTTGAAACTTGATAGCTATATTATTTCTACTGAATATTAACTAGCTCTAGGTTATTATGGGTAAGCATATCACTTACTATCTGGTGAACTGCTCGTCTCGTCGAGTTTTAAATAAAATATTCATCATCATCATTTCAACAAATGGACATAGGTCTCTTGTAATGTGTTCAGTTATATAAGGGGTGTAAAGACTCAGTCTCAGCCAATGTCCTTAACTGCGAACCACACCCGCCCGCGGTGCATCCTGCAGATTGACCAACGAAGCTCTGGCGATCGACTAATAGCGGTATAACCATTCGTCACTAGCTGACTTAAATACTACTCGGCAGTACCGGAGGCCATGTCGAATTGTGACGGATGTTGGCAAGGCGCCCGAACCTGGTCAGCGCAGAACCGATCCATGTGGAGATGTTTGGGGTACGCCTATGTTCAGCAGTGGACAACTCTTGGCTGATGATGATGATAACTTTTGTTCATATAATAACTGTTAAGTAATATACTTTACTAATACTAAGTATGTCTGAAGTTAATTTTATCAAAAACATATTGATAACTTGAAAGGGTGCGGAGTGAGAGTCGCAGAACAAATCCATGGTCGAAAGTGAAAGATTTGAGACAGGCAGAAACTAAAAGCGGCGCCGTTGCAAAACTAATTATATACATGTGTGAGTGAGTCGAAGGTCACACACAATTACAACACCGAGAATATTTTTTTTAACATCACATCTCCTATGTGATGAAAATGACCTTCATATGAAAATATGGCGTCATGGAATTTGAATGTCATTCAAATAACTGTTCATATATTGAAGTAAAATTGTTTTACAATTATAAAATGCCCACTTAGTGTTGCCAACACGGCCTGAGAGCCTTTCCTCACAAAGAGTTAAGGTGATTAATCCAGCACACTGGCTAAGTATAACTTGGTTTACATGTTGAAAGAGACAGTTCTTGTAACGAATCACCTGTCTTTAGGTTTTTTTATTCACCTGATGATAGGTGATACGCTTGTCGTGGCGATAGTTATCATGATATATATAGCACCGCATTGAGCTCGTTGTCTGAGACGTAATATGTTGAGTCTCGTTATCCCAGTACACCAGCTACAGCGCCCTTCAAACTGGAACACGGCGCTGCGGTGATACCTACTTAGACGGTCTATAGCAAAGTTGATCTACCACCAGTAAAATGTATCTCTTTACCGGAAGCTCTTTAGGGATAGAACTGGAGCCTTTTCGCGTTATGGTTCAGAATTACCTTCCATCAATAATTTTTATGGTTATTTCTTTATTAATGAGTGACCAATATTAAAAATTGAAAAATTTAAACGGCGCCATTCGTCACAGCAAATATGAATAAAAGGTTTAAGTAAATAAAGGCTTTACGACCGGTTTCGAGGTACGCCGAAAAAAAAACTTAGAAAAAAACCTCTTATGGTCATTACGAATTGAACCCATTTTATCATAACATATTTTTGGACGAATTTCTAATGTTGAATTAACTTCTAGTACATATTTACCAAACCTGATGTAAAAGTGATGTAAAAAAATAAGAGTAAAAGTTATTAGAATCATTCGCAGTATTATATATATATTTCTGTTTCGGTTTATTTTATTCAATTAAGCGACGAGAGGTTCACCTAAAGGAAAGTGATACATTCGCCCATAACAACACAGTGCTAATTATGATGGTCTATACACCATCACAATGTACTAGTCGCCTGAGATAAGAGTACTTCAATAATATTTGCACAATACCGTCTGTCGGCTGCAATAGGAACTGCGGTGGTTACTACCTAGACGGTCTCCGGTAACCGAGACTTTACCACCAGTATTATTTTGATGTTTCAATTTTGTTCACAGTTCCCCTTGAGGTAGTGAAGCAGACGTTGAGCAAAACTAAAATGGCCGGTAACGAAGCGCCGGAAGACAAAATAGAGAAGTCGAGTACTATAGTCTAAATAATGAATATAATTAGTAATTAGTGGTTACTTTTCTAAGTCATTATTAGGTTAGGTAATTTTTAATTAAAATGTAAAGAATATTTTTCTGGTTTTATTTCTACCTTAAATAAAACTTTATTTAATTATCTGTATGTTTTTTTGTTGGGACTAATCTTCGAAACGGCAGGAATATATTTGACGGAAGTGTCATTAACATATAACAAAAGTCTTATGTCCAGCTGTGGACGTTCATCGGCTGAAATGATAATGATGATGGCAAGAGTTATAAATAAAAACATACACTTCCCCTTTTTCATCAATACAATGATCTGAATAATTTATAAACAGATGATTCAATTATTAGTTGGTACTTCCTCAAAAATATTAACATTACTTGTATATATAAAGTATATATATATATGCTGAGCGTCACTAGAACAAAAACAACAATGTCAGATAGTGAATGTCCATTGGTTGAGATGAAGGTATAAAATACTGTGCAATGAAAAATTTTAGCAAAGAAAATAAACTCCTTACCCGTTTTGCAATAAAAATTGCAATCATGACATCTTGCTATTCGAAACATAGAGGCGCTCTAATAAGTTTAATGAGGGATAAGAAAAAAATAATTAATATAGTGTTAGCTAAAACACGGATTAGAAATAGTGGATATATTCTTTCAAGTTACATAAATTTAATCGAGATTATGAGACTAGTTTGTAGGTCAATCGCTAAGTTATGCAATGTGACATTCGGCAGCTCCGCTCGTGGTAACTCGGCAGTTCGCGTCGAGCGCTCGTCTTGTTTCAATGTTCGTATAACTCTTGTGATGAATTCGTTTTCGTTATAAACAAAAAAATATAACGACCTAAATTTATTTTTTATCAATATTCTGTACGGTGTATTTAATAACTATGCTTTTAGTTATAATATTAGCGGCAATAGGTGCTGTGGCGTTGACATTGTTCTTAATCGATTCTTTATGGAGCTTCCTGGAGTTAGTGACTTCTTACTTGATGCCGTACTTCCTCCCTACGGAGGTGCAGTCATTGACTAAAAGATTTGGAACGTGGGCCGGTGAGTTTTAACCTTAACATTGTATAATACAGGCGAAGCAGGAAAAATTTTCTTTTGACCCCGCCGTCGCAAAATTATAAATTAGTTTCCTTAATTTACAGGTCAAGTTATTTATAAATAAAAAAAGAATAAATGTTATTCATGTTATGTTATCATGTGATAGCAATAGTCAATGAAGTATTAACACAGCTATTGACCTTGGCTTCTAACAGGATTGCGAAGTGGAACTGCGGATTAGAACAAGCGAACTGGTGTCTATTTATATTTAAAACATTCTTTGTATTTTACAACAAATTAAATAAAGTCATCTAGACTATATTATTAACTATTTAATAATATTGTTTTTCATATAAAAACTAGTTAAAAAACCTAGTTACATTGAGGTGCCTAGTATTGAATAATATTGATTATATAAAAGAAATGTATTAAATCAATAAAGTAATTTAATACTTTATCTCTTTATATATATAGAGATATCCACATATGTAGAGACTCATCACGAGATCTCTGTCCTAGGCCTGAAACCTTCAGCCCTGTAGTCTCGGGCTAGTAAGAATAGGACTAAGGTAAGCCCTACCTGTCGAACAATGCGACTGACAGGGTCTATAAGAGATTCCGGAGCCTCCTCGAATGCACTGATGCAGACCACCGAGGGGATTTTAGTAAGTAAGAATCTCACATAACCCTGACTTACCCCCAGAAGCAGGGTATCTTTCGAAAATTTCTCCCCGAAACAAAAAAAAAAGGCCTGAAATTTGGTAGCATCATTCCTTTTGCCATGTATAGGGTAGTATAGCACTGGTGGTAGTTCTCTGTTACCGGAGACCATCCAGGTAGGCAACATCACAGCGCCTATTTCTGCCGCAAAACAGTAGTGTGCAAACATTACTGTCTTCCAGTTTGAAGGGCGCCGTAGCTAGTGTAATTACTGGGGTGGTATGACTCGACATCTTATGTTTCAAGGCGACGAGCGCAATGTACAGCACATGTCCTAACTAACGCCACGTTGTCATCAGAAGAACATCCCGCTCCTATTCTCGTTGAATTGAAAAAAAAATGAGACCAGATTTTACGAAATATCTTCCCCAAATAAAGTTACGGGGTGTTACAGTCAGCATGACGGTCGGGAACAGCTAGTGTATATATAAAACGGTATAACCATGAAGCTGGACGTAGACTGTAAATATAGACTTCCTACAATCTCGGCTCTTTGCGACCTTCACTAGACCGATCGATCTTTACAAATGCAGGATGACTTCAATTTAAATGGTTTAGGGTTTTTCTGATGAGGAGAGATTAAATAGATATTATTTAGAAATATTTAATTAATTTTACATTTCATATATTAACGTTACAATATATATATATATATATATTGATCTTCACTCCTCCGTATAAATGTATGATCGATAATCCTTAGTGTATGAGCTAAACGCTTGCCTAAAAATCTGGTATCATTGATGTGTTCCGGCAGCAAGTGTGAGAACGCTTCGGTCTACGGCCACCTACCACCGTTGGTAATTAATGTTGGGGTAGATTAAAATGGTTTACTTTCGTATAGATTGGATATTTCAAAAACATTAAATAGGTAGCCATTATTAAGCTGTTCAGTGTCCGAACGCATCGGCTGCAGTAATCAGTATTTTATAGGTTATTAAAAATTACTGTAATTTGTAATTATGATCAAATTACAAAGATATTGACTTCATTACGTATTAAAAGCAATCTCTTATTTCTAGGTTACCTCTAATTACTAGATTATTGGTGGTAGGTCTCAATTGCCAGTGAGCATATTGTTAGGTACTACCGCAGTTCTTATTTCTATCGCTAAACAGTACTGTGCAAACATTACTGCGTTTCAGTTAACAGGAAGTTGTATCTAATGACATTAGTGGGGTAAAACGATTTAATATCGCATGTCTCGAAGCGACAAACACAATTTTTTGCAGTGTGCGTATCCTAATTAGTGTAACATTGTTATGGGCAGACGTATCACTTACCGATAGGTGGACGCCTCACAAGTCTTCGTCTAATAAAAATAATAGGATGATTAACCCTTAAATACATTCTGCTTGTCATTTTAAAACACAGGGTATTACTTCCAGTTACCTCTGTAATTTAATTAGCTACAGCGCCTTTCAAACCGGAACATATTAAGGTTCCGTAACTACAGTTCAATCTCATCCGAAATAAATAAAAAATATTATTGTTATATACAGACCGATATTCATATATACTAGTTGTTAAAGGTATAGAAAAATATCTTCTTGATTAAGTCATTAAGTGACATTACCTACAAATAAAAAAAATCGATATATTTCAATGCGAAAATCAAAAATAACTTGGTAACTTAACGTATTCATTGGCGGAAACAGACGGATTTATGAAATATTGATAGCATTAAAAATACTAGTACTAGGGTGGTATTTTAACATAAGTATCTAACATCGATATTTTCTAACCTATGATTAATATTTATTCCTGTTAAAAACAAAACGATTTAGATGTTTAATACTGTTTCATTATCGTAGATAAGTAACATTTTAACTTAGATTTAAATTACTTATCTTTTTAATTTAGATTAGAATAATAACCGTTAAGTTAATCGTTTGTTTAATATTGTTTGAACGGTCTGTTAGTGTCTCACGATTTATTCTATACACGTTGGAATATTTACCGTAGTAAAGTATACAGTATATAGTAAATCCTTCGCAACGGTATTACTGGTGGTAGCTCTCTGATGCTGGAGAAAGTCTAGATAGTTACCATCGCAGTGCCTATTGCAGTCGACGAACAGTGCTGTGCAGATATTACTGTGTTCCAGTTTGAAGGGCGCTGTCGCTAGGGAAATGATTAAGGTAACGACACTCATCTCATGCCTCAACTGAAGAGAATGTGGTGCGGTGTATGTCATCTTAACTAGTGCTAAGATGTTATGGACAGGCGTATTACTTACCATCAGGCGAACGTCTCCTCGGTTAGAAAAACTACTACTGAATAGTAATACAAAACAGTATTATAAAACAATGGAACCGGTTTGGTCGTGCTCTTAACTTGGTAACATCAGAACCTAGTTAGAAAAATATTTAATTGAGTTTTTTTTTAATTCAACTAACGACTAGACGAGCGGGACGTTCACCTGATAGTAAGTGATACGCCTGCCCATGACAATGTGGTGCTAGTTAGGATGGTATTCACAGCACCACATTGCGCTCGTCGCCTTGAAGCATAAGATATTGAGTCTCGTTAGCCCAGTAGTTACACTAGCTACAGCGTCCTTCAAACCGGATCACTGAAATGTTTGCACAGTACAATACTGCGGTGGTACCTATCCAGACGGCTTGCGGCAACAGGGACACTGCTAGCAGTACAGTAGCCCACCACCAAGGTATGTTGTGTGTGTGCCTCCACCTTCCACCAGGAAGTTTACAAGTCGCCATTAGCCTTGCAGTGTAAACATTTGTTTACAACATCATAATCGGATAAGAACCGGTCCGCTTTACGCAAATACCCTGATGGCCAGCCAATGCTAACGGTAAATATTTGACCACACACCGAATGCTGATGTCTCCGACGAAGCCTCTAGTCTCGTGACACGGAAGACCACGGTTCCGGATACATTAATGTGGGGAGTGATTCTTTTTTCATCACCGATCCAAAGTACTTGTAGTTACTGTATGAATACTACTACTAATTACTGACAAACAGTACTATGAAAACATTACTTTATTCCGGTTTGAAGGGCGCTGTAGCTATTGAAAATATCGCGGTGACGAGACTGAACGTCTTTTGTATCAGATGGCTAGCGTAATGTGGTGCAGTATATATCATCCTAACTAGCGTCACGTTGTTATGGGCGTTTCACTTATTTTCGAGTGATCGTTCCGCTTGTCTTGTTGCTTAATTGTTTTAAAAAAAGAATAAGCGTCTTATTATTAATAGTTTAAAGTATATCAGGCAAGGGGTGTAAGAGTTTCCGCACAACAATTTACGGGAACCAAGCCAACTTCACCAGCTCGTGCTGTACCCTTCTAATTAACAGACGAGGCTCTGGTTCCCACCAACCCGCATTGGGTTAGCGTGGTGGGAAATGGCCCAAATTCCCCCCATTGAATCGCTACCCGATCGTGTGGGAATCTTTAGAAGAGGCCTATGTCCAGCTGTGGACGTCTATGGGTTGAGGGTGATGATGATACTAAGCATAGCATTGTATAGTATACGATTACCATGGTAACGCATAATCTTCCGGAGTAAGTTATTTCGTAAATTAAAAGATTTTTTTTATTGTCACTTATTAAAAAAAAAAATAAATAATTTCAAGAAAACATTTGTGTATTCTTCACTTGATGGTAAGTGATACGCCCCGCCCATAAAAAGTGGCGCTAGTTGGAATGATATACACAGCACCACTAGCTACGACACGCAGTACTACGCAGTAATTTTACTAGCTACGACACCCTTCGAACCGGAACATAGTACTGTTTGCACAGTACTGTCTGTCGGGTACAATAGGAGCTGAGATGGTGCCTGGACGGTCTGCGGCAACAGAGACCTGCTACCAGTATATTTTAAGACATGACCTTGATAAAGATCCATTCAGTCCTTTGAAGGTCATGGTGACTAGTAGAATGCGTAGTAATATATATATGTATATATTAATAATAATATATAGTCATATTTATTGTTTAAGCTTGAATATTAATATGGCGGCCATTTTGAATTAAATTTTGACATGGCTCGCAACAAAGCACCTCCTGTAGCAGTAATTAAACTGTTTTTTTTTTATACAATTTAGCGACTAGACGCGTGGGACTTTCACCTGGTGTGATAAACATACGATGTTGAGTTTCGTTACCCCAGTAATTTCATTAACTACAGCGTCCTTCAAACCGGAACATATTAATTATTGCACACGGCCGTTTATTAGCTGCAATCGGAGTAGCGGTGGTAGCCGCCTAAACAATTTCCGGCAGCACATAATTACCTCTTTGCCGTGTCCCACTGTTGGGTTTTAAATCCCACTGGTACACGTATCACGCCGTTGTAAGTGCCGAAGGAATATCTATCAAATTGAAGGTCGGATTGCGTCAGTGCCGCTTGTCCACTCTCCCATCGTAAAAGATGCGCTGCTCGTAATGAAAGATGCTGTGGCAACGGACAGACAACACATGACTGTGGCGTAATTAATATTATTAGTACTTACAACAATATCATCACCATCATCTTGATATCCTGCAATCTATACATAGGACACAAGTACCTCGAGAGAAGTTGTGGTGGTGTTAAAGTCAGCAGTGCGAGGGGAGGTTATTAAGTTGTTTGAATTGATACTCCAAAGGCTATCCAGAAGTACCTCCACCGACTTTTTGTATACAAGTTATGAGACAATAGAATCTTTTACCTGATGGTAAGTGACAACCTTATAAACAACGTGGCGCTAGTTGGGATGATATACACTGCACCACATTGTCCTCATCTTGAGACATAAAATGTTATATTTCATAAATTAAACTTCACTAGCTACAGCGTCCTTCAAACTGGAACACAGTAGTCTTTGTTGGCTGTAATAGGCGCTGCGGTGGACCTAGACGGCGTCCGGCAACAGAGACCTCATCATCAGCCGATAGACGTCCACTGCTGGACATAGGTCTCCTCCGAAGATTTTCACATTGGTTTGATAGAGATTCTTATGGGGCGATTTGGAACATTTCTGGTTGGTGGGAGCCAAAGCCTCGTTCGTTGATTATCAGGGTGCACCACGAGCAGGTGAAGCTGGCTTGGATCCCGTGAGTTGTACGGAACCCATCACACCTCTACCAATGGAGACCTACCAGCACTAAACCATTTTCTTTCTTTCTTATATTATAAATATGAAACAAATTAATAGATATTTTAGAGATACTAAGTGGGGAGGACAAGTCCAGAGATTGGATATTACTCCGTGGTGAGGAGGTGTATCCGTGATGTTCATGGTCTAGTGAAAGTTACAAGTAAGTGAGCAAACACTTACGTCACTAACTGCCGAGTTAATGTACCGTTACGTCACCTCTGTTATGGCGTTGGTTTCTTATTTCCTGATAACTTGTACAATAAACACAGCACTTTTACTGTTCCCACTGCTGGGAATCTAGGTTTTCTCTTGCAGAGAGAGGACCAAGGTCGTGCAAAGGTCAATGTTCGTTTATCTATCTTTAATAGATGCTTAAACTAAAACCGGCACAATGAACAAAAGAGCAGGCTTCCATATTAAGCGAGCAAGACGTTCACCTGATGGTAAGTGATACGCTCGCCCTTAACTAGGTGGCGCTAGTTAGGACGACATACACAGCACCACATTGCGCTCTTTGAGACATAAGATGCTGACTCGTTACTCCAATAATGTCACTAACTACAACGCCCTTCAAACCGGAACACAGCAATGTTTGCACAGTACTGTTTGGCGGCAACAATAACAGCTGCGGTGGTTCCTATCTAGAGGGTCTCCAGCAACAGACACCTACCACCAGAAGAGTTTAATTTACATTTTATGTACAAATTGAGAAGTATATCATCAGCTCATATCAACAGTTCACTGTTGGGAAAGGCTGAGTAGTATACCGTCATCAGCCACGCTAATTTTAATTTATTTTTGAAGTTGTTCTTCCTGGATCTTGTCAGTTCACAACCGATGTTCCCTTTCACATTCAAGCTCAGTGAGGAACCAACCCTCGTCTCCTCGGCTACAGTGCACTATTCTTATAAAGATAACATTTACTGGTGGTAGGTCTCTGTTGCCGGAGGCGGTCTAGGTAATTACCACTGCAGCTCCTATTTCTGCCGCAATATAGTACTATTGGGCAGGCATTACTGTGTTACGTATATAAAGGGTGCTGTAGCCGGTGTAACTACTCCAGAAAAACAGAGCTATTTGGTGTAGAGTACAACATCCTAATTAGCGTTACGTTGTTATGGGCGAGTGTATTACTCACCTGGAGGTGAACGTCCGGCTCGTCTGGTCGCTTAATTGCCTAAAAAAATAATTATCTTGAAGTCGAGTAGTAATTAACATTGACCTCGTCCATAGATAGTCGTCGATGGCTGCAAGTGAAACTACGACACCACAGCGGGAAAGTATCCGGCAAGGTCCACGAAGTTTGCAGCACACCTAGACACTGACCATGGAAGAAAATATATTCATTGTTTATCTGTCTGTTTTATCTAGATTTAATTAATTGGTAACAAGCATTTTTTATTAATCATCATGCATACTTTTTATGGAATAGTCCAAATCTGCTGATATTTTTAGGTAACAGATAATAAACCAATCTGACATGGCGGGAAAATCAATTGAAGTAAAATTTTTGTTTTTCCAATTTTAATCTGTATTAAATAGTTTTATTATAAATAATAGTAACAAAATTAACCGCAAACGCGTAACGAATATGATAGTTAATGAAATTTGGTAATATTACCAAATATCACGTGAACACCTGGAGTCCGTCCTATTGGCAACATTTCGATTCGATGTCGTAAGACGCTGCAGATTATTGGGCAAGTGTTTTTGAAACATTAAAATGTCACACGCGTGGGACAAGGACGTCCACTTTCATACATTTGATTATAATTTGGAAGACTTATCGGATCCATTGTGATGGACGTGATGTAATCGCAAGACAGAATAACCCTTCATGAAAGGAGAGATGTACGTGTGAATTTATGAGGCTATTGGTCCTCTTTTCTAATGTACCAACTGATCCTCCCTATTGCTGAACGGATGATTGATAAATAGTCCTCATTCTGTGGGGGAGACAAATTATAATATCTTGTAAAAGACTATTAACGAGGAAATTTCTTCTTCGTCGAGATCGCACCCTTCGTTACCAATTCGTGTCCGCATTGCAGTACTTACATCCTGCCACAAAGTACAATCCTTTGCCAGAATAAATCAGGCTAGGTTATCAGCCGCGTGGTTTTTTCCCTCCACCTCGATGGGGATGAGTGCATTCAAATATACAACAGTATTTCATGTGACTATTACCACTTTAACTAGTAAATATGCCAACTATGGGGATAATTAATCAGCAGTTCAGAATTTGATTTGCCGCTAGACGGTCTTGGTGAAGCAAAGCAATTTACAGTATAATAACTATTTCGTATTATAAATCGTGTAAAGCAAGACTGACCAAAGATTACGAAGCTCGCTGACCTTAAGACTGTTCCGTTCAACAGTTTTAACAATAAAAAAATTTGGTTTAATTTAACCAAATGTTGCTTAATTAAATTGTATATGTAACTTAATTGAAACTTATATAAAAAGTATTAATTCCAAAAGAGTTTTAAAACATTGGATGCAGATAAAAAAAAATGGTATCATTGATCCTATAGAAATTGTTCGATTTGTGATATCTTAAATACTGTACAATATTTAAATAATTTATCATCACGAAGATGATACGTACCAATCTATATTACCGGTAAGATCAAATGGGAAGAGTAGTGAAAGACAATTGTCTGCCAGGTGAACCTGGTGAAGATCTGGAAATCGAAAGGGGAGACTCATGTTACACAGTAGACGGAAAAGGATTTACAGGGTATTAATTACTTTTATAGTAATGAAAGACAGCCAAAAGATTTGGATGTTCATCTTCACAATTAGAAAATATTACTGGTCCTCTTCACGACTTCACGATTTGGAATTAGTGATACGGATACGACTGTATACTACTGTGTAAATATCCTAACTAGTGTTGTTGTCATGAATACACTTATTTTGTTTTTTAATACTTTAACATTAAATTTTTCAGCCGTGACGGGTTGCACGGACGGCATCGGTAAGGAGTACGCGATGGAGCTCGCGCAACGCGGCCTCAACATCGTCCTCATCAGCAGGAATAAGGAGAAGCTGAAGAACGTGGCACGGGAGATAGGTAATGAATGATCCAATGACCCCACTTTAATCCGGGATTTATTCGATACAAAGTAACCTTGGCAGAAGAAAATCTTCGGTAACTGTATAATGATTATATGTATCTAGTGCTTAACCGAATTTTAGAACTTGGTTGACAATATGATGAACTTGGGGAAACATCTTCACCTAAGGTGTGCTGGATCTTATTTTTACATAGGAAGTAATTATGCCATGTTATCAGATTGGGAATGATAAAAGAAGTTAAACGGTTATGCAGAACCTAACACCTCAGGGAAGAAGATCGCTGCTGTCTGTAGGCTCTATTTTATGAGGGTCCCAAATTGAACCAGATAATTCCTAATCATGGAGTTTGTGGTTAGTAAGAGGTTGATTGCGTGCCAAGAGTCTATAGAATATAGCTTCATCAACAGCTAAGGAAGCAACATAATTGTTTATTTTTTTTATACCAATTATTGCATAAGCTTTCACTTCCCATCCATGGGGTCCATGGTATCCATGAAATCGTGGTCAGTCACTAGTTTATATAATAAAAGTAATAGGTTTACAGAAACTGTAAATTAAAAACCTAATAAATAAATTTAACTTTTTTTTTGGTTTCGAGGGGAAATTCTTCGAAAGATATCCTGTTGCTGGGGGGAAGTCAGAATTATGTGAGATTGTTACTCACAAAAATTCTCTCGGTGGACTGAATTATTGCAGTAGGAGAGGCCCCAGGATCTCTTACAGAACGCACCGGTGCCCCTCAATACTTTGTGGAAGAGCCAAACCCTCCTAAGCACCATCGCTAAGCCATACGCTGTCCCACACAGTTTTGCTTGTTGAGCGGTAAGGGCCCCCACCTTCAAGGCCCGCAAAATTCCTAGATCCTTTCAGTCGCCTTCTACGATAGCCAGGACTTACCTTAGTCCTATTCTAACTAGCCCGAGAATGCAGGACTAAGTAAATTAAACCTAGGACTAGAGCAGTCTTTCATACTAATAAGAATTGAGAGGCAGATGACCTTTAATTGGTGAATCTTCATTGTGACACTGGTTCGGATATTTACATAATTCCTTAGGAACCAACCATCAGATATGATATATTAAATTGTAATAATTTTTTTTCACCTCTCGTTTTCCAGAAACTTTACCCATTATAATCAGCTGCAGAAGATCATATCGCTGATGACGGAGTACATCGGTATCCATATTAATGTAAATTATATGACAATTATAGAGAAGGAGTCCAGTGTGAAGACGAAGATCATCGTGGCCGACTTCAGCAGTGGTGCGGAAGTTTACCGGCACATCGAAGAGGAACTTAAAGATATACCCTTGGGCATTCTAGGTATACCTTCTCCTCTCCAAATATTTTTGCAATTTTCAGAACAGTTTAACCTGGTTATCTTCTGCATCATAATAATTCTAGTTTATGTAAGTGGGTACTGGAGATTCTAAACTACATATACATATATATCACGCCTCGTTCCCAATGGGGTAGGCAGAGACCACCTTTCTCCACTTGCTACGATCCTGGCACACCTCTCTCGCTTCCTCCACTTTCATGAGTGTCTTTATGCATGGTCGTCGGTTGCGAGTACTCTTGACCCGGACTTTCTTTTGGACATCTTCAACTTGATCGGAATATGTCCGCTCAGGTCGACGTGCACCAATTTGTCCAATCATTCATCCCTCTTTCGTTAATCTTCTTTCATCCATCCTTCCAACATGGCCGAACCATCTTGGTTAAAAGGACCATCTGGCCTGGATGCTTAGGTGGTTCAGATTCTAAACTCCTTTTTTTCATTCACCTGATGGTAAGTGATGCGCTTGCTCATAACAATGTGGCGCTAGTGAGGATATTCTACACAGTACCACGTTGTGCTCGTCGCCTTGAGACATAAGATGTTAGGTCTCCTTACCCTAGTAATTTCACTAGCTACAGCGTCCTTCAAACTGGAACACAGTAATGTTTGCATAGTACTGTTTGTCGGCTGCAATAGGAGCTGCTCTAGACGGTATCCGGCAACAGAGACCTACCACCAGTACTGTTTGTGGAAATTAGCCCCATGCCATGGTATTATGGTTAATCAACTGATACAACAATAACGAGAGTAAAGAACAAACGACGAAGAACGTTAATCATTTCTTACTTATCTTCACTTCCAGTAGTCCAGATCCAAATCCTGTTTGTGCATAAACTGCATCCTGAAGTCCTCGTTCTTTTGCTGGGTTAGATGATGTTGAATCAATAAAATAACTGGTTGCAGTTAACAACGTCGGCAGCCAGTACGAATATCCGACGAGACTGTGCGAGGTGCCGCCGGGCAAGTTCTGGGAGCTAATCAACGTGAACGTCGGAGCGGTGACGTCGATGACGCGGCTGGTGCTGCCGGGCATGGTGGCGCGCGGGCGCGGCGCGCTCGTCAATGTGTCCTCCGCCTCCGAGCTGCAGCCGCTGCCGCTGATGGCGGTCTACGCCGCCACCAAAGTAAGCTCGCTGCTGTTTGAGTAAGAATACTTTTTAAGTAGATAGTTTTTTAATTTATTTAAGTGACAAAATTAGCGAGACGTTCACCTGATGATGAGTGATACGTTTCTTTATTACAATGTGGTGATAGGATGGTCTACGCTGCACCAAATTCTACTCGCTGCCTTGAGACATGGGATCTTAGGTATCGTTATCACAGTAAACTAGCTACAGCGTCCTTCATACCGGAACACAGTAATGTTTGCGCTTGTCGGCTGCAATAGACGCTGCGGAGGTACCTAGACGGTTTCCGGGAAGAGAGACCTGCCATCTTCTATTTGGCTAAATGAAACGCACTCTACCTGCGTGGCCGACTACACGGCGCCGTGTGATATAAGGCAAGTCTTAACCGCTCTACTACAAGAAGTTAACAGCTGTCAGCTGCAATAGCTGCTGCCGTGGTACCTAGACGGTCTCCGGCAACGGAGACACTTCCACCAGTAATGTATATATAATTCACTGATATTTTTTTAAGGAGGTAGTAAGGAGGAGAGAACTGTCTTTCTGGGTGGCGTTTGGATGTTAAAATGTAATATTGTGCAGGTGTACGTGCGCAGCTTCACGCGCGCGGTGCGCGAGGAGTACGCGTCGCGCGGCGTGCACGTGCAGCACGTCGCGCCGTTGTTCGTGCGCACGAAGATGAACGCGTTCTCGGCGCGGCTGAGCAGCGAAGCAAGCGGCGGCAGCAGCTTCGGTAGCGTGCTGGTGCCCGACGCGCGCACGTACGCGCGCCACGCGGTCGCGACCCTCGGCCGCGTCAGCGACACCACCGGCTACTGGCTGCACGGCATGCAGGTGATTAGCTGCTGTGATTAGTCTTTTTGTACAATTAAGGGATGTGACGAGCTGGATGTTCACCTGATGGTAAGTGATACACTCGCCCATAACAACGTGGCGCTAGATAATATGGTATAAACTGCACCACATTACGCTCGTCGCGTTACACATAAGATATTGGACCGTTACCCCAGTAATTACACTAGCTACAACGCCCTTCAAAACGGAACAGTAATGTGTCTGTTGGCTGCAATAGGCGCTGCGGTGGTACCTACTTCCATTACAACGTAGCGTCAGTCAGGATGATATATATAGCACCACCCAATAATTACACTAGCTACAACGCCCTTCAAACCGGAACACAGCAATGTTTGCACATCACTATTTGACGGCAGCACCTAGTTAGGCGGTCTCCAGTAACTGAGACCTAACACTAGAAAACCAATTGTCGTATCTATGAAAATAATTTGATATAAACAAATTTCTCTTGCAGTATTTCTTCATTACCATATGCCCGGAGTGGTTGAGGATTAAAATAGGACTGCGAATGAACGAGGACTTTAGGAGGGAACATTTGGAGACGAGCAGAACTGAGCTCGTCGCACATTAAGCTGCAACCTCGGTATTTAGATTAGATGCATTTGTAAATACTCTCATACCAATAAACATATATATAAGAGATTTCCAACTAAGTAGAGAATCATCAGGTTATCTCCCGAGCCATAAGTCCTGGAGACATTTGGGAGGAATATTCCTCCTGCTGAGTGTAGGGCAGCTGAGAACGGACTTTACGAAATTCCTACTCATAAGGGTGTTGGGGGTGTTACAGTCAGCAAGGCGGACGAAAAAGCTGTTTCCATATAATATAGTTAGAATATATCCTTATAATATCTACTATCGAAATTGAATTTATCATAAAGGAAACGGAGGTAATTTTTTTATCCTTCTTCTTAAGGTGCTTCTCCGTCTAGCGAAGGTTTTTGATTACAAGGATTTAAATAAATAATGTAATAAAACAATTCCATTCAGTTCGTATCAATGACAGGATATTTGATTGTATACCTCGAGCATCATTTAATATCCGGTTCATTGTCCGTCCATTTCCATTCTATCATTTATAAACTGTCACATTCCTCTGAAAACTCTTTCCTCATTCATATTTACTATTTCCTGTTCTTGATCACCAATTGTTTTAACTAATCCTAATCCTTTTCCCTTCCTATAAACACTTCACGAATCACCAGCTCCTCTCCGGCTGCTTTGCAGGCCGTAATATAGAATTACACTTGAAATTTGTCTGAAATATTCCTTGGGAGCAACCGGAACCGCAAATGACTTTCTATACCAGCCGTTACCATAGTAACCGCATAAATAATACCAAATGAAAATTTGTATAAAAGTCAATTAGAAATAAAACTAAGGATCTATGGAAATTCAGAAAATAAAAAGCCTATAACCATTTACATATCATTCCGCGTCGAAAGCTCAGGTTCCCATTCACTAGTTTTCACGTGATTGGCGAACAAATGAAACCCATTTTCATTACATGTATACATAAGTATTTGTAAATTACTACTATGATCACTTGAAGGTCATTGTCTTCATCCAACTCATTCGCATTTCGCAATAAAATTTATATCATCATCAACCGATAGGCGTCCACTGCTGGACACAGGCCTCCTCCGAAGATCCCCACATCGATCGGTCTTGCGCTGCTCGCATCCAGCGGCTTAGCGCGACCTTACAGTCTGCGCAGCCTCCGGTACCGTCGGACACTAGAAAGAACCGTTTATAGGGGTTCATATGGGATGATTTGGGCCATTTCCCACCACGCTGGCCCAATGTGGGTCGGTGGAAGCGAAAGCCTCGCTTGTTGATTAGCAGACTGCTGCACGAGCAGGTGAGGTTGGCTTGAGTCCCGTGAGTTGTTGTGCGGGACTTTATATAATATTATCAATATTCTTAGTAACTAGACTAAAGCTAGATTTAAACATAAAATAATATACTAGAAAATGTATTAGGTCCCTCTATTATTAGAATATTAGGTCCTTACATATGAAATTGTCGTTTTGTACGGGAGGAATATAAAGTAATTTTTTTTTTCGTAAAATATATTTAATTAATCAAAGTATGCACCGCGTTGTTATCTATGCACTTTTGGCATCTCATGGGTAGTTCATTGATCCCTTTACTGAAACAACCACGGGGGCGTAGATCAATAAACTGTTTGAAGGTAGTTTGAACTGACGCCTTGTAAGAAGTGCAAATTCCGGAAAAAATGGTAATCTGTTGAGGCAAGGTCCGGGAGTACGGCGGCTGTAGCAGACATTCCAATTGTAGCCTCATCTAACTTAGTGATTGTTTGTTGTGCAGTGTGTGGTGATGGTGTTGCGTTGTCGTGAAGCAGCAGTGGCCTGGAGCGATTGACCAGTCTTAGTTATTTAGCAGCTAGTTCTTCCTTCATCCAGAATAGATATCTGCCGTAATCGTTTGGCCAGATTTTAGAAAGCTGCAGTGACCGACACCGGCGCTAGTCCACCAAACACTCACAAGTCACTTTTCTGAGTCAATTTTCGTTTAGGGCAGGATTTGGCTGGGTCTCCAAGGTTCAGCCATTGCGACGAGCGCTTCCGATTATCGTACAGTATCCACTTTTCATCACAAGTAATGATTCAATTTAAAATCCCTTCATCATTGTGTCGGCTGAGCAAAGTAACACAGCAGCAGCAGTCGACGCGTGTTCGCAAGTTCGATTCACTCAATTCATGAGGTACCCATCGTTCAAGTTCTTGTACTTTCCCGATTTGCTTCAAGTCGGTCAAAAGCCTGCAGCTATCTCTGAAGTGCTCTGTGATGGATCCGCTTCCACAATAGCCTTTAATTCTTAATTTTCCACTTTGGTCTCCGGCCGTCCACGGAGTTGGTTCTGAAGGTCGAAATTTCCAGAACGAAAACGTTGAAACCAAAAACGTAGCGCGCTTTCTTTTGCGATACCAGCGCCGTACAGATCATTAATCCTTGGAGCTGTTCCTGCAGCACTGGTGCTGGTGCCACGGTAGAACTCGTACTCGTAAATATACCAATATTTCATGTTTTCCATTGTGCTGTAATAAGCGATGCTAAAGAAAATAATAACGCGTAAAAAACAAACGAATGACTGTTTCCAAAACTCAAATGTAGCAGCTAAATGAATTTATACATTTGAATTTGGAATTCTTAACCAAAGAGCAGATATTTCAGATCGAAGCGGTCACTGCGACAAAACGCTAATTTCATATGTAAGGACCTAATAGTATGGGTCGATTTAGTACAATTTACAGGGGTGCTTATTTATATTTTAATAGATAAATAAATGTAGACAAATATGATACAAAATGTTGTAATGGTTGTTGATATTGTTTTATATTTGTAATAAATAAGTTTTTTTATAGTACATGTTTTCTTATTTTTTATATATCTTATTCATGCAGCTTAAGCGTGTGTCAGTTTGTCGCCGATAGCTTATTAGTTTCTTGCGTAACAGTGCCAGCCATTCATATGCAGTTTAAATGATTAATGATTTCTTCTATGACATTAATTGATTATCATCACTTTGATTATTTTCAATTGAACGTAGCTTAGCAGGACAATCTAACCCTCAAATAGTCTTTTTTAAATGTTTTGTAGTTTGGATGAGGATTCTGTAATAATCTTGTTCTTCTTGCTAGACCTTGTCCATATATACTTGGGGTCGGCCCTCCAGTGAGGATTCTACAATGATACCAATCTTTAAGTGATCTGTGATACCCACCGTTCAAAAATGTGCCTTATACTTATTTCCGATCCTTTTTCCTGGATGAAAAAGCCATTATGTGGTTAAAAAGAGGTTTTAAAAAAGTGTATAATGAAAATTACATAAAAGAAACATATAAAACAATGTCATTTTAATTGTCATAGAAGATTTTGTTTATGTCTAATTCTTATGAGCTAAATTTCTAGAAAATATATTCTAGAAAAGAAAACTATGAAGTGAATATATATATATAATAAAAGTATTCAACATTTAGTAGATTATACTTATAGTAGTTTAGGAAATAAAGAAGAAAAGCCTCAGAATTATTATTATCATCAGCTGATAGACGTCTATTGTTGGATACAGGCAGACTCCAAAGATTTCCACAAAATGTCAACGTCTAATACCAGCTTGCACAAGACAAGAAATCTTGTCATGAAAGATGTGGAATATCAATACTACATGCCCGAGAACGAGGTAAGGTACAAGCCGAGGAATATTTGGTGAAATTAGCGTTTGGGTCACCGTACTCTCCGAAAAACACAAAGGTTTGCCTTCGCAGTATGTAGGTAAATTCCAAACGAAAATCTGCTTCTCATTTTGGTGTCACAAAAAGGCAGACATCGCTCACCGTCAGATGTAGGTTTTATAGCAGAATATTAATTTCCAGATGGAATACTCAATGTGGTGGAGTAAGGAGCAGATCATTAAGAGTTTTCAGAACTGTCCGGAGGACACCGCTTGGAATATTTTCATTTGCGTCATGGTCCTTGTGTCGATAGTGCTGCTGTCTACGGACGCGACGGTTCCGTACTACGAGTTCCTAGACATTTCCTACAATGTGGTATACGCGATCCATGTGCTGGGCATCGCCTACAACCTATACGTGAACAAGGAGACTACTGATTTAACCAGGAGCATGGCGCGTGAGTTTGACTGCTAACCGCTTCTGTGACATCCGTGAATCTTATTTCCGATATCATGGACCCATACTTTGGATAATGTTAAGGTTTTTAGGCGTCGTACCTGCGACAATGTTTGTAGTACAAACATATAGGAGCGAGAGTTCTGGCAAGTACGTTTTAATCATCTGTGACTTTAGGGTCCTTAACATCATGAGATATTAGACTGTCAGTTAATGAAATAAAGCAATAGAATAGATCAGGAGAGTCTCATATTCTACAGTTGGCGTCTAATGGCCCAAAATGTAATGTGGTCGGTATACATCACCCCTGTTTAAAATATTTCGCTGTTATCGTTCAATTTTGTATTTGCATTTCAAAACATTTCATAAAATTTTCATTTAGATATATCATAAATTCTTAATTGGTACTTTGTTAGCATCCAATCGTTTCTTGCAAATTATACTGTTATAATAGTTCTGTATTTATCTACAACAGGATAGGACGCATCAATAAGAATTTTCGACCATTAGATGACAAAAAACTTTAGTTAGACAACAAGTTTTATCGATAATTTTATTTCTTACTTATTTCTACACAAATTTTAATGTAATAATTATTGTTTTATTAAATTAAATTATATCACTTAGAGGGTAAAACTTTTAAATTAGGTTCTTTGAAAGTCGTGACAGTAAAAAATAAAGCGTCATACTTACATTCTTATTTAATATTAAAATAAATAAGTACCTGAATTCAATACCTATCCGTTAAGGTATAAGAGAGTACATAGTTTCTAAAATTTAGAAAAATAAAACACTTGTAATAAAACCAAGCGCCATGAAATATCAAACTGCATAGACTCATAACAGTAGACGCCGCGCCGGCCCTTAGTTTAACCCTTTTGTTTTTGTTGTAAAATTTGAAGGCTTATTGTTGTGGTTTTAGATATTGAGTTCAAAGTAAAAGTTTAAAGTAAAAAATAATTAAAATTTTTGGCAAGAAGACTGAGCCTATCAAGTAAGTATGAATTTTGCCTATCCATACGTTTACGAAGAATCTTCGCTGATAAGCTCCTTCTCTAATCACGTGGGGATTTTCATCTCACAGAGCCCAATAATATGAAAATTAGTTATGCCGTCTCTGTCAAACTATGATTCATTAGTCCACAATATTTTGTTGAAAAAATTATTATTGTTTAAGTCTGCATGCAGCATAAACGGCTGAAGTCTAACCTCCTTGTAGGGTCTCCTTCCTCCAGGGCCTGGACCAGTGTATAATGGTAGTGGTCGAGCCTTGCTGTATGCACAGTAAACCACACTTTCGATTGTGTTAAACCCAGCAAACTTGCCACGACCCTGGTTGACGTAGTCGAGTCTATAACAAAATGGTTTATGATTCCTTTTTCCTCTTCAGTATCGTAGATGCGTGGCCTACCTGCGTCATGTCGCCTTTGTTGAACGCTGTCAGTTTCCCTGATGCGTTGATACACCGCAGCAAATACTCTATGGCTTAGTAGGTGACGATTTAGAAAACGTAGCTGATATTTTCTTCGTGCTTGTAAATAATTTCCATCACTAAGTCCATAACAATAGAAAATGTCAGCGTATCCTTCATTACCGTAATCCGCCATTGAAATTAAATTTATTTGGTATGGAAAAGAAAAACTATTCAGAATTAAGAAGACAACGATAATGTCCGTCCGCCCGTGAAAGTATTTAAATTTTAACTATTGTACTAATTCATTACCTAAAAATGACATTGCACATGTTTTACAATGAACTCAATATCTAAAACAACAACAATAAGCTCGCACGTGTTACAACAAAAACAAAAAGGTCAAATTTAGGGCCGGCGCGGCGTATACTTTTATGCGTCTCTACATTTAAATAAAAATTTAAGGGGTCATCTCTTATTTTTTTACTGTCACGACTTTGAAAGAGGCTAATTTAAAACTTTTAGCCTCTAAGTGGTGATTATTAATTTAATTTTATAAAACAATGATTAAAAAATAATTATTACATTAAAATTTATGTAGAAATCAGTAAGAAATAAAATCATCGAATTTTTTCCTAGAAAATCGGAAATTTTTGGGAAAAATATTTAAAACATGAATAATTCCAGAAGAATCTTTGCTTTTGGATGGGGTATTCTATACATAGATAGATAGGATACGAGCTATACTTTAGACCCTACAGATCTTTTACATTTATTACCTTTCACCTTGTATATGCCAACAACTGCAGGTACATATATTCATACAATTGTAGGTTTTGTTTGTAGATATTCCTTGTAAATATAGTACAAAATCTTTAAGTTAACACTGTTTTAATCCCTTATAAATGAATAAATAGATCGTTGGGATACCACGTATTAGGTGAACAAAAGAATTAATGCTATTGAAAGCCTTAAATGGCAAATTAATCACAGTTATTGTGTGATTTTGCTATCACTAATTATATGCGTGAGACTGCGACACAAGGTGTTTAAAAATAATATCATAATCTGATCGATTTCCAGTCGGATTCCTTTTGGACCTTTTCTCCTACTCACATTACTTCCTCATCTATTACTATCCGAGGGAATGTAAACTCTTCACTTATTACTTGAGATTACACAGGCCACTGAGATACCTCTGTAAGTTTTTAATAATCATAGCATTATCTTATAACTACTTTCAAACAATCCCATATATAAATAAATCGTAGTTCCTGTGCTCTAGCAGCTTCTATATGTGCAGGTTTGCATACTATCCTGCTATTATAAATAGATCATAAAGCATGTAGTTTATCAGCATGCCAATTTTACGGTATTGGTAATCAGTTACTCTAATGTAAAGATATGAACTAGATTTAGTTGTATAAAAACTGCTGTGATCATTAACTTTATCTTCTCTTGATTTATGTACCATTGATCATTTGGATTTCTATTTAATCTAATCTCATCTTCTTGTCTTTTGATCTCATCACTACAATATATTTTCACATAATTGTATCAGTTACAGAATTTGTGACAATTCCGCAGGGGGTCTGAGCGACTATAACTTTAAGAGTAGTATTTTGGGCACTGCCCTCAAAAACTGCTACATTTTTCTAGTACTTCGAGTTACCTGGACGTTCATTTGGATGCACTTTAAAGAGGTAATATGCTCTTATTTTTAAATTGTTGATAATTTCATTAAGTGTCATTTCATCTTTATGATTCGGACATTTCAAGGGGGAACAACAATGAGAAACAAAACAAACAATGAGTAACAGGAGTTTTTGGTGGAAAATCTAAGTAAAACTTGATGATTTGGTTATAAGCAAAATATGTTCAGTCACAAAATATTAGGGGACCAGATGAGTTGTCTCATAAAGTAATGTTAATTTATATAACATCACAGTGAAATCGACGTTTTCAAAGTTCTTAACAGGATTTAATTGGGAGATTAACTATAATTTATCAGGGCTCTGTGCAATACAAAGACGATGCGTGGGACCGCGCGCACGAGGGCCTCCAACGAATCTCGCCCCACAGTGAGGAGAGTCAGAACGTCAGCCATTTTTTTAGCACTTTGTATCTCGTCGATAAAATATTTATTCGTATTGGGTAAGATTATTAATACATTTTAGTTGAATATGTTGTTGTCTCCTTGCGAATAAAACTTGATTATTTCTCCCACAGCTTAATCGCAAACGCTAAATTGGTAATAAGTTTTGCTTTTAATAATGATACATATTAACTGTGATAAAGCACCACTCCTGAGGATTAAACAGCAAATGGCATTTCTCTTTACTCCAATTGTTTCATTAACTACGACGCTATACATATCGAAGCACAGAAATGTGCGTACACAATTGCTTAACAAAAAGATATTTATTGCTGTGTGTGTTAGAAATGCCACTGTTATTTCGGATCCTAATTCAGCTCTGAAATTATATGGGTATTTTTCTCAGGCCTTCTGATCACCCGCACACGGACACGGAGCGAGTGCTGTGCGCCATGGTGGCAATAACTGGTTGCCTGACGGTGATCGGCTCCGCGGTCGCTTCGCTCTCTCTCGCCATTGGCATATACTTGCAGCCCGAGGAAGCGTTCAGGGCGAGATTCCGTTTAATCATGAAGGACATGGTTAGAGACATCTTCCTCACATTCTTAATTTTGTAACGGTTTTGCCACGTATAAAAAAACTTTCCCCATCTTAAGACGTTTTAAAAAATTGTCAAATAAAGCTGAAATGTCGAAATGGTCATAGTGAATTTAATTAATAGCTTCCACCTTTCCAGTTTATTTAATTTTAAACTTTGTATAGTGATATTTTTGATAGGTTAGGTATTTATATTATTAGTGATATCAGAAATGATAAGCACGCCCATATCTGTCTAACATTGGCAGTGTTCCTTTCCGACGATTACTTCCATTACGCATGGGAACAAAAGGTCTATGCTTGCTTTTCGATGTCAAGTGTTTATTTCGGGTTGAAATAATTAATACGCACTCTATACACATCTTAGAAAGAGTCCAAAGTATCGCGCAGCCTCAGCAAAAAGGTGCAAACATTCTACAAGATGTACTGGCACAAGCAGAAGGCAGTCTCCAGCACACAGCTATTACCCGTTTTTCCTCCGTGGCTGCCCTCCATAGTCTATACGGATATTTACTTCAAAGCTACCCAAAAGGTATTTCAAATGTTTGCGTACTTTTAAAATTTTCTTTACGGTATTATAAGAACATTCTAGCTAATTTCTTTGTTATAGAGCCGAATCCTCTGCGACCTGTCCTACAGCTTCCTCAGCGAACTTGCCAAGAAAATGCAAACGCTTAATTACATACCCGGCGACGTCATCATCAAGCGCACCACTAAAAAGTCCTCTATCATCTATATCACATACGGAGATGTTGAGGTTACTATAACAGAATACTTTCTTCCTCTTTTTGCATGCGTGTGCAGTTTGTTTGATTTTTCATTCAAACACTAATCCAAATTAATTTAGAAGTAATAAGGATTATTTATATATCGGCGCAAATATTTTATATCGTTAAAAATAAATATTTGAAATAACAAAAATTCGATTTACCGTACAAATGTGACGTCACCTCTTCGACAGACAAACAACATCTGCTACTACGCTGCCCCCACCACCGACAGTAGTTTACTACATTATATAAAGCGCGCGCGCAGCGGGTATCGCAGCCACAGGTACTCACACACCGCGTACACTAAGTACACCCGCGATCAGGGGCGGTTCTCACCGCCCAGAGATTCCGATACAGGCGAAGGTAGTCGGGGAACGGGCCCGCGCCCGCCCTCGACGACCGAGTAGATTCGCCAGAGCAACCAATAACCAGACACACGTTATAAAAAACTCCGCCGTCAGACAACTACACCACATGTAGTACACTTTTGTAAACAGGCCGTGGACCCAGGTCCACGCGCCCAATGTTAGATAAGCTGTAACAGTCGAATGGCTTGCAGCGCTAACATCATCATGAATCGCGGGTATCGCAGTTGGTTCGTGGCTCACGAAACAAACATAGCTGTAGAACTGTGTAATAATTCTGATAGTGCATTTGTTTATGTGATTCGTTTCATGGCACCACTGTGTAAATAATAAGTTAACCGTTTGAGTAAACAACCATGAATCAAGAACGTAGTGTTGATTGTGCAGATACCCCTTCTCTTACATATATATACGAAATACAAGCTTTGCTTAGTTCGGGATCCGAGAGATATATGTTCCTGACATTCCATTGAAGTCCTGTTGAAATGTACGTTTCTGCTGCTAAGGTTTACTTTTTTTGTTTGTTTTGTGTATGTTTAAATTTCAGAATTTTTTTTTCAGTATTAGTGAAAACTGACTATTTTCTAATAGTAAGGTATAATAAAAATTGTTAATTCAAGGAAAAATTCGCACTTACAATAATTCTTTTTGTATAAGAAAATGTGATTAGTTACAGTTACGCGCTGTTTCAATTTGAAATGAAGGTTTCTTTTCCGAAACAAAAGTTTAACTAAAAAGCACTCGTTCGCCGAATGCTTACATATATCGTGCGTCTAACAATCTAGAAATTTCTAGACAATTCTATTTTCTGATGCAATAGCAAATATTAACTATGACTGATTGTGTATTCTAGATTTGCCAACAGACCCACGATACGTCCCCATTGAATGTTCTAGTGCTACATCCGCAATCATATTTGTAACGGTATTTGTCTGAACTCGTTTATTTAGATGTTAACAGCGGAAGATGACTGTACGGCGATGCTGCGTATGACCAGAGGCACGGTTCTGAGCTCGTGTGCGGGCTGCGTGCCGGCCGGCTGCGGTCAAGCACACGTCGAGATCAGGGCGGCCACATTTTGCACGGCCCACGTGCTGAAGGCAGTCGATCTCTGGAGGACTGCGTTGCGATACGGCCGCGACAACGGCCAAGCCGCAATCATACTCGCTTCGTTCTATGTAATTAGACTACCACTCATTTGATTTTTTTTACTGTTTTTTTTTATTTACTTACAATCGCCGAGATTCAATTATAAACCAAATATTACATCCAATTTTTTCAATGATCATAGTTATTGGGAATTGTTTTCTCCTTTTTATGTATCACATGTCAATAGTGAGGATTCTTAGCATAAGCCGCTTGCCTGGTAATACGAGGGTCCATTATTTGTGATATATGACGTTTGACAGTGGCTGATTATTTTTTTAATCTCGCCTATCGTACTATCTGTATAAAGCATACAGTGGACTCCAGTATTCATATATACTAATTAATACCTGTCAAACTCGCTTCATCATTAACAAAGATTTTTCATCGTGTGATTGAGTTTGCATTCGGAAAACTTCCTCTCTTTTTCACTTTATATAACATTATTGCTGAAAAATCTGACCGAACATAATAACTTATCTTTAGAAATATAGAAATTAACATTACTATTACTCATAATAACTTTAACAATACTTATGAAATTTTAGGAGCATTTCGAAAGAGTTAAGAGGCATTACTACATGAAAGTACCCGAAAAAGCCAGGTAAGAGACTGTTTTTCGAAGTTCATCTTCACCTATTGGAAATTAAATGTAGTTAATTTTTTTCTTGAATTATAATGTTCATGGTGCTACTTGTTTCTATGTTAACCAATCGAAATCGGTTGAAATTAGAATATGACCCAGTGGAAAATTCGACTCCCTACACCATTGATTGATATTTGAAAAGTTGACCATGATCTCGATTGATGGTGACTGGGTTATGTATCTTGGTATGGTTTAGTGTGCTATTCTTAATGGAAATGAAAGTTTACTTTACATATTAGAGGGTCGTTTTGTGTTGCTTTATCTGTGAATTGATCTAGATCATGTAGGGCTAGAATGAGCCTAGTGCACTAAATAAAATAATTTTTATAAAAACTAGGTACAAAATTTTGAATACAAAATTTTCTTTCAGATATAAAAGCAGCATTAGGGATTTCAAACGCAATCTGATGGCGTTGAAGAAGGCGCGGGATGCTGATGGCAACTTATTACTAGCGCGAACTGATGTCATGCTGGAAATCGCTGGCTGCTACATCATGAGAAACGTTTGTAATTTACTCTATTATATAATTAAGCTTTCATCGTTATCATCGTTATTTGCTGCTAGACATAGATTTCATAAAAGATCTCTTCACCGACCGGAACTGCATCTGATAATACTTGACCTACATTTTGGGAACTTTAGGACCTAGATATTTAGAACCAATTTGCCATTTTCCTTCTAAATAAAGTAGCAAATATTAAAACCTTACCATTGAGGTTTGCATTACAAGCTTTTGGACTAGGAGTTTGTTTTCTACCTAACACTAAGCTCATCCTTCTTGGGATTTGTAATTTTCGGTCTTTTTTCTTTGTGTGATTCGATCAGCGTTCGGATGCGTCGCTTACCGATGAGTCGGATGAAATCTGCCTCCGTTCCACGTTCCCTTGCATCCTGCAACCACGATCCGTTTTGCTCACCATGTGGAACTTCTTTATATGCTGCTTAATCGTCGCCGTAAGCTTTGTAAGTCAATCGCGATAATCTTCACGTTAATAATAATGCAATAGACTTTACAGTTAAATTAAATCAAGTTATGTGTTATGAAGAGAATGTCAAAAGAGGAGCAGTTATATCCATATTTTTTGTAGATAACTAACAAAACCATGAATATACACTTTTAAATATATTATGCTCACCACGAGCCTGTTATACTATCTTCAGTGTTACAGTATTAACCTTCTTGCAGCCTCCCATGTTTTTTCTATATATTAAACTCTATCTATACATATCTATATTTTTATTAAATTATATTTTATTTCTCCATATACATTCTAGACTCATCCTTATTACATCGCCTATAAGAAGGAAATATCCATACATTTCCGCTTCTATGACTACGTGGTGACGGCCATTTATATGTTGGACCTGTTCGTGTACCTATCGACGGGGGTCAATGTTGAAGACGGTAAGACAAACTATGACTTTGTTAAATTGATTACTGATAATAGGCATCGTCCCGATTTTCAAATCCAAATTTCCAAATTCTAATGTGCAAACGTTACTTTGTTTCGGTTTAAAGGGCGTTGTAACTAGTTAAATTGCAGAGGTAACATATTATGTCTCAAAGCGATAACCACAATGTGGTGTAAATATCACCACTTGTCCTACATTGCTGTGGGTTGTCATCTCACTTACTAATTTATGTGGGGTAGGAACTCTTTCGCTGATTCTTGATATAGCAATATCTATTTACATTTGGAAGGAGTGTGGGTGAAGAAAGGAAGGTAAGTTTGGCTTTAGACACTTATTTTAAATTTAAAGTTATGTTTTATAACCTATCTATAGTGATAACATACTTTACATTTTCTCCATCGTAAAATTTTGGTCATTTATTTTTTGGTCTTTAATATTTACTAAAAATATTTCGGAATCCTGTTTTTTTTTTTTTTTTCAATTTTCTGATTGCTTCGGTAATTTTGTTGCTTTTGACATCAGGCGCACCGATCACGCTGGCACAGACCGCGTCTCAGCAGATTCGCAGTCACTGGTTCGTGTTGGACGTGGTCGCCACCATGCCGGTCTTCGAGTTCATCCACGACGGCCACTTCGCCGGCATCAATAAGCTTCTTAGGCTGCCGAAAGTAACTTCTTTGTAGTTTAATAATAAGCACTCACTGTAATAATTCGTCGCTGCTGTTGAGGCCATACGTAATTCATTTTTTTTTCTAAATTGTTATATATTGTGATGTAATCCAACGGATTAACATGGTGAAATCAAACCACTCGCGTAGTGTCTTATTATAGATATATTAATTTAACAAATATTATACTTTATCCCACTAATAACATTCTTCTTAACTCGTGTTATTCGAACCACAACTCTCCGCCTAATGAAGTGCTATTTCTCTCCCGTCAAGTAATATCGACACCTCTTTCCGGAAACATATTCCTTCACTTCACAATTGACAAAATCATTCGACTAGCAATTTTTACATTAAATCTTAACTAAATGTTCTTAAAATTTACAATTATGCTATTCATTTCATGTAGACCAGCGATTTCCAAAATGGTCTATATCCGACCCCTAGGGGTCTGTAACAACCTGCAAGGGGTCTACGTCGGCGAAAAAAAATTTAGGGGTCCATGAAATGAAAATGGGGGTCCACGATAGTGGATCTCAACACATACACTGATAGTACCTATTTACTTACATCATACTATCTTATAATATCAAAACATATACATTATTTATAAAAGTAGCTATGAAGTAAAAAATTTATTATATATGTTTATAAAATTGTGTAAGTTGTAGGATGTTGGTTGTTGGTTGTTGGTTGTTGGTATTCGCTTTGTGGTCGCAATACATTTTGAACTTGTAAAAACCTGAGAGTCGCAGTCTCGGAGCTTCGCCACCTTGCACTGACTTCTTCAATTCGTCACTCTATAAATACGAATGTGGGACAAATACGTTTATTCGTTTCCTGAATCTTGAAAAGGAAAGTGCTAAGAAAATATTTTTAAAAATATAAACGGATAGTATATCACACAAATTATAGTGAGTCGAGTGTTATTTTATTTGAGTGCTGGAGAAAAGTAAGTACATTATTTTTTATTAAATTTTAGTTTTGTACTCGTAGTTAGCAAAGATAGATAAATTACGCCAATCATGACTTTAGTTATTAGTAGTTTAATATTCAATCATGCAAAATTACACGAGTACTCCTCAATAGTTTCTTTTTGAAAGTTTTAGCAATCGGTATTATAATTACAGTGCAATCTCGGTAATTCTAGCTAATTGTTGCAAGAAAATGTTCGAATTATGGAATGTTTTCGGAAAAATCAAAAAATATTTTTAATATACAGCTGCTGGTTTTTCTGTCTTATTTAAATTATTTAATTTTGCCACAGATGACTGACGACGCCATGTCCGAATCTAAAAAGAAATGTAGACAGTACAGTGTTGATTATTTGAAATTTGGCTTCATTCCATCATTGCCGGACAAACGATCGCCTATGTGCCTTTTATGCAACAAAGTTTTGGGCAATGACGCTATGAAACCATTTAAACTGCAAAATCATCTAAGATGTCACCCTGATAAAACAGAGAAAGATTTGTAATACTTTCAAACACTCAAAGATAAACTTCAGAAGAGACCTACACTGGACAGAATGTTCGCTTCGACGTCACAAAGAAATGATGATGGTTTGCGGGGGCGTCTTACAATATTTCGTTAATTATGGCAAAATCCGGAAAACCGCATACTATCGGGGAGAAGTTAATTTTGCCAGCTGTTGAAGAGGTTTTAAAAACTGTTTTACACAAACCTGCATCTGATATCATTAAAAGAATTCCCTTAAGCAACAATACTGTTGAAAGACGTATTGATGAAATGGGTTCTGATATTGAAAGCTTCTTATGTAATTATTTGCAAACGACCCATTTCTCTATACAACTGGACGAGTCAACTTTACCTGATAATGCAGCATTATTATTGGCTTATGTTCGTTTTATTATGAATCAAGAAATCTACGAAGAACTGCTCTTCGCAAGAACTTTGATAACCGAAACTTAAGGTGAATCAATATTTCATGTTTTGAAGGATTACTTCATTGAAAAAGTAATTCCTTTATCAAATATAATATCAGTAGCTACAGATGAAGCACCTACCATGGTTAGACGTTATCGTGGATTTATAAGCTATTTAAAACAAAATGTGTCAGGGGTGTTAGCAATACATTGCGTCATCTATTGACAACATTTAGTTGCTAAAAATTTGAGTGTTAGATTGCATGAATCACTTCATTTAGTCATTGATGCAGTAAACCGAATCCGAAGCAACGCGTTGAATAGGCGGTTATTTGCGCAGTTGTGTGAAGAAAATGACGAACACTTTCATCAATTACTCCTTCACACTGAAGTACGCTGGCTGTCGAAAGGCTTATGTTTGACAAGATTTTTTGCACTTTTTGAGACTATTTTAGAATTTCTGGATACTAAAGATAAAATTTTAAAAGAAAATTTAATGAAGAGGAAAACAGACATCGCCTATTTAACAGATTTGTTTACAAAATTTAATATGGTTAATTTGCAATTACAAGGCGACAGTTTAAATTTGATTAAAACAAAGTCCATCTTATCAGCGTTTCTTGCCAGAGTTAAACTAATGAAACAAAATATTGGACGGGGCGAATTTTCTGTTCCCCAATTTGTCACAGACAAGCTGCCAGGAAGACGACGTTTCAACTTACGTTCAACATTTAAACGCTCTCTATTCAGATTTTGAATCTAGGTTTGAGGATATTTTGACTATGGTAATAGCACCGTGGATAATTAATCTATACGGTGATATAGAAGAAACGAATGTCAATACAAGAAGAACTGACTGAACTAAGTACAAACGAATAACTTAAGGTTCAGTTTAAAAACTGATATCAGCAATTCTGGCTGCAAAACAACATACTCATTACTTATCCCGTATTATGGAATATAGCGAGGAAATTTTTAATTTCCTTTCCATCGTCATACCTAGTGGAAAGGGGGTTCAGCGCTGTTACCGATCTCCTAACGAAAAAAATAAACAGACTGGACATCATTAGCCGAGGAGATTTAAGATTAACCCTTACAAAATTGACGCCAAATATCGATAATTTATTATTAAAGCATCAGGTTCATCCTTCTCACTAAAAATATTGACTTATTGCTTATGTTATTTTATTTATAGTTTATTTTATGTTTATTTAATGTTACGTATATTTTACATAACAGATACAAAATTTTATTTTGAGTAGTTTTAATTTAAATTCAATTAATAAATGTATAAATTAACATGTGTTTTTACTTTAAGTTTTTAACATTAAACTTCACTACAGTTAGAAATTTACAGGAAATCAATATCAGGTAAGTAGGGGGTCTACCCAACACGGAAAAACATGGCAAGGGGTCTACGACACAAAAAAGTTTGGGGAACTCTGATGTAGACTTATAATTAAAAGAAGACATAAATGTATCGTGACAGTAGTCAAACGCACAACTATAACGTTGTACATCTTTAATAACCGACATTGTAAAATATACATAAATTACATAATGATTTTATAATTGTTAAAATCATTACTATATGTAGGTGTTTCGTATGCTCAAATCTCTGGAAGATGAGTGGGTGTACTACAGCAACTTCTTGCGATTTTTCTCCTATTCACTCTTACTGGTCATGGCGTGCTACTTCGTCGCCGCGTTGCAGCAAGGCTTTATGTGCTTTTGGTTAGTACAATGCATGATGATGCTTTATGCCAGGTGAAGTTTAACTGTTCAAAATGTTTTTTTTTTAATTATTGATATTATTATAATGACAGACATGCTATAGAAGTCTATTGTGTGACATAAGCCTCCCCTTAATATAAACCGTCGATTCCGCCTTGAAATCTGGGGATGCCTGTTACTCTGTTTTATAAAGTAAACACATTTATCAATATATTGAAAATGAATTAGTGTTTTTTTCTGAAAGGTTTGATTATTATTGTTTTTCTTTACTTTCACTGTATGAAGATTTGTTTTTGTTCAGTCAAGATTTAAAAGTTATATTTTATGTTGTTTCTCCTTTAAAGCTTTTTATCTTAATATAACACAAAATCTTTCAGTTTCAGGCATTGCGCGATCACTAATTACACTCACCCGCCATTTTGGGCGCACAAGCCTCCTGATGATGCCGCCATTGGTAACTACTTGACCTTTGGACTTTATTGGGCAGTCTCCATGATAACAGTTACTTGTAAGTTTTAACATCTATTCATATGAAAAATATAAATACTGTTTATATTGATATCACGAGTATTAAAACGATAATGGTCGATTAATGTCGCGTTTGAAAAGTGTTATATAACTTTAAATTCATAATTTGGGAAGAAAACCGAAATGTAAGTTTATTTGAATTGTGGACTACTGTACCTTAAGATGTGCTGGCTTGAGAAGAAAGTACTTGTAATTGATTCAACATATAATGTAACAATAATGATTAAAATGGGACCTTCGTAAATCTCCTTTGCCATTCCATCAGAATATGACATCAATATAATCTTTAATAGGGCACCATAAAAGAAATGGGATGAATACTTCTAAATAACTGGCCAATTCGTCTTGTTGTTCGCAGGTCACAAGGAGCCCGGAGCTATGTCGAATTGGAACAACGTGGTATACGCAATGCTGGTTTTGGAGCTATGCATAGTACTTCATATATTCATGGACTCGGTATACTCTGCCTCCATCATGGTTGCTAACGAAATGAGGTGATCTCTTCATATATAATCCTTCCTTTTTCCCTTTAAATATAACGTAAAAACTTTCAAGTAGAATAATATACAGAGTGAAAGGTAATAGATGTAAAAGATCTGGAGGGGATAAAATATAGTTCGTATGTTATCTATCAATGTATGGAATAACCCATCCAAAAACAGTGCTTCTGGAGTTATTCATTTTTTAAATATTTTTCAAAAAATTCCCGATTTTCTAGGAAAATATTTGATGATTTTAATTCTTACTTACTTCTACACAAATTTTAATGTAATAATTATTGTTTAACCATTGTTTTATAAGATTAATTTAATAATCATCACTAAGAAGCTAAAACTTTTAAATTAGGTTGTTTGAGAGTCGTGACAGTAAAAAATAAGGCATCTTACTTAAATTTTATTTAATCTTAAAACAAAATTTTATTTATAAAAATACGTATAAAGCATATAAATAACTACCTAACTTCAATACCTATCCGACAAGGTATAGAAAAGTACATAGTTTCTAAAATTTAGAAAAATAATACTTGTAATAAAACGAAGTACCATGAAATATAAAACTGTAGAGAAACAAATATAAAAGAGTCAAATAAGGGCCGGCGCGGCGTCTACTTTTATGAGTCTAGACTAAAGTAATATAGACTTTACCTCGCAGTAGACTTTTCCTCACAGTAGACCTTTCTTCGCAGTAGACTTTTCCCCTCAGTAGACTTTTCCCTGCAGTAGACTTTATCTCACAGTAGACTTTTGAGCCCTGTGAGCTGTTCTCTTGTTTTGTTAGCAGCGACAATGATATATGACTTTAAATCTTCTAACGAGTTAATTGATGTTGTGTACACAAAAGATTTCATGTGACCCCCTAAGTAATAATCGCAAGGGGTTAATCATGACACCTCGCGGGCCACGGTGTTGGTCCGTCTCGGCCAATCGGCGAGGGAAAGTAGTGTCTAACCACTGTCTTATGCCGAGACGAAAACGGTGGGACAACCGTTATGCTGGAACACCATTTCTCTTCTAGTTTCCAATGGTACATCCTCTAGATAATTAAGAAAAATTATTTCGAAGAAAATCTTCATATGTCTCACTATTTAAATTATTGGGCAAGAAGACTGGGCCTATCAAGCAAGTATGAATTTTGCCCATCCATATGTTTACGGAGAATCTTCGCTGATGAGCTCCTTCTCTAATCACGTGGGGATTTTCACGTCGCAAGGCCAATAATGAGTATTATTAAAATTTGTTATTCCATCTCTGTCAAACTTTGATTCATCAGTCCACAATATTTTGGTGAGATATTATCATACAATTACAATATTATCATCCAGCATAAAACGGCAAAAGGCTAACCTCCTTGCAGGGTTTCGTTCCTCCAGGGCCTAGGCAGGTGTATAATGGTAGGGGTAGAGCCTTGAGCTGTACAGTTGGGTACTTGGTTTTATTACAAGTGTTTTGTTTTTCTAAATTTTAGAAACTTTATGTACTTTCTTATACCTTGTCCGATAGGCATTGAAGTCGGGTACTTATTTATGTGCTTTATACGTGTTTTGTATAAATAAAATTTTGTTTTAAGATTAAATAAAAATGTAAGTATGTCGCTTTGTTTTACTGTCACGAGTTTCAAAAAACCTAATTTAAAAGTTTTAGCCTCTAAGTGATGATTTGTGTAGTGATGAGTAAGAAATAAGCTCTTCGAATTTTTTCCTAGAAAATCAGAAATTTTTTGAAAAATATTTAAAAAATGAATAACTCCAGAATCATTGTTTTTGGATGGGGTATTCCATACATAGATATATAGATCTCCAGATTTTTTACACCTATTACCTTTCACCATGTATACAGCATAGTAACTAAAAGTTTAGCACTTTCGGACGTAAAACTCCATCTTTACTTAGAGGAATATTTAGTTTCTGCATAATAGCATCAAATTATCTTAATCCTATGTAATCTTTTTCAATGTTTTTATTTTCAGGGAAGACTACGACGCTTGCATAGCTGATGTGACGAATTTCTTAACCAGAAACAATGTGGAGCCAACGCTGAGGCAGCGCTTCATCACTTACCTACAGTTGGGATGGTACACGGATAAGGTAATTTCTCCCTAAATACACTACATGGTTGTTCCATTAATTCTCATACACATAAAGTCATATTTACATGCATGATTAATAAGTAAATAAATTATTTAGATATTATATTAAAGCTCAGGTTCGTTATCTTCTAGGGATATAAAACGACAAAGAAGAAAAGTTCTATCTACTTCGATTTGCCGCCACACGTATACCAGAACATTGTGAACAGGCAGCGCAGCAAATACATCCTTTGTATACCATTCATGAAGGTATATTTATCACTTATTACATTTATAAGCCCCAATAACAAAAAAATTTAAACCACTTAATTTTCTACATATGAGAAGGTTTCACTCGAGATAAAATGCTCTCAAAAGTCATAATATTATATTTATTGTTGGATATTAAAATGTAGTTAAGTCCTCCAGTCTTGTCATGTCTTGGCTTCAATTTGTATTGTGTAAGCATTACATTTATGTAAGGTAATGACAAGAAACATGATATTTTATTTGCGCTGTGATGCTAACATTTGTCATCGTCTCCACGCTCTAGTCTTCCTCTATTATCTTCTATTAACTAAAAACAAATCATTTGCAATGACTGTATACTTTTGTAAACGTAGCGTTTAATGTAATTTACAGTATTTAAACAAGGAGGACCTTAAGACTGTGTCGACTAAGGCGAACTTGTTTTACACGTCGCCAAACGAGATACTTTTGAACACGAGCGATATCAGCAACGAGGTGTACGTTATCAAGCAAGGCATATGTGAGGTACTAAATATTGAGTCCTGATTGTTAAAATATACTATATAAAATAACTTGAGATAGTTAGAAACTTTCTATATCGTAGTATATAACTTCAGTGATTTTATGTTTTGTCAAAAGAGGGCGTTATAGTTAAGATAATTTATCACAATTGTAACTTTCTATATGATGTAATTCTAATCTTACTCTTTGTAGTAAGTAGGTCATCTGTTTCGCCTTGGAGTCTGGGGCTATTAAGAATAGGACTCGTATCAGCGCTGCTGGACGTAGAAACCGACTTAAAAGGTTTTTGGGTTTTTGGGCTTTGTACGTGGGGACCATGATTATCCACTAACCTAGTCTGGAATGAACGACAAGTATGAGGCGATCTATTTTTGCTTGTTATGCCAAAGTGAGCGTGCCGAAGAGGGCTACAGCCCTCCCTGGGACGTACTTTAGGCGTAGTACCGGGAGGCACCAGTGCGTTCCAACACACTGCAGATGACCACCGAAGTGGTTTTAGTGAGTAAAATTCCCTCATAACCTAGCCTTCCTCCGAGAAACGGGGGACGTTTTTAGATTTACCTTCGATAATAAAAAAAGGTATATCATCTGCCAAAAAATCAAACTTACTTACATTATCTGTTGTCTAAAGACAATGTCATCCGTAAATAAAGATTTTATTACTACAATTAGAATAAATCTATTTTGGAAAGGACGATAATGACAATTGTAACTTTTGGTAGTCATTCTGACGATGATTAAATATAAAGACTAGTCGATCTAATTTTCATTGCAACAGAATTGGGCGAAGTTGTAGATTTTGAAAGCAATTGTTGTTATTGTTGAAATAATTAGGATCAATATATAAGCAACATTTAATAAAGATTTTTGATTAGATTGATATTAGCGATGAGATCAATTTCCCTTAAATGCTACAGTAAAGCTTTTTACTCTTACCGCCTAGTCTATCTACAATATTACTGTCCGTTGAATAAAGAGTGGTATTGTAAACCGATGAGCTTTTGAATTCATTATAATTACTGGCCACAGTAGTACATTCCAGGATAAAAGCGTAAAAATAGGTACAGCGTGATTGTGCAGAAAATTTTAATTATTATGCAATAAAGTTACGTATCTCCAGATAATTGATCCAGAAACAAAAGAGGTCGTCAATGAGCTAAGAGCAAGAAATCACTTTGGAGTCCTAGAATGTTTGTTACGTGAGTTAATTTATTTATGAACGATTTTTCTAATTCATATGGAATTAAGTGACAATGAAGCAGCGGATGGTGAAGTGAGCTTGCCTAGAATAATCTGGTGCCATATATTCGCAGCCGAAACATATCAAAGCTTTGTGTTAATTTTCAACCACTGGAAAGATCATTGGAAATAAAAGTATACCCAACACTTCATCGCTTTCGGTTTTGCAGACTTTATACTTATAAGTTTATTCTGTTTTGTTTGTACTAAATTATTTTATGTTTACCCAAGGCCTTCCTGCATTCTACACAGTCCGAGCTGTGACCCATGTGCAGATGTTCTCTATATCCCGGAAGTACTTGCTGAACGCAATGGAGATACCGCAGATTAAAGATGCCATCGAATACTCGAAAGAACAGCCGGTGAGGATTCTTTTATTCTAGATGCGTTGGAAGAGCTACTAATAGCATGCACTAAGAAATGGCGAAAGAAGAGAAGTGATAAGGAATGTAGGATTTTCAATATGACTTCGATCCCAAATGATGTTATCTGGCGAAGTTACCGTCAATGATATACAATAATTTGAAATTAATAACCTTGATGCTGTTTGTTTGCAGGAATACGGGCGTCTTCAAGTGCGCAGGCAGCCCTTCCTTTCGTACCAGCCTCCTAGTCCGATTCCCAAAGTTGAGCGGTTCCGTTTGCCCAGGAAACATGAACACGACTATGCTTTCCTACAGCCCTTCAACAAGCTCGGCTTTCTCTCAGTGATGAGGTATGGTTTACTGATGATATCTCACCGACTACCGTTTGTATTGATATCAACGCGGCTTTTTTATCCACAGTTGAAAATTTGAAATAGTCAAATAAATCAAATAACTAGAGTAACAGGATATACTCGACAATTGCCGGGATCCACGAATACTGGATGTTGTTAATGTGTAAAGGGACCATGCGGAAGATATAAAAGATGTTGAGCAATCTCGCAAGCCCTTTTATTTTGGCGGGAACAGAGAATGCGAAAGCTTCAGTCCAAAGTATTCAAAATGGAAGAACAATCGTGACTTTTAATCACCAAGGATGTTAAAAGTAACTGCTTATTTACCCAACTGTATTTTCATTTCAGCCAGGCTTTCATCTACTCGTAAGGTTTTATAAACTCTATGCCTTTCTCTAGGTACATATTCCCTCGATTCACCATCCGCCCGGACGGCGAATACCTGATGCGCGCGGAGTGGTGCCGCGGATGCTGCGCGGTTCTGTCGGCGTTATTAATACCCGGCTACCCCTACCTCGTACAAGAGAGCTACACTCTGTACTTTCTCCTCATTTTACTGGACTGCTCGGCTTATTTCGATCTGTTAGTTATTATTGTTGTTAACTGTAGCTTTGCTCTTTGTTTTAATGATGTGGCAATGAGAGAGAAAAGGTTTGCATAATCAGTTATTGTTGTTTAGCTGATGATGTTGTTTCCACAAAAATGTCGCCAAATAGAATCGTCCCAAACTATAGACGATAAAATAATGACTACATTATAAATTGTTACCTGATACGTAATCTATTGTACAATTGACTATAAAAAAGTACGAGAAGTAATCAGGTTTTTATGAATGAAAGCCCAATCTACTTTTTCCAAAGCTAGCTTAAGAGTGAAGCTGTGAGATATATGAATAATATTAATTATTGGCAGGGTGCAACGAATGCTGGTAGGCTATTACAACGAGAAGGGCATCTTGGTGTATCATCCGGCTAGCACCGCTGATCACTACATTCGTGGCGCGTTCCTCATTGACCTCTTTGGTTGTCTCCCTTTGGAAAAACTTGAGACGCTCCTGAAGGAATTATATCGTAATTAAATTGCAATAAGTTTATTTAATTTCCTGTACACATTTTGAGAAGACAACTAGATTTCAATTCTTGAATATATGGGTTATAATCCAGTAAGAACTTAAAGGATTAATATGCTTCTTGTGTTAGCTTGATAACTCTTTATCATACAAATAGGGAACTAATGAGATGATGATGGTTACCATAATACATGTTGATAGCAGATTTACACTCTGTGGTGATATCCTTTAAGCTGACAAGAGAAAACCAAATTGCTATGTTATCTGTTAGTCTTTTTCTGTCGTATATTAACGTACCTAACTAGACTCCAGCTTGTAACCTAAGATTTTTAATGCGATATAGATGACAAGTATCGTATTGCGGTGTCCCGGCAGTACCTGATGCTGAACCGGCTGCTGCAACTGTATCGGCTTCCCTCCGCCATACAGGGCCTCGACCGTTACCTGCGGCGGGACATCGTCCTCGTGTATGAATTTCTCTATTTCTTTTACAAGTAGTGGTCTATTTAAGCTATTAACATTAAGCTAAAAAAATTATTAGATTGTTTGGAACAAAGATACTTGGATGAGGCCTATGTCCGGTACTGGTTACCATACGGTCGATAATGTTAATAATTTTATAAAATATGACCATACCAGTTTTGATGATAATTTTGCTTGTCAGACAGAGAGTACCTAGAAGTTACCTAAAATACCATAAGAACTTAAATAACATAAATGAAATAGTGGGATATTGGAGTAGGAGAGAGGGTTTTTACATACATACATAAATATAAATCACGCCTCGTTCCCAATGGCGTAGGCAGAGACCACCTCTCTCCACCCGCTATGATTCTGGCACACCTCTCTCGCTTCCTTCACTTTCATGAGCGTCTTTATACATGCTCATCGATTGTGAGTACTCCCGAGGGTTTTTCCATCTAATCATTTCTAGAAAACCATTAGTTTGGTATTCTTCAGTGTCAGAAAAACTATATACGATGTTCTACTAACACTACAACAGTGTTTGAACTATAAAGTCAAAATCCTTTGGATTTGAATTCTTTCTAATTTTTAGTTGGCAATAAGAATCCAATAGAAATTGCTTATATTCTATATTCTTCTTCTAAAGCGCTTTGATGATATGTTGCAGCGTGAAAGCTGCGCCGCTGTACCTAGTGCTGCTGAACGTGATGACTTGTTTCCTCGTATTCTACTCGGCGGATGTGTACAGCGTGATCAACGAATCCGACGAGTACGACGTGCTGATAGAGCCACGGCAGGACAAGGCTGGCTCCTGGATACAACTTTTCAAAGATAACTGTTAGTTTAGCACCAACGGTATTGAACAAGTGGGTGTAAGCGGTCCCGGACAACAACTTGCGGGATCCAATCCTTTCTCACCTGCTTGTGGTGCAGCCTGCTAATCAATAAACGAGGCACTGGCTCCCACCAACCCACATTGAGCCAGCACGGTGAGAAATGGCCCAATTCCCTGCATATGAACGCCTACAAACGTAGACATCTTTTGGGGGAGTCCTATGTCCAGCAATGGACGTCTATCGGCTGATGATGATGATGATTTATTGAACAATCAGTGTTTGGTTACTACAGACTATTAAGTTTAATTTAAAGAAACGAAGGAACGAGCAGTATGTTTACCATGACATGACAATTGATAGGCAAGTACTTTAAACACTGCGTTGAGTAAACAGTACAAAATCTCAATCAATCGCTAGAAATAATACATGTGGAGTAAATAATGATTCTCTTCACCTTCTCAGTCCGCTTTAATCTGACCGAGAGCACGTGGAACCTTCACCTCGCCAGCTACTTCTGGGTGGTATACGAGACTACCACGACCGGCTACAACGTCATCAACCCCAGTAACTTCAACGTTATGAGGATCATGTTCACCGGCATGGCCGTCGGTAATTTCGGAAATTGGCATTAATCCTCACCAATCAAGTTTTCGCTTATCAGCCCAACGCTAAGAAAATGTACTTCTTCCTCTCTTTCTTTACATATTGATGTGACAGTCGCAACATGTACTTTGCACCAGCCCAGTATTGTGCAAAATAATGGCAGACGTCCAATTCTGGACATAGGCCTTGCAAGCGCTTGCGACATCTATTAGTGACAGATGTTTGATGCCGGAGACTATCTAGGTTGCAACCATTGCAGATCATATTTCTGTCGACAAATAGTACTGTGCATTGGTTGCCGAGTCACAGTTTGAAGGGCTACAGTTATAGCTAGTGCAATTACTTGTATAACGAGACTGCATCTTGTGTTCTCGACGACAAACATAATCTGATGTAATCTGTATTTTCCTAATTAGCGTCGTATTGATAAAGGCGGGGGTATTATTGATCGCCTGCTTCCGTGAATGCTTCGCGATTCCGTCGATAATTGGAATAAAAAATATTATTTCAGGTGCAATGACTACAACTTACTTTTCCGTGCGCATCATCAGCATCCGGTCGATCGTGAACAAACCGCTCGCTACATTTCAGCAGCACATGAAGGACTTGGCAGCCTTCATGCACAGGGAGAATTTGAGTTCGTCTTTACAGAAGTAAAGATACAACCGTTGCAGTTGCTAAAAAGATACTAAATATTTAATGTTTGCTTCTTCAGCCTCGTAACTACTAAAAGGATTACAACAATAGTTATGATTTACTAGTTTTCCAATAGGTCGACAATTCTTTGAATCGGTTTTCTTTATTTTACGTGAGACTGATCTCAATCGATTAAACTTTTAAATACAAATAAATCAGTATCTTCCTGTCTCACTGGAGGCACTCAAAAACTCTTGTTTTTGGAATCGGGATTGACTAATTAAGAATGCTAATCGGTAACCAGAGAATAAACATTTCTATTAGACTTAAAAAACTTAAAAAGATCATGTAAATAAACAAGACTTACACCGGCCAGGGATGTGCTCGCCTACTACAGCTACAACTGGGAGAAGATGGGCGGCTTAGACTACAGGAACGTGTTGAAGCTGTGCGACCAGATCACATTGCGAACGGATGCCATTTTAGACATCTACGGCTCTACATTCTCAATGGTTATTCTTGTAAAGTTCATTATCTAATTTTTTTAGGCATTGTATATGCCCGCAGAAATGAAAATTATCATTCCTACAACTTAAACTTATACTACGGAATATCTTACACTGTTGCAGTAAATCTGGAAAAATATTATTTTCTTAAAATTAATGTATTCATCAAATGCTAAATGACACATTTTGGGCTGATTCTTAAGTTTCGATTTCCTGTTTCTTTCGTTACTTTATTGTTTTTAAGTTCTTTGAGCACTATTGAAATATCTAATGTACTCATATTTGTGGCTCTAATCTGTAAATCTTTGTTTATTTCATACATTTTTGGCATCGGAATTGGAATCGGACATTATTAAAGATTAAATTTGAGTGGATAGCAATAGCACTTTTAATGAACTGATCATGTAACCTTTTTATAATTAAGATTTTCATTATTATCCGGCGATGAATGTAGTGCCCTATTCTCGGACACTGTGACCTGTCGTTGTTGCGGACAATCGGACGAGCGGTGCGCAGCGTCCACTTTCTGAAGTATACGCTCATCGTGGAGAAGGATGACGTCATCAAGGATATCTGCTTCGTGGACTCTGGCACCGTGGAAGTTAATGACGACGAGAGTGATTCGTTTGCGTCGGTCATGCTTACTAAAGGAAGGTAATAACAAAGTGAAGAGAAAAGTATGAGATGATAAAGTAAATGATTACTGCGCAGCAACTAGTAGTGTGAAAACATCATTGTATGTTGAGAGGCGAAAAATGAGACGAGACCACCTTAGTTTTAAGAGGCAATGACTGTAATGTGAAACAACAAACATACTATCGAGCGCTTCATTGTTATATGCAGATCAAAATTTTGTGATTTAAGTGCTTCAATCCTTTTCAACATATATATATATAGCAGTAAAATTTGCTACAGTATATTCGGGGATCTTGATGGACAGCCGTCGCTTCGGTCTCCCGTGTATTTGGTATCAATGAGCAAAGTTCATCTGCTGCAAATCAACGCCAAGGCTTTCTACACCATTATCAGCGACTTCCCTGACGTTCTACAACTCTTGAAGTCTTACCGACCAAACAATGAGGTAACTCATAATCAAAATAAAAAGTAATCTAGAAGATTTGATCAAATCTGCTTAAGATGCACTGATAAGGAAGATATATTAGATTATAAAAGGATTAAAAAATCTATATCTTGAATCATATGCCACATCATACGTTTTAAGGTATCTAATATACCTTCATTGAACATTCCAAAAAAATGTTAAATTCAAGGGTTTATTAATAACAATAGCTGTTTTTCTATTATGTATGATGATAGGAATTAATGCCATTATTATCACGGTTTTCTGATCATAACATATACTGGACTGGACACGTCTATCATTTTTTTTTTTAGAAATACGTCATCGGAAGCATGGGCGAAGAGCCGACCAAGGTTAAAAGAGACCTACGAGTCAGTTCCTCCGTGTCACCTTTGATAAGAAACAAGACCTTTATTAAACACTTCCACTTGAAGAACTCTTACGTCCAGTTGTATCTCATTATAATCTCACTGCTCAGCGTACTCGGAGAGACTTACAATGCTGGCTTCCAAAACAACAGCACTTGGTTGATTGCGGCTCTCTACGTTCTGGATCTGGCGTTCTATTTCAAGTTCATTATTGTCTATGTGTTGCCAATCGTCACCGAGGGTGATGATGATGTTAAAAGAGTTTTAGTGTCCAACGTACAGCGGTAAGTCTACACTTTCCTATAAGACCTAGCATTTTAAAATTCGTGTTTATAAGACATTGCGTCTCGCCTCAAGGACTATAAGTGCAATGTTATGAGAATCTTTAACCAGGTAAACATCCTGCTCATCAATTTCTTAAAAAACTTTAGCTTTATTTTGGATTTTTTACGATTTTGTTCGTTAAGTTATCGTGTAACTACAGTGCTACGTTTGTTCCAGAAACTCAAAGTCTGAAACTAAATATGATATTTTGTCGTGCCTACCCTTGGAGCTGTTTAGCTTCATTAGCAGCGAAAACCGTGGAATGTCGTTTTCTTTCTTACGTCTCAACCGGATGTTCAGAGTTGTAAGATTTGTTTTCTTTTAATGTTATAAGGAGCGTACCTTGTGCACTTTACTTATCAATAAACAAGGCTCTGATTCCCACCAACTTGAATTTGGCCAGCGTGGTTGGAAGTAGTCCAAATTCGCCCGGTCAAAACCCCTACAAACATCGGCCCCTAGAACCCGACGGTACCGGAGGCCATAGTGACTGTGTATGTGTCAGATCTTTGGTGAAGGCCTATGTCCAGCTGTGGACGTCTATTGGCTGATGAATGTTATAAATAAATTTCATAGAATTTCTTACACAAATTAATCAAAAATATAGAAATTTTAGCATATAAGAAGAAAAAAAACTGGTCTCGAAAAATTTTTTTACGCAAAGATGCTTACAATAAAATTAGACAGATGGAATAAATAAATTAGCGTCTTTGACTTGAAGATGGACTGACTGCTTGTTTGATAAGGATGCTGGTGGCTGACTGAGAAAAGATGGGTACATGGTGCCTGGTTGATATATAGTTAGCCGGGAATTTTTATGTAATGTTGTGTAATGGGAACGAGATTACCAGCGAAAAGCTAAAGCTTTTGAAAATGTGAAGATTTTATAACGATGTCCAGTTTGATTTAAAGTTTCAGTATTACTTTCGTTTTACAACAATAATTTTTTTGTTGTAAATCCCATAAATAAAATTTTGTGTAGATTAATTTTTACTCAAAATAACATAATACTAAATAATTGACAATTAATTGGGGTATATGTTTATTGAATTAATACTATTTTGAACTTTTAGATAACAATTTACAAAGGCATCAGCCTCCATCACGAGAGGCTATCTATCAACATGTTGCTAATGACCATCTACTCGGTTTCCGTCTGGTTCTCTCTCTTCGTCCACATCACGTCTTGCCTTTGGTATTTCATCGGCTACTTGGAAGATCGAGTACAACCCAAGTCTTCGTGGATTTACAAGAGTACTGATAATTTATTTATCTATTTTAAACAGCTCATTTACCAGAGCTCTTCCAAGTAAATTCCACTACATGATTACTATTTTTTTTTTATGATGAAATTTTTAACATGAAGTGATGTTTGATGGTGTTGATGCTATTATCTTGTTGCACCAATATATTATACAGGGTAAAAAGTTACACATGTAAAAGATCTGGAGGGGCTAAAGTCTAGCTCGTATCCTATCTATCTATATATGGAATACCCCATACAAAAACAATGCTGCTGGAGTTATTAATTCTTAGAAAATCGGGAATTTTTTGAATATATATAGATATGATACGAGCTATACTTTAGCCCCAACAGATCTTTTACACCTATTACCATCCACCCTGTATAGTATTATAGTGTTGTTGCTGGGTGGAAATAATTATTTACTGGTGGTAGGTTCCTGTTGCGAGAGACCGTCAAGGTAGGTACGCAGCTCCTATTGCAGCCAACAAACGGCACTGTGCAAGCATTACTGTGTTTCGATTTGAAATGCGCTGTTGGTAGTGTAATTACTGGGGTAACGAGACTCAACCGTATCACTTACCATTAAGTGAAAGTCCCTCCCGTCCCGTCGCTTCGTTGTATTAAAACAAAATGATTTGATATCACATGAACTAACGCTGTTTACGCAGAGCGGGCCCCACGCGGCGCCATCTTGTCGCCGAGCGGACGTAAATACACTGATTTAACTTTATTCTGTCGCACGACTGACTCACATTTTCAAATATATCGAAAATTTGTTGTCATCAAAATTTATACGTTTCCTATTTGCGTAGTCTTTATTTATATTAATTTCAAATAAATTATAACCTTGTTTAACATATTTATTAAAATTCTTTACATGAGTTTTCTTGTATTCGCTAAGCGACAATTACTTTATAGTATTTGGTCACAATGTGATAAAAGACAAATGTGTACGTTTATATTTTCTATATAATTAACATAATTCGTTACTAAAACATTGTTGTTGTAAACGTTGCCTTTTAACACGGAACATCCCTGGACAAATTTCAGGGTCGCGTGTTTGGAATTTAAAGTTTCTCTTATATTGTAAAACTACGAGGTCAGGCTGTCAATATTATAAGAGCCAGTGTATTCTGGACGAAGACATTTCCACCCCGTCTACGGTCTTGTTGTTTTAAATCCGTGTGAAATTAAAGTTAAACGTTAACCCGTTGTAAATAAAACAAAACTTTCTTTTTTATACCATGAAGCGATGAGATGGGCGGGTCGTCTACCTGATGGTAAGCAATACACTTGCCCATAACAACGTGGCGTTAGGATGTTATACACTGCACTATATTGTGCTCCATGTTTTGAGACTTAAAATGTTGGGTACCTCTGTAATTTCAGTACCTAAAGCGTCTTTCAAACTGGTACACAGTAATGTTTGCACAGTAGTATGTATCGGCTGCAATAGGCGCTGCGGTGATACCTACCCAGACGGTCTCGGACAAAAGGGACCTACCATCAATAACTATGTTTAAGTTGCCTTCAACTTTGTAAACTTACTGTGCTGTTTTAATTTTTTTTTCGTCACCAATTTTAAATAATGATTCATTTTCCTTTTTAGTAATCCTTACAGGCAAACGTCAAGTTATTTCGATCCAGTGATTCAGTACCTTATTAAATGATAAATTTCAGTCTCGTTGAGATGACAGTAGATGATGATGTAACAGTATTAGTAGCTATACCGTTTCAAACCACGATCACTACGGCAATATAGGTAATGTGTTCTTTCATACGATTCTTCAGATGACGGCACCTCCTGGTGCAGCAACTTGTACATATGCTCGGTGTACTTCGTCGTGTCGACCTTCACGCAGAACGGAATTGGAGACATTATGCCCAAAAACAGAGCCGAGGTAGTTAAACTTAAATTTGACAGTCACAATTTTAGTTTATGGTAAACTTTAAAAATATCACATAAAATATTTTTTTATCATCATCGGCCGATAGACTTCCACTGCAAAATATAACTAGAATATTGAACTAGATGAAATTGATTTAAGCGTTAAGACTGGCTTTTATTGCCAACATTATTCTTTTTTTAATTTCTTTGTGTGGATTACGAAAACAAATCGTCTGCGGACTTCTTTTAATGAAAATGATCGTCGGAGGAAATTGTGACTGCGTGACATCAGAGAGCAGACCAGTATCGCTAGTGCCGCCTCGCAAGAAACCGGGTGAAATATGGTGAACTAACCGCCAACCTCCGCTAGTCGGAGAGACACCTAAAAAGAAGAAGCTACATACTGCAAAGAAAACATTTAAATAATTAATTGAAACTCATTATATGAATGAAATGAAAAATGCAGTGAAATATTATCATATTTCAAATCTGAAGGCATCTTTTGATGGGGCTAACAAAGATGGTTATGTCAACTGTTGTGTGTATAATGAATGATAAGTAGTAGATAAAAGAGGTTCAATATAAAAGTCCACCGAGGTGAAAGTGCTGCTCGAGTTAGATTCTTCTCTTTCAATTTAAGATAAGACAAAAAATAAAGTCTACAGTCATTATTCTACTTCCATGACGTTTCTTAATAACCAAAAAATAATCAATGTTCTAAATAGAACTGTTTGTTTACCCCCGGGCGGTACACAAAATACAATTGTTAATGCGGGTCGACGTTTTACTGGCAGAGTGACAATAACCAATGCATTGGTGACGCAGGCCGCCGTGTTTATCTGATTATTTCCACTGGATGTTCAGCTTTCTCAAGCCTAGTTGTTGACCGCTGTTGCACTTAACTTGGTAGGTATACACATCATTTGTTCTCGAACTCCAGTTTTAGTATTAACGAGGAAATCGAAAACTACTGTATCCTCTCGGTCCAAGTAGTGTTTCGTGGGATTTCTTCGCACCAAAACTCTTTACATGGTCTCTTACAATGTATTTACGGTGAAGATCAGAATCTTTCCAGGATTAATCTCAATCCCTTAATTTCACTAGCTGCAGTGCTCTTCATATCGGAGTACAGAAAAATTTGACTGTGGAAATAGACGCTGGTGTGGAATCTACCTAGTTGGAGGTTAGGCAAGAAAGACCTACCACCAATAACATAAAGAGAATCATGGTCCCAATGAAATTAATAAATGGATTCCATTGGTTCATAAAAATTATAATGAAAGCTCCGACGGACGTACTTGACCGCATTATGATAATGTACAGATTAAATATAATCCGTTACATAGACGGTCGGAAGCTGTTCCTCAAGATAAACATGAGAACACTTTTAAATAAACATGTGTAATGTAACGTGGAATTTTATTTATTTGTTGTGAAATCGTGTCTATTTTTCTTTTTCAATTTTTTCTTATCATTTCTGTTATTTCACAACTCGTGCTTGACGATTTCATTTGACTTGACTATGACTACTTTTCAAATAAAACGTTACCGTATTTTCAGGTGTTTTTCGTGATTGTACTCCAGATTGTCTCTGTGATGGTATTCCTGATTTACGTCGGCGAGTTCTCCAACATATTTCAGCGTCAGTCCTTCCGTTCGTTCGAGTTTTTTTGCAAATATTTGGAGCTTCAGGTATACACGCGTACCTACCAAACGATTTAATAACAACTTATCCTAATTATGTCTATCTATATTACAAAGTAGTAGCGTCACTAACATTGCTGTAGGAATACAGGGTTTGAAATAATCGTACCTGGTGTAGTTAATGGTGTAATTAGCAATTTATATCACGTGGCGACGTTGGCAGTACAGTAAAAGATTCCTAAACAGTCCCACTTTTCTGTTGGCAGATATATGTCATATTGAACATCAGGCTGGTCTCATTGCTTAGTTAAATAAAAAACAAGTAAAGCATAAAAAAACATTTGACGAAGACTGTTACAGTGGCTTACCGGATTTAGATCAAATGTACAGTTGGTATTCTTATAGCTTTGTTGCGTTATGCTGTAGTGAAAACTTAAATTTAGTTAAATATAAATCTAAGGAGTAATCATTGTGTAAAGAATTCTCAGTAGTATGTAGGCTTATCTGGCGATGAATATTTATTGCACTCCGAAGTGAACATTTTCGTATCAACATATTTCAGCCGTGACATGCGATTCACGTGTATACTAAACAAATCACCGCAGTGGTAACAACGTTATGATTAACTTTAACATTTTAACATCAGATATTTTTAATACTTAGTGGAAAATAGGGAACCACACAAAATAAGTAATATATTATTATTATATATTTTCTATGTTATTATATAAATATAAAGTTAGTTTACTTCTGCTTAATTTTTACACAAAGAAACATTGAGATGAACGTGACCTTTACCCGATGGTAAAGCCGCTGGGGTTGCTAATTCTTAAAAAAAAACAATCGGGGATGATTTTATCAAATACGGTTTTTAGAGGATAACGAGGAGAAAATGAATAAATACTTTAATATATACTTAATTCCTTTACACTTGGTGTTACCTCGGTAATTGTTCTTTCTACAACGAATCAGTAAACATGACTTATTGATTAATCAGAAAAAACATTGTCACTAGGCAAACGGGGCATATTGATGCTGAGTAACTCTTATTGGCGCCTATTCTTGTGATCAATGTTTTCTCTCAACAGCAGGTTGAAGTACTGCACGTCACTTCACTTTATTGTGGTAAAAACTAAAGTTTATATTAGCGTTAATCTAGAGTAATACAATTTGTTATGTTCAGGAGTTTCTAAAGAACAACAGGGTATCTAAGAACTTGGTGGCGCTGGTGAACAAGTACTCGTCACACCTGTGGCGAGAGTCGCGCGGGGTACAAATACCTCACTTCCTGAAGTCGGCGCCGCCCTGTCTCCGGCTGCGGCTGATGTCGGCCGCGTTCCTACGTCACTTGGTCAATGTACGTAGCTTCATTTGTTAATTTATATCCAGTACTTATTAACGAGCTCCATTATAAAGATAGCTTATTTGTATACAGGGTGAAAGGTAATAGGTGTAAAGATCTTGAGGGACTAAAGTATATCTCGTATCCTATCTATCTATGTATGGGAATACCCCATACAAACACAATGGTTATGGAGTTATTAATTTTTTAAATATTTTTCAAAAAATTCCCGATTTTCTAGGAAAAATATCGATGTGCATATTTCTTTATTACTTGTTTCTACACATATTTAAATATAATAATTATTGTTTCTTCGTTGTTTTATTAAATTAAAATAATAATCATCACTTAGAGGCTTCTAAATTAGGTTCTTTGAAAGTCGTGACAGTAAAACATAAATCATCATACTTCAATTTTTATTTAATCTCAAAATAAATAAGTACTTGACTTCAAAACCTATCCGATAAGGTATAACAAAGTACATAAAGTTTCTAAAATTTAAAAAAAAAAACAAATTAAGTACCAAGAAATATTAAATTGTAGAGAATCAATAAACAAAAGAGTTAAAATAAAAGCCGGCGCAGAGTCTACTTTTATGAGTCTAGACGAGAGTAGACTTCCTCACAGTAGAGTTCACCTCGCAGTAGACTTTTCGTCGCAGTAGACTTTTCGTCGCAGTAGACTTTTCGTCGCAGTAGACTTTTCGTCGCAGTAGACTTTTCCTCGCAGTAAACTTCGTCGCAGTAGACTTCGTCGCAGTAGACTTTTCCTTGCAGTAGACTTTTCTTCACAGTAGTCTTCTCCCCGAAATAGAGTTTTCCTTACAGGAAACTTTTCCTCGCAGCGGACTTTTCCTTACAGTTAATTTTTCCTTACAATAGACTTTTACTCGCAATAGACTTCCACGCAGTAAACTTTTACTCGCAGTAGACTTTTCGTCGCAATAGACTTTTCGTCGCAGTAGACTTTTCGTCGCAGTAGACTTTTCGTCGCAGTAGACTTTTCCTCGCAGTAGACTTTTCCTCGCAGTTGACTTTTCCTCGCAGTAGGCTTTTCTTCACAGTAGACTTTTCCTCACAGTAGACTTTTCCTCACAGTAGACTTTTCCTCACAGTAGACTTTTCCTCACAGTAGACTTTTCCTTGCAGTAGATTTTTCTTCACAGTAGTCTTTTCCTCGCAATAGAGTTTTCCTTACAGGAAACTTTTCCTCGCAGTTGACTTTTCCTCGCAGTAGACTTTTCCACGCAGTAGGCTTTTCTTCACAGTAGACTTTTCCTCACAGTAGACTTTTCCTTACAGTAGACTTTTCCTCACAGTAGACTTTTCCTCACAGTAGACTTTTCCTCACAGTAGACTTTTCCTTGCAGTAGATTTTTCTTCACAGTAGTCTTTTCCTCGCAATAGAGTTTTCCTTACAGGAAACTTTTCCTCGCAGCGGACTTTTCCTTACAGTTAATTTTTCCTTACAGTAGACTTTTCCTCGCAATAGACTTCCACGCAGTAAACTTTTACTCGCAGTAGACTTTTCCTCACAGTAGACTTTTCCTCACAGTAGACTTTTCCTCACAGTAGACTGTTCCTCACAGTAGACTTTTCCTCACAGTAGACTTTTCCTCGCAGTAGACTTTTCCTCACAGTAGACTTTTCCTCACAGTAGACTTTTCCTCACAGTAGACTTTTCCTCGCAGTAGACTTTTCTTCGCAGTAGACTTTTGAGTCCTGTAAGCTGTTCTCTTATTTTGTAAGCAGCGACGATGATGCGCGGCTTTAAGTCTTCTAACGAACCAACACCGTAACCCACAAGCTATCCTGATTGAACACCTCGCGATTATTACTTATGGGGTCGCATGAAATCTTTAATGTACACAACACCAAATAATTCGTTAGAAGATTTAAAATCATTCATTATCGTCACTGCTGATAAAATAAGACAACGGCACACAGAGTGGGTCACTCGAACTGATTTAAGAAAAAGGCTATGTGCTTGTATCAGCGTCAAATTAAGGGCCGGCATGGCGTCTACTTTGATGAATCTGTGCAGTTTGATATTTCATGGTACTTGGCTTTATTACAAGTGTTTTTATTTTCTAAATTTTAGAAACTTTGTGTACTTTCTTATACCTTGCCGGATAGGTATTGAAGTCAGGTACTTATTTATTTTTAGATTATATAAAAATGTAAGTATGACGCTTTATTTTTTACTGTCACGAGGTTCAAAGAAGCTAATTTAAAAGTTTTAGCCTCTAAGTGATGATTATTAATTTAATTTAATAAAATTTATGGAGAAATGATTAAGAAGTAAATTAATCGAATTTTTTCTAGAAAATCGGGAATTTTTTGAAAAAAATTAATAATTTTTTTTTTAATGGGGTATTCCATACATAGGACTCGTAGATAGGATACGAGATATCCTTTAGTCCCGTCAGATCTTTTGCACCTATTACCTTTCACCCTGTTTATGTCAATAAGTTCTTCCCAAAATCTTTAACGGAATTGGATCTATAATAAACAGCAATAAACTAAGAATAGTTCAGTTTCCACTATGCTTGGCTTGTGGCAGCTTTCTGCTTCGATTCGGAAGTGTTAAGGATAATAGGTTTTTGTATATATAAAATAAACATTAGCAGTTATTTTCCCATAAAAAACACAACAAAAATTTTCAATTTTTACTATCTCAAGTGTAAACATAAATTTATTACAGAACACAGTGTTTCAAAAGTGCGAGACGGCTTTCCTTCGACAACTCGTAGGTTGTCTATATCTATACACATACAATGAAGGTACAGTTTCAACAAAAGAAACCTGCTGTATTAATAATTGCATTATTTAAAACTTTTACCTTAGAAGTATTATTGTCAGAGCCCGAGTAAAAAGTGGCATTCCGAATAGTGCAAAAAAATTTATGATATATGACATTTAATCTATAATTTAAGATAGATTAAATTAAGATTTCCTGGATAAATTCCTACAAATCAAGAACTTACAATTTATTTTAAGGTATGTTCGTGGTGAGACAAGGTGAAATAACAGATTCCATGTATATCATTCATACTGGAGGAGTGATTGAAAGCAAAGATGGCGACAGTCAAACTAAAATATTTCATACGGGAGATTGCTTTGGCGCGGTAATGCACATTTTATGATTTTTGCGTTACATATTGTTTTCTTTTGATTATATTATACTTTCCTTTTTAGTTACAAGGTTTGACCTATAACTTGCCTTATGAGTATTCGTATCGCACCATAAGTAAATGTCAAATACTCACCTTGAACCTCAATGATTGGGAGGACTTACTTAAACATTTTCCAAACACTAAGAAGACTATTTTCCGAAAAACAAGTTCAGACGATAGCCCACCTGATCATAGTAGAACTGCAAGAGGCTCAAAGGATAAAAAAGAACGTCGAGTAACAATAGTTAACCCACACGATGAACCACCCACAGATAAAGAGGAACACAAATCAACTGAACCGCTCGCTTCCGTTTTGACAGAACCGACAGAAACAGTCGAATCTTTTTCCGGAAATACCTCAGAGCTTTCACAAACTAGTTCCAAAGAACTGTTTACAAAAACAGAACAAAAAGAAAGATCATTGCAATCAATAATGAAACCGACATTCGATGAGACTGATGTTATATCTGAATCTATTGAACTAGACAAGAGTTTATGGCCATTGAACAGCAGATACTCAAGTGATTCGTTGATAGAAAATAAAAATGATGTGAAAGATGAAGTGTCTTTGGAAGAACATGAAAATGGAGATGTAAGAGAAACTAGTAGTATTAACAAATCAAGTACAGCAGTTGAATCAGCAATAACATTACAGAGTTCCAAAGGTTCCGCGGCAAACATCAGTGCTCTCAGTAGTAGCTCTTTAAGAGACGTTGACAGCTTACTTCAAGTAGAAGATGAACAAATCACATCGGAACTTATAGCTAATCTTGACAAACCTCGTCAACCATCAATTATTATGTCAGCAAGGGATAATGGAACTACTGAAAAGGAGGAACAGCTCGTAAAGGAATTTAAATATAGCGAGGATACCGGTGACAACATATCTAGCTATGATATGAAAACAGTAGACAATTATATACTCGAGCGTCAGGAAGAGGAGGAATCGTTAATTCCTGCAAATATTGAAGAGAAAAAAAAACTACTATACCAACGTGATGAACAGCAATCAACCTCGCGCACTAACAAACACATACTACACGTACGTTACAAAGATGATGCAAATGACACGGAACAAAGTTCTTCCGATAACATATTATTAAAAGAAGCGGAAGTAAAACAAGAAGAAGGAGATGCTGTCGAAAAGAATGCGGAAGATGATAGTGTCGAATCTAATGTTAATGAAAGTACAACAGTATCCGCTGACAAAGTAAATGAAAAAAAGACTGAAAAGAAAGAGCACCCAAAAGAGTAGCTATACCCTAACTGTAATTCTTCGTTTATTTTGACGTTAATATGTTTAATTAAAAATTAACTAATTAATGTTAGTATTCTAAACGTGGTATATTAAACGTGGCTTAAAAAAATTGTATCTATCATGAAACTAAATAAAAATAAAAATAACTAATAAAAAGTACTAGTACTATGATGTTTACACGGCAGATTGGGCCTGTGGTTTTAAAATATGAGTAAATTTTGAGTTTCATTGTTCCAAATACTCACTTCTCCCCTTCCCTTAAAATCAAAACATAATTTCAAATTAGAGATCACCGTTGAATTGTCCTTGTGCTGGGTTAAAGTGGTTATGTTGTTAATATTTACCTATGCTGATATTACTGTGTAATTAGTTGTTGAATAATTACCTAGTTATTTTTTTGCGTTGATAGATGTGTCGACATAATTCATTGTCCATTTACGAGAATTTCTCTATTGGATCTCGCATTCATTAGTAACCGAAGCGCCGAATTGGGGCGAAGCCAACCCGGGACTATTTCAGCGCATCGTTAGTAGCAAATGGCTTACTGCTGACCGCTGACCGGAGTACGAATCCCGAAGACCGTGCCGAGATTCCAGCTATTTTAGACTTTGATCCGCACCATTATATTCGATGAACGCATCAAAATTACGCAGATGCCAAGTGGAGCTCGCAATTGTTTTATCTTTGATTGATTAATGTTCTTTAACGATAACTGCGGACAAATTTTTTTTTATCTCATTTTTCTGTAAATGTTATATTTCAATAGATTTTTTATTACGTTGTAATAAAACGTCGTTGTCTTTTTAATTCTGAATAGTTTTTCTTTTCCATACCAAATAAAATTAATTTCAAGGGCGGATTACGGTAATGGAGAATACGCTGACATTTTCTATTGTTATGGACTCAGCTTCTGACAACATAAGACAACAAACAGCTCACATGGCGAGTCACTCTATCTGATTTAAGAAAAAGGTTTCGTGCTTGTATAAGGAACCTTGGTCGTCAGTTTAAGCAAAATTTTAATTAATTGTAAGACACCTTAATTTTTACTGTCACGACTTTCAAAGAACCTAATTTAAAAGTTTTAGCCTCGTAAGTGATGATTATTAATTTAATTTAATAAACAATAATTATTACATTAAAATTTGTGTAGAAATAAGAGTAATAAAATCTCCAATTTATTCCTAGAAAATCAGAAAGTTTTTTGAAAAATATCTAAAAAATTATTAACTCTAGAACCATTGTTTTTGGATGGGAATAGCGATACATAGATATATAGATAGGTTCCACGCTAGACTATAGATCCTCCAGATCTTTTACACTTATTACCTTTAACTCTGTATATTAAAGTAATCGTTTGGAGAGTCTAAAAACATATATTTGATTAGATACTGATTACAGTTTATCCCTAACATTCTCAACATTTCTTCCCAGACGTCGTGTCAGCTTACCGGACCGGTCTTGGTCCAGACGTTCACTGGGCACGGAGGATTCTCCGAGTACCTTCACAGGTTTAAATTCAATGAGAGTCCCGCGTGCCTGTGACCCAGTGGTGGACCAGACCGTGGTGCACATCATCACTTCCTGTCCCTTGTATGACAGGAGATGGATGGATTTGGAGGTGGAGCTAAACAAGCAGCTCACCAAGGAAGCCATTGCCTCCCTGATGAGTGAAGACAAAAGTCGCCAAAAATTTCTTGGCTTCTGCAAAGCCAGAATAACCGATATTATAAATAGAAATTGTAAATAAGTGAACTAAATAAATAAATAAGTTAGAAATAGGCTAATGAAAAATGTAAAAATCAAAGAAATAGACAGTAAAATTTTAAATGTATAGTAAAGAAATCAAAAGTGAAAGTCGCAAGTTTGAAAAATAAAAATAGTAAAAAAAAGAAGAAACAAAAGAAGAGGAAGAAAAAAACAAATGAAAAAGGAATGATAGTTTCAGGATAATACGGCGGCGGTCTTCACGAGCGGGAGGTATGGAAGAAGAAATTGGGATGGAGTATGATTGAGAACAAAAGTATGAACGATAAGTATGGAAAGCAAGACGAGAGAGAATGAAAGATGAGTACGTAGGAAAAATTTAATAAATAAGTAGATGTTAAGTGATTTGAATAGATAAGCCCTGACCCAAACTACGCAGGGGAATGCTTAAAAAAAAAAAACATTCTCAACATACATGGGCAACGTAGCCGCGAATCTCAAGGTTAGCAAGTGTAGCAGCAATTCTAACCATCAGAAATCTTCAAATAGTCCAACTCATAAATATACTGTATATTCGTTTATAGTTGTAATATCTTGAATATTAATATTGACATCGCTTTGTAAAGTCGCCATGTAATAAGTGGAAGTCGGAAGCATAGAAACAACAAAACGTACTTAAAAAAAGACTTTATTACAAAACTCTTACACCATAATGATATTAATAACCTAAGAGAGGTGATACGCATCGAGCGGTGATTGTAAGCTAAAAACATGTTGCTGAAGTTACATGAAGATGTCTTTCTCGTTTTTTTCTAGGACACTATTGCGGGCCCCGTTGGCTAGGAGTTCAGATTTCATTTGGAATGCCCAGCACTGTATTTGTTAGTGGCTGCTGCGGTCGCTTGGTGTTGTTCGTTGGCAGTATATTGAGCTGCTTTCCGTGGGTCATGTAGATGCGGTCTGACGATATTTAAATGCTTTTATGTAGCGACGTTACTTATTTGTTAACTTAAACACTAAAATTACGGTTCACTTAAATTAGATTCATTTTAAGTTTTTCTTTTTTACTATCCCGCCTTCTTCATTGGTCTCTAATGTTATACCGATCACATCTGAAACAAAAGTATATTTTTAGTAATCGCAACACGATTTTATTGGAATATACAAAAAATTAAATAAAAGAGATTTTGATCTAAAACATAATCATCGTCAGCTGATAGACGTCTACTGCTGTACATCGCCATGCCCTAAATATTTCAATATCGATCGGGTAGGGATTCATACATAGGGATTCAAAACATATTACTATCAGATAACAAAGTGGAATATATGAATATGTAGCAGATAATACTAGTTACAGCCGCTGGATGCGAACAACGCTGGACTTAAAGGTGTGGAAATTCTTAAAGTTAAACCATACTACTTCTAATTGGCAATTACGATGATAATGATGAACTTGCGAGTTCTAAACTGTTATTAAAAATATCTGATACAAACCCCTGTGAATTCTAAGTACATCTACTCAGTTTAATATAGGCATAACATCATAACTATTGAATTGTCTATAAGAAAAAAGAATTTGTATTACAAAGCTGCCGACGCTGAGAAAAATGTTGCTGTTTCAAACGTCGTCATTATATGTTATTTACGCGACGGCATCGCTCCGTACCCGACTATTTGTGTAGACGGATGACGAGCATCACTCCGGGATCCGGCAAATATTTAGAAACGAACGTCAGCCTCATCTCGAATGACATTTCTGTGATTCATACTGAATTTCTTGTCGGAACGATTCTAATGATGTGGTGTTTTCAATGAAACAATAGTTTGCACCAGCAAAACCAACGCTTAAAATTCGATATTTTAGACGTTTGTTGGATCAAATCATCAGCCGATAAACGTCCACTGCTAGAGATAAGCCTCCTCTAAAGATACCCTTAAGATTGAGAGTAGGGATTCATATGGGAGGATTTGGACCATTTCCCACCACGCTGATCCAATGCATCTGTTGGATAAAAACTTATAACTCAAGACAACTTATAATTTATTTTCATTCTTGCGTCTATGTCCTCGAGACATAATTTATTTTTTGTATTTATATCACAATCCTCGTGATATAGAAGCAAAAAGCTTAAAGTGGCAAGAGATGGTGATTTTTCTGAACCAAGCCCAAGTCCACCACCGGTTACTCTTTTATCTTGATCAAGCTTTCATCTTCACAAGCCTGATCACGTTACATTGATTTTATGTAAAACGTTAAATTGTGACGTGATCATGTCACAAAATTAAACTAAACTACCTCCGTCATGGCCAAGTGATTGCATTAAATTCATATAGTATATGGTAGACCATTGATAAAAAAAAAAGATTATTACATCTAATTTTGATAAAAATACACAATGACAGACAATTTACTAATGAATCAGTGACACTTGATTAAGTTTAAATGTCTCTTGTCTATGACGCCATTTAAGTATCTTTTGGAATATTACACTATGTTATATAAATAAAAGTAATCTACGTAACTTCCAGTGAATACATAGATCGTCAACCTCTTAGATATTTATAATCATAATCGTGAACGCGACGCCATGGTGTTGCCAGAAAACGTTTAATATTAGTATAAGTGTTGACTTATTAATAGTTTTGTGAATGTCGATGTCACCGTTGTTTGCTCGGGTAACCCTTTTTTCGCAAAGCAGACTTACGGTTTTACCGGCTTCATCAGACTAATTATTTACTGGTGGTAGGTCTGTTGCCGGAGATCGTCTAGGTACCATCGCAGCAGCTATTGCAGGCGACAAACAGTACTGAGCAAATATTACTCAGTTCTAGTTTGAAGGCGCTTTAGCTAGTGAAATTTCGGCGGTAAAAAGACCTAACATCTTATATCTTAAGGCAACGAGCACAGTGTGATGGTATATTACTTTAATTAGCGCCTTGTTGTTATGGGCAAGCGTATTACTTACCATCAGGTGAACGTCTTGCCCGTCTTGGTGTTTCGTCGAATAAAAGTAAATCAAAAAACGAATTTAAAATGATACCACTGCTGATTTTTTGTATATTTCTTTAAAAATTTAATCAGGTTTGATCTATTGCGTTTCTAGTTTCACTGTTTGAAGGTTTTTGTTAATTTTGAGATATTTAATGTTGTAAAATTGGCGGCAACGATCGTTACGTTAAACAGATTTAGACACCGTCCTTGGACACAGCGCCCACTCCACTGGAACGCTTCTACATTTATATACAGCTCTGGAATTTGAATTAAATCGAGCTCAGTCCCGGTGACGAGTGCTGGATGCTAAATTTCTTAGAAATATATTCAGCAGCGCCGAATTATCTAAACTAACTCATTGATAGACTAAAGTAAGAAAGATAATAAAATATACTGAATAATCATCTACACAGAACAAATAGAAAAAATACAAATTGTCTGCAGAATTTAGTTCGACGAAGCGACGAGAGGAGCAAGACCTCCACCTAATGGTAAGTGATACGCTTGCCCATAACAACACGGCGTTAGTTAGGATGATATAGACTGCACCACATTGCGTTCGTCGACTTAAGACATAAGATGTTGTCTCATTACCCCAGTAATTTCATAGCTACAACGCTCTTCAAACCGGAACACAGTAATATGTTACATTACTTTTCGACGGCTGCAATAGGCGCTGCGGTGGTTCCTACCTACCTGATCTTCCGCAACACCGACCTACCACCAGGAAATATACAAAATGGCTGCCGATTAAGAGTAACTTATGATTTAACTGCATAGTTTTACATAAACAAAGAAATTTTATTTTTCGCTCTCCACATAACTAGCAGTAATAACATGTGTAGATAAACAAAACTAAAATAATTATATTATTAAGTTTTTGTTTGTATTAATCATTAGCATATTTCAATAAATCTTTTATTTCTGTTTTCTTATCTGCTGGTCATAATTTGGTCTATGTCACGTCAACAATATGTCCGCGCGTGTCTTTGAGTTATGATTTATGGCCGATGCTCTTTTGTCTACGGTTCCAAATTAGCTTTCGGATAATTGATGCGATTTGGCGAACTGTTGATATCCGAAAAAAAAAACACAGCGATTACTTTCAACGAGCTTGCCGGACATTCGTCTGAAATTTTATTGTGCGCCATAACTCTCAGGCCGCGGCCGTTCGTTGCGTAGTTATTTTTAAAATTGTATCTGTAACCTCTCTCAATATGAAAAATTTATAAAAAAATGTTTACTCTTGTAAATTATAAAAAAAAATTCTTTTGTAACACAAATATTACATTCTTAATATATCCTTTATGAAATATACACGATCAAAATATGCGCTGGTGGTAAGTCATTATTCCCTGAGACCGTCTAGGTACTACTGCAGCGCCCATTGCAGCCGACAAACAGTACTGTGCCAATATCACTATGTTCCGGTTTAAATGGCGTTGTAGCTAGGGAAATTACTAGGGTAACGAGACATCTATGTCTCAAGGCGGGTATATCATTCCAATTAGCGCCGTGCTGTTATGGGCAAGCGTATCACTTACCACTAACGTCTCAATCAAGTCGTCGCTTGGTAGAAAAGAAAATTGTGCCTCTGGTGCTCTCTTGTGCCTCTGAAGTTTAACGGAAATTTATTGAAGGTGTACTAAGATATTTAATATAGAATTGACGTGAGACAAAAATCGTTCAAACCATGAATAAAATGCAATGTGCAACACTCTATGCAAAATGCAGACTTATTTCATGAGAAAGAGCACAATGTATTTTAGTATATATCTTGCCAACTTTTCGAATGGAGAATAGGAACTCTAAGTAACTGCATTCCCACGCTCTTCCTATCTCGATTTGAGCATAGTTCAAAATCAGATCCGCCTCAGAGGTTTTAGATGACCGGTACGATAGGATCCGTTGTCCGAGCAAAAATAAGAGGCTGATTAGGAAAGCTTTAAACAAAAAGAGACTAGAACATCGCAGATGCGAAGAGGAAACGTCGAACCAGTTTTAATCGGTGCAAGTTTAATAAAGTCCATGCTTGCCCCACAAGAGCAAATATGCAAAAACATTTTCTCCAAGTAAAACACAAAGGTTTAAATGACTAGGTATACTTCCGTCTATGTATGTGGAATGCCACGTCTTCTATCCACTTCCTTAATTAGCCGCCAGATTTAATGACTATCAAAGTCTAAGATCCAGAACATTTAAGAAGTGCCCACCAAAGTAAAGACTGCGATTTTAAACGCAATAAGAAATTTAACAGCTGCCTCAATAGCAGCTGCAGCGATTTAACGGCGGCAATAAAATTACTTTAGCCGTTATTAGCGCGTAAAATAACGATTAATGTGGTTTTTATTACTAACTTTAATACGTTAAATCATTATATAATTATTGTGTTTTAGTTTTAATCAAAGAAGTAATGCAACTAGCCGTACCTTCACATCACGGTAAGTGATAAGCCTGTCCATAACGTGGTATTAGTTAGGATGATATGAGACGTAGGATGTTGAGTCTTGGACCCCAGTAATTATAATGGCTACAGCGCCCTACAAACTGGAACACAGTAGTGTTTCCACAGTTCCGTTTGTTGGCTGCAATACGCGCTGCGGTGGTAGCTACAGAGACATTCTCCAGCAGTAGAGACTTACCACCAGTAAACTGATTACATTGATTCGATTCATAAATTGTTAGATTACAAAAAAAAATTGTGTATCAAATAAAATGGAGACGCTAGTTAAAATTATGCTAGACGTTACATTATCTATGGTAGATGATAAAGCAGACAGAAAAAACATGAACAAGAACGAGTGTTTAAAAAAAGAAAATCGTAGGTATGTTGGTGTTCATCACTACTATCCATTATACCAGTTCCTTTGAGGAGTTGACTGAGAACTATCAAAAACTGATATGTTTACTACGGACAATTACATTTCACACGCCAGAGAGCATTTTAAAATCATTTGGCACAATCGTAAATCTTAAAAATGGATCATAAAATAGGAACTGAAGAGAATTTAGTAAACCTTCTTCTACACTTTATTCTTTACCATCATAGACCATATCAAAAGGCTAGTCTACTAGTACATGATAAGAAATACCTTAATTAACCCCACTGGTTGCGTATGAGTCGTTTTGTTTAAATATAAATTTAGATACATAGTTTTGTATCATCACAAAGATATATATATATTTCCTACGACACCATGCATGAGTCCAAGTCTAATAATAAACGACAAGTCTCGATTATTCGGTGCATTGGCTCGCTATTTTTGATCTAGCAACATTTTCATTCATTCTTATCTATGAATAAATGGTAGAAGGGCGCTGTAGTTAGGGAGATTACTGGGGTAACTAGACCTAGCCTCTCGTCAAAGCGACTCGCACATTGTAGTGCAGTGTATGTCATCCTAACTAGCGTTGTAATTAACTGTTGTGTCGTCATCAAGAGATGTTCCGCCGCTTACCTGATCGTTTTTAGGACAAAAAAAAAAGTTATTGTTGTATGAATATTTTGTTAGTCAAAATAATGGTCTATGGTCGATTTTCTAATATGTTAGTATATAAAAGCTTTTTGGAGTACCGAAAATTATTACAGTGTTTAATTAAAATTTTCAAGGATCTGGTTGTTGAAATCATGTATTCACATTGAACACTTATAATCTAGTATTAGAAATGCTAATGTTAATTGACTCAGTTCGTCATAATAATACAAATCTCTAGAATACTGTATCTGACATTCATGCCCGATAAAACTTGGACATTTCCACTGATCCAATCGATCCGGTTAATGATCTCTAAGCAACTGTATACCACAAGCATCACGTATACAACACCTCAGAACATCCCCGAATACAGGAGCCAGAGGCTGGCCAGCAGCAACACCAAGATGAGATAAGTGGCGATGAGGCTCGTCGTCTCGTGGTTCGGCATCTTGGAGCTTAAGCCGGCTGCTGTGCACTTGCTAACTCGCACCAGAAAACTGAGCGGCGCCACCAAACTGTCGCCGAAAGGCGGTCGCCCACACGACGCCACGCCCATTTCACACCAAATACCACATTTATAAATGCGAACGTACAATAATAGAATCGCCGCTTTGACAGACGCCCGCTGGAATCGGACAGTGATGCGGCGATGGATCAATCGCGACGGGGATGGACCTTCACGGAAACCACGAAACATCTGGACTGTCATGTAAAACAACAGATTTTGTAATTCGAACAAAACTCTATATTACAGTAGCAGAAATAGACTCTTTCATACGACAAAACAAAGAAACGAGGATTTTTCTGATGATAGGTCTCTGTCGCCAAGGATCGTCTATGCAGGTACCGCAGCTGCTACTTCTGCCGATAAACAGTAGTTTGCAAACATTGTGTCACTGTTTAAAAGGAGTAATAGCTTAGAAAATTACTGAGGTAATAAAACTTGACATCTAATGTCTAATATGTCTGTACAAGTGAAAAGCCACTGGATGCGCACGCGACACCAATCGTTTTGGAGATCCTTGATGGGCACTATCGGCTGATGATGATGATGTCTGTACATCTATCTGTTACAACAAAACTCTAAACGAGATGCTAACACAACACAGCGATAGCACCTGTAAAACGGATCAAATATGAACAGATTTGGAGACTACTATTTGAGTAAAATAGGCACTGCGGTGATTCTTAATCAGGACAAGCTTTCAGGTATCTGCCAACCGAGAAAGCTATTAGACTGCTCATGGCAATCATCATAAACAAAATTATATGCTATATATCATAGAGCAAATAAAATAAACAATCACTGAGAGCAACTTAAAGAGAAGAATTTTCTCTTATTTAAAACACCAAACTGTATATGAGAGTCCTCAAATAATTTCTAAGAACACTAAAACTTACACGGTCGGTTGTCTGAACGGCTGTTAGAAGACCGTGGAATAGAGGAGCCACAACAGGAACAACAGGATCACTAGGATCATGTACGTGGCGGCCAGATTCACCGTCTCCGCGTTGATCGGCATGGTTGCAATATAGCGGAGCAGGCACAACTGAACGCTGGAGGACCCTCGCCCGCCCTGGGGCGGATTACCGCGTCACCGCACTGGGCCAGACTCGGGCGGAAAGGATGCCCCAGTAATTATAATTCTTTCAATTACTGGGAAATATACAAAGTATTTTTTTATTTCAATTGAAGCGACCCCTCCGATCACGCAATGCCAAGTGATATGTACAGTCATAACAATGCAGCACTAGCTAAGATAGATCATCTTAACTGTACCATATTAAGGTCGGGTTAAGACAAATTTCAAATCTCAGTACTTCAGTAATTTGACTAGCTACAACACCCTTGAAACCGGAATACAGTAATGTCCGCACACTACTATTTCGCGGTACAAATGGGCTTTGCGATGGTACTTACCTACTGAAACTTACCATCAGTAAATTATAACACCATTGTAATGAAAATTGTTTTAATAATACGCAATTTTAAATGATACAGTGCTATTTAATAGGGAGAGACGGAATGGCAAATAAATGACGAATTTTGCTAGTGTAAATTAGTACACTATTTCCCTTTATTAGTGTACTAATTTACACTAAAAAATTTGTAATATACAATTAAACGAATCTCTTCGTTCCGTGCACAAAAATGTATGCTCGCAGGAACTTCTGTAAGAATATTAAATGTTTATATGTTTAGTTACGCATCTCGTGTAAATATATTAACTATCTTCACTTATTTTAAAATTTAATAATAAAATTTAATTAAAATTTGTTAATAATTAAATAATAGTCTAGAACAAGCTGATATGGTGTCGATTGATCCTTTAATTCTTGCAACCGAGTAAAAACTTTTAGTATTGGACAATGACTTATTGTGCAATAATAGATATATATCAATAGACATGGTGTTTTCTGATGATGAATATACACTACTCACGTGTACTAAAAGACCGAATACAACATCCAGAGCGCCACTAGGAGCAGCAGCAGTATGCAGTAGGTTGCCGCCAGGCTTTTCCCTTCGGAAGTGTGGCTGACCATGTTGCAGTTGTCGCCGCCGCCGCACCGATGCAACTGAGGTCCCGGCTGGTTGCAGTGCTCGTGTAACGTTGCTGACGGGCAACATTCTATTTTTCGTCTTGGCGACGCATAGAGATTAATGGCTTGCCAAATTAGAATCTTCACAGCGCACAATGTGTCCGATTTGTTTACATCTTTTTAGATGAATACTAATGACGTTGCCAAATGTTTGAAATGATTTTCTAATAATCCAATGTCAGAGTCAGGCCCTGTCGGCTAAATTCTGGAGAATGATAAGCCGCGCTATATTTGCTCCGCTGGAGTATCGGCCGTCATGATTTTACATTACAATGCCCGCTGCGTGCGTCGGCGCACTTTTCCAACCAATATTTTCATGGAGTATAATTATCTAAACTCTTTAACCTACTTAACTCCTCACCTTTCTTTGAGTCGCACAATTGTCATGTGTATTCTAAACGTTTCATCTGCTCATTCGTTTAAGAATATTTGCAATCTCCAAAAGTATCTTGGAACAATGATTAAATTAAGTCTGCTAAAATACAGAACTATAGATAAATTTATATATAGGAGTAGGTCTCATTTAATAAATATACATAGAAATTGATCAGGAAGAATTCTGAAAATTATTTCTCAAATTTGCTAGAGTTCCTTCGATGTGAAAGTGTAATTCATTTCAGAGGAACCTTCTAATGTTCAAAATAGATGAAGTGCTGCTTAGTAAAATTTCTTTTGACTGTTAATTACACTGATACAATAAGGTCGTGTTCTCGATCACAGGGAGGGAAGTCGATAATTATTCGCGTTTATTATAATAGTAGAAGAAGATTTACAATGGTGGTACTTAATCAGGTGGTTTCGAAAATGACCCTACCACCAAACTTCACATGTGGCCCCGTAATTAAAATAAGGACCTCTGTGTTAAAAGACAGTTAAAGATGTGAATTTTTAAACCAGCTAAGGATTTCCAGCTTAGGTACACGGAGATATTTTTAGTATTTCAACATTCTTCTTCTTTTTAAGGTGCCTTTCCGACTAGCAAAGGTTGGCGGTCAGTTCACCATATTTCGCCCGGTCTCTTGCGAGGCGGAACGTTAAACATTTCAACATTAAAGACTCGCAAAATAGACTATAGATGGAGGAAGGGGTGTAAGAGGTCCCGCACAACATCTTACGGGAACCAAACCAACCTGCTCGTGGTGCACCCTGCTAATCACCTAACAAGGCTCAAGGTCCCACCAACCCCGTATTGGGCCAGTGTAGTGGGAAATGGCGCAAAACCCACCATATCAATCCTTATCTGATCGATGAGGAAATATTTGGGGAAGGCCTTTATACATGACTGACATTAAATTATAAGATTCTCTTTGGACCTAAATGTGATCATTTGCGGATGACATTTTTCACTGACTGCGTGACCACTACCGTGTAACACGAAGATCTCTATTACGATAATGAAATCATATGCTTTTGAGTTTGCAGTGCAAATTGAGTTTGCAGTACAGCATCGCCGTGTTCTCGTCGTCAACATACGAGAGTCGGAATATTCTGAGCGAGCATGCTACGCCATCCATGATCTTTAGTCACTTAATACCGTATGAAATTTAGATCAAGTTTTTAGTATGATTTGTAGATTAAAAAGCGGACGTTGTTTTCAATTCACATCCGTCGGAGCGTTCATTTTCCGTCCTTCGTAACATTTTTATATCCTTCTTTTTGAAGAAATAAAGAATTGTGAGTGATTATTTCTGGGCTAAAGTTTGTTCCATTTTAGACTGACCGTCTGTACAATGCTTTATGTTACAAAAAATTTAAAGTCCATTTGTATAAATTTGTTTCAGATTTTATTGCCGTTATTAAGTGGCCGCCATTCTTGGCATCCAAACATCATTAATTAGCCTCATCGTTACCGCTTTCGATTTCTTTCGCGACGGGCCAGATAATGACGACCATCCGGTCTTCTGCTGCCAAATCGGAACAGAGACGAATGCGTGCAAAGGGAAAACAAAAACAGACTGCCGACCATCTATATATAGTTATATATAGTTATTATACAGTAAATATTCTAAACACTGTAACACGTACGAACAGTCAACTCCTTACCCGAATAATTTGTTTATTATTTAAAAAAAAAGTTCTGATGATTCATATTTAAATATAAAGAAAGTTTTGACTCTGTCCATGTGTGAGATAGATCCGATTCCCAGCTGTGGAACATTCCTCCTGAAATCGTATTCCGCATTTCTAAGGATCGTGTCTACCTCCACCCATCACTCTTGTTATCATGATGTTTCGCCATCTCGTTCATCTCCGGCTACTCGGAGACCATCGTAGACTGTGGAGTCGAGTGTGTTGCGGATCTATTCAGACCAACGCATTGGGTTACGGCTCCGCGACCTTTTTCCTTCCACTTTTTAAGTAACCATAAGTTTTTTAAAGTTGTCTCCGTCTTTCCTGGCAATATGTCCAAAGTACTCTAAGATTCACTTGCGGCAAATAGAAGAAAGCCTTTACTTATTTTGAGTTTGGCTAATATCGAGGCGTTGGTGTGAAATGCAGTTCATGGGATCCAGAGCATTTAATCAGTAAGAACTGTACATTCAAATTCAACACCAATGTATACTGTAAATATTAACTAATCCACGGTAAACAGACCATCATTGTTACGCCATTACGGTCCCATACTATTTTTATTTATCCAAGCCGTTTACATTAGTCCGCAGCTTTGTCTATTTATAAATTTTATAGTAAGGAGTTCCGCACAACATCTCACAGGACACAAGCCAACCTCACCTGCTCGTGGTGTACGCTGCTAACCAACAAACGAGGCTCCGACTCTCACCAACCCGCATTGGGCTAGCGTGGTGGGAAACAGCCCAAATCACCCATGAACCTTTACAAACGACGGCCCCAGAAGACTGGCGGTAATGGAGACCATAGTGTCTATTGACAGACGTTGGCAAGGCGCCGGAGGGACTGATCGATATGTATATCTTTGAGAGAGGCCTTGTCCAGCAGTGGACGTCTAGCGGCTGGTGATGCAGTATTACATATATACCTTGATTATTTAATTTAGATTTGGTGAAGCCTCCATTTAATTTTAAGACTTCAGTAAAAGTTATTATGGTCATAAGCTGCAATATTGACTGAAGTCTTCAAATCCTAATGTTCTATGGAATTTTTTGCAGCTGAAGTCGGGTCACCAATATGAGGATTATGAGGAAGAAGAAGAAGAAGAATATTAATTATCGTAAGTAAATCGCGTGCGTCAAACAGTACCCATTTATTTCTTAAAATTAACTTTGCAATGGTAAAAGAATATTAATATAAGCAGTTACTGTTAACTCGGCTGTTGTAGGAATCTAAGTGATCTCTACCGCAAGACGCCCAGATTCCTATACTTAATTGATTACTTGAAAGCGCCACACTCGCACACTTATCTCCTCCAACGCGTTATATAAATAAAAAATAAATAACTCAACATTTGTTACAAATATAAGCAACAGATTCGATTGCTTAGTCTTCGAGTGCCAGGTGAGAGGACGATGACGGAGTAACAAAGAACGTCTGTCAAGAGCAGCGTCACGGCGGTACTCTTGTGCTGATGGATACACGCCACAGTTCCAAGATGATTTCTCTTATCTATCATATCATTGATTATTACTACTACTCATATGTTTATGCCTGTAAGCTGCACATCATGTTTTTTTCTAAGTAAATCTTCAGCACTTCGTTTAACTGACAACCTCAACCAACCGGTTATGTATTATTCTGAACATCTTCGACCAGGTGTTTGGTATTTTAATTTTCTTGGACATTAAGGGATTGATACAGTGGGCAATACGTAAATTCCTCTCCACTGGAATCGTTCCAAGTTGTGTTCACGAATTCCTCCGTCTGATGATGTACAGTACAACAATTTCGATAACACAATATACGTAAATCTTCTAAATTATGACTTCTTTTAGAGTTTTTTTTTTTTAATACTATAAACTACACGGAGTTTCAAACAAGTTAAAAAATTCTAGTCTCTTATATCCTTGAGCATTTGTTCTTGTTGGAGGCACAGTCTTCAAGATAAAATACCTGACTCAACGTATTAACCTCATCCACACGGGCATGAGAGAAGCAATTAAGATGTATAAATTTTATTGTCTTCATCATCATCAGCTGATAGACGTCCACTGCTGGACATAGGCCTCTTCTAAAGATCTCCACATGGATCGGTCCAGCGTTGCTCGCATTCAATGGGTTCCCGCGATTCCCACCAGAACGTCGGTCCACCATGTGGAAGGCCTCCCCAATAATACGATGGAGCAGTAAGATCCTCGAATGGCGCCCGCGTAACGGTAGACGTGGTGTTTATTGTCTCATTAATAGTTAATCTGTAGTTTAATGATTGGAGTATTTTTATTTGTATCTCTGTTGCAGCTTCCGTGTGAAAATGTAACGATACAACAGTGTTGCCTGTTGAGTGACACGCCGCAGCGGCGGATACCAGGAAACCGTTTTATAGCAGTCGCAACCATAAAACAAAGATCAAACAGCTTCTTTACGAGCCCGAATATATTCTACGGCATCTGATTATGAATATAAGTTACACGTACTATTAGAAATTCCGACTAATAAGTACACTAGCTGTTCCTCGGCCCCTTTACTGCCCCCTAATATATATAAATATATATATATATATATATTAAGACTTGAAATTCCTAGAAAGCAACCGTAACCGCAGAAGTCTTTCTATAGCAACTGTTACCATAGCAACCGCATAAATAATACCAAATAAAAATGTTTACAAAAGTTAATTAGATATAAAAAGGTTTCCTATAGCCGTCTACAGATCATTCCGCGTAGAATGCTCATGTGCCCGTGTCGATGAGTTCACTAGTTTTCACGTGATTGAAGAACAAAGGAAACCTGCTTTCATTTTATATATATATGAGTAAATAAATAGCCTTCATTATATTTCCACTGCTGGGATTCAAAGCTGTCTAATCAGGAAAGAATCATGTTAATCTATCCATAATATTGGTGAAGTACTAAGTTACCAATGCAGCGCGTATTGCAGTCGACAGTACTGTGCAAAACATTACTGTGTTCCGGTTTAAAGGGCGCTGTAGCTAATGAAACTATTAGGGTGACGATACTCAACATCTTATGTCTCAAGTCGTCGAGCGCAATGTGGTGTTGTTTATATCGCCCTAACTAGCGCCACGTTTTTATGGGCAAGCTTATCAATTACCATCAGGTGAACGTCCCGTCGCATCGTAGCATATATATATATACAATTTATTTGCCACTTAATTATATAAATAGCGACAATTACTGTAAAATAATATGATGCTAAAATTAATCGTCATTTTGGCAACCGGAACCATAAACAAAAATGGTTGAACGAACTTTAATCTTTTGCCTCTCTCGTTCTTGGCTCATGCGGCGAAAGGAGCTGGTCGTCACCTTATAACAAGTGCTACGCCCTAACAGCACAATATCGCGCTACTTAAGATAAGATTTTTTTTTTTCAATCAATAAAGCTAGGAGACGGGCGGCACGTTCACCTGATGGTAAGTGACACTCCCGTCCATAACAACGTGGCGCTAGTTAGGATGTTATACACTTCACCATATTGCGCTCGTTGCCTTAAGACATAGGTTGTTAAGTCTTATTACCCCAGTAATTTCCCCAGCTACAACTCCCTTCAATCCGGAACGCAGTAACGTTTGTATAGAACTGTTTGGCGGCAGAAATAGGAGCTGCGGTGATAACTACCTATCTAGACGGTCTCCCGTAACAAAGACCTACCACCAGTAGTATACACTGCAACGCATTATGCTGATCGCTTTGAGACGTAATATGTAAGGTTTCACTACTCTAGTAATAACATTTTATATAGGGGTGTAAGGAATCATCATTGTCATCAGGCGATAGACGTCCACTGCTGGACATAGGCCTCTCCCATAGATCTCCACATCGATCGGTCCCGCGTTGCTCGCATCCAGTGGGTTCTCGAGATTATCACCAGAACGTCGGTCCACCTTGTAGTAGGCCTCACAATACCACGTCTATCGGTACGCGGCCGCCACTCGAGGACCTAACTGTCCCATCGGCCGTCGGTCCTTCGAGCAATGTACCCTGCCCACTGCCACGTCAGTATGTAGGGGTACCGCTGAACAACTTACGACACCCAAGCCTACCTCACCTGCTCATGGTGCACCCTGCTAATCAAGAAACGAGGCTCTGGCTCCCATCAACCCGTAATGGGCCAGCGTAATGGGAAATGCTCAAAATTATCCCATACGAACCCCTGTAAACAATGTCTACTGGTGCCCGGCGGTACCAAAAGCCATACCGTCTGTGTGGACCTCACGATGTGGAGATCTTTGGGGAAGGCCTATGTCCAGCAGTGGACGTCTATCGGCTGATAAATATGATGATGAACATTTTATATATCAGTTAAATTAAATATTACATTTCGTATGGGAACTTCTAAAAATATTTTTCCTCTTTATGAATTTGGATATACGCCACAGCCAGAGTAATAAAGGAAGCGTTCATCATCAAGACATTCTATAAAATATATATATAAATGATATATTGCTACCGTTACCCATTAAATTGAAGGAGAACAAGTCATGTTAATATTCCATCTCAGATTTTAATTTTTTTAATTCAATTAGCAACGAGACAAGCGGGACGTTCACCTGATGATAATCTAATATCAGAACATTAATTCGATATTCCCTTACTTGATCTATTGTATATACTACGAGCAGATTGTTGCGGAAAACAGCTGGATGCGGGTAGCGCAGGATCGATCGATGTGGAGGATAATGATGATACACTACAAGACAAAACTTTAATCATTGTGTACATAGACTCAAATCATTGACACATTCGGACTTCAATATCAAGTAATACATTTATTTGGTTACGGAATCTGCGCCGCTGTTATTGACATAGTAATAACAACGCCATTTTCGCTTGTGAACACTTTTAAAAATAACTTCACAAACACGCTGAGCAAAAATACCGAAGTTGTACGTAAGAAGATTTGATTTATTTTAAAAGCAAAGTGTGTATATACTTTCTGGAAAAACTCCAAATATTCAACCATCTTCGATATTTCTGTATTTTAAGTGAAGGAAATTTGCAAATGAGGCCGCTAAAAATTCTCAAAATCATGGAAATAAATTTTACTGCCAATTTCTCTGGCAAGGAAAAATTTAATGTTCAACTTGGCACTATATCAAATAAATTTAAAGAATGTTCATATAATTTATTTTATATTTTAAGTACATTTTAAAAGTTAAACTTCTTAGTAATTATAAAATTCCCCGCTTGTTATAAATTTTCCGCTAAGGAATTAATTTACATATTATAATAAAATACTGTAGGCGTTAACGATAACAAACATAAGTTTGAGTTAAATGTAACATTTAAATTCTTATATAGCATGGAAATGTGTTATTAATGAGGGTTAAGGTTTATTACATTCTTAAAAAAAAGTCTGTTAATTTTTTTTAAAAGATATTTTATTTGCGATATACACATAAATATGAGAATTTTAAGGAAGGATAATTATTATAATTATTTCGTTAGCGTAGTGTAACAATTTGCATATGAAATAATTAATTTTGAAAATTGGCAACACGTTTGATCTAGTTGTCAATGTTGACAAAAGAATTATTAACATATATTGAAATATTGTTAAATCTGTGCTTCGTAGTGATAATTAGTTGAACAAATTATAAGTCGTGACTAAGAGCGAAGGCAATACCCGCCTTACTCCGCGATTATAATGTGAAAACAATTAACGTGCGGAAATTTATTTGATGGACGATCGGCAGAAGACGAAGCTGGCTGAGGAAATGGCCACAACGAGTACTGCGGTTACAACGGTGCCTTCGCAAATACAAGAGGTAACTGACTGGTTATAAACACAACCTTATCTTTTCTATGTTTGATGTGTTATTATGTAGTCGAGCTAACTTCTAATTTAGATAACCGATATTCGCGTTTAGCGATTGTAGTTAGTTACTGTTTCATTATCGTAACGATGGGATCCGTGAAAACGTTAAGCGCGAACTTTATCAAACCAATTAAATCCATTTTTAAACCATTGCATTTAGTTTTGAAGCATAATTATTCTAGTAAAACGACGGGTTTGTTAAATGATGTTAACGTGTTAGATCTTACGCGAGTAATCGCCGGCCCCTTTTGTACGATGACCATGGGTGATCTAGGCGCGAATGTTATTAAAGTGGAGAGCTTGGACGGTGACGAAGCGAGGAAGTGGGGCCCACCGTTTGTGAAGGGGTCCAAAGATTCTTTCTATTTCTTGTCAGTGAACAGGAATAAAAAAAGCATTTGCGTCAATTTTAAATCTGCTGAAGGTAAGTTTTAAATTTTTGTAATATCTTCTCTACAACTTAAGGTAATATATTGCTAAGTTTTTTTTTTTGTACATTGTAAATTCAATGAATAAATGAATAACTGTTTTAATTTATTATTCATTGTATTTTAGTAACAGGTAGTTATTTATACTTTGTGGGAAGCAAATGACTCATTTTAACTCTTACATGAATGATAAAAAAAATACTCTTATGTAATATCTTTTCTATAAAAATTATACACATAAAGTTTTGTTTCTACACCTGTTTCATACATTGGTTGACATATTATTATTTGTTTTTAATAATGTGTCCAACAAGCCTAGTAAGTAATATTTTGTATAATAGAAATCTTTTATAAGGCAGTGGAAGTTTGCCTACAAATTAAAATATTACTTTTCAGGTAAAAACTTGATGTATGACTTAGCTAGAAAAAGTGATATTCTAGTTGAGAATTTTGTACCCGGTAAGTTGGAGGAGCTGGGGGTGGGCTACAAGGACCTGAGTAAAGTGAATCCGAGGCTTATTTACTGCGCAATCACAGGCTTTGGTCCAAACGGTCCATATGCAAAGAAACCTGGGTAAATAGCTAATATGTAATATATATTTAATAATATTTTTATTTCTTTCATAAACAGTGAAGATTACATGCAACATTTAGAGAGACCAAAATTTATTTTGAGACCAGTACTTCATATATACTGTACATAAGCAGTAACAAAACTTCATGAATAAATTTTAATATTTTTCTATAGTGATATATATTTTATTAATGAATAATATGAAATAAATCTCCCTTCATTCCAGCTATGATGTTATAGCAGCTGCGATGGGCGGACTGCTCAATTCGACGGGAGAAAGAAATGGCAACCCAGTGAAACCTGGTGTAGCAATTACTGATATAACAACGGGCTTACATGCTTTTGGAGCTATCATGGCAGCCTTGTACCACAGGAGAAGTTCGGGGAAAGGGCAGAAGATCGATTGCAATCTATTATCCACCCAAATATCAAGTATGATCAACGTAGCTAATATATATTTGAACTGTGGGATCGAACCCAAGCGGTGGGGCACCGCTCATGCAAACATAGTACCCTATCAAGCATTTAAGACTAAAGATGGAGAAATTGTAATTGGCACTGGATCCAACTCTCAGTTCATGGACTTGTGCAAACTTATTGATAAGGAAAATTTGATAAATGATGAAAGATTCATAGATAACTCTGCGAGGGTGAGAAATAGAGAAGTATTGATTGAAATGATCAGCGAGGTTATAGTGACAAGAACAAAAAAGGAATGGGCGGTGGTTTTTAAGAATGCTTCTTTCCCCAATGGTCCAGTCAACACTATGAGTGAGGTGTTCGATGATGAGCACGTTAAAGCGATAGAGCTAGTGAAACAACTGCCACATCCTGATGCGGGGACCATTAAGATGGTCGGACCTCCGACGTTGTTCAGTTCGGGCGGCAACTGCGTCAGAACGGCTCCTCCAGCTCTGGGACAACACACGAGGGAAGTGCTTTCGAATTTTTTAGGGTACCATGAATCGAAAATACAGGCTCTCTATGAAAAGAAAGTTGTAAGATAAGTCCTTCAAACCTTATCTCTTGCCGCTGATGTTCAGACACAATTCATTCGCTGATAAAGCTGACATATCATTTAAACAATAAAATAAACATGGAAAAGAATTTTTGTTGTTTTTTCTTATCAATATCACTATAAACATAGATAAAGTGATATGAACATAAGTACCACAAGGTTACCACATAATAAAGCTAAGACAGAGAGAGAGAGAGGGAGAAGAGAGTAAGTGATACACAGAGCGAGATGTTTGCCTGATGGTGTGATACAGCTATCTATAACAATGTGGCGCTAGTTGACATGGTATATTCTACACAATGCTCAGGGTTTCCCTGCGTGATCAAATCAGAAATGAGAGTTTGTTATCCTCAAGTGCCAATGGACAGGCCACATCGCTCGAAGGACTTACAGCTGATGGGGCATTAAGATCCTCAAATAGCGGGCGTGTACCTGAAGACGCAGTGTTAGCAGGCCTCCCACCAGGTTAGATTAGTTCCTAATCTGGTGGGGGGCCTATGTTCAGCAGTGGACGTCTGTCGTCTGATAATGATTATACTACACATGTTATGTTACTTATTGTGATGCATTTTAAGTCTGGTTACCACAAGACTATCATTAGCTGCGGCACCTTTCAAGCAAGAACACAGTACTGTTTCAGGAGAGGAGTAGGAGCTGCAGTACTTAACTAGACGGTCACCACCAACAATGTGGTCAAAGTATTAAAAATAATTCGACTGTCCCTGTCTCCATGGTGCAGTGGGTAACCACTTACATTGTGATATGGGTGTCCTTATTTCGATTCCAAGGTCATAGGCTGCAGAGTTCATTGATGGGGGTTTTCAAACCCATTTAGATATTACCTTTTGGAAATCGTCTTCCATAACAATATTACTGTGTCCGAAGAGCAGGCTTCACTATCACATTCACATTGTCACTTAACATCCTGCAACATTGATATCAAGTTAGGTTAGTCTCATCGTCATCATCAGCCGATAGATGTCCACTGCTGGACATAGGCCTCTCCCAAATATCCTCACATCTATCTGTATACTTAAGTAGAAACATTTAGACTTAGATATTGGCAATTTGTTTATTTTTTTCTAAAAATTATTTCGCGCCTTTTTGTACGATTTTAAATAAAGAACTCAAACGCTCACACTTAGGTTCTTTGTTTTATTTTTGTAAACGGCCTGATTTTTTCAACATTTTTTTTTATTGTTCAATAAAACGTCGTTGTATGGTTCAGGGCCCCGTGGAGCCGGTTGCGGTTATAACGCTGCGCCCGACGCGCACGCAAAGCCGCAAGAAGGTCGTGTGGACCGACGACACGGTCGACAACGAGAACATGAACAAAAAAAAATCCAAATGTAAGCCTTTTTTTTTTCAACAGCCAATTTACGTTCTCACTGCTGGGGCAGAAGCCTATCCTCAATATGGTGGCTATGGGTCATAGTCACCGCGCGGGCCCAATGCGGACTGGTGGCTTCACACACACCTTAGAATGAATCCTAATCCATGTGCAGGTTTCCTCGCGATGTTTCCCTTCGCCGTTTGTATTCCGCTGCTGTTGCTAAAGTTCACAAACGTACGTAACTTAAATATTGAAGTCATCGGTACACGCCGAGATTCGAACTCGCGACCTGCGGAATGAAGGCCGCACGCTCTAACCATTAGGCCAGCGAGCTAAGCCTCACCGCCCTATATATCTCATTTTCATATTTACATTAACAGTTTTTTTTTTATTTCATATTACTAATAAAAGTATATATGCATAAACGTTTGTAAAGAAAATCGTGTGACAGATGAAACTTTGCTGTATTGTTTTAACTATGGTACTGTTTAAAGGCAAAGGCTTTTCTGTTATACTGCCTCCAATGTGATTAATTTCATGTAATATATTTTTTTATTATTATTATATATATATATTCTAAGATAATTTTTCATCAATATTAAAAATAACTTGGTGATGTTGTATATAGGTTGTTGTATATATGAGAAGCCGCGCCGCTTCGACGAGTCGGACTCGGAAAGCAGCGACGACGAGTGCGAGCACTGCTTCGGGCACGTCGAGCGGAAGCGGCACGTGCACCACACCACCGCCACTGCCGCATCTACCACCACCAGTACTATGACACCGCCACAGGTGAGCATTAGCCAGGTTTTATTTTTTTTATCCAACGGAACGATGAGACGAGCGAGACGTTCCCCTGGTGATAAGTGATACGCCCGCCCATAATTGAAGGGCGCTGTAACTAGTGTAATTACTGGAGTAACGAGACTTGTCACAACCAAGTTGTACAGCCTTGTGACCTGTCTAGCGGTGTTCTATAAGATACATTTTGGAGAGTGCGATGGAATTACACGATATAATTCCCCCATCCCCTTTTTACCATCGGACGACCAGACGCACGGCGCGTCTCCACCCATATATTGTGGATATCCCTACTTTGCCAGCAAAGAGGCTCAGTCCCTCGCTGTTCATGAGAAGGCAAAGGAGTGGAACAAATTGCCAGCGTCAGTGTTCCCGTCCCAATACGACGTGGTTAAAAAGAATGTATAGTCTATTACGAGGTTAGTGCGCTATACCACCACTGTCCACATCACTCAGCATCAGGTGGGATCGTGGTAAACTGCTAACTTAGATTTTTAAAAAAATATACTTACGATCTTATGACTCAACGCGACGAGCACAGCGGGATGCAAAGTATATCCTAACACCACGTTGATTAAAAAAAAAACACATTGTTATGGCCGGACGTAGAACTCACCATCAGATGAAGGTCCCAGTCGTGTCGTCGCTTCTTCAATAGGTCAACTGATGAAGATATATTTCAAATGTTTTGTTTTCTAGGATGACACGGAACCGACCACAGTGATGACGCTCCGGCCGAAGGAGGATCCACCAACCCCCGTTGCGCCCCCCACACCACCTGCCAGTTAGACGGGTGTACACGCCTTTATGTTTATTCCATGCTATATATAGAACTGTCTCCTTTAAAATACGTAAAGTATATATTGTATTTGTAACGGAGGTTATAAACTATTAAATGAATTACATCATCACCACCACCAGCCAATAGACATCCACTGCTGGACATAGACCTCCCCCAAAAATCCCCACGTCGATCGGTCCTGCTGTCCGTATCACTTGGGGATGTCGTTTGTAAACATTTGGGCCATTTTCCATCACGCTGGCCCAATGCGGATTGGTGGAAGCCAGAGCCTCGTCTATTGATTAGCAGGCTACACCAGCAGGTGAGGTTGGCTTGAGTCCCGTGAGTTGTTGTGTGGGGACCATTACACCCTATAACAATTTTTTTGGTATGTGAGAGAACTTTGGCAAAAAATTCTTATTAATTATTTTTTTTTTTAAATCTGGCAACCTTTACTCATCATACCTTTGGACAAAGGAAACTCTTTTATATTAGAATCGATTAGTGAAGCTTGCTTACACTCCATTCCTTTCCAGTTTGAGTATATATATATATTATTCTACGAAGCGATGTATCGCGCGGGACGCTTGCCTGATGGTAAGTGATACCCATGACAAGGTGGCGCTAGTTAGGACGCACACTGCACCACACTGCGCTCGTCGCCTTCAGACATAAAATGTTGAGCATCATTACCACAGTAAATCCACTAGCTACAGCGCCCTTCTAACAGGAACACAGTAGTATTTGCACACTACCGTTTGATAGTAGAAATAGATGCGGTGGTACCAACCTAAACGGTCTCCGGCATAAGATACCTACCACCAGCGAGAACTTCCTCAATAGTCACTTGGTATTAAGGATATTGATGTGGGAATGTGTGATTATATATATATATATATATATATATATGTATATATATATATATATATATATATATATATATATATATATATGTATATGTGTGTGACTCGCTGTAAAGTCGAGATGTTCAAAGACTAGTAGATTTTTCGTTTAATAAATAAATATTAATAAAAAAAAGCAGTTATTAAATTTGATAGTATTCGTTATAATTACTACTTTTGTTCCACACTATATTTACGAGTTTAATTATGGATATAACACGTTGGTAATTAATATATAAGAATGTTCTCAACTCTATCATTTGGATTTCATTGCGAGTCGTGATAGTCACTGATGGCGCGGTCAAGAGGTTTCCGTCGATGAGCTCGTACAGCGTGACATCATGGAACCACTCCAACAGTCATACCTGGTGGGGATGATTATTAGGGCGTCGCATCCTTCCTATAACCCACTTTTGATATCAGGACTCGCACAGCAAATGTCCATTATTATAATAGCGAACTTATATATATATATATTTTTGTATCCTCCGAATGTTATTAAAAAATGTTTTTTTTTTTATTTAAATTATAATGTTACTGTAAGATGTGTAATGGAAATGGAGGCGAGATGGATAGATTGCCTTATACGAGGCCTTGTCGTTATATATATTTATACGTATTTATTATATCCCAAATATTATATATATATAATGTCATATAATAAAAAGATTAATTTTGTCATAATTATTAAAAAGAAATAAAGATTTCATCATGTTAATAAAATTTATGAAGAATCTATAAATTTGTCGAATGTAACATTCAAATGATGATTTATCTTAATTTATATATATATATAATTAAATAAGTTAAATATACGTACATGTAAGTGGCTAATATTCTTATTTAACTCGTGTTGTTTATTAGAATAGTTGTTTTACATGGCAACATTCGATGTGGTTAAGTCGTCGTGGCGAAAAACTCTGTATCGTGAGCCTGTATGGAAAGTGTCCTCGAAACGAGTAATTGTTATGATGAGTGTTCTTGTAGATGTAGGTGATTAAATTCTACCTTCTTTAAACAATTATAATATATTTGTTTCATTTATTTACTTCATATACTTCGTTTGCCCCGTGTGATTAAAATATAGGAGTAATCGGCGATGAAGTCTGAGCCCAAAGGAACTGGCAAATGATAAAGATGACATGGTATGAGAGCATGGAATGTATGAAAGGCGATGAGAAATGTAATTGGGGAAGCAGAACGACACCCCGGTTCTATACAATCGAGGGAACGATAAAAAAACTATATTTGTTTTTATCCTACGTAACTAATAAGACGTTCGCCTGACGGTAAGACGAAAGAGCGTAACGGGTCCTGCACAACAACTCCGAGGACCCAAGCCAACCTCACCTGATAAGCAATAAACATGGCTCTGGCACTTACCAATTCGCATTGGGCCAGCGTGGTGGGTAATGGCCCAAATGAACCCATTCAAACGTAGTGATTTTTGAGAGGCCTATATCCAGCAGTGGACGTCTATCGGCTGATGATGATGGTAAGACCGTCTATGTAGGTACCACCGCAGCGTCTATTGCAGCCGAAAAATAGTCCCGTGCAAAACATTAGTGTTCCGGTTTGAAGGGCGCTGTAGCTAATGAAACTATTGGGGTAACGAGACTCGACTCGTCTTAAGGCAACAAACGCAATGTGGTGCTGTGTACACCATTCAAACTAGCGCCACGTTGCTATGGGTAAGCGTATCACTTACACCAGGTGAGCATCTTCGTCGCCTCGTGAAATAAAAAAATAATAATCTCTTGTTCGTTTTTATTGAGCTATATAAACACAAGGTTATACGACTAACACGGGCCACGCGCGGGGCGCATACGATCTGCACGGAACGTGGACAGATGAACTGTTCCCTGATCCATCCGGTACGGTTCACTGCAGGTCCTGTTCACCCCGCGTGCCCACTCATACTTTTTAAATATAAATTAAATCGCAACAAGCTGAACTATTACGTTACAGTCTCAACTTTTAAAACAGGCGATACAACTTAAACAGCGATTATAATATGATTAAACATATATTCATTGAAGAGGGGAGAGAGTGAGTTTTGACGACTCTTCAGTCTACCTTCAGGTCCCACTTTTTAGATTGGTATGAAAATTTAAATCGCCTCATTTCAATGGACAGTTTAAATCCATTAATTTACGTGCAGCGCGCTTTATCTGATTTCGACCATTTAACCCAGATTTCCGACACTCTCAAGATGTACCAACCAGTCACTGGCGGCGATACTAGAACACTTCACCATGGACAGTCGTTGGTATCGGCAACTGCAGATTGTAATTACAAGGAGTAAATCATATCATCAATCATATAAAGCGTCACTGCCGCTTCCGTATAAAACAATTATTTTAATCTTGGCTAAAAGTTCGGCTGCATTAGGATACACTCGATAAATATTTTTAAAAATTCCATTAACGCGATTGTATATATTTAACAATGTTTTTATATTCCATTAATAATTTCAGAAGAGACCTATGTCCACCGTTAGGCATAGGTCTCTCCTAAAAATCTAAGGCGCAGTGTTGCCCGCAGCCAATTGCGACCGGATACCATTTGCGTGCACATCCCCAGTGTATATAACTATTACATGATTCTTTCGTCTGTATTAATTACTCTTTTTACATAAATTAAAATTACAAATTTATTACGCACCGTTACAGCTTATCAGTCAATGGATCAATTATATAGTGACACCTGGCAACATTACCCACTAATGTGCGAAGCGTAAAATAAAATATTTTAAAAATACAAATCGGCGGATAAGAGTAAAACAAACATCATTTTAAAAACAAACCTATTGAAATAATACATTTATCAGATGTAAATAGTTTGTAAAACCAATTTAAATTAGTATTGATAAAATCAAAATTTTTTAGTAAACTACAATGTTGCAAGTTGTAAAATCTTAATATACCTAAACTATAACTAAACAAAATACTAAAATCACACAAAAAAAACAATTGCGCACACAAACGATAAATTTAAAAACACCTAATTAGGATAAAACTGTCTTAGCCTTTAATGAATAAATTTAAAATTTTATTAATCTCAGATGTCATCACTAAAATTGTAATTTTTTTTTCTTTTGTGATCTTCAGTCTACGGCTGCTGGACACCCAATAGTTAAGTAACTCTGCCTGGTTAAATCGTTTGAGATGACGCCGTTAGGACACGTAGAGCTGGTATGAAGACACCTCTGTATCGCCCCATTAATATACAAAAAAACCGTCATAATTATCAGCCGGTTGCTGGACATACAGTCAGATCTCCACATACAGTCAGCATGGCCTCCGGTACCGCTGGGTACTAGGGGCCGTCGTATGTAGAGACTCATTTTGGGAGGATTTGGGCCATTTCCCACCACGCTGACCCAATGCGGATTGGTGGGAGCCAGAGCCTCGTTTGTTGATTATCAGGGTGCACCACGAGCTGGTGAGGTTGGCTAAGGGCGCCGTGAGTTGTTGTGCGGGGGGACCCTTGCACGTACTAACGTCATAACGATGTGAAATTATTTACCAAAACTACCACAAACCTACCATATATATATGTAAACTGGCAACACTAAAGCATCTCTTGTGTAGTCTTTTGATGAGTATGAATAAAGTGTACAGATATTTTATTTAATGATTGTCGACACTCAGTCTTACCGGATTCTGGTGTATACGAGAAACTCAAGCACAGTGTATATTCAATATTTTGGCGCGTTTATAATACTCCGCCATTTTGTAAAATTTCAATTGCTGATTAAATATAATACGCTTCAATAACCATTCCATGATCCCTGAAACCTTTCAACCACCTGCAGCCTTAAAGCGGTTATATGAGAACGCCCACTATGAGCGGTCCCACAAGTGGACAATTCAACAATAATTCCATAGACTATATATGAATATATACGAATTCGTTTCAGCTTATGCGGATGTAACATCGTCGCGCACAACTCGGCCGACGATCATCTACGCAATTTTCTGTAAAAATAAAATCGATATTATAATAATCATAGTGACATCAGAGGGCATTGTAAGTGATACACCAGCTCATAACCAGTTGGCACTAATTAGGATAACACACTGCACCGCGTTACGCTTGTCGGCTTGGAACATAAAATGTTGTCTCTTTACCTGAGTAATTACACTAGTTGCAAAGCCCTTCAAACTAGAACACAATACATATATATATATATATATATATATATAGTTTTATCTCATTCTCTTTCAGAGTAGGGGTGTAAAGAGTTCCGCACAACAATTCACGGGTCCCAAACCAACTTCATCTGCTCGTGATGCAGCCTGGTAATCAACAAACGAGACTGGCTCCCACGAACCCGCATTGGACGAGCATGGTGGGGAATGGCCCAAATCCCCCCATATGAAACCCAACAAACGACGGCCCCTAGTGCCCGGTGATGCGAGCGCCACAGGACCGATCGATGTTGGGATCTTTGGAGGAGGTCCGGCAGTGGACGTCCATCAGCTGATGGTGGTTGCAGAGTAGGACAGGGTGTTGTGATATCTCTTTCATTCTCCTCTCTTCTCTTTCATTTGTCATTTGCACACTTCCTTTCTCTATCACACAGCATCACATTCCTAGTCACTATATATTAGAGGGTTTTGGTATTTCAGGAAGCTCTGATAACTAAATTCTACCAACACTTGCTCGTCTCCAAGTTAGAGAAGTGGAGGGTTCTGTATAAAATTTCATCTGTATAAGAACGAACCTGTTGAGCGGTTTCTCCGTGTAAGTGACCGCCTTCCTGGCCCTCCGCACGCGGCCCTCGGTCTTCTCCATGCTACTGTCGCTGTCCCTTGTCTCGCAACAGCTGTCGCTGTTATTCACTTCGTATCTGGTGCTGCGCTCGCGTCGGGTCACCTTTGTATCGCGCCGTGATTCATGCGTATCCAATTCAGATTCTTGTGTATCGGAACTAGTTCCTTGCACATCCAGACGAGATTGATGTTTATCGCGTTGAGACTCAAGAGTATCGGGTCGAGACTCTTGTGTATTAGAATGAGTTCGATGCACATCCGGGCGAGATTGGTGTTTATCGCGTCGGGTCAACTTTGTATCGAGCTGTGATTCATGCGTATCGGATTCAGGTTCTCGTGTATTGGAATTAGTTCGTTGCACATCCGGGCGAGATTGGTATTTATCGCGTCGAGACTCATGTGTGTAGCGCCGCGACTCAAGCGTATCGGGTCGAAACTCTTGCGGATCCTGACGAGCTGCCTTCGTATTGCAGCGAGTTTCTCGCGAGTTGGAGAGCGCGCTATTGTGAGGGTTGCGCCGGTCGCCTGCATGCGCACTTCCGGAAGTGTCGTCGGAGCCGCACGGAATTATTTTCGATTCGCTGTAAATTTAAATGATCATGATTGAAGTCCCTCAATATGAACCCCTACAAACGACGGCTGCTGATGCGGGGCGGTAGCGGAGGCCAGGTTGACTGTGTAAAGTTCGCGGAAGCCACTGGATGCGGGCAGCGCCGAACCGATCGGTCTTGAAATCTTTGGTGGCGGCCTATGTCTAGCGGACGTCTAAGAGCTAATGATTGATTGCTTGCTGCGCTAGTTAGGATGAAAACCATTGCACAGTATATGTACCTAGATGGTTGTCGGCGACAAAGACTTAAGGTAAAAGCTTCTCTGGTATAGGATTTTTTTAAGACTTTTGAAACAAGTTTGCTGGTGGTAGGTCTCTGTTGCGAGAGAGCATCTAGGTAGGTGCCATCGTAGTGCCTACGTCTACCGCCAAACAGTAGTGTGCAAATATTACTGCTTCGGTTTGAAGGGCGCCGTAGCTAGTGAAGTTACTGAGGTAACGAGACCTATCATCTTATGGCTTAGTACGACGAGCACAGTGTGGTGTTGTGTATATCATCCTATCACTTACCAGCAAGTGACCGTTCCGTTCGTTTCGTTGCTTCGTAGAGTAAAAAAAAAACTCACGAGACGATGACCCGCGCGTCGGTGGCGCCGTTGGGGCTGGGCGCGTCAAAGCGCATCATCCTCTTTGGTGTGACTTCCTTGGTGGGCGGGCGGCCGCGCCTAGCGGTTTGACTCGGTTCGTCCACTTTAATCTGCTTTTGAGGAGCGATGGTCATCGGAATGATAGGTGACGGGATGATAGGTGACGCGATGGGCGATCCCGTGGGGGACCCGATGGGTGACCGGCGCAGAGGGGCATCCCTCATCGCTTTCTTGGGCATAGAAACGTCGCAGCCATCTTCCATGTCGAGCTTCATCTTCGGTACGAGCACTTTGAGTACCCGCCCGTTGATACTGAAATGAAGTTAGAAAGGGACTGTACTTGTGATACAACAATACAAAGGTAGCTGTGGAAAATTGTGGACCTTAGGACCACACCACCAACATGGAATAAGGATTGCTCCTTCTTTTTATTACAAATGTTGTTGATAAAAATTTTAATTTGAAACTCTATACAATATGTCCGTTTGCCATTAAACAAGGAGTGTTGGCAGGCAAGACACCAGGTGGTCCGACTATCTGGTGAAGGTTGCGTGAAGCAGCTGAATGCGGGCAGCGCAGAATCGGTCGATGTGGAAATCTTTGGGGGCGGCCTATGTCCAGCAGTGGACGTCTGTCGATTGATAATGATGTATGTACAGTGACGTCACGTACCCGTTGCGCCGCGGCGAGAAGTGCGGCGTGCGCGGGCTGCGCGGCGACGAAGTGCGCTTGCGCCGGCGCACCGTCGGCGAGTACTCGAAGCCCACCGACGCCGAACTTTCTATCTGCGCAGTCAATTACATAATTATTAATTACCATTAACAATTTTCAAAAAACTGTAAAATAAAAAGACTACACTGGTAGTCACGTTCTCTTTCGAAATGGAGCGACATCTTAAAAGTGGTCGGATGTGGACGATATCTGGAAGACATTGGGGAATGCCTACATCCAGCACTAGATTGAGAAAGGCTGATGATGACACTAGTAGGGAACTACTACAGACACGTGTAAAATCTATTACACCCTTTTTTTCTGATGACGGTTAAAACAATCATAGCTATTATATGATAGTGACATGAACATAGATAGTAGAGTGCGGGCCGAAGTATAACATCCTGGCTGAAGAACCTTCACCAGTGGTATGAAAAAAACATCCGTCTGTTATTTATGAGAAGTGATCTTTGCGTCAGCAATACTAATTCACATATCTGAAGTCTAGTTATTCATATATGCACTAGCCTTTATGACGAGAGATGGTTATCTTAAGTTATATCAACCAACAGGACATGAATCCATGTTGATTGGCATCCCTAAGATAACATTACCTCAGTTCGCTTCGAACCAGCTGCTGGAGATAAATCCATGGTGTTTTCCAACTCCGTTGTGGAGTCAGGCTCCAAATTAACAAGACATTTCGTTTTCTTTGTCTGTAGAAGAAATTATAGTATACTAGCTGTTCCCCACCGGCTTTGCTAGCCGTAATCTAAAATTAGACCACAAATGACTTTCTATAACAGCCGTTACCATAGCAACCGCGCAAATAATACCAAATGGTAATGTTTATAAAAGATAATTACAAATAAAATGATGAAGGATCTATGAAATTCAAAAAAATAAATAGCCTGTAACCATCTACAGATCAGCCCACCTCGAATGCTCATGTTCTCGTCTCGATACGTTCACTAGTTTTCAAGTGATTGGCGAACAAACAAAAACTATTTTGCTTATACATATATATGATGCGGCAACGGCGGATATGTAGTGACAGTGATTAACACAAAGTACCTTCGATCAATGGCACTTGATACATATTACTGGTGGAATAAAGTGGCGCTAATTACGGTATACACAGCACCACATCGCTGTCATAGCCTTGAGACATGAAATGTTAAGTCTTATTACCATAGTAATTTCACCAGTTGCAGCACCTTTCAATCCAGTCTCCAGCAACAGTGAAGCACCACCAGTAATTTTTGTGTATACTCCAAGTGCACCATTACATGTGCAGTACCATATATCATAGCATAAGAGTGTATAGTATGGTTATTCTAATGATGCACAGTTACCTTCACCTACCCAAAGATTCTCTTTATTCAACTGGGAAGATTAAAGAGATTACTGCTTAGCAGTAGACATGGTTACTGTCTACCCATGTGATTTTCGATAGCAGACTTATCATCAACAATGATATAAGAATTTCAAAATATCTTCACCTCTGTACTTTGTATGTCAAGCAACCAACTCGGACCCTCTAGAGGGTTCTCCGCTCTCCTACTGAAACAACCAACATCTTCACATAATATAGCTAAGTAAAATTGCAATTTCTTGTCGATAAAAAAACTACTTAATGGAACTTAAGCATTTTATGTGCTTATCGATTCTCTCACCTAGTATTAGGAGAAGACATATGATCTTCCTCCTCAGGCTCAATGTCTTCGTTTACTACTTCAAGCCCCTGTCTGCTGTTGGGTTAAAAATGAAGAAACTATTATTTAAAATTAAGGGATAAAGTTTCGTCTTCCCTGGTGGAGGTCAAGGGTTAAACCGTTCAAAATAAAGTTTAAGTGAGGATGATTAAATAAATAAACTTACGATGCTTCACCCATCTCATTGCTTTGAGAACCCTCCAAGACTTGTTCACTGTTGTCTGGATAAAAAAAAAAATTATTCATTAGAAATTGTTAGGTTGTAGTTTTAAGCAGGAACAGTAATGCAAAAAGAATGAATATTATATGAGTTGCTACTAATTATCATGTCAAGGACAGTGTCCATTAGATATCCTCATTGGTCATTCAGTTTACCCTATCAAATATACAAGTTTTTACCTTCCAGACCCAGGTCTTCTGTACTGTCATTTATATTATTTGTTTGTTCATCAATCTCCATATTATTCATCAGTTCTGCCGCATCTATTCTTGTTAATGGAATATACACATCTGCAATTAAAAATATCAATGTAAACAAAATAGAAAAAAAAATATGTTCTATACTAGTTAGTATACATAATTACATAATACCTTGCAACAAATGCATAGGTGCAGCCCTCTCTGTCACATTTCGATTTGGTTGATTTGGACTCCTGTTTGCTGTACCTGAAATATACAATAATCGCAACTGATATTTAACCACCAATGACAGATACCTTAAGATTATCATAAAGTAAGAAAATCTTTTAAAGATGTTTTAAACATTGTTTCAGTCTTTAAGGTCTGCAAGAGAATGTTTAAACAGGAGAAAGATATCAATACAAGCCACACTGGGCATAGGAGTTGGCTAGCTCAGTATGTTAATAAAGATCACGATGAGGATCACTAAAAATAGGAGAAATCACTAATAAATTTAAACCAATAGAGTTAGTTACATTGTGTGAAAGAACTATTCTTATTTGTATGTGAAAAAATAATTAATATTACAATGACCAATTTAACTTACGTGATCCACTACCATTTACAAATGTTCTGCTAAGAGATACAACAGGCTGTATGGACTGACCGCCAATCAATAGTGGTGGAACTCTATTAACTCTGTCAGATGTAGGCGTTCCACTGATAGTACTCCACCTCAGTGAAGTTCTGTCTGACTCCTGCTTGTCTCTTACATATGCTTTAGCCAACTCCATTGACCTAGCAACAGCACTTGAGGCTTGGACTAAATGAGTAAGAGCCTCCTGACTTGCTGCTTGAAGTGCAGCATCAAGTTGGCATAATTGTGCAGCCCCACCATTTCTAATTCTCTGAAAAAGTTTTAACTAGGTCATAGATGGTAAACCATTATAATGCAATACAAAAATTTTATTTCATTAAAAATTTTACTTTTATGTATTATTCTGTGGACATCTATAGTCTGATGATGACAATGATATTAATCAGTAAAATATCATAAAAAAATGTACACACCACCAATAAAATAAATGTTTTGCTCTATTTTATCAATAAATTTAAAAAAAAAATATTTTTAATAATTAATTTATGTCAGATTGTAATTACAAAACAACAGGTTTATAACAAAACTGTTTGCATATTTTTACTATGAATACTAAATTTAAAACCATTGTTAATTCATTTATATGTTAATTCCCTTTCTCATTTCTTTATGAAAGATTCAACATAACCACTAATGTTTCAGAATATACTTTATCAGAAGTTAATAAAGATACATATCAGCATATGGAAATATTTAGCCTCATGACATTAAACAAATTATCCCTTTACAACATTAAATTGTTATCTACAAAATAGTCTGCAAGGAAATATATAAAGCAAAGGTGTCATAAATTCATTTAACCATTTTAAAATCAATAGTGTACTGAATATATTATAAACACATGAGTAGATACTATACAAAGTTAGCAGCTACATAACTGTTTAGCAAAGTATCATAATGTGACTATATGTAAAGTACCCACTCAGTTGATATTACATTTCAATAAAACAAAAGTAAAATATGCATGAATATGACAAATTGCTTACAGATAAATGCAACTATTCAAAAACTTAAGAAATATAATTTTTTATTAATCATATATTTTTTTATTGTTCTTTAAAATTACTCCATCACCTAATATAAATAGAACAAATGTAACTCCTATATAAGCGAAATAAGCGTAAAGTATATGAATTATTATAAAGATATATATGTTTTTCTAACGAACATACTGTTTCTAGTTTTAAGATTGTTTTAACAAGACTAGTACAAACATCATTCACAAGTTAAAACTTATAATTTTTAAATAATATGTATATATAATCAAAACCTTACACCCAGTTTCATCCTAAGTTCGTTTATTTCCTTAATGAGATCTATTTTTTCGTTTTCTCTTTGCGCTGCTGTAATCTTCCAGTACTGTAATGACTGCACAAGTTCATCATTTTGTTCTCGTAAGTTTTTAACTTCATTTTCGAGGTTGAACATAGTACTAATCTCGAGGCAAAATAAACAACTGATGCGTGACAGAATTAACTTATTAAATCAAACATGTATTCGTCGAAAATATCATTTTAATCTATTATCCATTTGAAACTGTTTGACAGTTTGATGTTTTTATCAGTCATGGAGGAGTGAAAAACTTTTTGCCAGTGTGAAATACCTAGCTATTACAGTTTGATTTATTTAATTGTAGCGCACTTGTCTACCTACGCTGTTGCTTGTAATAAAAGAAACGAGACACCGATTATAAAAATGTACTTTTTTTTTGAAAATGTGATTACACAATTTTTTCATTATATTAATATTGTTCAAGCATTCATCATCATCAGCCGAAGGATGTCCACTGCTAAACATGGCTTCCCCCAAAGATCAAATAATTCAAGTATTAACATACGAAAAATATCTTGGCATAATTCAATTTAATTTATGTAAAATCTAAAGAATTTTCTTAAAAACGATTACCAATACTTTAAAAATATTTTTGGCTGCATGTTCTTTAAACAAATGTCCATTGTTGGATATATTAAAAAAATAATAAAAGTCAAAAACGCATGTGATGAAAATACAACATTGTTAGGTTATTTTAATTATAACTTAGTGTATTAATAATGTCTTTTCGCGGAAGAGGAGGTGGCGGTGGCGGTCGAGGTGGATTTGGTGGTCGTGGTGGCGGTCGTGGAGGTTTTGGCGGTGGCAGAGGTCGAGGCGGCGGTGGAGGTGGTGGCTATAGGCAACACGACACAGGGCCTCCGGAGGCAGTCATTCCTTTAGGACATTATGGCTGGACAGTTCAAGATGACTTAGTTTGTAAAGTGGACATAGAAGATGTACCATATTTTAATGCACCTATATATTTAGAAAACAAAGAACAGATTGGAAAAATAGACGAAATCTTTGGTAATTTGCGTGATTATTACGTGTCAGTGAAGCTCGGGGAGAATATAAAAGCCAAGGGTTTTAAAGAGGGCCAACAGTTTTATATCGATCCAGCGAAATTGTTGCCTCTGAAAAGATTCCTTCCACAGCCACCAGGTGCTAAGAGAGGCGTGGGTCGCGGTGGGCCGCGAGGAGGACGAGGCGGAGGATTTAATAGAGGTGGCGGTGGCCGAGGCGGTGGTTTCAATAGAGGCGGCGGCGGCAGAGGTGGTGGATTTAATCGAGGTGGAGGCGGCGGAGGATTCGGTCGTGGCGGTGGCGGCGGTTTTGGACGTGGAGGTGGCGGAGGAAGAGGAGGCGGCTTTAGAGGCGGTCGTGGAAGATATTAAGTGCTAGTATCTAGTTTAATTCTAAGTGATAAGATTATTGGTGACTTATAAGTGATTTTATATGACATGTATAGACTGGAACTAAATATATGACTTGAATAATTTACTTTTAAACATGAATATTTTTACTTGATTTAACTGTTAGATAATAGAAAAGCACAGTTCTGTTGATTTTGTCATTTTCTTTTAAATTTATTATTTTTAAATAAAATCAAGAATTGGAATATCACAGTAAGTGGTATTTAAAATTCATAATTCTTTAACATGCACTTCTTATACAATTGAATAAGTTAGGTTTTGTGAATATTGCACCTACTAGTTATTTTTCAATAACAGTGTATGTAAATTACAGTGTAGTAAAAAAAAAAAAATTAAGAATGTTCATAAATCTATAATAGTTTTTAAATTTTACAAATGAAATACAAATGTATTACAAATGTTTATAAATAAACTATATATTTTTAAACAATAGTGCAAATTACTTCAATAATTTGTTTAATTAGTTTTGAGAGTAACAAAAATAAAATTTTGTAGGCATGTGTATCTGGTGCTAGTTACTTTATTTTTTTTATTTAATTAGGTGGTGAAATGAGGGGAACATTCACACAATGGTAAGTAATAAACCCACTTATAACAAAGTGGTGCTAGTTAGGATGATATATACTGCACCACATTGCACTTATCACCTCATTGCCCCAGTACATACAGTACCCACAGCAAACTTTAAACCGGAATAATGTAATGAATTGCACACACATCTGGTGGTATAAATAGGCATCGTGATACCTAGCTAGATAGTCTCCAGTAACACACACCTACCACCAGTAAATGTAGTAGAATGGCTGGACACAACTGCATCTTCTACTGCCACTGAATAATAATATACAAACACTAGTTTTTCCATTTGAAGGAAGCTGTAAGAGTGTGAAGGAACGACAGTATAAGTAGTGTGCAGATATATAATTTTTTTATTCACAATGGACAAATAAGTTAAAGATAGTTGGAAACAAGTTTCATGCCATATAGCTTAACAATTGTACATAATGTTCAACTCACATTTTAATGTGTATTATTTACACATTGTAACGTTTAGACTGAATGATCTGAATACCTAAGCACTTGTTAAAATGCATTGATTTAGTCTTTTATTTAAAAGTTAAAGAAATTATAAATAATAAAACAAATATTAACATAACAATATTTTGCTATTAACCATTAACTTAATTCTTTTGAAGTTGTGTAATATATGTCAGAGAAAAGGTTTTCCACATACTCCTATTTTACAGTTTAATTTTTTTTTAAAAATCCTAGTAATGTTTTACTTGAAGATTTACCATTTAATTGGCTATAGAAATAAAATTTATAAAGCAACAATCCCCAATATTTCCCAAAGCATTATAAATTTAAAATCATCATATATAATGAAATATTTCTGTAATTTTTTTAAGGAAAACAATTTGTAGTTACGCCAGATTAATTTTATATTACCTAAAACCAATTATCATAAGTTCGGGATACATAACAATATGGGCATCAATTGGAAAATTTAACTATTAATAACTTATCCATCATTAATACATGTTAGTAAAAAGAAAACAAATGGTTTTAATAGATTATCAATATGACCTTGGCATTTAACACAAAAAACTTATTCTAAATTGTCTAAATCACTTTTGCTAGGACTTGGTACATAATTGTAAGATAGTGCTTTTCCTCTATGGTTGAACATGTAAAAAGATGGTAGGTTACACTGTGTCTCCCATTTTACATTATTTAATTCTGCAGCAGCCTGTATTTCACGCAGATTTCCAGCAATATTCAAAACTCCCCACATCACAGCAAATAAGCTCACTACTGCCTGCACTACTATCTGTAATAATATAAGATTAATAAATTATTTAAATTTCTGCATTAATCCACCAGTAATTTAGTTTATTCTAGTTTTTAACATAACATTTATACTATTAGCTGCTGTTTAATATAGAAAAAGCAACTTACATCTAAAGGTAATGTTGTAAATTCTTGGGAAGTGATTCTCAAATAGGAACGATCTGAAAAATTAATAAACAGAATTGGTTTAAGTTTAAACTAGTGTTTTTAAGAAGGTAACAAATTAGGACAACTTACGTTGTGCTGCTGAAAACGCAGAGTGAAATAAAGATATAAAACCCACTATAACAATTATCTTGTGTATTGATGAAGACATTTTCTGTCTTTTAATTGAATACAATTACAAAAGTTTCATAAGTTAAATGATTATTTAATAGTTATAATTGATTATAAAGTAACAATCATTTTAAACTAGTATTACTTATGAATGTGTCAATGTAATAGCGAACGACAGATAACAATTTTAATATGCCGATTTTGGCTACACTGCTCTAACTTCAAAAATTATGACTTGTAACAATTATTTTTCCTATTTTAAAAACCAACGACGTGCATAAAATGTACAACCACATGTTTTTGGAGAAGCAGGTTTTGTAATTACATAATCAGAATAACGTTAGAGCTGTTGCCAGAGATCATTTAGATAGGAGACACCCAGCTCCTACGTCTACCACGATGAACAACGTGAAAATGTTTTCATATTTCCAGTTAAAGGGTATTGTAGCTAGCAAAATTACTAAGGTAATGAGACTTAACTTTGTACTTATGTCCCAAAGAAATGGTCATAATTTCGTGCAGCGTTTATTAACCTAACTAGTATCACATTGTCGTGTGCAGACGTTTTGATCATAAGATAGTAAACGACCCTGTCTCACCGGTTCATGGAATTAAAAAATATCTCAAAATATTGAACTGTACGTATGTTTATTCTGTGGCGGTTCTACAGATTAAATATATGTTTATTAAACTTTACCTGATATTTACACTTTGCCTTTGACTTACAAGGCTAAACATTTAAAAAAAAAAAATTGTTTTTGACTTGTGTCTCTTCTCTTTGATTAGTAAACGGTCGTGTGTTGACCGGTGTTGGTTGTTTCTTGTTGTTACAATATTTTCGATAATTTAAGTATAAACGTGAATCTAAGAATCACTTATCAATAAAAATGTCTCGAAATCCTAAGTTAGAAGAGTTTGAAATTGAAACAAAACCATGTAGAACACGAGGGAAAGTAAGCAATTTCTTTTATGATGGAAATACTGGTGCTTTTCTAGGAAGAACGCCTGAAAGTTGGGGTGAGTTTTTTTTCATATTTTTCAAAGTAACCACGATAGTAGCCGCATTTTCAATAAAAATTATAAATATTGTCCAATTCGCGTATTTTCTATCGAAAATTATGTGACCATTTTTGATGGGTGTGGCTGGTTTTCAGATGCGTGTTTTTATTACCTGTAGTTTTAATGAATTCTTTATGATTAATACTTAAGGCCGTTAAGAACTAAAACATTTTTATTTTAAATTGTAGAAACTATAACAATTGTAGATTAACGTAATGACCTAGGTCTGAACAACAGTTAAAAAGTTTCATATAATTTAATAATAACCTTTAAGTATAGAACCTGTGCCTATGTTATCGGCGTTATACCGTTCAATAATCAGGTTACTGTCAGGCTTTTGGACCACCCATATTATTCACCACAATTTCTTGATTAGCCATGGTCTCAAGACATTTTTATAGTCACATTGTAAATAAATATTAAATTAACTGAAGAATTACGTGAGCTGAGCTGAGTCTATACTGCTTGGTTATTTTTTGCCACTGTAAAGAATTACAAAATAGTGTTATATGCTCAACTAGACCATTTAATAACTAATTTCAATCTTCTATCTATTGTGAGCAGTTGTTTTTGGTGTTACATTTACTGTACAGCATAATAGTCTCTTAACATCATAGGGTGACTATTGAATTACTAAATTGTTTAACAATAGAATTTACTGCTCCTCACATCTATCCAGCTTCAATATTAGGGTACCTATTACAATTCCTAGATGTGAGATTACTCCTCTATCACCACTACTGTGGAGATTTGTTTTTAGTTGCAACTCTCCAGTTTTCAGGCTGTGCAAGCTATTGAACTGCTGCAGTAAACTTGTCGACATCCATGTGGACTCTTTATATACATTTCGTAAAGTGTTGCGCTCCTACAGACCTGGCACCCTTACTGCTTTGTGACTGCAATTACTTTTGTTATTTATTCTACCTATTTTAGCCATAAACAGTGAGTACAATTAATGAATGCCGTGTCTACTTCTTAACAATCATGTACTAAGATTTTCTTGTTTAAATTTTTTGTATATATTAGTGAATGTAATAGTGTATGATTGATTGTAGACCTTATAAATAAATAAACGTAATATAGATTTTTATTGACATGATGAGATATTAGATAGTGAGAAATGATGAAATAACTTTCATATATATCTTTATGTAAAACTGTATTTTTCTTAGAAGCATTTTCATTTGCAATTGTATAACTTTTTAAAAATAAATATCATAACTGTATTTGACAACATTGTCATAACCAATTTTGAATAGTCGAATCAGTACATTACTTAATTATATTATTTGTCAATGCTTAAAACATTATTCACTTTATCACACTAATCACTTATGTAAAATTCATTTCTGACAGGAAATAAATGTAATGAGGCCTTAAAAGGATTCTTCAATAAAAAGAAACATGTAAATTAATGTTTTTTTATGTTCATTATAATTACTGTACTCAATTGTAGAGGTTATTAAATTTTAATATCTTTTGGATAACTTTTTTTTTTAATATAATATGGTAAAAGAAAAAATCTAAGATAACACTTTAGGTGAGGGATTTTGTGTCAAGTCCCAAATATTGGTTTAAATAATTATATTTTGTGAATCTTTAAATACAGAGAATCTTGTGTATCATTTCTTAATTTTTTCTTAATTCATTCATCAAAAATTTCTTAATTCATTCATTAAGCAACAAATTGAGTGGGACATTCATCTGTTGGTAGGTGATATGCCTGCACGTAACAACCTGGCACTAGTTAGAATGGTATACACTGCATCGCATTGCACTGGTTGCATTGAGACAGGGGAGCTATGTTACACCAGTAATTATACTAGCTACAGTTCCCTTCAAATTGGAACACGGTAACGTTTGCACACTACTAATTGGTGGCAGAAATAGGTATTGCAGTGATACCTAGACTGTCTCTGGCAAGAAATATATACCACCAGTAAAAAGACCTACCATTACTTTACTTCCTAATGGAAATACAATAAAATATATGCTTTGATTTAATTTAATCAAGTGGTGTGCAAACGTTACCGTTCCGATTTGGAAGGTGTAATTACTGTGGTAATAAAAGTCAACATCTTGTCTGAAGGTGACTAGTGTAATATGATATCATGGATATCATTGTAATGAGTGCTACATTGTTGTTACCAGGTGTTGCCGCTAATCATTATGTGAATGTTTTACTTGTCTAAACATTTCCGGGACTAAAAAGAAGTTACCTAGTAATAGCATGTTTACACAGCATCACATCAATTTATTCCCTTCGAGACAGTGTTTAGTTTTATTATTCAAGTATCAAGTATTTTTATAGCTCTAGCAGCACCCATTGAAGCAAAACATATTAATATTTACATGTTGCTGCTTGATGGTAAAAATAATTGTTGATCTAACTAAACATCAAAGATCAGATCAGGAACCTCCTGTGAAGTGGCAACTGCAATTTGCTTTACTTAATACATCTATCAAAATAAAAGTTCTAAAAAACTAATTTAGGATTAAGAAAATGTGTTTAACACTGTTTTGTGGAAGCACTTTAATCCGGTTAATTCATTGCGGTGTCAGTATCAGCTCAAACTTGTGTATAGTAATAATAAATCACTTAAGAAGTTGTTGGGTAATCCCGTCGAAGCCCTATTAGTGTTTAACTGTGTGACATCACAGAATTATCAAGTATGTCTAGTCTAGGTATTGATGCTTTCTAGGACAATTTTATTATTTCTGTAAATAAAAAAAAAATGTTTACAAAATAGAGATTTTTTTATCACCATCATTAGCTGATAGACATCCACAGCTAGACATAGGCCTCCTCTAAAGATTCCCACACAATCAGATAGGGATTTGGCCATTTGCCACCACACCAACCCATTGCAGGTTGGTGGGAGCCAGAGCCTTGTATGTTGATTAGCTAGGTTCACAAGGAAGTGAGGCTAGCTTGGATCCTGTGAGTTGTTGCATGGGAACCCTTACATTCTATTTTTTTATAATGATTATATATTTTATTATTATTAAATTTTTTAATACTAAAATAATAAATCCATAATAATCAACAATAAATTTTATTCGAAAAGTGTAAAAAGAAATTTTCAAATAACCTAACAGATGACACCACCATGAACTAAATTTTATTCTATCTATGCAGAATAAGCTGGGTTTTTATCTAGCATTTATCAACAGCTGGTAGATGCTACTGTTGGACATAAACCTCCTCAAAAAATATCCACATTTGTTCACATGGGGGAATCCGGGCGATATTACACCATGCTGGTCCAACATGTGCTAGTCGGAGCCAGAGCCTTGTTTGTTGATTAGCACATTGCACTAGGAGCAGGTGATCTAGTCCTAATTAATAATAAACTTCTCTTATTGAGGATCTTCTGTAACAAATTGTGGTGTACCTATCTTGTGGTGGTGGTGTTTGGGATGATGGTGAATAAGTTCACAGTTTTGCAGTCTTTCAAGAATGTTGATGCTGCCCATCATTAGGTTTCATTGAATTTTTGATTTGACCAATGTAAGACAACATTCACAATCCAGCTTGTATACTTCAGCACCTTTCGGAAGGATATTAAGGTGGACAGCCTTCGTCATGAAAGATCTAATTTTATTATGTTAAATCATTTGTTTCAGGGAAAATCATTCTCTTTTACATAATATTCTACGCGGCGTTGGTGGCGCTGTTCATGATATGCATAGTTACGTTCAGGCAGCAGTTTATAAACCCTAGAGTACCGCGGCTGCAGCTGGAGCAGAGCCTCATTGGCACCAGTCCGGGGTTGGGCTTCAGGCCTCTGCCGCCGGACGTAAGGAGTACACTCATCTGGTACAAGGGTACCGGTTACGAAAGCTATAAGTACTGGGAAGATCAGCTCATTGATTTCCTGTCAGGTGATAATTTTCAAATTAAAGATTTATTGTAAATTTGATATAGATTATAATAGAGCTGATGTTAGTAGATATACTGGTGGTAAGTCTTTGTTCACGGAGACCGTCTAGCTAGGTATCACTGCAGCGCCTATTGCAGCCGACAAACAGTAGTGTGCAGACATTACTGTGTTCCGGTTTGTAGGACGCATTAGCTAGTGAAATTACAGTCGTTACGTGGCTTAATATCTTATGTCTCAATGCGATGAGCGCAATGTGGTGCAGTGTATATCATCCTAACGAGCTCCACGTTGTTATGGGTGAGCGTATCGCTTATCATCAGGTGAACGTCCAACCCCAGTCCATTGTTTTGTATATTTTGCCAGTTTATATTGTCCGTGTTGCAGTGTACAAAAAGAAAGGTCAAACAGCTGGTGCCGGGCAGAACATCTTCAACTGTGATTTCGGCAACCCGCCGCCGCCCGGCAAGGTGTGCGATGTGGACATCCGCGGCTGGGAGCCCTGCATAGAAGAGAATCACTTCTCCTTTCACAAGTCGTCGCCTTGTATCTTTTTGAAGCTGAACAGGTTCGCTATTTTTTTTAATATTATTTGATGATAGGTATACATCAATGACATGATGACATGTCTACATCAAGGTAGATTTAGTTATGCTGGTGGTAGGTCTCTGTTGCCGGAGACCGTCTAGGTACCACCGCAGCGCCGATTGCAGCCTATAGACAGTACTGTGCGAACATTACTGTGTTCCGGTTTGAAGGACGTTGTAGCTAATGCAATTACTGGGATAACGAGGCTTAACATGCTATGTCTCAAGGCGACGAGCCTAATGTGGTGCAGTGTATACCATTCTAACTAGTGCCACGATGTTACGGCTGGCGTATCACTCACTATCAGGTGAAAGTCCCGTTCGACTAGTTCGCTTCGTTGATTATGCTGTTGGCCGATTTGAGGTACAGGATGTTAAATCTTACTGTGCCAGTAGTATATTTTTGAGCATAGTAATATTTGCAGACATTTTTTTGGTAGCAGAAATAATCATCATCATCAGCCGATAGATATCTACTGCTGGACATAGGCTTCGCCCATAGATTCGCTCATCGATCGGGTGGGGGTTCATATGGAGAGATTTGAGCAATTTCCCAGCACGTTGACCCAATGCGTTGGTTGACTAGCAGGCTGCATCACAAGAAGTCGAGGTTGGCTTGGGTCCCGTGAGCTGTTGTGCTGGAACCCTTTTTTTTATACTCTGTTTTTCTTTCACACTTCTCTTCTCTATCGTACTGCATTCCATTTCCGTCTGTCACCCCTTTTCTCAGTTGCGTGGACCGTCGTCTTCTTTTTATATTTCTGGGAAGAGCCTGAAATTATAAATCATCCCCTGTAGCATACTTTTTTTCTCCTTATTCTTCTCGTTCTTCTCGGTTTCCTGCATCATTCAACTTCCGATTTGATTTTTTGTTTTTAGTAATACTGCTACTGATTTTTTTTTTACAATTCTTACTTAAATATTTACATCTTGTACTTTACTTTACTTTATTACATTATTTATTTGTATTTATTTATTACATTCTTTACTTTTATTTATTTATTACATTCTTTATTTATTTAATTTTTAATTTTATTTATTTAGCTTTATGGTTCTTCCGATGACCATCTTACAATATCCCAAAAATATTTCACGACTTTCGTCCTCACTCATCAGAGAAGCAATGACACCTTCTTCTATCCTTCTTCCGATCTCCATCTCACATTTAAACCTCGGGTGCTGGAACCCTTACACCCCGGTAGCAGAAATCAAATGTGCTATTTCCTGGGTGGTCTCTGGTAATTGATCATCCCATTTATCTTCTAATCGATGGCGAATTACAAGATACTATGCGTCTGACGGAGAAGCTTAATAGATAACTTATATCCTACTAAAACCAGTCATCATCAATGCGTTGAGGAGGGCGTCCGGATGTACGGAACCCACCGACGGTGGCATGTGGGGTAGAGTCGTTATTCTCCCAGAATTTTATGCTTTACAAAAGCACCAAAAGCCTGTTATCTACTTTTTTTTTTATCGCGGAAGAAATCTTTTTAACAGATCTCTTGTTTTGGGGGAGGACAAAATTATGTGGAGCTTCTATCCACTAAAACCTCCTAGGTGGTCTCCCTCAGTGTATTAGGAGGAGCTCCGGGATCTCCTACGGAACGCCCCGGTGCCCACCCTGCACTCTGGCTGATACATCCCATAGAAGGGCAAAGCCCTCATGAGTACCCACGCTGTGCAGCGGCAAATACAAGACTACAATGCGTTTGCCGTCCTCCTAAGTCTCGTTTATTGAGCTCTGAGGGCCCTCACTCTCAAGGCTTACGAACCCGAGAAGCCTTTTAGTCGCCTTGTATGACAGCCAGGCAATACCTTAGTCCTATTCTTAATAGCCCGAGATTAAAGGGCTGACTCGTCATCTTCCTTAGGATCCTTAGTGGATGTGGACTGTTGCACAGCTCGCTTTGTTATCTTAGTACATTTTTTTTTTCTATATGTACTGCTTAGGTATGTAGAGCCATACGTGTGCGAGGTCTTCTCAATACAAATGTAATTACTGCATCAGCTCAGGGATACCATACTCGTGAAGTAATCTCTGCAGTGATTGCACATTTCTAAATGCATTTATGTAACTGTGCGTTTGTTTCTATTATATCATTGGTCATATATATATACACACATAATATAGTCCAAGGTCTATGTCCAGCAGTGGGCGTCTATCGGCTGATGATGTTGAATTAGATATTAAGTCCTTACATATGAAATTGGCGTTTTGTACGGGAGGAATATAAACAGATTTTTTGTTTTTAAATATATTTAATTAATCAAAGTATGCACCGCGTTGTTATCTATGCACTTTTGGCATCTCATGGGTAGTTCATTGATCCCTTTACTAAAATAACCACGGGAGGGGGGGAGGGGTTGAGAATCAATAAACTCTTAGAAGGCGGTTTGGATAGACGCATCGGAGTTGAATTTTTTTCCATATAAGAAGTTGTTGAAATTTCAGAAAAAATGGTAATCTGTTGGGGCAAGGTCCGGGGAGTACGATGGATGTCGCAGACATTCCAATTAGAGCTCATCTAACTTAGTGGTTGTTTGTAGTGCAGTGTGTGGTGGTGGTGTTGCGTTGTCGTGAAGCAGCAGTGGCCTGGAGCGATTGACCAATCTCGGTTGTTTAGCAGCTAGTTCTTCCTTCATGTAGCAGGTCTCCAGCTGCTGACAATAGATATCTGCCGTAATCGTTTGGCCACATTTTAGAAAGCTGCAGTGAACGACACCGGCGCTAGTCCACCAAACACTCACAAGTAACTTTTTTTGAGTCAATTTTCGTTTAGGGCAGGATTTGGCTGGGTCTCCAGGTTTCAGCCATTGCGACGAGCGCTTCCTTTGACCGTACAGTATCCACTTTTCATCATAAGTAATGATTTGATTTAAAATCCCTTCATCATTGTGTCGGCTGAGCAAAGTAACACAGCAGCAGCAGTCGACGCGTGTTCGCAAGTTCCATTCACTCAGTTCATGAGGTACCCGTCGTTCAAGTTCTTTAACTTTCCCGATTTGCTTCAAGTGGATTAATACAGTTCTGTCACTTACCCCGAAGTCTGCAGCTATCTCTTAAGTGCTTTGTGACGGCTTTGCTTTCACAATAGCCTTTAATTCTTCATTTTCCACTTTGGTCTCCGGCCGTCCACGGGGTTGGTTCTGAAGGTCGAAACTTCCAGAACAAAACGTTGAAACCAAAAACGTAGCGCGCTTTCTTTTGCGACACCAGAGCCGTACACATTATTAACCCGTCGAGCTGTTCCTGCAGCACTGGTGCTGGTGCCACGGTGGAACTCGTACTCGTAAATATACCGATATTTCATGTTCTCCGTTGCGCGGCAATAAGCGACGCCAAAGAATAAAATAATGAGTATAAAACAAACGAATGACTGTTTCCAAAACTCAAATGTAGCAGCTAAATGAATTTATACATTTGAATTTGGAATTCTTAACCAAAGAGCAGATATTTCAGATCAAAGCGGTCACTGCGACAAAACGCTAATTTCATATGTAAGGACCTAATATAAAATGATGTAGGTTCTATGGAATTCAAAAAATAAATAACCTTCAGCCATGTAGAAATCCTCGGCAATGCCCACGTTCACGTGTCCATACGTTCACTAGTTTCCACGTGATTGGCGAACAAACAAAACAGCGCTAGTTAGTATGGTATACACAACATTATATTGCACTTGTCATTACACATAGTGTTGTCTTGTTACCGCAGTAATTCGACAAGCAACAACGAACGCCCTTTAAATCGGAATAGTAATATCTGCAATAGGAGGTACTGTCGTACCCTTTATTTTGTCGCGGGTGAAATTTTAAAAGATTGAACCTTGCTCCTGGGGGGAAGACAAGGTTATATGGGGCTTCTACCTACTAAAACACCGTCGGTGGTCTCCGTCAGTGCATTAGGAGTGCTCCGGGATCTCCTCCGGAACGCACTGGTGTCCCCCTGCACTCTGGTTATAACATCCCACGGAAGGGCAAAGCCCTCGAGAGCCACGCTGTGCTACGGCAAATACAAGACCACCATGCATCTGCCGTCCTCCTAAGGACGATGGTACCTAGTCGATCTCCGGTAAGAGACCTACCTACCAATAAAATAGTTGTCTATTTTCGTGTAATGCAGTGTACTGGATTTTATATTGAATAATTGTTATCAGAATCTACGGCTGGAGGCCGGAGTTTTACAACGACACCGCTCACCTGCCCGCTGACATGCCGAACGACCTCACGATGCACATCAAAAACATCACCAAGTTTAATCGGGACTATGTGAGTATCATCATCATCATCATCATTATCAGTCGACAGACGTCCACTGTTGGATATAAGCCTCTCTCAAATATCTCCATATCGGTCGATCCTGCGCTACTCGCATCTAACTGCATCCTGCAACCTTTACCAGATCGTAGGACCACCTAGTGAAAGGCTTGCCAACGCCCGAGTATCTTGCTGCTCTATCGGTTGTCAATCCTCCGAGCGATGTCTCCTGCCCATTGCCACTAGAGACTAGCAATTTTTTTTGACTATGGTCGATGACCTTACTTCTACGGATCTCCTCATTTCTGATTGCATCACGCAGGGAAACCCCGTACGTAGCCCTCTCCATTGCCATATGTGAATATTTTAAATATTTATAAAGTATGCTGTAACACAGCAATGTGCACACTAGTACTGTGTTAACATTATTGTGTTCCGGTTTTAAGGACGCACGCCATGTTACCGACGAGTACAGTGTAGTTCAGTGTGTATCATCGTAACTAGTGCCACGGTAGTGTGATCAGAGGTATCACTTTACTACCATCAGCCGACAGACGTCCACTGCTAAACATGGCCTCCCCCAAAAATCACATCGTTCAGTCCTCCGCTGGCCGCATGCAGTCAGCCTGGCCTCCGGTACCGCTAGGCGCTCGGTGTCGTCGTTTATAGGGGTTCATACGAGGGATATGGGCCATTTCCCACCACCCTGGCCCAATGCGGCTTGGTGTGAACCAGAGCTTTGTTTGTTGATTAGCAGGCTGCACCACGAGCAGGTGAGCTTTGGCTTAGTTCCGCGAGTTATTGTGTGGGAACCCTTACTGCCCGTAATACTTACCACCAGTTAAATGTCTCGCTTGTCTCGTCGCTTCGTCAAATAACAAAAAAATTACCGGTTTAGCAGAAACAGGAGCTGTAGAGGGTGGTGGTGGTACCTACTTATCTAGATAGTATCCAGCAACGAACACTCACCGCCAGTAAAGTGAAGTGGCTTTGTTGCACACTTGTGAACATAGATCCTTTAGAATAGATGGCCAGCCACATTACCAATATTCCAACTTTGGCATGAAGTAAAGCAAAATGTTTATTATCATCCTATGGCCCCAAGATGGGGCAAACGGCGTGACTCCCCATCGCGTTCGGTCCTGGGCTTCACCTTTAATTTTATTCCCCGTCTTCTCGATCTTCTTCGCTCCTTCTGCTACTGTGCGAGGCCAGGTCTGTCTAGCGCGATCGCGCTTGCGAGTTTCCTTGCCTATTCTAATCGAGCGCCTGCTTGGCAATATGGTTGGGATCTCTTTGAAGAGTTTAGCCAATGCACATCCAATTGCGACGCTCGATTTGTAAATTGATTGAAGTATCGCGGCAGAGCTCCAGGAGATTTTCATTGGAGATTCTCTCGGGCCAGTGAGTACCGAAGTTCGGCGAAGACAACGGTTCACAAAGATCTGGAGCTGGTGCGAGATGATGTTGGTGACCTTTTACATCTCGCAGCCATATAGCAAAAATTATATTGTCAATATTAGTTCGAGTTCTTTTACACATATGAGGGTGTAAGGGGTCCCGCACAAACAACGCTCAGGACCCAAGCTAACCTCACCTGCTCGTGGTGCACCATGCTAATCAACAAACGCCCAGAACCTCTACAAACGACGGCTTCTAATGGCCGGCGGTACCGGAGGCCATGCTGACAGTAAAGTTCGCGGGAAGCCGGTGGATATATCGATGAGGAGATCTTTGTCGGAAGCCTGTGTCCAGCAGTGGACGTCTATTGACTGATGATTGATTGATATGTATATTTGTTTTATGCTCAGTTGGAATTGAAGTTCCACCTCCTTGAGACGCGTAGCGCCACTCCATCCTTGTTATCACTTAACATCGTGTGAAATATGTGTGTGTACTAGCTCATATCAATTTCGAATTAAAATTAAAACTTTCTCGTCCCAGGCAAATATGGTGTGGGTGTCGTGCCATGGGGAGACTCCAGCCGACAGGGAGAACATCGGCCACGTCCGATATCTACCTCACCCCGGCTTCCCAGGATACTTCTACCCGTATGAGAACGCCGAGGGCTACCTCAGCCCCTTAGTCGCAGTTCATTTGGAGCGGCCAAAGAGTGAGTTATTTCTTTATAGTACATATCGAGGATAGAAGATTGTTTTTCTTCCACGAAACGACGAGACCAGCTGGTCGTTCACCAGATGGTAGATGATACACTTGGCCATAACTTGGCGCAAGTTAGGATGTTACACGCTGCACCATATTGTGCTCGTCGCTCCAGACGTAAGGTGTTGCGTTACGTTATCCCAGTAATTTTTCTAGATACAGCACCCTTCAAACCGGAAAACACTAATGTTTGCTCACTACTGTTTGTTGGCTGCAATATATGTATCTAGACGGTCTCCGGTAACAAAGTTCTACCACCAGTAAAGGTGTATGGTACCAGGATTGTATGTGTTATTGCAACAATTTCACTGATCATCATCATCATCATCAGCCGATGGACGTCCACTGCTGGACATAGGTACTGAGCATCAGTCGGCAAATAGCAGAAGATTGCTAATAGGATGAAGCACTCTGCAATGGTGTTTATATTAACTACTGATATAAGAAATTCATACCCTATTTATATCCATCAGATAAGATGATGATAAGTCTACCACACAAGTTTAGCTCTAGCCATAAATTGTTCACTGTTCCAGCTGGCAGGATCATAAACATCGAGTGCCGTGCGTGGGCGAAGAACATTATATACGACAGGCGGGAGAAGTTGGGAGTGGTGCACTTCGAGGTTATGATAGAATAGCATCCTGTTGTTGCATGGAACCGGAGACGTCACCACCCAGTTTTATATATGGTAATGTGGAACCTTGTGAACGAACCTTAGCTGGGCTCATTATCTGGTTAAATTTCATCTATCCAGTTAACATTTGTATTATCATTTAGATTTATTCAGTTTTAACAGATAAAGGGCAAAGGAATCTCAGAGAGACATGATCTTTATAACATCTATAGGTTAGATAAAGTATTTTATGATCTGTATTGTATTTACATACTAAATCTTTTATCTATGATCATCATCATTAGTTGCCCTCTTCAACGTGAAGTTTGACTATCGGATTGAAAAAACCAATTCGATCCTCAGCCGTTTTTTTTTGACATGCTATTTAAACCTGGTCCATTCCTTTATTTCGTCAGACCATTTATAGCGTTGTCTGCCTGGTGCACGTTTTTCAGGAATTTTGCCCTCCAGGAATTTGACCAACCTTGGAAACTGGTAAAGAGATCCCCTGTACCTATAATAAAGTATTGAAAAGATTTTTTTTTTAATGCTACTAAAGGTATGTCTAAAGCAATATTATATATAATGTACTTTAAGTTATACATAGTCTATGTATTTCAAGTACAATGCAATTTAAACATTCCTTATACATTATATATATATGGGTATTTATATGTGTGTGGTATGGGAGCAAGTATAATCCTTCCAAATGAAATTCGCAAAGTTGCCGCTCGCTTGATGATTAAATGAGCATCCTTTCAAAAATCCATGATCACTGAAGTATCTCTGATCACCGTTTTCGAAGGATTGAAGAATTTTCTTACCTTCGGAAAGCGATGCTTCCTTTGGTCGCATTCTACAGGTAAACTTATCAAACGTATAGGTGCAGTCAAAGTCGCTGCCTTTGTCCATTTTAATTTGTTATCTGTGGCATGCGTGCGCGCACGTCACGATTCCCGCGCAGGGCGTCATTTGAACTGAACCTTAGACATTAAACAAAGACTGCCAGCGCGGCCAATAATATTACTAGAGTAACTGATAGTCTAGTTTTGGCGTTTAGGAGTTGAGTAGGTTAGGACCTAAAAGCAGTGCAGTGTATAAGGTATGTCTTGGAGATATTTGGCGGAGGCCTACGTCCAGCAGTGGACGTCTATCGGCTGATGATGTTGATGTGCAAGAGGTCTGGTCTCAGAGTCACTATGTATGTTGATGTACTTCACCGATAACAGTAGTGTGAGAACATCCGGTGTTTGTTATTCTGGCCATTAGTGCTGTCCAGGTACTAAGGACCTATTCAGCTATCACTTACTCTATGTCGACACTTCTATCCTGGGTCTTGTTCGCAAGAATGGTATAACTAGATATTTATTTAGAATTTATGAGTTAAGACATTTTAATGTGTACTTAGTCATCATCATCAGCCGATAGACGCCCTCTGCTGGACTGCCTCCTCCAAATATCTCCCCAAAGTTCCTTGAAGGGAATTGGTCTTCAGCCTATATGCTGACCCAGTGCGGGTTGTTGGGTGGTCAGAGTCTCGCCTATAATAACAATTCAGCAGGGTGCACCGCTGCAGGTCAGGTTGACTTGGGTTTCTTAAGATGTTGTGTGGAACCCTTTTAAATTCCTACACCACTGTGTACTTGGTAATCACCTCCATATTTAAATTTGAATAAATTTTTTTACATTCCTTTTTATTTTATCAATTGCAAATGACATTCAAGACTGAATCGTTAAATGAAATGTATTGGAAGCAGAAAATATATTTTTTTCTAAGTTTTATTTTATTACTTATTTGTGATTATGTGATATATAAATTGACAAAATTGGCTTTTTGGCAAGTTTTTTTTATTATTATTATATAATTAAATATGTCATGATTATTTTCTGGTGATGGTCACATGACTCCTCCGCGCTGAATTTTACATATTAAATAAATAATATTTTTTAGTTATTTTATACTTGTTATATTAATGTAGTATTCCGTCCTTCAAGTATTTTTTAAGTATATATTTTTAGTAATTCCACTGCCGACTGCTAGTTGTCCCTTCTATACAAATATATACGTGTGTCTATGGCAATTTGTAGATTATACAATACAATTTAGTCTATGTTTAGAGGAATACCATCTAAGCTTAAGAGACATAAAGGAATTTGTAATATTTTTTTATTAAATCTACTTGGGTGTTAAATGTCCGAAAATATATATTAATCGAAAAATTGAATATGATCCACATTATTTGTGTTATAAATCATGGCGGCAAGTATTATTAATGTTCTAATTCTACTAAAATGTTAATTGTATTATTTAAATCAATTAAGTTTTCCTTTAGTTATAGTTTTATTTTGTATTTATTACGTATGTAGTATGCCGTCCTTAAAATATTTTTTTACATATTAATCTAATCATTCCATTGTAGACTGACAAGAGTCCGTCCGATACATAACTGTGTATTTTTGTTTATGACAATTTATAGGTCGTACCAAATAAGTTTAGTGTGTGCCTCGAATAATGTTTAAGAGAAATAAATAAATAATTTCTTATTGTTGGTTTTTTTGGTGATCAAATGTGAAGAAAAAAATCCAAATTATTGAAATCTAATGAGACAATCTACAGACAGTTTGTCTTTATTGGCAGATGTGACTTTTACCTTTGCCATGTGGTTACGAGTCACTTAAAAGTGCAAGTTTTATGTAAAGTAGAGGCAACATCTTGTAGTTGACCGTAAGCAGTGTGGTACAAATTGGGCCTATTGTTGTCCACTGTTGGACATAGGCTTAGCCAATCGATTCCCATCGCGACCGGTCCATCACCATGTCCAGTCCTCGTGTTGACCCTGGAACTGATACGCCCGCCCATACAAATGTGAGATAAACACAAAATCACAATATGCCGGTTGTCAAGACATGAAATGTTAAGACTCATTACTCCAGTAATTTCGCTAGCTACAGCGCTCTTTAAACCTGAACACGGTAATGTTTTTTTGTAGTAATGTTTTATTCTAGGAAGCGACGAGATGAGCGAGACTCACCCCCGATGGTATGCGATACGCCATCTCATAATAAAGTGGTACTAGTTAGAATGGTATACACTACATCAAATTGCGTTCGATCACTTGAGACAAGATGTCTTCCATGGCCTCTGGGTGACGGATTCAGGGGTTTCCATTTTCCAAGCGACGAAAAGAAGCCTAAAGGAGGGCGCGCGGTGTGTTCCTGCACACCCTTACAGCGGTGGAAAAGGAGCGTTCGGCTCTCCGATGTGGGGCTGCAAGGTGCAGCCGGCGCTGACGGGGTCGCGGAGGTATGCGAAAGCGTTCCCGTAGCCCCGCCATAAAGCGACGACGGTGGAACGTCGAAGGGTTATTAGTCGGTGCAAGTTCTACATAACTTGTCCTTGGCTCCGCGAGGGCAGGTATGCAATGACATTTACCCGATGTAAAAAAAGACGTTGCGTCTCGTTACCCCAGTAATTACACAAGTTATAACGCCTTTAAGAAAGTTTGCACAGTACTGTGTGTCGGCTGCAATAGGCGCTGCGGTGGTACCTAGACGGTCCAGTGACAGAGACCTACAATTGACTTATTTAAACAAGCAAGGTGTCTAGTATAGGGTGGCGCAAAAATAACCTTATAAAAAGTACCTTATAACACAGGTAATAAGGTACTTTTTATAAGGTTATTTTTGCGCAACCCTATATATATATATAAATACTATACTAGTAAAGGATAAATAGATATAATTATACTAATAAAGGAACTTGCACAACTACTAATTGTAACTATAAATATGATTTCCCGTGTTGTGTTTTGTTGAATGAGCGTTAATTGCTCATCACAGCAGGGTCACCACACCAATGAGAACTATCAACATGTCCATTTGGATAAATTGTTAGGTAATATATAACCTAGAAACATTTGATCAGGTACAAGTGTAATCTAGTTCTAATAAGGATAGACTGGACTAAGGTGAGATGCTTTCGTAGATTTAAATATATCCTTCAGTATCTTCTATATATAGGCTAACAAAGGAATGCTAATCTCAAGTAGCAATGGGCAGGACACATCGGACACATCGCTCGATGGACACCAAGGTCCTCGCATGGCGACCGCGTACCGGATGACGCAGCGTTAGCAAACCTTTCACTAAATGGTCCGACGATCTGGTGAAGCATGTCCAGCAGTAGATGTCTGTCGGCTGATGAGAATGAATAAGCTAACACTAGACTTAAATTTTAAGTGATAAGCGACGACAAAATTTACTGGATCTATTGTAGAATAATAGCTAGGTACCACCGCAGCTTCTATTGCTGCCTCCAAACACTAGTATGCATACATTACTGTGTATCAGTTTAAAGGCGGTATATCTCCCAGTCGACGAGAACAATGTGGCGCTGTGTATATCATCCTAGCGCCTCGCTATAAACTGGTGTATCAATTCCATCAGATGAACATCTCGATTTTTTTCTACGAATAAAAACAATGAAACTGTAGACGGTGAAGCGTCTTCGCTCAGACTATCAGCCGGTTCCCATACGTTGACAGCAACATAGCGATTCTGTAATGTCGACTGATTTACAATAAGACAGCGGTAGCTTGACAGGTGGGAAACAACCCTCGGATCCCAAACAGGATTTCCATGTACAAGGCCACGTGTAGCTGGTGCTTTACGGACGCAATTAAACGTTCAACTTATGATCCATCACCTAGGGTAATCAGGCGCACATTAATATAAAGAGTATTATGTCAATACGACAAAAAAAATATTTTGTTTTTTTTTTTTTTTTTAAAATAAACAAATCATACACATTGTTATATAAACACAAACATTGTCCTTTTGATGATGCCCGTACATACCGTGTGAAGTTAGCATACTAGTTAACGATAAACCGGACATTTACTGCTGAAAATAAATTAATACGAAAAGGTAAAGTGTTAACTTATTGTTTCTTTTTTATTTATATAATGAAGCGACGAGACAAGCGGGATGTTCATTTGATGGTAAGTGACACGCCCGCCCATAACAACGTGGAGCCCAGCTGGAATGGTATTGGCAGCCATCATATTGCTCTCGTCACCTTGAGACAGGATGTTAAATCTCGTTATCCCAGTAATTACACTAGCTGTAGCACCTTTTAAACCGGAATACAGTAATATCAGCACACTACATTTTGGCGCCAGAAATATTTTTGATAACATATAGATTAATCTAAATAAATACTAAGATAAATTTACTGGTGGTAGGTTTCTGTTGCCGGAGACCGTCTAGGTAGCAGCATCGCAGCAGCTATTGCAGCCGACACTGTACTGTGCAGACATTACTGTGTTCCGGTTTGAAGGGTGTTGTAGCTGGTGAAATTACTTTGGTAACGAGACAACGTGTAGTCTTGAAGCGACGAGCGCAATATGCAGTGGATAGCATCCTACTAGAGCTACGTTGTTATGGGCGGGCTTATCACTTATCATTAAGTGAACATCTCGCTCGTCTCGTCGCTTTGTTTAATAAAAAAAAATATAACTGTTTTAATTGTTTAGAGTGATTTTTATTTATTGTATAATGTTTATATCAATATTTTGCTGTCTTATTTCTTAGTAACCTGGAAGGTTGAGTGGAAGAGAATGCCTTGAAGCAATGTGTCCTCCTCTATTTTCCGAACTTTTGTTTATTGTGTACAAAAGTGTAAATAAATAACTATCGAGCGCTGATGATGGTGTTGGATAAGGAGCGCCGCGTGCACGCGTGACGTCACGCACGTGCGTCCCCGTGCGCGCGCTGCGTACGCGCAGTCGCACGACGTCGCCCGCCGCGCACGCTCGCACCGTCGCACGGCGTACACTTACCCATGTTTTGTCATCAGTAAGGTCTCGCTGCAGCTTTCGCTATCACACATCCCATGGCCGGCAAGTCCAACGGACTGGAAGGGTCGGAGTGGGCGCGGGCGCCGCCGCCCACCGGCCCCGTTTGGGACAGGATCGCGAAGATCTTTTACGATCCCACCGATGGAAGCGTTTTCGGGAGAACACCTAAACGATGGGGTAAGCCATTATATTATATAATCTTTCAAATATAATGATTAATTTCTAAAATAAATATAAATATTACATATTTATTTATATTATTAATGTAATAGTTAATAATAATAGTTAACTGCAATAAAAAACAAATGCTTCAAATGAATTATTGTTTGATCATCGGATAGTTTATTAAACAGGGTCAAATGTCACTGACACTTGTTTTTTTTTAATGAACTAGTGATAGTCACAGAGGACATTATAATTTATATTTTTAATTATCTATAACACTCAATTTATAGATCATTAAAAAAAAAAATGTCGCCTATGACTATCATTCGTTCACAACAACTTACGGGACCCAAGCCAACCTCACCTGCTGATGCCCCCTGCTAATCAACAAACGAGGCTCTGGATCCCACCAACCCGCATTGGGCCAGCGTGGTTGGAAATGGCCCAAATGCCCCCATATGAAGCCCTACAAACATGGCGATCTTTGGTGGAAGCCATCTCCAGCAGTCGACGTTTATCAGCTGATGTAGTAACACATTTCTCATGGTATTAAGTGATGATCGCGCTCGCTTAAAATACTTAGACTTAGAAGCAGCTGGTATTCTTTTGAGTTACGATGGCAAAAGTATCAGCGATTTAGTTCCACGTGTGGCTCGATAATCGAACCCGGGACCTCCGTGTTGAAAGCGGTTGATGTCCTCGCCGCGGAGACGGTCACAACATGAACAGAATCAATTGAAGATGTCATTGGAATTTCAATATGGACACTATTGCGCTCCGTCTGAATACGGACATACTGCAATCGATCGAAAGTATTATATGTATATATATACATATATATATGTAGTATCTTTCTGCTCGTATGTTGTATAGTTTATATGCTTTGGTTTATAATTAACTTTCGCATATATTTTCGACTATTCGTAATTAAGGACTGACCAATGGTGCGGTAAGGTTCTCGTGTGACGGTCGCGTATTGGTACACGTAGTATTGGGAGGCCTCTTACAAGGTGGACCGGCGATCTGGTGGTAGTCGCGGGAAGCCAGTGGATGGGGGCAACGTTGGACCGATCGACGTGCAGATCTTTGAGGCCTATGTCCAGCAGTGGACGTCTATCGGCCTAGGATGATGGATCGTGTTTAAATTTTACATTCGAAGAGGTCTAGTTACTCAATTTCATTGCGATGAGCAATGATGTGAACTCTTATCGGTGTCACTGTTTTATGAGTGAACAGCCTGTTACTAGGTTACTGTTTACCATCACTGTTCACACCACTAAGCACTATGGTCAAGCTTTAACTTGTACCCATTAAAAGTAAACTAAATATAAATTCTTTAACTTATACATACATATAATGAACTTCTAAAATTTGCATAGTCAACTTATCGCCGGCTTGAGATATTAAGTATCGTTACCCCAGTAATTTAACTTACTACAGCATCCTTAAAACTGGAACATAGTAATATTTCCATTGTACTGCTTACTGATAAAAATATGTAATGTACAATTTACTTTATGTATAGAATAAACCAAATTTAATTGACGAGTAGTCAAATATGTTCCCGCTGAGGATCTGAACCCTGGAAGACTGACGTAGTGATGATCACTGCACCACTGACGTTAGAATGCGTTTTTATCACAGCCGGTTGTGATCTTTTCCTCGTTTCTCAGAACTGCAGTTTTAATTATCCATCAGTCGTCATCTTTCCTTGAGATGTTTAACTCTGTCATTTATCACAAATATATTACTGTTTAATTTAACTGTCTCCATGGCGCAGTTGCTAACTCGACGCCTAGTAACCTGGAGTCTTATGTACCGGATGGGGTAAGTGGTCCCGCACAACAACTGACGGAATCCACGCCAACTTCGCCTGCTCGTAGCGCTGGTAAACAACAAACGAGGCTCTAGCTCCAACCGACCCGCATTAAGCTAGCTTAGTGGGAAATGGCCTAAATCCCCCCACATATGACTACCAACCCTATCTATGTGAGAATCGCGTGAGGCCTACGTCTAGCAGTGGACGTATATCGGCTGATGATGAAGTTAACTCATGTGGTAGTGATGCGCCGAATTGTGTTCCACCTCCTCCTGTCGTGGTCGGTTCGAAACAGTAACAGATAAATAATGATGGAAGACCAGTTACGTCCACGCAGACGAAATACTACTGCTATGTAGTTATTTACGACCGCAGTAAATCTATTTTTATTATTACCACTGTTAAAGCTATTACGTTGTAACGTTCATGTCTTTCGACACAAAATTCACGCGATTATGAGTGACAATACAGACGGTGGTGGTGAAGTGTACTCTCACAGAACGATGCTTTCCATATGTTGACATCCGGAGGGCAGCATTCGAGGCAGATTTGCACCAGATATCAAAATCCAATTTTCTGATGAAGAGACGAGACGAACAAGAAGTTCGCCTGATGGTAAGCGATACGCTTGCCCATAAAAACGTAGTGTTAGTTAAGATGGTATACACTTCACTACATCGCTTTGAGACTTGAGATGTTAGTTCTCGTTATCCCAGGAATTACTGAGGTAACACTAGCTACGACATCCTTCAAACCGGTACACGGTAATGTATGCGCAGTACTGTGTGTGGGTTGCTGGAGGCGCTACGGTGGTACCTCGACGGTCTCCGGCAACAGAGACGTACCACCTGTATCGATGACCAATTGAACCCTTCTATAAGTTCTCTTACAAGTAAAAAATTCCGAAACCACCCCGACATATGTAAAAACCTTTAAACGAGGGTTGGTTTTTAAAATTATTCTTTAGTGATTTCTATGCATAATATACTACTTGGTCCCCGGCAGCTTTGTTGGCCGTGATATAGAATTAGATTCCCGTCTGGCGTCAACCCGCCGTCCACCGGGCTCCATCCCGTTATTAACACCCCTACAACTCCCTCTGGGGTAGGAATTTTGTAAAATCCATTCTTAGCTGACCTCCAAACGGCAGAAGCGACATGTCTAATAGTTTCGAAGATCTCATGATGAGTCAATGAATCTATCCATATCCATATATATAGATACTATATATAATAAAATTGGGGTGTAAGGGGACCCAAGCTAACCTCACCTGCTCGTCTTCCACCATGATAACCAACGAACGAGGCTCAGGCTCCCGTGTACCCGCATTGAACCAGTGTGGCGGGTAATGGCTCAAATCTCTCCATGTGAACCCTTACAAATGACGAAGGTCCTCCACAGGGTGGACCGACGAACTGGTGAAGGTCGCAGGAAACTGGTGGATGTGGACAGCGCAGGACCGATCGGAGCGGAAATCTTTGGTAGAGACCTACGTCTAGCAGTGGACGTCTATCGGCTGATGATAATATAATAATTTTCTCTTACAGCATCAAAACTGTCTGATCTTCCACCATCATCATCTTCGTAAGAACTATGTAAGCTTAGCTTATATGTATACCTAAGTACAAAGATGTTATATGGTCAGCTTCATTACTATTCGTTGGTCACTGCCAACAGCTTCATGTTATACCATTGTTATACAGACCAGGATAAGGATGCAGATGTCTTTGGCAACTGCAGCATAAATTAGTAGTTGAGGTAGTTTAGTTATATTCCTCACGAGGACAATGGACGTGGTCTGCTATTGAGGTAGTACTCGCGAGGGTGGTAGGGACCGCATAAAACAGGCTAGGGACGAGCTATCCCAGCATAGCGTTAGAGGCTCCGGTTGCGTTCCGGAGATGAAGATGATCATCGAGATGGTTTAAGTGGGTAAAACGCTCCATGTAATACCAACTTCCTCCTAGAAGACATCCTTTTTGAAGATCTCCCCGCTAGAACCAAAACAATTTTAATTATTCTGCTAGAACGTATAAATAGATTTTGTAAGAAATTGTTATGGATATTGGAGAAGTTCTATATCAGCGAGTAAGGCTGTTGATGATGACAACCTTAACTTACCCTCTGTCTCTCTTTAAGACGGTTTCTCAATGCTGAGGGTCGTGATTCCTTATTGATAACCTATGCTTAGTGAAGTTACGCCAATCACTTCTATGTGATGCTTTCTGTGTAGAGTCATATACAGGTGTCTCAATGGTCTCCACCCGGTCAGTCCAGAGTTTTGGGTTCCGTCCACGCGGCCTCATACCATCAATGTTGCCAGTAACGCCAAGTTTCTCCAAGTCATTTCCCTGCTTTTTTCTGGTAATATGACTGATAAACTCAAGTGTCCGACGCAGGCAGGTTGAAAGGCGCAGTTGTATACGGAGCTGTGTTAAAATGGAGACGTTGCTCCTATGCTCAGTCCAAGATATGCTCAGTCCGTCTCCAGTACCACATTTCAAACCTGAAATAGTATTCTAGTACATCATCAGTAATGAAAAACCAAATCATACTATTTAAGATTGAGATATTCAATAACATAAATATTATTTTTATTAAATGGACAATGTTCTCGGTATATAATTCTCCTACAAAAAGAGAGAGAAGAGGAAGAGGAGGAGAGTTGTTCACGTATTCATTGAATGAACAAAATCTTCATTACTCGATTGAAGCTGTGTGGCAGTTTATTACAAACGGAGATAAACTTTGACAAAGTACCCGTTGTACGATTGACTTCATCAATTCCTGCTCCTAACGTCGTATACCTTACGTCTGAGGGTCATGACCACCATCCATCACTTTTATTAATTAATTAATTGAATATTAATCAAAGATGAACAGACGCAGATCGTCGAAATCAGAGTAGTATAAGATTTTTGAAATATCGAAAATATCTTTAAACGTATGTAAAATACATTTCCGGTTCGAAGGGTAGATAAAGACCAATCCCCATCAACTCGCTAGTTCATTGTGGACCAGATGAATAGCCATAGAACCCGTCTGTGGAGTTTTGCATTTGAATATTGGAGTATTGTGCGACCAAGGGCACAATCCTTTTTGTATTTGTGAATTCTTTGTCGTACCCATTGTGGGATTATCTTTACTTGAAATGGTTAAATGAGGGGTCGGGCCCGCCTCGAACGATCCATTGTTCTGTCTGAAAGCAGTTCAGGTTACCTTTGTATTTATATCAGAGTCGAACCTGATAGAAGCAACTTATATATACTTAATAATTATTACATCTTTAAGCTTTCTCACAAACGGACACTTCCCAATGAAACTAAACGAACTCTTATATCTGATATCTTTGACTATGTGCGAGTGAGTTTTGACAAAATGGGTTCAGCTATTCCATAGATTATCTGTAACAATCATACATACAGACAAGATCTAATAATTTTATTTTATGTATATCGTTGATCTAGTAATAGAAGAGCATCCGAAGTATGCATTTTCCAAAGATACACAAGAGACACCGTGTAAGTGCATGAGGCAGGCAATTACTGTGAGATCAAGGTCCTCCTCATCTTTCTACTTTGCTAAATTGTCTGCAGCGAATATCAGTGATTTAACTGGTGAAACATATGCTCTGATAACCTACAGTTAAAAGTGTAATGGTGTCACTGAACTATTTTCGTGAATAGCATTCGGGGAAAGGTAAGATGGACGTAAAGATTTCCAATTCGTGAAATGTTAAACATACCTTGTGTCCAGGAGTGGATTTCTGTTGGCTGATAATGATGATGATGATGATGATAAAATGTTAATAAAATAATCGTAGAATTTGTTGCCCAGTTAATTTGATAGAAACTAGATTATTTTTATTAATGAACAAGTGGACAAAAGACAGAACGGCAAACGGTCAGTTCGACGGAGAAGATATTAAATATATTCTCGACATCTCCGAAGTTCTTTCAAGAACTCATTCCTTTGTGTTTCCAAGGTTGATCCTGAGATATGTGATCTTGGTAGATACCTGATGAAATGATTTGGTAATATAAAGAAGCATTCTTCAATACGAGTCGAAAATAATAATTGAAGACCTGGTTAGTTTTCTCAATCTGATCAACATACTTCAGTTAGTAGAAGGCGCCTCATGATGACGACGATTTAGGTTAACGATGTATTCCTTCCATGATTATTGAATTTTTATTGATCTATCTAGATATTCTGAAAATTGAAATCTATAACCAATATTGTTTCCATCTCTGTTGCCGGAGATGGTCTAGATAGTTACTACCGCAACTCCTATTTCCGCGGCCAAACAGTAATGTACAAACGTTACTGTATTCTGGTTTGAAAGGCGCTGTAGCTAAAGAAATTACTGTGGTAACGAGACTATGTTATGTCTCAAGACGACGAGCACAACGTATTGCAGTGTATATCATCCTAACATCTCCTTCGTCTCGTCGCTTCTCAAAATAAAAAAAACCTCTCTTGTTTTAATAGAGTTAAAATAATAAAATAAATAATTAAGAAGAAACAACGACAAATTCCAATAACCTTTACAAGAACTATCTAACCTTTCTAATAATGTAACAAAGTCATCATATTCATCAGTTAGTTGACGTCCACTGCTGAATATCACGAAAGGATCACACCAGTTAGCTCCGCAACAAAATGATCAAAAAATATTAATAACTAATATAAAGTTTATTTCGTTTTTAAAATATTAACGACTATATTATTTTAAAGGGCGTAATGGATCCCGCACAACAATTAACGGGACTTAAGCTAATCTCACCAGCTCGTGGTGCACCCTGCAAATTAACAAATGAGGCTCTGGTCCTTACCAACCCGCATGGGAGGTACTCCTACCAAGGAAGACTTTTAGTGTCCGGCGTAAGGTCGCGGGAAGCCACCGGATGCAGGCAACACAGGACCAATCGATTTGGAGATCTTTGGGGTAGGCCTATGTCCAGCTGTGGACATCTATCAGCTGACGATTGATATTATTTTCGTAATTGTCCATAACTTATAAATTCACGTAAAATGACTATCACAATATATTTTCTATAACGTTAGTTGTGTCAGATTTTGGCGGGAGCGCCATTGTCGGGCGCGGCCATGATTGAGATATGGCTCGTAAAAATCAATTTATTTGCACTAAGGACGTAGAAATGCGTCCGCGTGTTATTTTAAGCAGCCGCCGCAACGAATTTAGACGACTCTTTCGTCACACCAGTCTACGTACAGACTGGTGGTATTGTAAACCGTAATCATTAGCTGATAAGGTATTTATTTGTATATAACGCCGTCAGCTCATAGCACCGCCGCCATTACGTAAATTCAGCAACATGGGTATGAGGGCCGATACCCTTCCGGTTGTATTTTATCTCTTTCTATACATGTCTACAATAATATCGACTAATAATTGACCTAATTTTCACATAGTGATAACAATGATGGTGAAGCGTACGTCAAAATACAGCGATGCTATCATGACTGCAAATTTACAATATGAAGGTTGTAGTTAGTAAAGCGGGTTCCAAAATGTTCAACTAACAAACCAACTAGACCCCTTATGACCCAGGAATCGAATCAGGGAGTCCAGTGTAACAGAGCAAGCTTTAAACCTTTCCGCTACGAAGGTAATCATAATTGTATCAGAAGTGTATAATAGTAAACTATTTATGGTAGAACGTCACTGTAGTTTATTTCTGTCGCTAAGCAGTTATATTTATTACTACGTTCCGGTTAAAATATCGAAATAGTGAAATTAGTGGGTAAACTAGCAAATAAGCACTACATGTCTTAGCTACCTAGTGGGGGACGTTAACGACTATTATTTAAAAAAAAAAGGGACGAAAGCAAAAGTGTATATTAACGCACGGTGTCCATGAGCGTCAGGACCTCACGTAACTGAAGTTTAAAATCTATTTAAATTTGATGAGCGAAGATCGCGTCTTGAACTAATTCTGGCTGCCCACGTCACTGGCGAAGGGCAGGCGGAATGATTATGGTGCAGCCGCGGGGAATGATTTAATTACGAACAAAATGCGAAATCTGTAAATAAAGTTCTAATTCAAAACGTTAGTACTCATCTAGGTGACCTTCTTAGTACTAGACATCAGCTCCACCATGTTCTTATTACGAATATAAGTGATGACTTTTGCAGAATCGATGAGCAAGGAAATTGAAGCTTTCGGAAGGTACACAGAGTAATGCTAAGGATATTCTGGGGAAACAAATTTAGAAATATAAAGGTCTTAAAGTGCTTGAAGAAAAAAAACGGAAGTATAGTACTTCTACAACAGAGAACAGAAAGCTGGTATGTTCAGATCAAATAATGATGAATACAATATACCAACTGCTGCAGTTCACTGTACACGGAAGATTCAAAGGAAGCGGAGGGTGGGTGCGAAGAAGAATATCCTGGTTAAAGAACTTTAGCTAGAGGTTTGAAAAGAGCACTCGTACATTTTTCAGGATCGTGGTATCAAATATCTAGATTACCTTAATGGTCGCGGACCTTCGAAAGAAGGCTCCACAATATACCACCACGTACCTAATAAAATATGTGAGGTCATTCCAACATTAACAGAATGGCTTTTTGGTCAAGTTGGATAAATAAAGAAATCCTTAAATATGACTCCATCCAAGCACCGCTTCCGTGATGATTCAGGAACTTTTGGTTTTTTTTTTACATGTATAATAAATTATTATTGCAGGCATAGCTTTAATCTTCTACACGGTGTTCTACGCTGTGCTGGCGCTGCTGTTCGGGCTCTGCATGGGAGGGCTGTTCCTTACCCTGGACGACACGAAACCCTCATTCATACTGGAGAGTTCGCTTATTGGTAAGTTCTGTATGAAAATACTTCAACTGTATTACCTCTCGAGATTAAAGATCGCTCATATCTTTAAGATTTTATCTGTCTGAATTTTTATTAACCTTCGTCATATACTTCCTCTGCTGTAAATGGGATTCCACTAAATATCCCTTTCTTCGCCATTATAATATATTATCGTAGGAAGTCGCTGGATGTAGTCCATTTATGAACTGTAAATGTAAAGATCTTTGAGAATGTTGGTCCTCAGCTGTGAGCGTTTATTATAAGCTGGTGATAATGATTTAAATTACACGTAATGTTAAGTGACAAAAACGCCGAGGACATTGAAGCGTGGCTCATCCACGTTACAAAGCAATCATCATCATCGTCATCATTATCAGCCTTTGTTTATCCACTGCTGGATATAGGCCTTTCTGATGATACCGCTCTGATGATGTCTTCAGTCCATATAGAGGGAGAGCGTCCTACACTTCTGCGACTTGTACGCGGCCTCCGCTCCAAGACTTTTCTCCCCCATCGGTCGTCACTGATACGACAGATATGGCCGGCACACTGTCACTTCAGCTTGCAGATTTTGGGAGCTACGTCGACAACTTTAGTTCGCCGTTGAATTTCTTCGTTCCAGATATTGCCCTTAGCGAAACGCCAAGCACAGCTCTCTACATTGCTCGCTGTGCGACTTTGAATCGGTGGACCAGCCCGATGATCAGGTGCCATGTCTTTGGGCCGTAAGTTACAAAGCAACCCCTCAACGGGTTCCCGCCTTATCGTGGCGGAGGGGCTTAGTAACCGTGGACCGACACACGGTGAAGCGAAATGGAACCCACCCGGTTCCTCCAGATTCGAGCATCGGTTGGATAACTGGAGCTCACCGGAGCGGCCAGGGGCTGATGTGCCGGCTTTATGCTGCCCTTTACGGCCGGCTGCAGGGGCGGTTTCATACTGCCCCCTGCAGCCGAGGTGGAGTCGCGGAAAGACTATCCTCTGCGACTAATTGGTGTCGCACCGGCGATGTGGCGGCGGTGGGGCCGCGGGGGTAGAGGAGTGTCGGTATTACGACGCGTCGTTCTCTCTATTCTCCGCGGCCGTTAACTTTTTAAATCTTTCCGACGCGGGGAGCCGGAGAGGCTTTCTCCCGTGGCTCCCATGGCCTCTGAGCGACTGAAGGAGGCCGAGGACGGGGGTGCGCTACATGTTCCGGTGCGCGCTGGACAGGGAGGGGTCATCCCTCCCTCCCGCGGTGGGGCTGCGAAAGCGGCCAGCGGCGGCAGGGTCGCGGTTGTGAGCGAAAGCGTTCCCGTGACCCTGCCATCAGGCGACGAGGCGGAACATCGTAGGTGTTTTAGTCGGTGCAAGTCCGACATAACCCGTCCTTGCCCCCGCGAGGACGAGTACGCGTAGGCATAGCCCCCACGTAAAACTCAAAATAAAAAAGTTACAAAGCAAACTCAGCGCAAATGGAGTCGTTATTAAAACAGATGTCAGAATCGTAATGTATCTTTAGTATGTGTATATATAATTTTCCTTTTAACGTAGTATGCTTGGTACGCAATTATCATAACTAGATACATATTCTAGATATACAATATATATCTATATATGTATTTATGTCGGCAATGTCATTGTTTTATTATTCTTTGTTCACAATACATATAGTAGTTTCGATTTCAAAACTTATGAAGCAATCAGAAACAACTTTCTCAATTTTAAAATAATCAGATACTCTTTGATAAAACCAGTCAAAATCGGGAGTTCGTTGGTTGAAATAATGATGATGATGATGGTAAAATATCTAAATCTTTATATATAATAGGACATAAATATTATTATTTACTTTTCTATGACATTTCTTATTTGACATTATCTACTATATAAATTTGAATAAGTAATTATAACAGATTTCTATTCATATGGACGGGATTTGGGCTATACCTCACCAAGCGGGCCCAATGCGGGTAGATGGGAGCCATAGCCTCGTTTGTTGGCTTAAATCCCTCCTATATGAACTCTTACAAACGGCTGCCTCTATTGTCCGGCGGTACCGAAGGTCATGCCGATTGTAAGGGCGCTGGAAGCCTCTGGATGCGGGCAGCGCAACACGATAGACATGAAAATATTTGGGGTGTGGTCCAGTAGTGGACGTCTATCGGCTGATTGATTATTTATTGATTGAGTTTGTTCATCATTATCATTTAGTTCCATCTTCAAATTTGGAGTAGTAGTTTGAAGCAACTATTTTCTGCTGACGGTATTACATAGACAATAACTCATAGGATCTAAGCCAACCTCACCTGCTATGAAGCCCCACTCGATCGTGTGAAAATCTTTGGGAGAGGACCATATCCAGCAGTGGACGTCCATTGGCTGATGATGATGATGATGTAGTAAAGCTGATCTCTTCGTTTATAATATAAAACAGGTTAACTTTATGGGACACACGACTATAAAGCAAATGACTACTGACACGCAGTCATCAGTTCGCGCATCATCTCTAAAAGGATGTTTGTAATTTAATGCGAGGTTCAATTGTCAATTAATATGAAAATGAGGTCTACCGAAAGGCCAGGTTACAACATGGTGACGTATGACGTTGGTACGTGGTACCTTACCGCGTAGGTCTCCCGGTTGCGAATCGTAGGTTTAGTGATTAGAGCTTTATTTAGAAAAGTTAACAAAGGATATTGACGTAACAAATTTTTTTTTATTTTTATATAGATTATATAAATAGAGAATAATGATCTTGTTATCACAGTAATAAGAATGTCTACAATATGTTATTATTACTATTTATTAACTATTATAATACAAACACAAAGTAATGGCGATGAGAAGTCTATTGTCAATAGAGCTAAACCGGATTGTGGTCGTCGCTTTAGAAATAAGAGGTTAAGTCTCGTTACCCCAGTAATTTTACGAGCTATATCGCCCTCCAAACCGGAACACAGTAATGTTTACACTACTGTTTACAGCACATTCAAAATATAAAACCAGGTAGATACCATCCATTAACACTCCAATTAATTTGGTACTGAATCAGTTATTTATTTCTGAAGATCATTTCACTGCTCCTGTTCTGAATCTGATCGTCCAAAATCTGTCGATTGCAGGTTCCAATCCTGGTGTAGCGTTCAGGCCCAGGCCGGCGGACGGTGTGCTGGTTAAGATCACTGACGAGGACACCAGCAACATATATGTTAGAGAACTTAAAGAGTTCTTGAGACGTAAGTTGTATGACTTCTACAAGATACCAACTCAGGTTTCTCATCTTCTTTATTTATGATATAGAGGAGCAGATTAGGTGGTGGTAAGTGACAACATATACCTATAACGATGTTTTATTTATGTATTAATTACTAATTTTGTTGGATTTGAAGCCGTTGTTCGTTCTTGTCGCTTTAATAGCAGTAATTGGTAATAAAGACTGTTGCTATCCGATAAATATCCTTCACTCTTCCATTTTAAGAGTAAAGACCCAGCTGTGGGAACATTGAGAGACATTATGGACAAATTATACTTTGTTAATCTAGATCAGAGTTCCCCAAACTTTTTTGTCTCGTAGACCCCTTGCCATGTTTTTCCGTGTTGGGTAGACCCCCTACTTACCTGATATTGATTTCCTGTAAATTTCTAACTGTAGTGAAGTTTAGTGTTAAAAACTTAAAGTAAAAACACATGTTAATTTATACATTTATTAATTGAATTTAAATTAAAACTACTCAAAATAAAATTTTGTATCTGTTATGTAAAATATACGTAACATTAAATAAACTATAAATAAAATAACAAAAGTAAGGGGGCGAAGCTCTGAGCTCTGAGACTGCGACCCTCAGCTTTTTACAAGTTCAAAACGTGTTGCGACCACAAAGCGAATACCGACAACCGACAACCGACAACCGACAACCGACAACCAACATCCTACAACTTACACAATTTTATAAATATATATAATAATTTTTTTACTTCATAGCTACTTTTATAAATAATGTATATGTTTGGATATTATAAGATAGTATGATGTAAGTAAATAGGTACTATCAGTGTATGTGTCGAGATCCACTATCGTGGACCCCCATTTTCATTTCATGGACCCCCAAATTTTTTTTCGCCGACGTAGACCCCTTGCAGGTTGTTACAGACCCCTAGGGGTCGATATAGACCACTTTGGGGACCACTGATCTAGATTCTTTACAAGTCAAACTATATGTAAATGTTTAAGATAGCTTCGTTTTTGACAGCGTACCAAAACAATAATTGGTTCACCAAAAATTGGGGCTGCTCCAAGGCGGACAACTACGGGTTTCCGGACTCGCCGTGCTTCTTCATCAAGCTGAACAAGGTAGCTGGTTAGTGGACGGAGGTTTAAATGTTTTTTTTTTTTCATTTAACAAATTATGTTCGCGGAAAAGACCAAACAGACTGCGTTGTGGTTTTATCCTCGTCCAATTCTTTCTAAAATTTTGTCTTTCATCTACTTTGGAAATGAACTATTGTTTTCCGCTCCTCAATTTTTTTATTTTACCATGTCACAAAAATAACAGTCGATCTTATTAATTTGTATCATCACCATCAACATCAACCAATTAAACATTACCAATTTCCCTCTCACTCTTATACGCCTCTTTGTAGACCTCTTCTCTTGATCTTTATAATTTAGTTTTTCCTGAATATGCTGACATTTACAGTTTTCCTTGCGAACAGATATACGGCTGGAAGCCTGATTTCTACGCGAAGAATGCATTGCCTGCCGACATGGGCAGTCAGCTGGTCGACTACATATCCACTCTTCAGTCTTTTGAGGTAAGCTGACATTGAACATACTTTTCAAACACGCCCTCACAGATGCGTAAAAATCTACTGATCTTACTACATTCTTACCTAAGATTGGGAACCAGGAGATTCATATTATAGGGAATCTAGTTTACACTTCAGCTTCCAGATATGGTTTATTTATGGTACAATTTAAGGTTTAAACCATTGTTATAATATTTGTGACAAAGCTTAAGCAGTCCATTTAATGTTACTATAGCCGGTACTCCGGATTTTCTGCCACAAGATCATTTATTCACTGCTCTGCTCAAATGCTGGTGCCGGGATTGACCACGTACATTAAAATAATATTAATTGAAAGAAGAAGGGTTGAAAATTTTTTAAAAATGTTAAAAAGGAAAAGGGCCAGGGTGGTCTGGGCTCTAGTTAACTTCATACTATTCTCATAGGCTCTGCGATGGAGAACGCTTTGAGCCATAGCCTATAAAATTTTCCTTAAGGCGGTTTTTATTAATCGGTTAATGTTTCAGAAGCATCAGATCTGGATCTCCTGCTGGGAGGAAAAGTCAAACAACACTAAGATAGAGTATCCCTGGGGAATGGGGTTACCGGGTAGTTTCTACCCGTTCCTCAACGAGGATGGATACATTAGCCCACTGCTTCCCGTTAAATTGACACCAACCGGTAACTAATACAATTTGTTTTTAATTTTCGCAACGAAAACTCAAGGTTAATAAAAGTTAATAAAACTCCTGGAGTAGTCGAAGGTTTTGTATTTATAAACTCTGGGTAGCCAATAATTTATTTTATCCGACGAAGCGACGATTAAAACGTTCACCTGATGATAAATGATACACCTGCCCATAACAGTAATGGGCTAGTCGGGATGAAACACTGCACCACATAGCACACATTGTCTTGAGATATAGGATGTCTCGTTAGCATCATTTTTTGAAAAAAAATTTCAGTAAGAAACGAAACTTCTGTGGTGCGATGTCGAGCGTGGGCGAAGAACATTAAGTACAACAAGAGTTTGAAAGAGCCATCCGGATACACCCGGATACAACTGCGGCTCTCAGATGACACAGCAGCGCCCGATACTCAATAACCGTTCGGATACTTTAGTAGACTTTAAGTTGTTATTGTGTTGTGAATGCTGTGTCGAGTATCCGAACGTAATTGTATAATGTTTAAATGGAAGTCAAAATGGCGTCGTACCTATGTAAGATTAGATTACGTTTATTAATAGGTTTTTTGTGTTAAAAATCACAGTTATAGATTTAATTTCAATTTCATTCTGTTACAGAGAAGCAAGATTTTTAGTCACTTTTAATGATTCTATTGTAACATCTATTAAATATGCCTATTTAGAATTAATAATATATAAATCTGTAAATGTTTTATAATAACTTAGACCCCGGGCACATACAACTCCTGTACTCTAATTTCTGACAAGTAGCCTAAAGTACTACAATCCTAACAAAGAATCAATACTTCTTTTTTCATGACTAATGTCGAGGTATATTTTTTGGGGTCTAAGTGACCTAATTCCAAATAAAAATAAGTAATAAGTATAGATTAAATATATAGTGCTTATTCGTTGTCCCGCCTAAAACTTGCGCTATCTTAGATTGTTTCGTCTATAAAATGAGAAAAACGAGTGTTCGTGCACTTTGAGTTATTTAGTATTACATTATAATATATATATATATATATATATATATGTATACATATTTGTGTGTAGACTTAAAATTATAGAAATGTTTATTGTTAATTCAATCTAATGTATATCTCGAAATTAAATAATTTTACAGACTTGTATTGATGACGCCTTGTGTAATTTTAACTTACAAATGTTTTCACAGTAGATGGCGTTATAGTTAAAAAAAAATCGGTAATAAAAACAGAATCGGTCTTAAAAATATAGTTTCTATTATTCATAGGGTCTTTTCTTTTTTTTTAATTTAAGTGATTCAAGTACGTATAAGAGTTTTTGTGTTATGAAGTAATGCGTTTGTTTGGTGTGTTGGCTATGTTGTACTATCAAATAGCAATAGTAATCTCGGTCATAATATAATTGAAATAGCATAAGATGACAAGATGGCTAAAGAACGGACTCCTAATCCGATTGTTAATCTTCAGTTTGATATAAAGGCGTATGATGATGATGCCGAAAAAGGACTTCTGCACAGCATCAAATGAAATATAAAAAAACAGAAAATGAAACACAGATCGAATCACCAAACAGCTTAATAAAATATCTAACCTATTATTATATTAATTGAAATGCAAAATATAGCATTTTTCTTCATATTGCTTTGAGTGTTCTGCCTTTTAGTATTATAATAATTTACTATCATCATGAGGTCATAGACGTCGATCATATGTCTCCCACACGAATCTCCACACCGGACTGTCTTGTGCCATTCGTATTTGTTTCCCTCATCAAAACCTAGATTCTCTTTGTAGAAGCCTTTTAGGATTACATCGCGATCTCCCCATGAGGATTTTACTATATTTCTGACAGTAATAAAGTATAGGTTACTGTAACTATAGAAGTATAAATCTTTGCTTAAGATTTTACCTCTCTTTTAAAAAAATAGCTTAGAAAAATTCTAGATATCTGTATTTGACATAAGTAAATATCTTAGCGTTAAGTTCGCCAAACGTTTCACTGTCCAACATTTGATATATATATTACAAAATATTTCAAACGAAATGGCATTTGATCAAATGTTGGACAAACATTCATTGACCATTTCCTGATATTTGTACAAATGAATGTAGCTCAGTAAGATGGTTTGTAACCATGATGTGTGTGCCACAGTAAATAGCTAGTTGATGAATAAAGATTAAAATAAATCCACTTGTTTTCTTTTCTCTATGAAAGACGGATTATGAGAGGATGTGTTTACGCATCTCAGAACAGATGGAAATCTTTCTTTTCTTCCTCGGGCCCTTTTCCCAGCAATGTGGGTTCGGCACAGTACGTCCTCCTCTTCTATATCCCTTTATCAGCCGTCACATCTGAATTCACACTCTTCTCACACATGTCATCTTTCACACAATCCATCCACACTTTCTCCGGTGTTTCTCTACCCTTATAACGATCCACGTTCATTCTGATCACTTTCTTTGTTATATGTCCTTCATCCCTCCGCACTACAAGCCCGTACCACGCTAACCTCTTGCTCCTCAATTTCTGTCACTGGAGCAACTTACAGACTTTCTCTAATGTACTCATTCTTAATTTTATACATACTCATCACACCGCAAGTCCAACGCTGGAAATATTTATTAATAATACATATATATTATAATGGTGGTAGGTCTTTGTTGCTGGAGACCATCTAGATATGTACCACCGCAGCGCCTATTTCTGCTTCCAAACAGTAGTGTGCAAACATTACTGTGTTCCGGTTTGAACGGCCATGTAACTAGTATAATTACTGGTGTAACGAGCCTCAATATCTTATGTCTCAAGGCGTCGAGCGCAATGTGGTGCAGTGTATACCATTTTAACTAGCGCCACGTTGTTATGGGCAGGCGTGTCACTTACCATCAGGTGAACGTCATGCTCGTCTCGTCGCTTTAATGAAATAAAAAAAAACATAAGCTGATGTATATAATAACGTTTATTAATATTTGTGATAACGCCTCCAGGGTCCATCATTATCACGATATCAGCTAATTGATGTCCACAGTTGCCTCTGGCTATCTTGAAGGATGTATTTCCAGTAATTTTATTTTGGGCATGTTGCTTGACAATCACAGTGATAGTTCTCTCTTTAGCCGCCTCTTGCGATACACCATGTTTCACCACGTTTGGACCTGATTGTTACAGGTACGCGATACCGTGTGGTGATATTGCTGCTCGTCTCGACGGATTTTCAATTTAAAAATCTGTTACTCCGGATCTCCCGCTACTGCCGTGTCCTATTAAATGGATCACAACATCAAGTGTTAGGTTTCAATCCAGTATATTTCTTCCGGTGTAAGTCAGTGTCAACTGAGGGAGGCTACATTTCCAATGGGCGAGCTGGTGTCGGGCGGACGGAGGGCTAATTGGTGCTGGGCGGGGCGGGTGTTGCCGGATGGCGCTGGATTTGGGCGGATGTCGACCATAGAGTTTGCAAGTAGACTGGTATCGTGATAGAAGTAGTTTGATTTGGTTATGGACTCCTTTGTAAGTTTGTTAAATGATGTAAAGGTTTATGTATATATGTATTATAAAATTAAATATCGATTATTAATATAAATCAGAATTTAAACAGATTTAGTCAAACATTACAATGTTTATAGATTTTTTTTTATTATACTTCCTTTTTTAACTACTTATGTAATTGTTAATTACGTATGTATACTTATATTGGATGTTAAACTGTGTAATACTAAAATACAATGTGAATAATCGTAGAGTACTCTGGTGGGGTAGGACTCTGTTGCTGGTGATAATCTAGGTACCACAGCAGTTATCATGGCAGCCGACAGTGTGGCAACGAGCATAATGTGTGTATGACATCCTAACTAGCAGTAACCATCTCTTACCATCAAGTTAACATCCCGCTCATCTGATAGCCTTGATGAATAAAAAAATGTAAACAAAGCATATACTAGAGTTTAAAAAATTATATTGACCAAAATTAGTTACGCTTTTAATCCATTAAAAATAGTCTTTTGTCTCTGGGAGGCTGTATGGGATTGGGCATTGATCGGTTCGCACCGGTACTTGTCGGGTCCGCGAGCGGCGCCTAGGCGTGGGCAGCGCGTCAGTGCAGCGAGCATCCCCGTGCAGGATGGGCGCCGACAAGCCCAACGGCCTGGTGAACTACTGCCGCCGCCCGCCCCAGCGGCCGCTGCTCCAGAAGATACAATACGCGATCTGGAATCCGGAGGAGCGGACCTTCTTGGGACGCACGGGCAAGAGATGGGGTATTTATATCAAGATTATTAAATAGCTTAATTATTTTATGTTATTATTTGTTTAAGAACTTTTTATTTACTAACTCTTCATCTACAAATGGCTAATGACAAACCCTAGGTCTCATTTTGTCATGATGTTGAGTGACAATGAGTACGAAGCTTGCTCCTGCAAACCAGCTCATCCAGAATATCCAATATCGAAATGCAGTTATGACAAAAATGAAGCGATAGCTTGTTAGAAATGTCGAAAAAGGATCACCACCATCCGAACTTCAACCAAGCGACTGCCGGAACCGAAATAAGTGTCGTGGTAAAGCAAACGGCTTAACCGCTGTATCGCAGCTTATTTCTGTTAATAAACCTTCGTGTAAAGATTTTCTTCTATTATTTAATAAATAATTGAACGACGGAGTTGAACCTATCAATGGTCTGATTAACAAAGTCAGGGTCAAAATATTACTCGTATTGGTTTTATTTGGGAAGCTCGTGGATGAGAGCAGCGCAGGATATCCACATGGATATCTTTGAGGGCAGGCCTATGTTCAGCAGTAGACATCAATAGGCTGATCATTGATTGCTTTCGTATCCTTTTAACAGGAGCTAAAAAACCATTAATTACAGATCCTTCCAGAGGAACTGTTATTGGTTAATTTTTTTGTGAAGTGCTGTAATTTCAGGTTTTTTTTTTGTTGGGAAAAATGTACCTAACAATTGGGACCGTACTTATTTGAAAAACATTTCAGTGCCCAGTGTGGGAAAATATTTATTAATATCCTGATGGTCCTGGTGGTATTTGCTATAAGATAATATTGTGCGAGGCAGAAAGGTGTTGATGGTGAGAGGGAGACCTGTCTTTTCTTTGAAGTTATTTCGTTTTTAGTCGCCTAGTGTAAAGTGTAGTGTGTTTCGGTGAAGAGGCAGGACGTGGAGACGCGAATTGTGGAGGTGATGCTTCCACCCAAAGTTAGAAATAATGATGAACAGAAATAATCTATTATAGATATAAAAGTCATCAACGTTAAAATTATATGTGACGGTAATAGTTTTATTGGAGATGTCGGTGACGTCACGAGCTGGATTTCACGTTCAGACATTTGATGAATGATAAACACGAGCCTGCGAGCGTGAAGCGAACTAACCGAGAGAAACTGGCATAGTTCACGTGGGTAGAACGTTTACGTTTGTTTACTGTTTATATATAACGTCTACGCGAAGGACAAACAGTTCACAATCTTCGATATTCATCTGTAAATCCATTTTATCTGTGGAAATATCTAAAAGAGCGTATGGGATATTAGCTTCATGTAGAAATTTTATGAAATCATCGTGCCTTTATGCAATTTCTTTAAATGCGGCGGTAGCCTCTACTACAAAAAGCGTCCATTCTTCTTCTTAAAGAGCTTCTCCATTGTTATTAATGAACCTTCAGTCATCCTCGTGACGTCCAACTTCTAGATGTTGGGCGTTAGATTTACCAATTGGTGTCTGTCATAAGCCGTGTGCAACAGTTACTCTACTCTGATGATTTCAGTCCATCCGTATCATGTCAATATGCTGCGGTTATTGGTTACTATCAAGTATTTAACTTGCATTAGTATTAATAAATTTTACTTACATCCTATTAAAAAACCATTGACTTATTTTGATGAATTTATAATTTTATTGCTAACATTTCACTGCATTTTGTGTTGATGATGATGTAGAACTTGATCATAAGACTCTGGTTCTAGCATGTTTATAACCGGAACATAGTATCAGTTTTCGGGCGATAGATTTTTAAAAAGATGATAACCAGCTAAACGAGTTTGAAGACTTTCCCACTATTGCATTTGAGTAACCCTGGAATTGGAAATCAAACGACCCGAATTACGAAGTGAACAAAATCACGGGTATACTACTACTGAATCAGAATATAATCGGAATAAATATAACATATGAATAAAACCGCATACATTCGAAATTGGATACTTAGCAAGTGATTCAAATGAGTCTACATAGCGGTTTATGTACTGAATTTCAAGTGGTAAGTTGGCAATATTAGAATTATTTGATGTAGTGAAGTTAGAGAGATGATACTAATAAGATGTTTGAAAGAGAAACGCCTGTGAACAATAAAATTGCAGTTTGGTACAAATATCAGAGAGCTCATACTTTAGTTGAACGTATCGCTCGGTATCTGAAGTATAGGCTAAAGAAGCAGAACGTTTTAAAGAAAATAGAAGGCTTAAATACTCAAGAATGGGCAAGTACGAAATTATAGAATAACATCAAGAAGGTAGTCGGTGGCAGCATACACTGTGCTATCAGTTTTAAAGTACATATACATCTTATAAACATGTTTAGGCCTCCTAGTTAGCCTTCTAGTTTTTCCCTGCCTGTTTTGCTTGCCGTAATATAGAATAAGACTTGAAATTTGCCACTTATATTCTCGTCCGGGGATAACCTACCGCCCCTCAGGTCCCTTCTCATTAACACCCTTCAATTCCCTTTGGGAAGGTATTCTATAAAATCTATTCTTTGGTCATTATCATCATCAGCCGATAGACGTCCACTGCTGGACATAGAGGCCACTCCCAAAGACCTCCACTCGAATCTGTTCTTTGCTGACCTTTAAATAGTAGAAGACCAATCTCAACCAAATTTCGAGTGTTTAGATCTAATAGTTTTGAAGATCTCTTGATAAGTCAAAGAATCAGTGGATATTTACTATATATATTATAATAATTCATTTGAGGCCTCATATATATCTAGTACTGACATATTCAAAGCATCCTATACCTAATTTCGTTGTCGGGGAACACATACACCTATTACAGATAGGTTCGTGGATCATATAGCTAGTAAAGATATATCGGAGACCACATCAAAGCTTCTCGTGGCTGTTCATCGTTGATCGTTGTGTGCGTAAGTGATATCGACGTTTTACGATCGCTAAGTAAACGTCAAATCGTATGAATCACGAAATCCGTACGCAGCCACTATTTTAAACATCGACCCGTTTCAGATACACTCCGACATATTGAAATATTGAACGCATTTAAAATTCATATTTCACAGACAATTCTAACTTTGCATCACAGTTAAAAGTATGAAAATAGTTTCATCATCATCATCATCGTCATCGGCCTTTGTTTATCCACTACTGGATATATCCAGCAGTGGATAAACAGAAGCTGATGACGATTGGCAGGCTTTGCCCAATGTCTTCCAACAAATGCGATACTCAGCTTCTTATAATAAAATCTAAAAAATATTAATTTGTATACAAACTTATTTGAGAACCTGTCGACATGTTATGAGAGAAAAATGAAGATGTGATTTTTTATCATTGGTTACTTCTTTACGATATGACAGAACGAGCATGACGTTCACCAGATATTAAGTGGAATGTCTATCTCTAAAAACGCGGCGCTAGTTACGATGATATACACTGCATCGTATTATGTTCCTCGTCTTGAGACGTAACATGTAGTTTCGGTACCTCAATACCTTCAATAGCTACAACGCCCTTCAAACCGAACCACAGTAACGTTTACACACTACTGTTTGAAGGGAAAAATTGGAATTACGGTGGTAACTACTGATTAGGTCTCCAATAACAGAGACACGGTTGTCGACCATCTTACGTCTTAAAGGGATGAGCATAATATGGTGCAGTGTATATCATATACATACTTATTGGTGCCACATTATTATATTAATACGTTTAATACATTTAGTACTTCATATTAAAAGTCTTTGTCATTTTTTTTTAATAACTATATATACATATGATGATGTATATTCTATTTAATAATATATGTACTATATTTATATTAATATTAATATTTATTTATTATACAAAGTGTATCAAATATAAGCATTTTTTTTATGTAAACACAAACAATTTTAACAAGATTTTCCGATTCCATCACTAATCATTGTCGGTAAACGTCTACACCGGACATCACTAGCCATCGAAAATGAATGGCTGCCGCGATGATTATCAGTTGACGACAGTTTAAACGCTGGTTACGTGTCCACTTCACTTGGGTTAACGTGTTAACCCAAGTGAAGTGGAGTATTTGTGTGAAATTATACCAGCTGTCGGACTCTAATCACGCATCAAACAGGTTATTATTTTGGACACTTATCACTTTTATAGAAGGACATATAGGTGGTCATATTACATGAATATAGTTTTATATAATTTTATACCTTACATTTAGGGTTGATAGGGGGTCTTATAAAGAAGACGATGAGAGAGGAGAGAAATATATAACAATATAATACAAATTCTCTTTTAAAGCAACATATATATATTTAAACCCTTTATAATTAAGACAAAAGCTGTCCGCTTAAAAAATTCTTACACCGGAAAGAGAAGAAGATATTTTTACTGTACTTTGTTGAAATGGATGGAATAGAGGATTTGGGCAAAATGAGGAAAATCCCTATTAAGAGGAAGAGGGATCCTCATAATGTCTACTTATATGCTATGGAATATTCAGATAATGTAAATAATCATGATATTTTCTTCTCCAAAGCAATCTAACCCTGTACCGGATCCTTTTGAGTAGATAATATTGTTCCAACCTTTTGCAAATATCCCACGTTATTATTACTAGTAAAATTACTAGTAAAAATTACTATTACTAGTATTATGTTTAATGTATATTTTATAATTTGTATTAATAGTTTTTAAATGGTTAAACCGATTTTGATATATTTATTATACGAAGTGACGTGATGAACAGGGCGTTATCACCGTATATATGCGTGCCCATGACATGGTGGCGCTACTTAGGATGGTATACACCGCACCCATGCGCTCGTCGCCTTGAGATATAAGATCCCCGTTATCCCAGTAATTACACTAACTACAGCACCCTTCAAAGCAGAATAGAGTAATGATTGCACAGTAGTGTCTGTCCGCTGCAACAGGCGCTGCGGTGGTACCTTACTAGACGGTCTCCGGCAACAGAGACCTACCACCAGTAAATTTATTATCCACGAGTATTTAGTAGTTATTTACGAAAATGTAGTAGTTATTTTAGTACTTATTTACGAGTTGCAAGTCAAAGGAGTTTGTTGTAGTTCGATTATAATTTGCGAGACGAACAAGACGTTTACCTCATGAACAGCGTGGCGCTTTTTAGGATGATGTACAGCATCACAGCGTGCCCTTTGTTGGCACACGATATCGTATCGTTACCTTAGTAATTTCACTAGTTACAGCACCCTTTAAATCGGACCACAGTAATTGCAAACTGTTTGGTAGGAACAGACGCTGCGATGGTACTTACGTAGACGGTCTCCGGCAAGAGAGACGTAAAAAGTTTAACGTTTCAATTTTGACTATACAAAGTCGTTCTGTCGTTTCGTACTATATTGATAATATTCTTGATACAACCGCGACCTCGCCAGCTAGGGCCTGGCACCAACAGAAATAGCGGCTCCTGCGCAGCCGGCCACGGAATGTTTACCCTCGCGCCGTAACCGCCGCCGAAGCGCAGTGCATACGCTGTTATTATTAGTGCGGGAGTTGGACGTGGGTTACATGTGAACTTACATGTAGCTCGTGATATGTTTATGGCTGTGCCAAATGTGGGGATATCCGAGACACAAGTTGACCCACTTTTGGAGATCAATAGTTGATCAATTAGTAGTAACAACTGTAGCGGAGTTGAGGAGTTGCAGTAGTAAATAAGATAAATACTATTTAAAGAGTTCAAAATCACATTCTTTCTCAACTTGACAATCATTGTTTTTTTTGACATTAAAACGGTTTGCACGCTACAGATACTGGTGGTAGGACTATGTTGCCATCATCATTTGAAATTTAGTAAAGTTTATCTTATATTAACCCCCAAGTGTTCTCTTGTAATAATGTATTTATAATTACATCCGTTAAGACAGGGAACAAAGTAAATCATTGGTTGCAGGCCTTTGTTGCAGAAGACCGTCTAGGTACCACCGCAACGCCTATTGCAGCCGACAAACATTACTGTGTTCCGGTTTCAAGCGCGCTGTAGCTAGTGTAAATCATTCTAACTAGCGCCACGTTTTATAGACGGGCGTATCACTTAACATCAGGTGAACGTCCCGCTGGTCTCGTCACTTTTTTGAACAAAAGAAAAGATGTATCTCAACATATTCAGTGCTTCTCTTCTTCCTCTTCTTAATTTTATAATTATTCATAATACAATGATTCAAAGTAATAAAAAAAAAATTGGAGCTCACACGCTCGGTTAGTTAAAGGTAAATTTTGTTTCTAGTCTTTTGTAAAAGAATGACATGAATACACCGTGGAAGTGGTAAACAGAGAAAGCGTTTGTGTGATATTTCCGTTATGATTTAATTAGAAAAAAATAAAAGCCCCGCCCACAAAAAAAAGAGTATAAAAAAAGTAATAGAGAAGAACGGAAGAGCTAAGAAGGATAGCACAAAGAGGAGACGAAGAATAGGGAAACTCTAAAGGAACGCGCTTTATTTGATTTTAGTACAACTTAAACCAATATTGTTATGGTTTCTTTTTCATTACACTCTCGTTTCTAGAAACCCGACGACGACGACGACGGTGGTACACAATGTGCAGAAGAAGACTCAGAGATAGATCTTAGATATGGCGGAAGGTCTGTCAAGGTATATCGTGCATGCGACTGATGATGATGATGTCAGCGAAATGGATAATGAAAAGAAGAAAATTTGTCACAGCTACCATATAGGATATATATTTAGGAAGAGTGAGAGAGAACTCTTGCTTTTATACGTTTAGCAACAGATGATTGGGTGTTTGGAATATATTTCTTTGCTTTAACCATTAGGGGAAAATGTGACAAGTTGCCGCATTCATCAGAGTACTGCAAACAATATATGTGTCCCCGCGTCCGATGTTTGTCCTATTAGCAAACATTTGACATGTGACCTGCACTACCTTCGTTTGCCCGTGGCGACGGTTTGCAAATACAATTACAGCGGTCGACTCTGATCTATGATCACCGAGTCTCTAAAGTCACCATTCTATACAACGTAAATCATCATCAAACAAAATTATTTACACGTTAATCACAACTAGATTTTACGGTTTCTATAAATCTATTTCCATCAAGCATAATTTGAGAGTTTATTTAAATTAAAGAACATCTTAATTTAAATAACATGGACTATACCACCAGCTTGGGATCCCATTGTTAATAAAGTTAAATTAATCAATCACCAAGCACCGCGATAGAAGGCGTCAAGACAAAGAGAGCTCATTCTGCGTAGATCGGACTGTAATCAATAATTAAAAAAAATGGTATTCCGTGATGATTAAGGTCTGGTCATTTATCAGCTCGTTCCTCCCGTCACCATGACTGTTTTAGATCAATCGAAACGTTGGTGAACATTTAAATATACGCGATCGAAATTTGCAAAATTTATTCCTGTTGAATCATCACACAGATTATATATCAAATGTTCAACGGTAATTTTATTTATATTGTCTATGGTACAAGAACTTCGTATCTACATGATCTCTGTGTTCTGTTACTTCAATAAAAAATATCCATTAAATTTCCCGATCGACGTCACCTCGTAAAAGTAAATGGAGCAACCGACTTTAGGACTTAACAACCGGTTTTATGTATTCACAGCGTTTGTACTTACTTCAAGAGATGTTTATTGTTCAGGTATAAAACATCGATCTCTCTCTGGGGCCGGTACCTCGTGTCTGAGGATCGTGGTCAGCACTAGGATTTTTCCTCTAGGAGGTTACTCTTACGACAGTAATGAAGTTGGGAGACGACATATATTTTAAACAATTTGTAGTAAATTATTGAATATCATAAATATCCATCGTCCAAAACCGTTGATGGTACGGATATGAATTAATATAAAGCTTTGATGTAAAGGTGTAATAAATGGCTAATTCAAAATGATTTTAAAAAGATCATCACGATCATGTTCGATATCTAGTGACCGAAAGCACATCACATCGTCATACTTACATGTAGATCTTGTAACAAGCAAAAAAGTAGAAGTGAATAATTAAGATCCTTTCCAGCGTGTTGGATAAATGCTATTGATTCTTCTTGTAACAAAACTGATCTACTCCCATCAGTGGGTACAATAAGTGGGCCGTTTAAATAATTAAACAATGAGATATTAACAGAACTGTCAATGATTTATTTATTTGAATACTTATGAAAACCTTTGAAGGATGCACATCCAATGTATTCTTCGAGTGTTAGAACATGATTATATTTTCAATGTTCATCTATCGATATAAAGGAATACCGCGACGGTGTACCCCTAACGCGTGGAGGGTGGGGGTGACGCCGCCCAGCGCCTGTTCCAACAATGACGCACCTTAGGAGAGGCTTCGCTGACAGCAATAATGAAATTGCTCCATTCACTTTGCCAGCGGCCTCTACTTGTTGATCCAATTATCGTTCAAAGCGGAAAATTACTGGCGAGTGCTTGTTTTTTTAATGGTAATGAAGGTAACCTTATACCACGAAGTGATGATACGATCTCGACGGCCGACGGTCACCTGACGGTACGGATGGTAACCTTTGCTCATAAAAACGTGGCGTAGACATTAGTGATGGTACATACTATAAATCGATTGTCTGAAGATCAGAATAGCTTCCCACAAAACATCAGGTTCATGATGATGATTAATTGGCAGTAGACTCATAACAGTGAAGAGCGATGTGGTGCGGTGTAAATATCTTCACTTGGTGTAAAGAGTTGTACTCCTCTAAATTTGAAACGTACATGGTTTTGAGTGATTTTAAAAGCTTCAGGCTCATAGTACAGTCAGCGTCTGATTCTTATTCACCATTTTTGAATAAACAACAGATATTCATGATTTGATGATTGAGATGATTAATACCATGATGAAGATTAGATCTTTCTTTCAATGATGAATCAACATTAAAAGTAAAATCTAATCTTTGATATTCATTACAATCTCACCCTGAAGATATGGTGTATTCGTATCTTTTTTTCCTATTATTAATAGTCTAATGCTCGATCACGATCTCACCTGATGGTAAGTGGAGATGTAATCAAGGTGGTAAAGCGCAATGGTCTAGAAGAACGCTGCTCACTGCTCCCTTGAAGTGTAGGTCACAAAGAAAGCAGAAGCTACTCCTTCTCTAGAATTGATCCAATGTTCTATAGTTTTTAGGACATTCAAAGGGTAAGATGGCGTTGAGGATATTCTATCTCAAGAAAAGGAATATTCGTATGATATTAATATTAAAAGTCTGTCTTCCTTTTCAGTTTTCTCATCTAAAAAAGAATAATTTTGATTATATTTACAGAATCTTAAAAAAAAGGAAATTTCTGTTATTTTACGAAATGAACGCTCGAAGAAAGGTGGGAACGTTGTTCCGGGAAACCAATCGATAGGTTCTAGGGTAGATAATAATAGATGAATAAAATATAGGGGTTATTGTACTGTTTATTACGAAAGAGAAACTTATCCTAAACATAAAGAAGAATACTTCAATTAAATTGTAATTAATCCTTCTTTCTAGGTGTAATTGGCCTGATCTATTTGGTGATGTACATTTGCATCATCATCTTCTTCTCCATCTGCATGTGCGGGCTGCTCGCGACAATGGATGATAAAATACCTTACTTCACACTGGCTGACTCCATCATTGGTATGTAGTTTTAGTAGTCAATCTATGTTAAATGCGTTTAAGTCTATGCAAAATTTGCTAATAGCTACAAACAATTTCTAGATTAATGGCAATTCTAGTCATATAGATATTACTTGAAGTTATGTATACAGGAGAAACTGTTTTAATATTTTTTGCCAAGTTTCGTGAGTACGGCTGGTGCAGGGAAGCTTATACGCTTAAGGAGTAACATGAGATATCTTCAACAATTCCAGGAGATAACCCAGGCATGGGCCACAGACCGCTGATATACGAGGAGGGTGCCCTGATCTGGTACAACGCGGCCAACGCTACGCAGTACCGCAAGTACGTCGCGAACATCGAGGAGTTCCTCGCGCGTGAGTGTACCGGATACGTTTTATTGCACAGTATTTTTACGACTCCATGCAAATGTATGTGCGGAACCATATCGAAGTGCATGGACCTATAACTCTGTTAGTTTGAGGTCAGGTGTAGTATTTACAGACCGAGTGGAAGTAGTTCCTTTGCATCATGAATATTTTCCGTGCGACGAGCAAAAACATCAGCTGATGGTTATTTATCGGCTTGTCCACAATAATTTGGTTGTGGTATGTATCATGTTTCTAAGTTATATTTTGTCAAGCATAATCTACATAATGACTAAGTTTACTCTAAGTAAAAGAGATCTTAGTTTTAAGTACAATAATAGAGTTAAAGTAAAAACTTAATTTTAATTAATAAACTTAATTAGTCAATTGATAAATAACTAGTTTTGCCAATTATAATGCCATATACCATATTTACATAAGCAGGATACTAAATTCATATTATATTGTCCAGCTTATGAGAACAAATCTCTGTTGGTGACGAGGGGTGAGAACCAGAGGGAGTGCGGCGATATGAAGCCGCCGAGGGCGGAGGTCTGCGCGTTCAACACCAGCTTGCTCGGAGACTGCTCGAAGGAGAACGGATACGGATACCCAACCAAAACACCTTGCCTGATCATCAAGCTGAACAAGGTGATGGAGGGTGCAACAGAAAAAAAGCTTAATTTTTTGTTTGTTAGTAATAGCTGTAGCAAGATTCATTACCACCAGATTATATAACAACGAATGAGCAGGAACATCCTGATCGTGGTCCTGATGGTACGTGACCTTCTGACCATTACGATGAGGTCATGGTTACAACCTTAAACCTTACTATGCCAGGTCTCGGTCTATCTTCAATTCTAAATATCTACCCTTACAATGGGTCCATAGTAACATTTGCACACTACTAGACAGGGACGGGCGAAATATGGTGGACTGATCACCAACCCTCGCTAGTCGGAGAGGCACCTAAAGAAGAATAAGACAGCGGCGGAAGTAGACGCTGCGTGGTTAACCACAAGGTTGCAAGTACAGCTACTGTCAGAAATGTAGTTCTATTAAAATTGAAATGTGTTTCAGATTTTCGATTGGAACCCAAGTTTCTACGAGGATCCGGACAAGCTACCACCGGAAATGCCTCCCGACATTCGAAGATACATCAACACAACCAGAACGCTACAGGAAGTGAGTTTAATAATACATTTATGAACATAGCTAAGCATTGACATGTCGAATTCTAGAGATGTGTTCTGTCAAGGAATCTAAAGTGCAATATCATCAGGTGAATGTTCAGGACTACTTGTTCATTCCTTTGTTGCAGCGTCGCAAGGTGTGGGTCTCGTGTGCGGGCGAGCGGCCGGCGGACGTAGAAGCATTGGGCCCGCTCAAATACTGGCCCTACCCCGGCCTGCCGGAGACCTACTTCCCGTACGATAACACGCCGGGCTACCTCAGCCCGCTGGTCGCCGTACAGCTTCTGAAGCCCACCCGTGAGTTGATACAGATTAAAACAATCTAATACGGTACATGAACCATGTCCAGCGGTAGACATCTGTCGGCTGACAATGACGATGATGACGATGAATACGGCACGTAATAGTAAGATAATTTAGGAGACATTAGCTAATGCAAGAGTAAACAATTCCTTGAATGTTTGAAAGATCTTATTGATTATATTTTGAGGAGATTGGATGGGTCCACTACTTAATGGATTCCCAAGGTTGATGGGAAAACGTGCATCTGGTAGACAGCGGAAGAAATGATGTAAAAGAGTGGATCGGGTTTAAACATCATCCGTTAAAAAGAATAGCTGAGGATCGGAATTGGTTTTCTCAATCTGATCACCAAACTTTAGTTTGAAGAGGGCATCTGATGATGATGATGACTACTGTATCACAGAAATGTATTGATTGCAAGAAAATTTATCTGTAATAGACTGTATGTCATGATCTTATGAACTTCAAGATTAACAGTCAGTTCATCTTATATCAGATGATCAATAATAATAATCAATCTTTACATGAGTTTTTATTAATTATAAATCTATATATAAAATGATACAGTAAAGTATCGGTTCAAATGATGATGATGATGATGAAACAGATAAAGTCTTGGATCATGATATCGAGGTTAAGATTTAATGTGTACAGGAGATCAGAGATTTAGGATTATAGATCTTTCCTTCATGGATTCTAAAATATATAAATATAAAGCTAATAATATTTTTTATCAAACACTTAATATTTAGTGTCGATTGATGGGGTTTTGTGGACCACACAAAATTAGTAGCATTCAGCTGATGTGATAGAGGACGGGAGATGATAGAAATAGAATTAAACATTCCCAAATGTAATCGGGGTGTAAGGAGTCCCGCAGAACAACTCACGGGAACCAAGCCAACCTCATCTGCTCGTGGTGCACCTTGCTAATCAACAAACGAGGTTCTGGCTCCCATCGACCCGCATTGGCCCAGTGAGGTGGGTAATAGCCCAAATTACCCCATATGAACCCCTACAAACGTGGAGATCTTTGGAGGAGGGGGCCAACGTCCAGCAGTGGACGTCTATCGGCTGATGATGATAATGAAATGTAAGTTACTTCTCTACCGCAGTGCATCAGATCATCAACATCCGGTGCCGTGCGTGGGCGCGCAACATTCGCTACACGGAGAGTCTCAAGGAGCGGCTCGGCTCCACCCACCTGGAGCTCATGATCGATTGAAGACCTGCTTGAAAGGGATCCAGCAGTTGTCCTAATCTAAATCACGGACACTTGATGTTAAATGTATATGTTCACTTATAGCTTGTCCGCAATACCACATAACATGTGGTGAAGGTATTCACATCACAGGTTAAGAGAGGTTAAGGTGGTGAAAGGACTCCATACCGTATCTAAAGTATATTCCTTCAGAAATTAATTATAGTACTTTTTATTTCTTTTAAAGGAGACGTTCACTTGATGGTGAGTGATCAGCATTATCCGTAAATATATAACATATCGATATTAAGTTACACAGTAGATTCACATCGCGTGGATCTCATCACCAGTGTTGTCTCCAAACTGGAATCCAGTAATGTTAACTTGATTTTTTTTAAATAAATATTTGTCACTTATTGTGCCTTATACATAGTGTTCATGTCATCTGAAATGATGATGATGAAATGTAAGATGTCACACATTTCGCAGTGATGTGCCTTAATGTATCAGTAGTGAGATAACTTCGATGTATACTAAATTAATAATTATTAATGAACGTACTTAGCTGCGATTTGGCGCAACGGTGTGATCATCCAGTCACTGCCAGCGTGCTGTCCAGGGTCGAACACTCGCACGGTACAGAGTCTGTGTGATATTTGTCTCGCTGAATATATGTCTTGTTGTATATATATGTAAAATTCCTCGCAATGTATGTAATATGTGTGAGCAAGTGTTTTTTTTTCAATTTAACATTATTGTATCTGTTCCTACGCTGTATCACGTACTAGCTGTTCCACGTCTGCTTTTTCGGCCGTTATAGAGAATTAAATTTGAAATTTGGGCTTGTTATATGTCAGAAATATTTCCATCTTCCGGACCCTTACCCGTTATTAAAACCCCCACAACTACGTTAGGGTAAGGAGTTTTTTAAAGTCCATTCTTAGCTAACCTTTAAATGGCAGAAAGAGTATTTCTAGGAAATTTTGAGTGTTTACGTTTTATAGTTTCAGAAATCTCATGATAACTCCATGAATCACTGGATATCTCATATATACAAGAATGTGTGTGTGTAGATAACGAAATAGTTATATTAATTAAAAATATTTTACTTTTTATATAAGCTATAGGGATGATATACTAGGTTTCAAAACTAGGTAATTGCTTCAAAGTGCGCGCATCACATGCAAAATATTTTAAAGTATTTATCAATTTAAAATTTTATTAATATAATAACTAAATGACTAAGGAATACTTTAAAGTATTAAAAGTACTTTATAATATACGACCAGTTGCGTGAGATTATGTATCGCGTACTTTTTACTATGCTTGTACTGTTTACCAGTTAAGAGTAATCTGAATTAGTTAAATTTATCAACGAAGACCGAGAAAATCAAGGTACAGTTACTGATAAAGTATTTTCGTTTTATACTTTTAATATTACTCTCCAATCTTTATATCATTAGCATAAAATTGTATTTTCCATTTTAGATGCAGTATTTGAAATACTTCATAGTATTTGAAATCCTAGTTTCTAGACCTAGTATTTAATAAAGTCCCAAGAAAGTTTATTACTATGAAAATATTATATTAGAGATACGTTTCTATTTTAATAAAAGATATATATGAGATGCAAATACGAAGTGTATTTTTAGATGTTTTTTTTTCATTATTTATTGTGTAATACGTTATATGGGTGTTAGTTGATGAATTGTATGTTTACACAACGCTTAGATGTTATTTGTAATAAATTTATTTAAAAGGAACAAACATTTTTTCATGACAATAGCCTCTTGAATGAAATTAGTATATATTTAGCTTCAAATATCCACAAGTTTAACATCCAAACTGCTAAGAAATAGAAGTAATAAATGATAGAAAGAGTCGCAGACAAAAGTTCCAGCGGCTGCTCGTGTCGATATTTACTACTGGAGACTTGTGGCTTCATCAATTTTGAAAAGGCGATTAAACGAAAGACTAAATTTCATTCAATCCATCTCAGTCTAACAGTGGATTTAAATATATGCCTTTTATCATTTAAGGGATGATTATACATTATTATGATGTATGAGAGGATGTTGAAATGAGCGAAGGCTACATCGACAAGGAGAAAACATAATAAAGTGAATGTGTTAACAACTATTCTAGGTTTAAGTACTTCTTACCTTCACTTGAAATAACTTTTAAGTTCTGTATAATGTACCTGTATGAATTAAAGGATTTGAGAGAAAAATATTTGAGATTATTGGCATCTATATAGAAGTTTTGGATGAAGATAAGATGGAAATCTATGTAAGAAGATTGGGGATAAAGTGAGTAACATAGTCTGAAATTCTCAACAAAGCTTTAATAAATACATAACACTAACTCTATCAGAACTTTTATATATATTGATTGCTTAATGATATAGTTTGTTAAGTTTGATATTTTTTTTATGTCAAATTTGTGAAGGAACAATCAACAGAGCCACAAAATTTATTTAATAGTTGTTATAATGAAAAAAAAACTATATAAATTATAATATACAACAAAATGTATCTTTGGTTTATAACCAATTATGTTTATATTATCAACCTATATATATATATATAGGTTGATAATATATCAGATGTTACATATTGTATTTGAATAGTGCTGCATGACAGATGAAACGTAAGATACAAGAGTTTTAGTGGTTTTTTTTATTATAGTACTAAATTTTTTTTTATTTTTCATTCTAATATAATAACATATGTTATCATTTATACATCGTTTATTAAAATTTGCATCGATTTTAAATATTGTAGACAAAGTTCAAACGAGGTTGTCCTGTCCTGTGGATCTGTTGGTTCTCTTTAAACATTTTCATTGGATTTTTACATATCAATGGTAAGTTTTCCATATATATATATCATAATAATGGATAATATAATACATACATGTGTAAATTAATATTTATATGATAACAATCTCGTCAATTTGCTTGTTAAAGAAATGGCGAATGATTTTTCGTATTGCCTTTCGATTACAGTTTCATAGAAATCCGGTTTATATTTCTAGCTTTATGCTCTGGCAGGGCAGGGCTAGGCTTCTTGGTGCTGATGACTATTCGATCATAATCTCGATGTGAACGGAGCCCATGCCCTCGTGCCGGTCGTACACAATGTTGTGCGCCCACGCGCGGCACTCTATGTTGATTAACATCCCGGCTGCAACGAGAATTAAAGATGCTTCTAATTTATATTGATGATTAGTATCTGTAATATCTGATAACTTTCTTTTCTGTCATCTTAATTTCATCTAAACAATACAAATTTCATTAAAGATAATTTTAAACATCTTTGTCTGTCCGTTAGTCACTATTATGATTTATTACTAAAGGGGTAGGATTAATCTAAATATATAGATAAATAGATGGTATCAAAAAATAGAGAAAGATGTAAAAGGAGGTTTTACTACCCTTTTTAATAAATATTATTTGTTATTAAAATACTGTGGTATTTTTTTTAAAAAAAAGTGATTTCAGTACTGATTACACTCTTTTCTGAGTTTTGCACTCTTTTGCTTATCTATGATCAAAATTTGTCAACAGCATCTCGATGGAAATTGGTGTTATCGTTCTCATACAAAATAGCATTGAACACAGCATCACGCTGCGTCTAATGCTTTATTCTACGTTATCTCCGGGAAGAAATAGTAACGATAATTACTATTTATATAAAATAAATGATTGAATATACAATAAATTCTTACTCTTCGGTCTCTGTAAATGAACAGCTACGAGAGGGCTCAGGTATCCCTCCTGGTTCGTGTAAGGGAAGTAATAGCCGGGGAAGCCCCTGTACGGCATGTATTGGATAGGCCCGATGTTCTCACGATCCGCAGGATTTTCCCCTTGACACGACACCCACACCATGTTCAGCTGGAGAGAACGCAACTTTTACGTTTTGTAATGCATCATCTGAATAAAGGGAATGAATCTGAAGGTAGAAGTACATAGAACTGTGAAGATGATACGTATGATAAAGATGGTTCTGAAAGGAAAATTAATAAAACGACTGCTCCAAAAAGATAAGGATAGAATAAAGATAGGAAAAAGAAGATACAATCAACAAGAGCTTACAACGTAGTTACAAATATTAACATTAAAGATCAATCGATACTCCTTTTGATATAAGTAGCTATATGAGAATTCAAGAGGCTGTGGAGCCGGGTCCACGAGCCCAGTATCAGATGAGCTGTAAGAGACACAATGACTACCAAGCGCCCAATTTCAACAGAGAATAGAGTATAAGAATCAAAAAAACCAAAAGTTCAAGTTATAGTATCACCGGTAAAAGTTATGTTACTTTAACCAATGATCAGGGTTACTGTGTACTTTGTAAAACAGTCTACAGTTACAGCTTTGGAGACGCTGAAAGCATAACAATCGTGGTGAAGATGGAGTGCTAGTACAAGAAGATAAATTGTAAACCTATATAGATCGACTTTATCAACATTTTTCTGTATTGTATACTGCCACAGCTTTAATTTAAAAAGCCTCGTTATTGCGGAAATAAATCCGTTTCCTTTTCACTGCAACAATGGAGACCTGACATAGTTTAAAATATACTCTGTATGGAGTAAAGTCACTGTGACCTGATTTCGTATCGTTATGTTCATACAAAAGTATCCTCTTTAAATTAGCTTCTTGAGAATATTCTAGATTAAAGCCTGAATAGTTTTTGTGATTAAAATTTATGTATTTTTTACTCTCAGTCACATTTTCATTGTTTACATTATTGAAGTGTTCTTACAGGTTTGAGAGGGGTACAGTAAATATTACTGTGCTCTAGTAGGATAATATTCTATTGTATAATTGTCGCTGTGGATGAAGCGGAACAGATATACTAAACTCTTAATATCTATTATCATCAAAGAGGATCGTGAGAGTGGAACTAAAACTTACATAATTCTTATCGTACGCGGTCATGTTTCTGATGTGTTGTTTCAAGTCATCGGGCATCGCTTCCGGGAGTGTGTCGGAGCTGTTATAGAAAACGGGCTTCCAGCCGAAGATCTTGTTGAGCTTGAGGAAGACGCACGGTGTGGACTTGTGGTAGGCGAAGCTGTTATCCTCGACGCAAGGCCCCCAGGCGCTGATGTCCACGTCGCACACTTTGCCCGAAGGCGCCGGGAGTTTAAAGTCGCAGTTGTGGATGTTCTGTCCTGCACCAGCCTTTTTGCCGTCGCGCTTGTAAACTGCAGAATGAAGTAGATGGCTATTTGTCAATCCTATGATATTAAGTTATGTAATTTTTAAGAATAGTAAGTGATTATAATTACCATTCAAAAAACCAGACAGCTCCTTGACCCAGAACTGGTAGCTACCGGGATCGTTTCCCTTGTACCAGATAACACTGCTAGCGACTTCCGGCGGTGTAGGTCGGAAGCCGAGGCCGGGGTTGGTGCCAATGATGCTGCTCTCCAGCTGCCACTTGGGTTGGCGAGCATCGAGTAGCTGCAGGAAGGTCCACATGCAAATCGCCACAAGGATCGCGAGCGCCGAATAAAAGATGAAGTAGAATAGTGCTATTTTAGCTGCAACAAAAATAATTTTCATTTCTAGATAAAAATGTTTTTCTTGCAGCTGAAGGAGCTGATCATCTCCCTAGTAACACGAAGATCCCTTGTTCTATTCTGGGACCACATGGTGTGAAGGTTGTTGGGTTTTGTCGAGTTCACAAAGATAGCTACCACTACTATGTTATTTGTTAATCTACCGCCGTTCTTATAAGAACTTGGACATTCTGGGTGAGATCACTACGTCACCATCAACGATCTCGTTGCCATTTAACACCATGAGAAATTGAAATCATATCTTAGCCTTCATAGTTTATATGTTCAGAAGTACATTGTCGTTACTACACCTAAATGTTAATGCATCCATCAGTCTTATCACACGAACTAGTTCAGGCCGATCCCGGTCTACGGTAACCCGTCGCAGCCATCGCGGCATCCTGGGCAGGATGTGCAAATGAGCTCATTGCGTCAATTCGCCGTCGGCCCGGCTTCCGGCCGCACTCCCGCCTCGTGCCTTGGGACGCTGCCTCGCGGTCATTAATAAGTGTACACGGGAATTGTTTTTGAGGAGGAATTAGTTTTGTCTACTACCACATCCAGAGCCTGGCAGATATGAGGCATTAATTCCGTAAACAGGAATTAATGATTTTTGGCCCACATTAAATATGAACACAATATAAGATATTGTGATCCGAACCTGTTTAGAAAAAAGAGATCTGCTACTAGTTGAAAGATCAAACTAATCATAATCTGTATCTCTTTCAAACAATGGTGATCCTTTTGTTTCTAGGTTTAAGCCTCATCGTGATGCTAGAACGTGGGTTTAAGCTTCATCGTGTGATAAATTTTATACTAAATCAGCTTTAATTACCAATAACCATACAACATGAATTCAGCTATTATGAGAAGCAGAACAAAAAGTAATCAAATTCAGAAACGGAATCCAATAGTCGCATACAATGGGTCTGGGTACTTGATGTCTCGTCAAAAAACCAGTTCAAACTGGATGAATACAAAGACAAATTTCATATTTATATAAGAAACAATGGAAATATCATCATCATCATCATCATCATCAACCGATATACTTCCAAGGATCTTTAGGTGCTCTCCGGGCTGCTAAGATTTTTAGATAACTAAGAAGAAATTGAATTCCTCTGGGGTGGACCCAGTGCACAATATTATGTAATAGTTCACGAAACTCACACCAGCTGGAAGCCGTCCTGCCGCAGAACTGCTTAGTCTTCGGGTTCCATATGAAACGCTTCGCCTTCTGCCCTGTCGTCATTGGCGGCTCCTTCTCCCTGTAGTACAGGTTGAACCGCTCCAAGCTGGTCAAGTCCGATGGTCGCTTTTTCACCGTCATATTGCCAGTCTTAGACTAATGTTCGATTTTTATGTGCTCCAGTAAAACTTGCTGGAACATTTTTGGCATTAGTATTTTGATGAAAAATAATTGATTAGAAAATGGATGTTTTGGTGGTGTAGCTTGGAGGATCCTACCTGATGTATCAGTCCGGTGCCGGTGGGAGGACGGCGCGAGAGTGCGGCGCGCGCCGACTGCGCCCGCGCACTCCGCCCGCGGCGCCGCAAGGATAATGGGACGGGACGACCTTATGCCACACTCATGCAGACTACAGATCCTTACAGTAATCTTGAATGTCGATTTAAATTAAATTGAAGTAGTTTTCTTGGTCACCCTGCCAGATAGGAATGGTTTAGGACATTTCATTTATCCAGAGAATTTTTCAGTATTTCATCTTTAAAGCAGTTATTTTTTATTTATTTTAATATACACAGATAAATTTATAAAAGCTTAAAAGAAAACACACTTTTTAATGTTCCCATTACTGGGATATAGATCTCGAAAGGAAAGAATTAAGGATATAAATCCACTATACCAGCTAAGTGCGTGTGATTGTCGCCGGTAGTCAAAAGTCGTTGTCATTATGACGTCTTACTGTTATTTACTTTACCGGAAACTTGAGCTCCGTGGGATGGAACCTACTCATCTTCGAGCTATTCACCTCGATATTCCATCACATTTACAATCAGACCTCTTTTCTTACTGATTAGTGTATCTGTACGAATGATCTGACAACATATACTAACAACAGTTAGTGGTCTTGAGAACATCTAACGTACACTTTACCTTATTAGGTTTCTATTAAGTCTTTATCATTATCATCATGTTCAGCCGACAGACGTCCACAGCTGGACATAGACCTCCCCAAAAGATCTCCTCTTGACTTGGGTTCCCTTACACGTACAGTACTAAGTAGTTAAGCTTAATGAATTAAGGGCGTAAGGGTTCCCGCATAACAACTCATGGGATTCAAGCCAACCTCACCTGCTTGTCATGCACCTTACTAATCAACAGACGAGGCTCTGGCTCCCACCAACCCGCATTGGGTCAGCGTGATAGAAATTGGCCTAAATCCCCCTATATGAATTCCTAGCCAAGCGATATGGTAATCTTTGGAGAAGGCCTTTATGCAGCAGTGCACGTCTATCGGTTGATGATGATGAGAATGAATGAATTACTGCAGTAACGGGACATGCAAAATGTTGATGAAATATGACCAGGAATATGTTGTGTTATTTAGGAATGCCGTCTGGAGTCTTATTGTGACCGTCCTGCTGATCAGGTGAGTCCCATAAATAAAAATTTGTCAATAGTTGCATAACGCCATCCACTCGCCCCCTCATGCGCGTGCGCTCGTAGTAATTCGTCACCTCGTCTTCATGTCCTTATTTATCAGCGAATTTGATTTGATGAAATCTTCATTTTTTCACCATAACGAAATCATCACCACCAGTCGATGGACGTCCACTGCAGGACATTCGAGATTCTCCATTTCAATCAGTTTTCAGGAAGGTCTTCCAGCACTACGTCAACCTTTATATTATTAAATTGTTATATTAGTTATAGACCTTCGTGACGCAGCCAATAACCGCTACTCATCTACGGAGGTATCTAGTTATGTTCTGGAACCAAGTCAGCCGCCAGGTTACTAACCATCCTCAGTAAAGACCACAGGCTACATCACCACTCAAAAAAATTGAGTTTTAGAACAGAAGGTGACATGGAGATAAGTTACCTTTTCCAGGATGGTGTTGGAGAAGCAAGGTATTAGAAGGTCCAGCAAGGTCGAGGTCGATAATTGAATCTACACCCCACTCACTAAAAAATAGGTGAAGTCGATAGTTATGTAAGCGTAGTATATGCAGTGGGAATTAAATCTCACCGTAACGGCGGCCAGGCGGCAGGAAACGGTGGCGACGGCAATCAGCTGCTTCCGGTCAGCGCGTACGCGTCTATTAGCCACAGTGCGATCTCAAAGGACCTCGTGAGTCCGATGTTACATGTAATCTTGTGAATGGTGAGCAATCCTCGAGGACACCGTCATTATCACAGAATGTAAACTCTATATGTATTTTGATCATCATCATCATTATCATCGTCAGTCGATCAGCCGTCTACTGCTAGATGTAGGCCTTCCCAAAAATTCCTCCATCGATCGGTCCTCCGCCGCCCCAGGAGTCATCGTTTTTAGGGTTCACGTGGAGGATTGGGTAATTTCTTACCACGCTGGTCCAATGTGTGTTGGTGGGTCCTATAGTATAACGATCGCCTTTACTTTTTTATCCAATTACGCGTCCAGACGAGCAGGACGTTCACCTGATGGTAAGTGATACTCCTGCCCATAACAACGTGGCGCTAGTTAGGATGATATGAACTGCACCATATTGCACTTGCCGCCTTGTGACATATTAGTCTTTCTTCAGTAATTTCACTAGCTACAGCACCCTTCAAACCGGAACACAGTAATGTTTATATATTTCTGTTTGTCGGCTGCAATGGGCACTGCAGTGGTACCCATCCAGACAGTGTCTAACTAGAGATCAGTAAACCTCTTTAAGATCTGGTACGACAAGCAGGACAATGATGGCTGTCGAGAGACCCACCCAAATCGAAGTGTAATTATGTTTAAATATAAGCGGTTGCAGGAATCGGGGCGCCTCCTCGCGGCACCAGCTCGCCAACGGTTTCCTGGAAGAGCTCCGAACGGGACTGACGCAATAAACCTCCGTCCGCCACTGTACCTTGATAAGTTTCGATGAAAAACAAAGAACACGAAGGGCGCGGCTTTAGGTTGGGCTCACACTGCACCGCACCACCAGAAATGAAGATTCTTGATGTCAACTTAACATGGTCTTAAGTTACAATGAGACCATGCCTGGTGAAGGGTTCTCGTTTAATATACTCCGGCTCCCATATGTTGACGGTATACAGCGAGACTGTTATGGGGGCAGACTCTTAATGGTGGTAACTAGTAAGTTGGATACGAAAAAGTCTTTACCATGGACTTCCGTGTTCCGAGGTACAATAAAATATATTTTTTTTATTATCAGAACGGTCTGATGGTAAATAATACTGTTTATAATAATGCATCAGTTTAGGAATACACTCCTCTTTAAAGGCTGAAATAGACGCTTCGTTGGTACATACCTAGATGGATTCTGGAGGAAATTTTGAAAGCATACCCTGCTTCTGGTGGAATGCAAGGTTATCTGGGATTTGTACTTACTACAACTTTCTGGATAGTCATTCTCAGCACGCTGCCAGAGGCTTTGGAATCTCTTGCGAAATGCAGCTGTACCCCTCTATAGGATGTCTGAGCAACTTAGAAGAACCTCCCTCAGCCACAGCACATTATTTATGCTACGACAAACAGGAGATTCTTATCCTGCAATTAGTAATCCCCTCCGTGCAATGACCACCACCATCAGCTGGTAGATGTCCACTGCTGGTCATAGGCCTCGCTTAAAGATCTCTACATACGCAGGAGTTCGTATGGTGGGATTTGAGCCATTTCCCACCACGCTGGCCCAATGCGGGTTGGTGGGAGCCAGAGCCTCGTTTGTTGATTAGCAGGGTGCACGAGGAGCAGGTGAAGTTGGCTTGGGTCCCGTGAGTTGTCATGCGGGACCCCACCCAATAACCATCCACCTTCAAAGCCAGCGAACCTGTGTACCCTTTCAGCTGATCAACGACAAGCACTGTTTACCTTAATCATATTATTTGTAGCCGGAAACTACTGATAAAAGACCCACCACTAGTTATATAGTGTTTCCGGGGTCCTGCTACGTATAATTAAAGGTTCGATGCGGTGTGTTGACACCTTTACGTCTCGTCAATCAAACGCAGCCTTCCGGGCAACCGCATCGGGGGAATCGAATTTCGAAGATGCGAAAAGAGACGATGTTTTATTTTTTCAGATCGTTAACCTCTTTAATGTGTCATAAGATTTTTTGATAACACTCCTCGAGAAGCCATGGTCCAGCGGATAACCGTTTACTCCTAACGAGGAGGTTCCTGGTTCGATTCGGGTCACTGTTTGGTTAGACACCATCCGTGTACTGTAAATATGCAATCCAAGCATCGTTGTATTTTATTTTGCAATTCGCCACACCCCAACCCCCAACCCCCACCACATTCCCATAGAGTCGTTACAGGTCATTAAATAAAGGTCTGACTACTTTATATTATTTCATATTACTTGTGTTGGTTTATGTTTTAATACTGATGACAGTCGATCTACATGGATCTACTCCAACTCATCATCATTGACTGCCTACTGCTGGATATAAGTCGACTATTTTTCTATTAAACCTTATAGTTTATTTATTATTCTTAGTGGATCGTCTGTTTTTTTGTTTTGAAAAGAGGGCGTATCACTCCTAAACGTCTGCAACGATTCCTATTTCAAGAGATTACCTCTGCCATATACACGAAAGATAGCGGAAGGAAACATAAATATAATTATATAATGTGTGATTTAATTTAAAAAAAACAATAGTTTAATGGTTTGATGTTAGAAAGGGAAGGGTGAGAAGAGAAGGACGAATTAGATTATATATTTTTGTAAAAAGATGATTAAAAACTAAGGGTAGTTTGCCTGAGACTGTCTAGGTAGATATCACTGCAGTACCTATTGCTGTCGACAAACTAGTGTGCTAACATTACTGTGTTCCGGTTTGAAAGCCGTTGCAGCTAATGTAATTACTATGGTATCAAGACTTAACATCTTATGTCTCAAGGCGTATCACGTAACCACTAGGTGAATAAACAAATGCAGATTATTAAAATAATTATTTAATTAACGAGCCGCACCCTGTTCCTGTAAAATATCTACTAAGTTATATATATTTAACTTGATCTGATTGACTTAAGTAAATATTAAATATTATTTGAATGATTCGCGCACAGTAACACGATGCGTCCGGTACAGCGGCGCGGGGGAGCTGCGGGGTAATCGGTAATCACCGATTCGCAAGAGCTGACTCCTCCATCACGTTTCGGCAGTCACCTCTCCGATAACAGGGCTGTACAGATTAAACATTGAAACTTTTAACCGCGCGCAATTTAAAAAAAAAACAATCACCTTTCATATCATCATCATCATCAGCCAATAGACGTCCACCCTTGGACATAGACCTCTCATACCTTTCATATACTTCCTACGACGGATACGCGGGAGATGTTAACTTGATGGTGAGCGATACGCCTGCCCATAACCTGGCGCAGGCGCGGATGATATACACAGCACCACATTGCGCTCGTCACCATAGTGATGTCAACCCACGTTACTCCAGTAATTTCACCACCTATTTTAAACTAGAATTACACATTACTGTGTGGCTGCAGGATTGGTAACTGCAGTGGTAATCCGACAGTCTCCGTCAACGGAGACCTGTCTACAATTTCAAAGTGTGTAGAGTAAAAGATTGCTCCGTATCTTCACGCAGTTCCACCAGGTTGGGTTGGAGTATCCATAAGAGAATCAACCTATTGATCGATAAACCGTGGGTAAGGTAGGTTAAAGGTAAGATGGCTGGATGACGTTGCATGAGAATTAAAAATATCGACGTCAAGAGAAAAATCTTGGAGTGGAGGTCGCGTACAGGATGCGGAAGTGTAGGACGCCCTCCTTTCAAATGGATCAACATTATCAGGGCGGTAGGAAGTGGGTGGATGTAAGAAGCTGAAAATCGCATTTGCTGGAAGACATAGGGGATGGCCTATATCCAGCAGTGGATAAACAAAGGCTGACAGTGAAAGAAAAGAGCTGGAAACAAAAAGCCCTAAGTAGAAAAACTAGGCTCTGGCTGACCCGCCGCTGTAGAACCTCAGATGATGATGATTGATGATGTAGCATTTGCTGCGGAAGCGATCATTTAAATACCACTTTTCCTCATTGAAATTATAAATAACTTATGAATTATTTTATCAACCCTACGTAAAAGAAAGTTGTGTTAGCGCGATGGGGTATATAAGCGCATCCTTGAGGAGACTTCTGGCAATTGATCAGGAGGCTCTGCCGAATTACAAGATGGAAGGACACTTCAGGATTGTTTTGTTTGTAAGTAATTTCTTTGGATTTCTTGTTAACTTCACTCGAAAAGATGATGGTAAGCGATTTGATGCTAGTAAGGTCTTGGTACCTATGCAACGACAGCGAAGTTATTTATCTCCAAATCCCACTCACGATTAGCCAAGCCAATACATTTATGGAATTTGTTTTTCAGATTACTTTATCCGCCACCATCAGCAGCGCTACGACGCCTGCTACAAAAGAGCAAAGAACTGGTGCACGAATCTTGCCGGAGAAGTTCATAGGCGGTGTCATAGACATGGTCCACAGCCACAAACTGAAACACACCACCCAGGCTCCGAACCAGCAACCGCCCCAATCTTATCCTCCGCAGTATCCGCAATATCAGCAATGGAATGGTCAAGGTAATTACCAGAATCCCGGCTATCAATATCAGGGACAATACCAAGGACAAACCCAGTACAGTTATCCACCGCAGAATGGGTATCAAGGAAATAATTACCAAAACACAGGGAGCTATACAGGTTCTAATCAAATATATCCATCGAATCAAGGTTACGGCAACACTCAAGGACAGAGCCAAGAGCAGTACCAGTCAAATTACCAGCAGCCAACGGGAAACTATCAGCAAACCCAACAGTTTCAGACTCAGCAAATAACCGGCCAATATCAAGGCCCGTCAAATGGATATTACGGCCAGGTGCCGATCTCCCAGATACCTAACTCTGGACAGATCGGAGGAAACCAGGGTTCCCAGGTCGCTGGCGGCAGTCAGGTCAGCGGCAATACTCCCGGGCCCACATGCGTCTGCCAAGCGTGGACGAAACGGCAGCCCGGCGTACTTCACAATGATCCTCAGCAGGGGAAGATGGAGACCGCTAATCATACAGGGTCATAACCTGTAGTTTATATGTTCGAGTAATCATATTAAGAATATTTAATTTATTTTTCTTCTTATTTGATACAATAATTTCTTACAAATACTTTCGATATAATACAAAAAACTGTTAAAAGTAAAACATCGAAAAATTACACACACACACACAAAGTTTTAGGCACAAACACACAGGAAAAAAAAAATAGAAATACACTTAAAAAGCATTAAATTTGTTTCTTCTTTGCGATAAATAAAAAGAACATTTTTATGAAACGGATTTTTATTTATAACATTTATTTATAATTATAATAAATAGTTATTAAAATTTATTATTTATTTAGATATGGCGGCTGATAGAGGGATGTGGAAGAGAAGTACATACTGTGCCGACCCCAAATAGTTGGGAAAAGAGCAGGAGAGTTATAAAATTTAATTTAAATAAACTAAAGAAATGTTCAAAGAAGAATTTTATCTGTTATTTGTCTATGGACCATTTTAATTATTAACATATATACGTTATAAAATGTATGCGGATATATATTAAAAGTACATAATATCCGTAGTTACAATTTAAAAACCATTTATTTTAGAGCAACCATTTACTTTATTACTATATTGCTATTATTAAATTACAGGCGTTAATTTATTTGAAACTTGTACTGAATAGTTTATCCATTAACATTTTAATCATAATTAAATTTCACTAAACCTCCATAGTATAACAGTTAGAATTTGCAACTCAAACGTTTCAAGTTTGAATCCATGAGTTGGCAATTGACTTAAATTATCTTATAGTAAAACGGAAGTGGACTGATGATCTGGTGAGATTTGCAGAAACCACTGGATGCGGGCAATGACCGATCGATGTGGAGATCTTTGGGGGAGATCTCTGTCCAGCAGTGGATGTCTATCGGCTGATGATTGATTATTGATTTTGTTCATAATTATCATTTGGTTCCACCTTCAAGTTTGGAGTAGTAGTCTTCCGATATGAAGCTACTATTTTCTGCTGATAGTATTAAAGCTAATCTCTTCGTTTATAATATAAAACAGGTTAACATTTATGTGAATTTTAGTACCATTTGGTAGTAATTAATGATTTTTCCTTGAAAAGAAATTTTTTTTTTTTTTAAAAATTATCCACTTCACATTTTTTCTTTCTTAACAAAGAATTTTAATACCATTACATAAAAGCAACTCCTTCCTAGATATAAATCGGGCACATTGACCAGCCTCTGATTTTCCAATTTATTTACATCTCGGTCATTGAAAAATAGCCGTTATTGCACTGCAATAGAGTTTCTCAATACTGCTTCGTGCGCCGAACACGTCCAATGTTTCAAGACCTTCCTTCCTAACATAGAACCATGCGGTTATTTCCAACAAGGGCTCTGGCGCGCTGGTTTTCAGGAAGTAGGTCTGAAACGTGCGCGCGCCGCGTTACGTAATCGTTACGTAAGGGGTGCGCGGGGGTTGCAGGGGGTTGCGGCGTGGAGGGGAGAGGTTGAACGAGGGCGAAGGCGCTGACAATCGATTCCCGTCCGCAGTCCGGTCCGGCGTTCAACCATGGCAGACAAGACTAAAGTTGCTGAACAATACTACGCCCCGCCACCGGACCTAGGGAAATGGGAGGCGTTCAGGATCTTCCTGTGGAATTCCGAGACCGGCCAGTTCCTGGGCCGCACGGGATCGAGTTGGGGTAAGTTTTTCTAAATGCACCGCGCCCCTTTTGCGCCCGTCTAGGTTTTGGAGGGAAAATCGATGGCGGACAGCTGAAAAGAAAATCAATGCAACGTTCTTCACTTGAGCAGAAAATTTTCACGTACACTGTTTAGATCTAATTCATGGATACTTTCAGTAGATTACATAACACTCCTTCGAGGACCTGAACATCTAGTAATGATTTCCATGAACCAGAAATAAGTAAATTATTAAAAATTAATCGCACTGTATTATATGAATGTACTTATGTTTAATATATGACTTTCTTTGCAATTTGAATTTTTATGTATTTTTACAGAACAGAGTATGTGTTTTAATTGCAACTTGTAACTGCGATTTATAGTTTATCACACGGCAGTAAGGTCCAGTGTCGCACTAAAATTTACTGCTCTCTTTTAATCCTTTGTGGGCACACTGCACCGTGAGCCCGGTGCCTGCGCCGTCTTTGTTAGTTACGTAAGAACAAAAGCGCCTTAAAAATCATATGACTTCTGTACACAAAGTAAGATGTAAATCGATATTCTTAATAATAATTAACCTGCTAACTAAAGTCGACTAATTACTGGTAATTAAGTCCTCTGTCTAATGAACTTAAAATAAAGTAACTAAAAACATGCTATTTACCCTGGAATCTGTCTGTTCTTAACCATAATCTCATATGGTGGTGGGGTCAGCTTATTTTATTTTTCTCATCTACATCATCGTCGGTCATCTATCCACCTTGTCTGTGGATCTTCGAACAGAGAGGAAAAGCTGCGGCTGCAAAATTTTTTTTTCAAGTAGTACTAGTTAGAGAATATACACTGCACTATGGTGTGCTCGTCGCTTCGAGACACACGATACCAAGATTTATTATCTCCTTTACTGGCTATGGCGCCCTTCAAAACGGAACACTAATGGTTGATCACTGCCGTTCAGAGCTGTGTGGTACCTGGATGGTGTCTGGCAAGAAACCTATCACCAAGTACTTATTCTCATACTGACCATTTCATTCAACGTGGTAGATTACCAGCCTTGTCTATCTCCTTATGACAAAAAGCCCCTAGTCCAAGCAATGGAAGCATTAGAAGGGCTGTTTCTGTTTAATAATCATGATTGACGTAAAAAATACAATAACAAATTTATCTATAACATGTATAGATAAAAAATGGACGTTATTTAACACTTCCGGTGCCGCAGTAACTACTAAATTGTTTCACTGAATATGAACATATATTTTCCCGCCAGAATTATTTAATTTAACGCGCCATTTCCACTAATGTTAAAATTTTTATATAGACAATGAATTATTGATCATGATCATCATCCGAGACCCCCACTCTGGACGTAGGCCTATCAAAGACTCCTATATAGATCGGGTAGGGATTCATATTGTATTTGGGGTTTTGCCATCACCCTGGCTCAATGTGGGTTGGCGGGAGCCAGAACCTCGTTTGTTGATTAGCAGGGTGCACCACCAGCAGATCAGATTGGCTTCGATACTGTGAGTTTATTTGCTGGAACTCTTACACCCTGAATTATTGATAATTATTAATTATATTTAAGTTCATATTATCTAAATACAAAATGGTATATTATCTGTGACGAATATAAATTTTAATGATGTCAGTATTTGTTATGGTAGCACGTGTGCGTATAATTATGAACACGTGATCATTTTTTTGTGTAAGTTTTGGCGCTAAACGTTAGCAATATGGCAACACCGCGCCGGCTGCGCGCGCAGCGTCCTTCCGCAATCGATCCAAGGACGTTCACGATATATAATATATATATGTATATATATCTATATGCTTTGATAACTATATTTAGTGAATGTAATAAGAAAAAGTAATGGCGCGTGATGATATTTATATTGAGTAGCAAAACGTTTCTACCAATGTAAGATACATGTAATATTAACCAACAGATTTAGTGTTCCCACGGCTGGGACTAGGGGTCTTGACAATGCTATTTATCTAGTTAGTATGCTAGTTAATTGCGATTTGCCAGTTTTTTTTCCCATTAAAGCGGTGAGATGGCCGCGACTTTCACCCGATGGTAAGTGATATGCTTGCTAGTTAAGATGGTATACACTGCATCATATTGCGCTCATCTCGTTGAGACATAGGATGTCAAGTCTCGTTACCCCAGTAATTTTACTTGCTCCAACTTCCATCTAACCGTAATACAGTAATGTTTGCACACTACTATTTTCGGCTGCAATAAAAGCTGCGCTGGCACCTACTTAGACGGTCTCCGGCAATAGGGACCTAGCGCCAGTAGATGAGACCTCACCTGCTCGTGGTGCAGCCTGCTAATCAGCAAACGAGACTCTGGCTCCCATCAACCCGCATTGAGCCAGCGTTGTGTAAAGCGAGTTATATTATCATAGAGCAAAGGAAAGTTTAAACAGAGCTGATGATGTAGTGATCAGTGGCGCTAGTCTAGAAGTAGAATAAAAGATATATAAAGAAATTAATCATATGTACTAAATAAAGACCTTAAAATAGATTAATTAAGTAAACTTAGTTCATATTGATTAGACCACGAGCGTTCAAAGGGTTAGGTGTGATAAGCAGCTTCCTGGTCAAGGCTGGGCGTTCAGTGTTCGACCAGATGCCGATATCACGTTAGGCCTAACGTCACTGCTACCGGCTTATCAAACGGTGCACTGGTGATTAAGGAAGCCGTTCCTGAAGATATACCAGAATTCAGAGGCACCATTGCTTTGCTCTCAACATGAAACTCTTGGACACCGTTCATATTTAAGTGAGATGCCGTGGAAAATTGTTAAAAAGCGCGGTCCTGCAAAATCTTGTCTCCTGCTCCTCAAAACCAAAGACAAACAAAAGTCAAAACTCCTTTGTGAAGTTTAGTTGGTGTCAGTAATATTTCCATCCAGTCGGACTAACTTTGCTCTGGTCCAGCCGGTAATATATGAGAGCCAGAGCGTTCGAATGGTCATGGTTCCTATCTACACCTTTTTCAGAACAAGTATTACATACAAATTAAAGTACATGATCTATTCAAATCGGTAAATATACTAGAGTACAGACTCTCTGTAATGAACTGAGTAACCCTTTATAAGAAAATTAATATCAAAGCCGTCTTCTACATAATAGTTAATAAAACAAATTTATGTTTCTTAATACTTTTGGTAATCGTTTAATTTTAAAATCCTGTTCTTTCTCTCTCTCACTCTCTAGTCGTGTTATAATAAAGCTCCAGAGTCGTCGGTAGTACCGCTCACATTGGGACTACATTATAAGCTCTGGCAACTCTATTAAGTTTAATTTCAATATAAAGGTAATTATCTCGTAATTGTATTGATTAACGTTAATTCTATTTATATTTTATTTATTTTTTTAATATGAATCTTTAAGTTAAAAAGGTTATCTTCCTTTCAAATTGTATATATACATTTTTCTCATTTATTCCTAGAATAATTTATATAACTATTACTTCGTATAATATCCGAACGATGTGTGTATGTTTGTGCATATTAGTATAGGAATAAGTACGATTAAACGTATATTTTATCATATGTATCCATATATATATATATAACGAATTATATATACGTAATGTTCCCCGTTAGCAATGCGTCATTGCAACAACTATATACATCGGGCGTGCTTCGCGCATGCGCACTCCCTTCCGCCTGCAGCACGCATCCGCCATGACCTATGTCAATAATATTACATGAAACATTATATTTTTAATATACAACGAACAGTCCAGAGGGTTTTCTTGAAATATTGTGAAACCGGAGCTAATGAAGATGTATATACTGCATCCTAGTATGTCGACTTGAGACTTTAAATGTCAAATTTTTTACCCCAGTAACTTCCCTAGCTACAACACCCTTCTAACTGGAATAATACTTTTTATTGGTAGGTCTCTGTTGCCGGAAACCGTTAGATAGCAGAAGCGCATATTGCAGCCGACAGACATATGCAAACGTTACTGTGTTCCGGTTTGAAGAGTGCTGTCGCTAGTGTAATTATTGCGGTAACGAGACAACTTATATGTGATAGCGACGACCATGATGAAATGCTGTGTGCGCATGCGTATCCTCTACCACCGGCTGAACGATTCTTTCGTCACGTTGCTAAAAGAAACATAACAGGAAAATAGACGCTGCCCAGATTGTTTCCGGCTACACAGACCTATCACCAGGTACTCCAAGAACATATTTGTTTTTAATACAGTTTCATCATTACCGTGTCCTTTCGTAGTTTGACCCAAATGGAGACGCCGTAACGAGCGCGTCAGTCCACACGTCGGCACTAATTACCGTCATAATAAGCCCATAAACGGGGACGATGGAGGTCCACCAGGTCGGGTCACAATAACGTGCTAAAATAATTTTGTCTAACAGCAACCGAACCTGGCGCTGCTAAATACGGTTTTGGTAGCTTGAGCAAACATTTTATTTATTATTCGAACAAAATGCGATTAGGACACAAAAAAAACCAGTTAGTCATTTAACTTTCAGTTAGTGCTAAACTGTGTTTACTGGTGGCAGGTCTCTGTTGCCGGAGACCGTCTTGGTAGGTACCAAAGCAGCTCGTATTGCAGCCGACAAACGTAAGCGTGCAAAAATTATAGGGTTGCGGTTTGAAGGGCGTTGTAGCCAGTGTAATTACTGGGGTAACATTACTCAACATTTTGTTTCAGGTGCAATCACTTATCGTCAGGTGAACATCGTGTTCGTCTTATCACTTCATAGAATAAAAAAAAAGAAAATTAAATGTTAGGTTAGGTTAGGTTATATTATACGCCCCCAACAGGTTCCCGCCTTGTTGTGGCGAAGGGGCTCAGTGGCGTGACTGGGTCGCCCACGGTGAAGCGAAGAAGAACCTACCCGGCCGGCCCGAGGTGTAGGGCCGCTCCAGGTTAGAGCACCGGAGCTCCACCGTGAGCTCACCCGGATGCGTGCCGGTGGGCTGAAGGGCGGCTTTATGCTGTCCTTTGTAGCCGAGATGAAGTCACAGAGGGAGTACTCTCTGCGACTAAGCAGTGTCGCACCGCTGATGCGGCGGCGTTGAGGTCGCGCGGGAAGAGTGTCAGTATTGCGATGGGCCGTTCTTCCTATCCTCCGCGGCCGTATAACGGATGGCGGCGGGCCCAAGATCGGATCCGCCGCAGTGACGCAGGAGATTTTTCTCTCTTGCATCCTATGGCCTCTGGGTGACGGGTTCGGGGAAATTCGTTGTCCGCGCGACTATAAGAAGCCGAGGAGGGGGAGGTGGAAAGGAGGGGTTCTTTCCTCCCTTCCGAGATGGGACGGAGTTGTGCGGCCGGCGCTGGCAGGGTCGCGGATGTATGCGAAAGCGTTCCCGTGACTCTGCTCAAATCGACGAGCTGGAACATCGTAGGGGTTTTAGTCAGTGCAAGTCCGAGATAACCTGACCTTGCTTCCGCATGGACGGATATGCGCAGGCATTTCCCCAATATTAAACAAAAAAATAAGGTAATATTATACAGATTAAAAATACATTGGAAAATGACATCGACATTCCATTGCACCATAAAGTTTTGATTGATCACTCGATAAGTTTTTTTTATCCAATTCAGTGGCGATGACCCTAATTGTGAGTAATGTGGGTCAACTTTGAAATCATGGATAATGGTCAAATTTCCATGGAATCGAAGCTCGCGTTCTCACGACAGATATAATCAACAATAATTGAACGAATGAAAACTGACGCTATTCAATCTAGACTAGACCGACATTTTAGAATTATAGGTCATTATTGTCTGCTCCTAAAACAGGAAGTAGTCCTGCACACGTACTAGGACTTAATACCACAAATTTAAATGGTGTTAAGTGACAACGAGGCCGCGGGTAGTGGAGCCTGCTCAACCAATATCATCATCATTAGGTGCTCTCTTTAAATTGAAGTTTGGTGATCAGATTGAGGAAACCAATTCGATCCTCGGATATTTTTTTTTCAACCTGAATACCTCGACTCTTATGTTGAAGATTTACCATTCTGGTACTTAACCAGGGGGTTTCGAAAATGACCCTATCACCAAACTTCACATGTGGCCCCGCAATTGAAATAAGGAGCTTTGTGTTAAAAGGCAGTTAAAGATGTGGATTCTTCAATCAGCTCAAGATTTCCCGCTTAGGTACTTGGAGACATTTTTAGTGCTTCAACATTAAAGTCTCGTGAAATATACTATAGATGGGGGGAGAGGTGTAAAGGGTTCCGCCCAACGTCTTACGGAGCCCGAGTGAATCTCGCCAGCACGCGGTGCGCTGCCGAATAACGGAGGAGGCTCTGACTACTCGCCATGCCGCACTGGGCCAGTCTGGTGGGCTAAGGCCCTATTCCTCTCAACGAACTCTTCGGTATGGGGATCAATGAGGGTGGCCTATGTCTAGCAAAGATGATGATGATGAAGACTATAGATATACCTAGATACTATCTAGATATCAGATTGTGACTTACAGCTTACGCCGCAGGTACTATTCCTGCCGCCAAGCAGTGCTGTGCAAACATTACTGTATTTTCTAGGGTGCTGTAGCTAGTAAATTCCTGGAGTAACCAGGCATCACATCTCAAGGCGAAGATTACAATGTGATGCAGCGCGTCATCCTAACCTAAGCGTATCACTTACCATCACCTAAACGTTATATTTGTCGTGATACCGTCTATGTCTTCGATGTTTTGGCGGCGAGGATACGGAGATCGGGGTCACCGTTCGAGCAGCAATTACTTCTTCAATTGATGACTCCACTTACGAGCAATTAGTGCTGAAGTCGGCGGCAGTAATCACGAAACGCAGCCCGGTTTATGTGAACTGTATCTTTTCGGATGTTAGTATTATTAAAGACCGTCTTATTTATCCGAGCAAGCGACGAGATGAGCTGGACTCTCACCCAACTACCTACTACCTTAAACTACCAGTAATGAAGGTAGATAGACAATATTGGCGTGGTAACCAGGCGAGTTAGAAAAGTCCTTGTACCATCGAACCTTCATCATATTTAACCGATATATTTATCTGTTCACAGCTAAAATCCTCCTTTTCTACCTCATCTTCTATGCGGTACTCGTGGGCTTCTTCGCCGCCATGCTGGCGATATTCTATCAGACCCTCGACACGAAAATGCCGAAGTGGCAAATGGACAGCTCGTTGATCGGGAGCAACCCAGGTAAAGTTAAAGATTCTTTACAGTTCTAGGGTTAATTCGAAGTTTGAGGTCGCAATCTCTGGTGTGAAGTTTTCTTGAAGTGAATTCCTTGAAGATGTACCTGTAGTTAAAGAAAGAAACCAGTTAAGAACCAGATGAAATTATTATCTATTATAAAAGAGAATAAAATGATGTCCATATTTCCAATTGTTAAAGTAGTCACTTCTTTTTCTATCAGGTTCATGGTTTTTGTTCCCTAGGTCTGGGCTTCAGACCAATGCCCGACTCAGCCAACGTCGAGAGCACGCTCATCTACTACAAGGCTAACGACAAGGGTTCCGTGCTCAAGTGGGCCACAGTCATCGACACCTTCCTTGAACGTAAGTCCTTTCATTCTTAAAGATGTATTAAAAAAATTATAGATCAGGTAAGTAAAGTCTAGATTCATCATCATCATTATCAGCCGATAGACGTCCACTGCTGGACATAGGCGTCCCCCAAAAGTCTCCACTTCGACTAGTTTTGTTCTGCAATCGGCATTGCCTCCGGCATCGCCGGGCATTAGAGCTCGTCGTCTATGTTCATATGGGGGGGGATTTGGGTTAATTCCCACCACGCCGTCCCAATCTGTTTGATAGGAGCCAGAGTCTCGTTTGTTAATTATCAGAGTGCACTACGAGCAGGTGAGGTTGGCTAAGGTCTTGTAAATTATTGTGCGGGAGGCCTTACACCCTAAGTCTAGATTGACTGTAGGGTTCTTTGGATTGTCCTTCATCATTTGGAAGAGTCCTATATATATTTCACCATACTTTACAATCGTTTGATGTTAAGGATTCTCTGTCCGGTGCTAAACTCGGTATGCATGTTTTGTTTCTGCCTTCGGTGATAATCTTGCCAACTTTATGTATTTGTCAACTTTAAGTTTTTTTGTTTAGAGTACCGCAAGAAGGGTAGCGGCGGCGGGGAAGCGACGGGGGCGGAGAACCGAGTGCCCTGCTCACCCACAACGGGCCCCCTCGGCGAGAAGCAAGTGTGCGACGTGCCTGTCGACAACTTCCACCCTTGCACCTCCGCGAACCAATACAACTATGAGGCTGCCGGCCCCTGCGTCTTCCTCAAGCTGAACAAGGTAACATCGTGACGTTATATCTTATATTATATTATTATTCAAACTTTTGTCCAAACTATATATGCTTTGAGGTATAATTCTGAATGTGTCACGATCGTTTTTCAGATCTTCAACTGGACTCCTCAGCCGTACAACACCACCGAGGACCTTCCCGCTAACATGCCCGATGATCTCAAACATCACATCAAAACTATCGTAAGTGCTGAATGCATTTGGAACTGTTCCGAGTCTCTTGGGAAATTTAACCAGAATCCAAGATCATCAAGTGACAAAGATAATATCTAAAATATTTCTTTTATCTAGGAAGGGAAGCCTGACGCGAACATAGTGTGGGTCTCCTGCCAGGGTGAAAATCCCGCGGACGTCGAGAACATGGGACCAGTGCAGTACATCCCGGGGAGGGGCTTCCCTGCGTTCTACTATCCATTCACCAACAAAGAGGGCTACCTCAGCCCTCTCGTTGCTGTTCTCTTCGAGAAGCCAAGGAGTAAGATTGACTGTTCTACATTCATCTCCATACCGTATAGTCTAGTGTCTTTCTCATAAACTATATACTACTATTAGTTAGCTTAAAATCTAGAAAATTGACATATCATCGTTTAGTTTATACTGATGTAGATTTTTGAGCAGAACAGAACTGAATGGAACTTGGAGCTGACTGATAATATTCAAAATAGAAAGTAACACCCTCACCGGTGGACAGAGGACATTAAAACAATCGCTGGGAGCTTCTAGTTTCACAGTGCAAGACCCTGTCTTGTGGAACACATGGCAAGAGACCTAAGTCCAGCAGTGGACGTCTATTGCTTGAAACGATGATGATGACTCTTTCCGGTTGTATTAATGAAGATCGGTAAAGCAGCCACTACATCTCTGGTGTTGCGACTGTCCATGGACGTTAGAAATCTCTTTCCACCAGGTGAACTGTCCGCTCGTCTGCCCACCTTGCCCATAAAGAAGTGTTTACATAACCTCCTGCATCTGATGCACTCTACTCTTTGATGATGTTGAGCGCTTGGTAGTCATTTTGACTTTTACAGCTCATCTGATCCTGGGCTCGTGGGCCGGCTCCTGTTCCTCTGAAGTAGAAATTGTTTAACTTTATTTGTAGTAATCATAGAATTTTATGAGCTCAACTGAAAATGGTTTCAGACCTTATTGATAGTCCACGACTGAACCTAGGATCTTCGTATTATCTGCTGCCATTGCTTACTGTCGCACATTGGTAAAGGTTATAAAAAGAACTGCAGCTTTATTACTGGATATGTTCTTACTAGTCTTTTAGTAAATATTGACAGCGGAAGTCAATAGTCGATAAGCACATCCTATTATATACTCTGTGATACCTTTTGCAGAGATTATTTGATAAGTTTGATGAAGAGTGGCTCTCCTTTCCATCACTGAGATACTAGTAAGCACGCTCGCCTCTCATCTTTAGAGTTCGCTGGACATGATGCTGTTGTATATTTTTGTATAGAAGCTTTTTGGTGGGATAATGTTTATGAGTGCATTGACGATCCCCAGCCGGTGTCCTGATCAACATCGAGTGCAAAGCTTGGGCGAAGAACATCTTCTACGACCGGTACGAGCGGCGCGGCTCCGTTCACTTCGAGCTGATGGTGGACCGCTCGTAAACACCGCCGCGTCGCCGGCACCATCACCACACCGCCGGCTGGCGCCGCTCGGGCCGCTCCACACGACCGTCGCCGAGCGCCGAGCGCCGAGCGCCGAGCGCCCAGCGCGCCAGCCGGCGGCCGCTCATTGTAGCCGCTTCAATTTTTATCTCTGTCACAAAGTAATAGCCAAGTTAGGGTACGAGGATGCTAAGAGCGCCTGGCCGCCGCACCGGACACCCGGCCGGCCGCCAGCGCCGCCAGCGCCGCCAGCGCCGCCGCAGTCGGCTTTTTGTTTATATTCGTTTAGAATAGCCCGACGGCGCTACCGTCTGCAAGTTTCGTTGACACGCTTGAGGTTTTAATTAATTAATTAATTAAATTTAAATTAATTAATGTTATCTGGACGTTGAGTCAATAAATACGCAATAGTTCGTTCTAACGTAGAATTGGTTTCTGAATTGTTTCATTTATCACCGGCACCCCCGACCCAAACGCCTCCACATCCTGCAGTTTACACTACAATAAAAGATCTTCAACAGTTTTTTTTTTATTAACTTTGGGGAAATGCCTGCGCATACCCGTCCTCGCGGGGGCAAGGGCAGGTTATGTCGGACTTCCACCGACTAAAACCCCCACAATGTTCCACCTCGTCGCTTAAGGCGGGGTCACGGGAACGCTTTCGCACACATCCGCGACCCCGCCACCGATCTCCCAATGGGTTCTCGCCTTGTCGTGGCGAAGGGGCTTAGTAACCGTGGCGAATTCGCCCACGGTGAAGCGAAGTGGAACCCACCCGGCCGGCCCGCGTTGATGGGCTAGCCCGAGGCGGCTACTCCAGGTTAGAGCACCGGTTGGATAACTGGGGCTCACCGGAGCAGCCGGGGATTGCAGGGGCGGCATTATGCTGCCCTTTGCGGCTAGGCTGCAAGGGCGGTTTCATACTGCCTCTTGCAGCCGAGGTAGAGTCGTGGAGGGAGTACCCTCTGTGACTAACAACAGGTGGCGGCGCGCCCAACATCGGATCCGCTGCAGGGAGCGGGAAGTTTTCTTTCTTGGCTCCCATGGCCGCGCTGTATGTTCCGGCGTGGCCCTGCGGAGGTGGAAGGAAGGGTTCATCCCTTCCTCCCGAGGTGGGGCTGCGCAAGCGGCCAGCGCCGGCGGGGTCGCGGATGGTGTGATAGCGTTTCCGTAACCCCGCCATCAGGCGACGAGTTGGAACATCGTGGGGGTTTTAGACTCCGCCAGCGAGATCTTCAACAGTTGGGAATTGCAGACCAGATTGATAGTAAAGAATTATAACCACGTAGAACCTCATTCGTAGTCATATATATTACTGCTAGCTGTGTTACCCGCCGCCGGTGCTGGCCGTAATATAAAATTGACTGCAAATGATTTTCTATAGCAACCGACACCAAAGCAACCGCATAAATAATGCCAAATAAAAATGTTTATAAAATATAATTAGAAATAAAATGATGAAAGATCTATGAAACTCAAAAAATAAGTAGCCTGTAACCATCTAGAAATGATTCCGCGCCTAATGCTCACGTTCATATGTCGACACGTTCACTAGTTTTCACGTGATAGGCGAACAAACAGAACACATTTCATTATATATATAAATATATGGTCATCTTGTTTTCCTAGTCGCTTAATGGCACAGATACATAAAACATACAAAAATATCTAAAAAGTAAATAAAAACATAAACTTAAAAATGATTAATACCAAATGGTTCTATAAATTATGAAATAGATTAAAACCGGTTTAGCCGTTCAACTAAGCTACGGAAGGTAACCTTTTTTCACTATCATGGTGAAATCTGTACCTAGATTCGCTTAGGATTTGTTCTCGATGGTAATAATAACGTGATGAATAATACAATAAAGAACGATGAGCTTTTCATTCACTTCACTTCAAGACATTATCACATTCTGCGTGATTAGGACTGAATAGATATAATAATCAAAAAGCTGAAGGTACGCCGTGATAAAAAGGATATAATAGGGTCATCTGGTACTAGTCTCCCTGTGACCACAATCATCGGTACAGATGATCACCTTTATATTGGAGACAAAGAATAAGATGAATAAAAACGTAAATAAAAATTGTGGTTTGATTAAGTAGTGAGTAATATAAAAAGTTTTTTTTATTCAAAAAGCAACGAGTTGAGCGAGACGTTCACCTGATGGTAAGTAATACGCCTGCTCATAAGTACGTGGCGTTCGATAGAATGATATTTACTGCACCACATTTTGCTTATCACCGTCAGACATAATATGCTCAATCTCGTTAACCCAGTATTTACACTAGAAACAGCGCCCTTGAAACCGAAACAGTATCGTTTACACCGTACTGTTTGTCGGCCGCAAAATGAGCTGCGCTGGTACCTACCTGAACGGTTTCCAGCAACAGAGACCTACCACGTGACAGGCGATAGACAGGATAAAAACAGTTTACATCAGCCCCACCCAGTGATCCTAGAGAAATATTAATATGAACACTATCTTTCATTAATTATTATATGGTGCGAAAATTATAGAAATGCGACTGGTAACAATCGTTTTCCTGCCAAACTGCGGAAGGTTCATGTTGAGAAGAAAATTAATAAAAGATAGAAATTATTTTTTATTCTAAATTTTTCGATAGAACTCTACCATTATCCAAATTTCTCATAGGATATTTGCATTAGAAAATTGATAAAAAAAATTATAACAGGTCACTTAATGTTCAATTATTGATCAACAGAAGGGAACATTAAATGGGCTAAGACGGAAGTAGCAAGGTAGAAAAACATGGTCCTTCCAAAATACATTGAATTGAAAAAACATTGAATATTTACACATCTTTTCCTTCTTTTTCTTCTTATATTATTTCCTGATAATAATTCCCTGTATTAGGTAGAATATGTTTTTATATTTACTCTGTGGAAAATAAAGTGTTATTGCTTCAGCGGTTTTCCTTATGACCCAAAGATGGCGCTGTAATCAATATCTGTTAAGAAAAGTGACGCTGACGTATTTGATTTTGATTCGTCGTATTGATTTAAAATATGATAAATAGTATTTTTACGGTGAAGTCTACATAAGATTAAAAACTTTTAAAAGAGTATATATGTACTTAATTATAACACAAAACAACAGCGATTAAAACTTCGTTATCGAAATACGATATTCATGATTTATTTATATATTGAAACGTTTGCAAATAATTCTATAGTAAATAAATTTAGAATTTATATGACATGGTTGTGATGGCGTAGTTCATGTCATGGTCGTATACGTTGTACATCTCCAAAAGGCGCGGGTTCAATCCTTACTAAGCTATAGCTTCTGGTGAAGTAAAACGAGAAGTTTTGCGGACTTGCGACATCTTACCCATTTGGCGTGGTTAATTTTATGTCCTAGATACTTTCCTACGGGTGTAAGGGTCCCGCTCAACAACTCACGGGACCCAAGCCAATGATGCACTCTGCTAATCAACAAACCAGGCTCTGGCGCCCACCAACCCGCATTGGGCCAGCGTGGTGAGAAATGGCGCAAATTATCCCATATGAACCCTTACAAACGACGGCCCCTGATGCTCGGCGATACAGGCAACGCAGAACTTATCGACAGGTGGATTTGGAGAAGGCCTGTGTCCAGCCGTGGACGTCTATTGGCTGATGATGATGAGACTCTGCACGTCTCGAAGACGTAGCTGCGGAAACAATAAAATTAGCTGTTTACTTATTGATATGACGTAAGGACGATGTGAATTACACCCTAGTACTAGCAACCAAAACAATGGATCTGCGTCACATCCCCCTCTCCCGTTTCGGGCGTCCGACGTACTGGCGCCGTGATTTCGCGACCCCCTGCCGACCTATATTCTGCCGAGCGAACTGTATCTCCACTTATGTCAAACAAAGACTTTTAACAAATGATAATTGATTACATATTCCTAATTGATAACTTTCATGGAAGTTGTCAAGTTAACATCTGTCCTACTCATACTGTTATTAGCAATAACACTACTCCATGTTGAGATATCAGCACTGCATCACAAAGTTTTAGGACAGTTCAGATATCCTAAAGATACACTGGCAGTATATCCTCTGCGTTCTAATGAGCTAAGCAAGAACAAGACTGAGACTTGAACAATCTTGGTATTGGTCTTGGTTGCATATTCAGTCTTGTAATATATTAAATATTTCGTTTCCTGAAGAAAAGCACAAGTTCCAGTTTGATAAATATTTTAATTCATCATGTGAACAGAATTTTTATTTTTACCTCTTTAGCGTTGCAAATCTGGTCTTGGTCTTGGCGTTAGTATTTCTCATTTGGTCTTAGTCTTGGTAAATTTTACACATCAGTATCTGCGTTCCGAGTCTTCAATATAACAATAGAAATGGCGCCGCGACGTCTGCGTGTCCGATAAAGTCAGGACCAGCATCATCGCTACAACTGGGTGGTGTAGTATAAACAGTAGCTACACGACCTGCTCCTCAAACTGGTACAGGGTATTGTTAAAGCGTCAGAATTTGACGGTAGAGCATATTGAAAGACGTTCTTCTCGAAAAAGACCAGAGAAATAGTTATATTTGAATAAGTAACCCTTTAAACTTAATTTCGTAATATCTTGATTTCTTTATTTATTTGCTTATATATTAAGTTTATCATTTAAAATATATTAAAATTAAATTTTTAATTAAACAAAGCAATTATGAGTAGTCATAGAATATGGTCATAGACCCGACACTCAAATAGCACATAAACAAAAAAAAGTTTATAGACAACGAGTCCTCCTTCGAGAGGATATCACAATGAACTAGGTATATATATTTATTTTCTAATGTTTTTTTTTTATCGGCGAAACGAGCAACATGTTCAGTTAGTGGTAAGGGATACAACGTGGTGTTAGGATGATATACACAACACGACATTGTGCTCGTCGTTTTGTGACGTATATTAAGCCTCGTTACCTCAGTAATTTCACTAGCTACAGCGTTCTTCAAACTGAAACACAGTAACGTTTTCACATTACTGTTTGACGGCGGAAATGGATACTTTAGTAAACATCACAACTACGTCTAATAAGATCATTAATATGCAATAGTTTGTTTTTCACAGCATTGTTCTGCTTTCCCGGGCAAAGCATTTTAAATAGTTTTTTTTTACGTTACTTTTTATTTTTTACATTCCAATTCTCACTATTTCCGTCACATTTTCTTTCATTCCTTTCAGTCTACTCTTGTTTCTCTACTACTCATCGCCTCTTATCCTCCAGCACATTTCTTATTCTATTACAGTTTTTTCCTTTCCTATTACATTTCTCAGAACTTATCTGTATAATAGTTACATATTCATGAACGTTTCTCCTGTAGTGTGCATGCTGTGTGGGCGGGAGAGCCGCTGCAGGAGCGGAGGCGGCTGGCGGCGGGCGGCTGGCGGCGGGCGGCGGGCGGCGGGCCGCCGTCTGCGGACGCTGCATTGATCGGAGCTCGCTACGTCATTTAAACAACGGAGATAACGTGATTGAGCTCTTAAAACACAATCACCCTTCATCTACCTACATTTTATAGATATAATGAAAATGGGTTTCGTTTCTTCGCCAATCGCGTGGAAACTAGTAAACCTATCGACATATGAACGTGAGCATCCGACGCGGAATGATCTGTAGATGGTTATAGATCCTTCATTATTTTATTACTAATTAACAGCTTGTGTATATGTAGCAATGGAACGCATAATTTATTTAATTTAAATGTATATATAAAATATAAATAAATAGATTAATTAGAGGCCACGTGACGAGTGAGACGTTGACATGTGGTAAGCGATACGCCCGCCTAAAACAGCGTGGTGCTAGTTAGGATGATATATACTGCATCATAATGCGCTCGTCGCCCGAGACCTAAAATTTTGAATCTCGTTACCTCAGTAATTGCACTAGCTACGACGCCCTTCAAACCGGAACACAGTAATGTTTACAAACTAGAGTGTCACACCTGAAGATCTACATATGTAGCAATATACTATAAAAGATATAGAGCAGTACCATTCTTGTTCAAGATCTGTTTAGCTGATCTAACCTTAGTATTAAGCGAAAGAGTATTTATCTAATTACATATATACGTTTCAATTAAATATATATAATATATATCTTATGTCATATAATAGTAGAAATATATTTAAAGCTTAAGTACAGTATGACATTTGTACGTAACACTATGACGTCATGCGTCAACCCCTAAGTTATACGTCGACGGCGCGCGACGGGGTTATATTAGCGAGCGTCATACGAAGGGTTCGATGTACTCGGTGCCGTTTCGCTGCTCCCGCCTGCGGCACCGCCTCCGCCTCCGCCTCCGCACGGGGTCCGCTCGGGCTCCGCTGGGGTGCGCTCCGCAGCGAGGCTCAGTGCGCATCGTCAGCTCCGCGCGTCGCCAGCCCGCCGCCGTCGGACGGAACGCACACTAAGCAAAATGGTTTTAGAGAAGAGAACCGTAAAGATCATCGCGGTGCTGATCATCGTGTTATTGGTTATTTGTAAGACATTTTGAAGACGTCTTCCTAGTTAATTATTGTAGTAATTCCGGTTTGGAGGGTGTTGTACCTGGTGAATTTTAAGAAGTAACGAGAGGTAACATCCTGTCTCAAGGGGACCGGGACATATTGTTGTGTATATCGTATTAACTGGCCCGAGATTATAAGCGGCTGCAGGCCATCAGGTCAAAGACTAGCTCGTCTCTTCGCTTCAAGAATGTAGAAAAGTGACGAAAGAGGCGCCGCTGATGGTGATTTCTTATCATCAGCTTCCTCTAAATTTATTTCATGCTTTTATCCAACAATAAAATGAAGAAATAAGAAGAATCGTAACGAGATCAGATCAGGAGTATTTATAGGATGAAGAATTATTTTTTGCACATCATGGATGCGAGCAACGCGAGACCGATCGATGTGGAGACCTTTGTGGGCGGCGATGCCGGAGGCTATGCTGGTTGCAGAACAGGACTAATCGATGTCGAGATTTTTGGGAGAGGCTTATGTCCAGCAGTGGACGTCTGTCGGCTGATGATGATGATGATGACTAACCACTATTGAAGATTATTGGGACTTCCAGATGATATTAGTGTATCTAAATCCTTACTAGATTTAGTAAGGTTTGTAGTAGTTACAATCAGACGTGGTACAAAAAGAGGTGGTTGTTGTTCATCATCATAAGCCGATAGATGTCCACTGCTGGACCTTGATATGTTCTGCTCTGCCTTGGTTCCAGCACCTTGCCAACGTCCGTCACAGTCATCATAGTCTACGGTACCGCCGGGACTTTTTTTTTTATCGCGGGAGATATCTTAAAAGATACCATGTTTTTGGGGGGAAGATAAGGTTATGTGGGGTTTCTATCCACTAAAACCCGCTCGGTGGTCTCCATCAGTGCGTTAAGAGGGGCTCCGGGATCTTCTACGGAACACACCGGTGCCCTCTGGCTAAAACATCCCACGGAAGTGCAAAGCCCTCCTCAGCACCCACGCTGTGCTACGGCAAATACAAGACCACCATGCATTTGCCGTCCTCTTAAGGCTCGCTTATTGAGTTCTAACAGTTCCCACTCTCAAGGCTCACGAACCCGAGGACCCTTTTAGTCGCCTTGTACCTCAGGCAGGGAATACCTTAGACCTATTCTTAATAGCCCGAGACTACTGGGCTGAACGGTGCTGCCGGGACCTAAGGGCCGTCGTTAGTAGGGGTTCATATAGGGAGATTTTGGCCATTTTCTCGCTGGCCAAATGCGGATTGGTGAGAGCCAGAGCCTGTTGATCAGCAGGGTGCACTACGAGCAGGTGAGGTTGACTTGGGTCCCTCGAGTTGTTGTGCGAGACCCCTTACACCTTTACCGTTGTAATTACCTTCTACGATAATCTTCACCAAGAGTTCACCAAGGTCCACCTAGGTCGATAAAAAGGCACTAAATTAGTGTTTCTTATTTTAAACATATTTTTTTTTTAAATCCGTGTATAACAGTGACTCATATTAATAACAGTATTCTTCCATGAAGAGTTTAAAAGATGGATCATGGTGTAATTTTAGCTTAAGACTGCTGATAGAAAAATATAACAACTAAAACTAGCTTTAGGAAACAGGAAACCTGGGATTAATAGGCAAACAGAAAGGTCATGGTTGAGGAACGTCTGGCCGCTTGCGCAGCCCCACCTCGGGAGGGAGGGTTGAACCCTAAATTTCCACCTCCGTGAGGGCACGCTGGAACATGCAGCGCGCCCCCGCTCCCTCGGCCTCCTGCTGTCGCACGGACAACGGATTTCCTCGAACCCGTCGCCCAGATGCCATGGGAGCCAAGAAGGAAAACTCTCCCGGCTCCCTGCGGCGGATCCGATATTAGGCTCGCCGCCAGCCGTTGTTAGTCGCACAGGGTACTCCCTCGGCTACAAGAGGCAATATGAAACCGCACTTGCAGCCTGGCCTCAAAGGGCAGCATAATGCCGCCCCTGCAGCCCCCGGCCGCTCCGTTGAGCTCCAGTTATCCAACCGGTGCTCTAACCTATAGCGGCCGCCTTGGGCTAGCCCTTTACCGCGGGCCGGCCGGATGGGTTCCTCTTCGCTTCACCGTGGGCGACCCCGCCCCGGTTACTAAGCCCCTCCGCCATAACAAGGCGGGAACCCGTTGGGGGGAGAAATAGGAACTGTGGCCTACCTAGACAGCCTCCGGCAACAGGGACCTACTACCAGTAAATTATTTTACTGCTGGTAGATAGTTTAAGAAATTATATCGTTATTTATATTTCAATGAATTGAAGATCAGTTACATTAAAATATCTTACTGCTCAAGTTTTGCTTAGGACTGCGAAAAAGTGGTGCAGAGGGGTTTTAGCATCAGGCGGTACTGGTCCAGGAGCTAGGTGTCAAAAACTGGTTATAAAATAGATAGTCTTAAAGCTGAAAGTTCGTTAGAAGTTTATTATTTGGACTATACTTGCATCCGATCCCATTGGAACGCTGCGCCGGCAGGAGTTAAACCCTATCTTTATAGGATTACTAGGTCTTCTCGCACAATCGGCTACCGACCACGGCACCTTAATCGGGTAATGCACTCAGCCAGGTGCACTGACCCCTCCACGGATCCATGTAAAATAATTATCTATTTGATTTATAGCATTAGTTTTAGATAATCTTTATGTCTGCCGTTCAGGTAGACAATCAGGTATTTCCACCTAGCCTGTGTTTATTAAGGTCTGCTGTTGAACGTGTTTCCTCTTCTAAATGGATAGCTGCCCTCACCCAGCTTAATCAGAGGTTTAGTAATAGTAGGTGTTGCTGCCAGTTTTTGAACTTATGTTCCGACTTTAAGTTCCAACTTCTCTTTCGCACCATGTCTTTTGGTCTTAATAATCACGAGGTAGCCTTCGTGTAACTCATCCCTAGTATTTTTGGAAGATTGTCTTTATCATGGGGTTGTTTTAAACGTTTGGTTTAATATTATTTTGTTGTATTATTTACAAAAAATCATGACGATGGTAATTAATTTCCACAGCTATGTTGATCGGTGTACTGCTCAGTCTTCTCCTCCCCATTCGACAAGTTGGTAAGTGTAACTTTTTCTAAATATAACTTAATTTACTCAGTATTACAAAATGCTTTCATTTCTGACTGTGAATATCCGAAGAGAAATATTTTAAGCGGATATCCGGACTATTCTGTTTGCTCTTTCTTAGATAACCTTTCCTTTACTTGATATCGACAGAATTCATTTGGGTCATTACTATCACAATCTAACATTCCGTACTTTCTGGTGACATGGTGCAGAGTTAGAGGTGTGGCCGCGCTCCGACCAGTTCAGATTGGAGCAGCCGCTCATCCAGTTCCACGTAAACGATCCCGGAAGCTGGCATCCTTGGTACAACCGCATCACTGAATTCTTGCAAGGTAAGGGTGCACGTTGGGGTGACATTACAATGATGACATAAACAATGAGGCAGATTATATTTTTAACTGTTATACATAATAAGACATTTTTCTTGAAGCTGCTGAAGCTGTTTGTAGGAATGATGTAGGAATGTAGATTTTTAAAAGGTAAGGAGAAAAGGATATTTGGGGGGTATTGTCTCCTCCACAATACCCTTTTCTACTTACCCCTTTACTGTTTACCCTCTTCCCAATAACCCAGTCTCTCAAGACGAAAGTCTTCAACCAGTGCGTCCTCCCCACCCTTACGGCGCAGAGACATGGTACTTCACCTTCGAGCTGGCCCATCGATTCAATGTCGCACAGCGAGCTCCTGAGAGAGCAATGCTTGGCATTCCTCTAAGAGACAAAATCCGGAATGAAAAAATTCAACGGGAGAACTGAAGTTGTCGACGTAGCTCTCAAAATGTGGCAAGCTGGAGTGATAGTGGGCCAGCCATATCGGTCGTGTCAGTGACGGCCAATGGGGAGAGAAGTCTTGGAGTTGAGGCCGCGTACAGGTCGCAGGAGGGTAGGAAACCCCCCCTAAAGATGGACCTACGACATTATCAGAGCGGTCGGAAGCGGGTGGATGCTAGAACCTGAGGATCGAATTTGGTGGAAGATATTGGGGAAGGCCTATATCCAGCAGTGGATAAACAAAGGTTGAAAGACTGATGCTGAAGGAGAGGAGGCATCAACTGTTACAACTAAAATTACTTTAGTTTTCTCTACTTAATATAAAAATAATGGTATTAATATCATATTTGACCCTTGTACCAGAGGGTCACGCACCCCAACAATATTACAAGGTCTGAAACTCTTCAAACGGTAATACAAGGATTGTTTGGACACTGTTACTTGGGGTCAAAAACAAGTATACTTTCACTCTTACAGCTTCCAGTATGAGCTCAATAACCTTCTGATGAGAGTCAGGGATATGAAGGATTGATATTAATTAAAACCTCATCGATGATCTCTAAACGCCGGGGTATTTTTCTGCAGTCTTTGGCATCAGAGACTTACCGTCAGTTTTAATTCAATATATATTTATGAGCAGATTACGAGACTAGTGTACCAGAAGATCCTCCAAGAGCACCTTGCTCCGTGCTGCGGAAGGAGAACCGTGTCCCCAACCCGAACTGCGAGCGCGCCCTGAGCTTGTGGGCGCCCTGCATCGCGGACAACTTCTACGGCTACAGAGACGGCACACCATGCGTGTTCTTGAGGCTGTCTCGTGTGAGTTACGTGGTCTTCTTCTTAGCCCCCACCCATGGTAGATAAGCTGTAGTTTATTTGATAAAACATGGAGATTCTTCGACGTTTTCGATAGTCTTCGATAGCAGACTCATTGCGGTCAACGTGGCGAATAACAATTTCTTCTTCATAAAAGTTTTTTAAGTGATTAAGCAAGACCTAATAGAATTTCATTAGCTACAGTCGTCCTTCAAACCGGAATGCCATAATTATAAACAACCTTAAATCTGTTACAAAGACAACTTGCAGAACAACCTATATGTTATAAAACTTGAAGTAGTCTTAGCAGAACAATTTAACTAACAAGTTGTCCTTCAATCCAGATCCACTTCTGGGTGCCGGAGCCTTACAACATGTCGTTGCCGCTGCCCATCCCTCCTGAAATGCCCAATAACATCAAGCAGATAATTGTGAGCAAATTTACTCGTTACATTTCGATCACCATAATATTAATTTTTTCCAGGTTCTTTTAATTCAGCTTCCAGCTTTAGGTGTCCAGATAAGTTCTGGTGTTAACAGTGAAGAAAGGATATTGTGTCTAACGCTTTGCTTGCAAAAGTATTGATGATTTTTAAAAATGAAGCCAAGGTATATGCAACCTTTACGGATTTGCGTTTATCTGTTGACGGTGATGATGATTTACTAATACTTAAACTGTTCTGCCAATTTGGCCAATGATCTGAATAAAGTGCATCATACTCTCATCCCGTATTCAAACAGATGCAGCGACCGGCGCACGTATACGGCGACTACGTGTGGGTGTCCTGCGGCGGGGAGTTCAACTCGGACCGGGAGAACATCGGCCCCTTGCAGTACATCCCCGCGGGTCTGCCCCCGGGTTTCCCCACCAGCCGGCTGCACACCGCTGACCGCATCCCACGCGCCGCCCGTGCCCAACCAGATTCCTTGCCCGGACCACTTGTGGCTGTGCTCTTTGAAAACCCACGACGTAATTATAGATTTAAAAATGGTTTACTCAGTCATTCTACTTCTGGTTTAAGATATGGATATTACTTATACGATTTATCTATAACAATCTGTGCCTTTAGGTATTTCACTAAAGTTATTAGCTAATAATCGACAGATATACACGTCCTTCTGCTGATGACTTCAGAATGGATACCACAATGGTGCTGGATAGAAAATTTTAAACGCTACAGCGCCGTTTAATCCGGAAACGTCCGAAAGAATGTCTTTTGATATTACAAGTCTGTTTTCTATGAATAAAGATATTTTTTACTATTAAAGCTCTTTAAATCGTATTTATTTGATATTGTAATTTTTTTTGTATTACTTTTCACCAGGCGGTGTACTGATCAACGTGGAATGTCGCGTCTGGACTCGGGATATCACATACGACCGCAACAGCGAAACGGGTCGCGCCCGCTTCGAAATATTCATGGAATAATGTGAAGGTGCCAATAAAATTCCAAGTTTGTACTTCATTATCGTATTTTGAGACGTACAGCCACGGGTGGACCTGGGCTTGGTCCAGGAAACTTCTTATACTTCAACGTTAGACGCTTTTTTACCCACTTTTGTATTCTGTCCACTATCTACAATAGTATGAGAATTATGGAAAAAAAGTTTTCTCCGCTTATTTCCCTCAAGATTAATTTAAAATTATCTTAACAGATCCAAAATTACAATATATTCGTAAAATTATTCATAAACTAATTAGTTCTTAAAGGTGAAACATTTCTAAGAAAATATATATGCTTAGGTGATGTGGTACGTAGTTTAGGATTGGAAATAAAGCTTTTAATAACATTGTTAATAACAACGCTTTAATGTTTACGATACTTAAAAGCTTTTTTTCTAATTATGAAGTGTTTTAGTAAAAAACTAAATTTAATATTTAATGTTGATGTGTAATGAATGTTATTCACGAATAATTATTTATTACCAAATAAAAACAGTCATTTAATATAAATGAATATTAGGTGTCAAACTGCTGTGTGTGTGTACGTGTTTGCGTATATTACATATAAGTTATAATGTAAACGTAGAAATGATCTTCAATGTCAAAGTTTGTGTCAAAAATACAAAATAAATTATTAGAAAAAAGTGACGTGCTTTTTAAATTTACTTTTCCCGTCATAATCAGAAAGTGTGACACGATTTTTTTTTTAATTTCACAAGGTTAAATTGTGTCCCTATTTGGCAAGCGGTTTTAGCCCTTTGACAAAAAGAGACAAAATTATTTTTAGTAACTCGATTTTTTAATGTTGCTGTCTTTAAATTTTTCTACCAATTGTTCCTAATTTTGTTAATATTTTATTACGTAGTTGCAAACAAAATGTTTTTATAAATTAACAATTGCATTACTTTAAAGTAATGTAAGTATCAAAAAAAATTATTTTTAAATATTTTTTTGTCGAATTGATATAGTAGTTTATGAACATAACCAGTTTCTAAATTTAAGATAAGATGTATTCTGAAAGTATGCACAAAAAATATTAAGTTTTCTAAACCATAGCCATTAAACAAAAATTGTTACTAACTCGCTAATACTATGGCCACAGAGGCCGAAATAAAGGTTATTTATTATTATTATTTTATTAAAATATGAACATTTCTTTGCTTTATGCTCGGAATTTTTACTTTTAAATTTTAAAAAAAGTTAGAAATTGATTTAAATTCTAGTTTGCATGCAAAAAAATGTTCAATAGTTATTAAAAGTTGTCATTGTTAACTTTCCTACCTTTCTTCCTTCTTCCTGCTCTTTTCCCAACTAAATAAATAAAAACTATTACCGTTAATTTTTTAAATATGTTAGATGAGGTAGGGATCAACAATAAAACATGTATTATTAAGAGGTACTCTCACGATTTATTATATTTGTTTAAACCAAAATAACATTTAATTGCACTAGTTTCAAAAATTTTGTATAATTTTGGTAACAAATGCTGGCAACACTAGTCAGCTGTCGGAGCACGGACCAAATTGACATTTCTCATTCTGCTGCAAGCATCGGGTTAAAATAAAATCTGCAATAGCTGTTCATTGTGAAATTGTTCTTGAATATTCTCTGCCTTACGTTTTATCCTTGAGAAGTGCCTTTGTGATGGGTTCTCTTAGATATTACTTGTTTTTAGGATTAACATGCAGTTCTATTGTAATAGGTGAGTGACTGCAGTTACCGTATTGCTAACTCTTTGTTACTTTTATCGCGTTACGTAGCTCGAGCCGTGATGTTTTTATGTTGCTGACTAGGAATATGAGCTATTTGCGCATTAGATGTCACGTTTCGCACCTACCTTCCTATTGTATTCCAATTAGATCATTTTCACTCACTTTTCGTACAGGTCAAGGAGACATAACGACAAAGGAGCCGATAATTATTAAATTGAAGACAACGCCAGAGGCTTTCCCCAGTAGTGATATATATACAAAGAGTTCTTCCTTTTCTGCCTCTTATGATGGATTATTATCAGAGTCTGTTCAGTCCTCGTCTTCGACGCCCGAGAGCACATCAATGCCAAGTTCTAGTTTCACTTCTACTATCACCACTCCTAAGCCTACCCCTCCGCCAACGACTACTACGGAGGCCCCCACCACCACAGAGCCGACGACTACTGTGACACCGGCACCTGAACCGAAGCCTACGCCAGCGCCTGGACCCCTGCCACCACCAACACAAGGCTCATGGTACTACACCGACAAGAACACCAATGTCACATGCATCCTCGTGCAGTTTGCTGCCCAGCTGAATATTACATACAATATCAATAACTGTAAGTAAAATTATTTATATTATCTACATTTATTTTGTGTACACCAAATTAAAGAGTGGTGTATTATTATTAATTTCCTTAATCATCACAGATAAACTAAATTATCTTTTTAAATATATAAAACATGTAATATGAATTCAATCTAACTTAGTCTAGTTATGTTCACATTCATACGAAGGAATACCTATAATGAAATATGTCAATATACAAATACCACTTATTCATCATACACAAAAATTTATCTAACAATTGTTACATGCCTTTAGAAATATACTTAAATTGTCAAATAGACATATGCTTTATTATGACATCAGTGTTATAAAAATATATATTCTAGCTCATCATCATCAACAGCCTGCAACAGTCCACTTCTAGTCATATGCCTCTATCAAGGAATTCCATCTTCATCATCTTTGCACAATCCTGCTTGATATAAATTAGATTATTAAAACCTTTAAAGAAGCCACATGTGATTACTATGTTAAGCTTTAACCTCATCTAAACAGTTACATTTTTTTGATAATTAATTCTGTGATTATTAATATATTTGATTGTTTTATGAAGTTTATGATATTCATGTATATGAATTGAAATTAAATAGAGATCAAGAAAATGTTAAAAAAAAAAAAATTCTGCGGAATAATAATGTTATACACAAATCAGTTTATTATCTAAGTAATTTATATTCGAAATTAAAAAGTATACATTACACATTGAAAGGTAGTAGCGCGAGATTGATTGTGGAGTCTTTTTTTATTTAACGCAGTGATGAGACGACCTGATGGTGAGTGATACACCTGCCTACAGTGGTGCTAGTTAGGGAAGTATACACTGCACCACGTTACATAAGATGTTCAATCTCATCACCACAGTAATTACACTAGCTAGAGCGCACCTCAAAACTAGAACTAGTAATGTATGCACACTACTGTTGGTCAGCTGCAATAAAAGCTGCATTGGTACCTAACATATTACCGGTGAATGTCCACCAATAAAACCTTTAGCTTACATCCAGTAGTGTCTATTGAATAATGATGATAATATATTATATATTTTTTTAATCATACCAGTATAACTGATGACCTTATCAAGTTATAACTCATTGTGGATGTCTATAATAATTATTTTGTTTTATTACATATAAACAATGTGTCGGATCAACAACAGGTCATGATTGTATGTCTCTGAGGGTATTAAATAATTTATTACAACATATGTAATAAATTGAAGACCGCTACTTCCTGATGCATTAATACATTTATCTGGAGTGGATAATTTGTGATCAACCAAGTCTTTTAGTCTGTAACAAATAATTATCATAATTGTTTATCATTTTATTAGTATATATTGTATCTATCTCCGCTATCAAGCAGATATGCTGTGGAATCCTTAAAGTATTTTAATTTGACGATGTGATGTAACCAGCATGACATACCATTGATGGTAAATGGTTTGTCTGCCCATAACAATGATGACTTGGTTAGGATGATATACACAACACCACATTATGTGCCTTGCCGCTACACATAACATTTAAGTTGGGTTACTTCAGTTATTCCAATAGCTACAGCGCTCCTCAAACTGGAATACAGTAATGATAGCACAATAACATTTGGTGGTGAAAACGGGGTGCATTAGTACCTAGGGATTCTGGTAACCGAAACATTTCACGGGTACCTAGTTGTAACAAGTACAGTGTTTAGGTTCATCATAATGCTATCCAGAATGTTGATGATTGAGGCTGTTGAAAGCTGATGATTATAACCACTTGATTGGCACATTTTACTTTTATTCAATTTCATTATTTATATATGTTATCTATTTTAATGAAAATTTAAATATCCAGTAATTGGTGTTAGTGTGACCATAATCTAGTGGTAACAACATGATACATGAAAACTCTTGGTAATGTCATATTGATATAGGCAGACCTATTCATAGTGCAGTTTTAATGGTGGTAGTTCTCTGTTTCTGGAGACCGTCTATGTGGATAGCACTGCAATGCCTATTGCAGTGTTCCTGATTGAAGGGAGTTGTAGTTAGTGAAATAACTGGAGTAACGAGACTTGATATACTGTATACCATCGTGACTTGTGCCACGCTGCTATGGGTAGGCGCATCACTTAAGATCAGGTGAACGTTCCACTCGTTTCGCAGCTGCGTTGAATAAAAGATGAAGTCATTTTACTTAAAACTAAACTTACAACCTGAATGTGGTCATGGGCGGCTTCACATCAGCGATCTGTTCCATTCAATCCTGTAGAACAAGTGAGGAGAAATAAATAAATAAATAGTGGGTATTACATACGCTACATAGAAATTGCATCCACTGTCAGACTGAAAGTTCATAAAATCCTTTACAAGCAGCGCTAGAGGTCCAGGAGTGGACCTGCTGCGAGCGGACTGTTATCGTCATGGAATGTTTCTCATCATGTCATTGTAGCGAAAGCGAAGACTACACAACCTGTGCACACAACAGTGAGCAATTATGCGATTAGTAACTGCGGAGGAGTGGCCAAAGGTTGCAATTAAACACGCGCCACTTCTGGTAAACTTATTGGAGGAAGGGGACGTAAAGGATAAGCAGGAGCTGGAACAGCGGAGGGAACAGTACGGGCAGGAATAACCGCTTGTTTAGGATAGGATATAGAATTTGTGTCATCCGCATAAAGTCTAGCAAAAAAGCAGGCGAAATGCCATTTACTCCACAACCTCTTCCTCAATCTCTTCATATTGAGCAACCATCTCTTCAGCTGGATAACGAGGAATGTCTACCAGTAACAATAAATATATATTTACTAAACAAGCCTCTACTTAGATTAGACGTAATCACAAAACGTTTTATTTAAATCTATCTTTTACTTATAATATATTTATAATGATAACAGATTTCGTTTGTTCGCCAATCACGCGAAAACAAGTGAACGCATCGACACGGGAACGTGAGTGTTACACGCGGAATGATCTGCAGATTGTTATAGGCTATTTATCTTTTGAATTTAATAGATCCTATATTTCCTATAATTTAATTTGTAATTAACTTTAATACGCATCATTTGGTATTAAACATGCGGTTGCTATGGTAACGGTTGCCCATCGAAAGTATACAGGGGAAAGGGTAATAGGTGTAAAAGATGTGGAGGTGCTAAAGTATAGCTCGTATCCTGTCTATCTGTGTATGGAATACACCAATACAAACACAGTGCTGCTGGAGTTATTCATTTTTTAAATATATTTCAAAAAATTCTCGATTTTCTAGGAAAAATTCGATGATTTTATTTCTTACTTATTTTTAAACAAATTTTAATGTAAAATTATTGTTTTATTAAATTAATTTAAATTTATTAAATCATCACTTTAGAGGCTAAAACTTTTAAATTAGCTTCTTTGAAAGTCGTGACAATTAAAAATAAAGCGTCATACTTACATTTTCATTTAATCTTAAAATAAAATTTTATTCATAAAAAAAAGATATATAGCACATAAATAAGTACATGACTTCAACACCTATCCGACAAGGTATAAGAAAGTACATAAAGTTTCTAAAATATGGAAAAAACCACTTGGTAATGATTGAGCAGGAGGGCAGTTAAACTGTAAGTACTTCCGCGGGCGGAAGCACGTTGTCGTCGTGTCCTTATTTGGGAATAGTTATTCTATTACATACAAATACATTTAGTTTCAACGGCGGATGGCGGTGATGGAGAATACGCTCACATTTTCTGTCGTTATGGACTCGGTGATGGAAATACTTTACAAGCACGAAGAGGATATCAGCTGCGGTTTGCGAATCGTCACCTACCAAGTCATGGTGTGCGCTGCGGCGTATCAACGCGTCAGGGAAACTGGCAGCGATCAGCAAAGCCGACGTGACGCAGGTAGCCCACGCGTCTACGGTACTGAAGATGAAGAAGGAATCGTATACCATTTTGTTGTAGACCCGACTACGTCGACCAGGGTCGTGGCAAGATTGCTGGGTTTAACACAATGGAAAGTGTGGTTTACTGTGTATACGGCAAGGCTCTACCCTTACCATTATACACCGCGGCCAGCAAGGTGTCCTGATTGAACACCTTGCGATTATTACTTATGGGGTGCACATGCGATCTTTAGTGCACACAACACCAATTAACTCCTTAGGAGATTTAAAGTCATGCATCATCGTCGCTGCTGACAATATAAGAGAACAGCTCACAGCGCGGGTCACGCGAGCTGATTTAAGGAAAAGGCTTCGTGCTTGTATCAGGAACTGTGGCCGTCAGTTTGAGCTAAAAAATAATATTTTTCAAAGTTTTAGATACTTTCTGTACTTTCTTATGCCTTGTGCGCGAGCTGATGAAGTGAGGTACTTATTCATTATAACGTTATAGTATGGCGCTCCATATTTTACTGTCACGATTCTCAAAACTAATTTAAAAGTTTTAGCCCCTAAGTGATAATTATTAATTTAATTTAATAAAACAATGATTAAACAATAATTATTATATTAAAATTTGTGTAAAAATAATTAAGAAATAAAATCATCGAATTTTTTTCCTAAAAAATCGGAAATTTTTGGAAAAATATTTAAAAAATTAATAACTCCAGTAGCATTGTTTTTGTATGGGCTATTCCATACATAGATAGATAGGACACGAGCTAGACTTTAGCCCCAACAGATCTTTAACACCTATTACCTCCCACCCTGTATACGGCCTGCAAAGCGGGGAACAGCTAGTGTTATACAATGAACATGTTCATAACTCCATGTGTGTATTCAAATCGAGGAGTTTATTCCCCCCCTCCACTATCAGCTGATATACATTTAAATGTAACTCACATCGATAATTTTTTTTTCTCAAGATGTTTAGGTAAACCGGTGATAAGGAGTGGTTGTAATGTTGATATCCAGTTATTACTTTACACAAGGTTATTACTAATGTGTGATGAGTGAATGTACTAGCTGTTCTCCGCTCGCTTCATCATCATCATCAGCAGCAGCCGATAGACGTCCACTGCTGGACATAGGCCTTCTCCAAATGTCTCCACATCGATCGGTTCCGCGTTGCTCGCATCCAGTGGCCTCCCGCGATTCCCACCAGACCGCCGGTCTACTTTGCTGGTTGTAATTCAAAATTAATGTGCGGGCGTATCACTTACCATCAGGATCAGGTGATCATCTCCCTCGTCTCGTGTCTTAATTCTATCTATATATATTTAGTTGACTTTTTGATCCTTTCATTTTAATTGTTCTACGTTGATACAAGACATCTATCATCAGCCGATAGACGTCCACTGCTGGACATGGACCTCCCTCAAAGATCTCCACATACAGTCAGCATGGCCTCCAGTACCGCTGGCCACTAGGGGCTGCCGTATGTACCGTAAGGGTTCATATGGGGGTATGAGCTATTTTCCACCACGCTCGTCCAATGCGGGTTGGCGGAAGCCAGAGCCTCGTCTGTTGAAATATTCTTAAATTAATAATTATCATTCAACTTAATTAATTTCTATATTAGTATAGTAATTGTTTGATAAAACACCTAAGTATAATATATCTGTGATAACAACTTATCACGGTACAGACACCACTGTACTGCTTTCATTTTATTGGATACAGCTGATTATCACAGTCGAGTTATCAGGGTTGTGTGTAGATTTTAAATTTAATAGCAATGGTTTGGAATGACAATGACTGTGAGGATGTTCAGGTTACAATATAGCGGAAATCGAGATGAGGGGGGCGTTCATCTGATAGTACAGCCGCCCATACCACCATATGCTGTCTAGAATGATTTACACTGCACCACTTTATTGTATTTTAATACACTGCTGTTTGGTATTTTCTTAGCACATGTGATTGTAAGATCCGCTTGCCCATAAAACTTAGTGATAGTTATGATGGTATACGCTGCACCACATTGCGCTCGTCGGCTTCGAACCTAGGATATGACCGGAACAGAGGAATGTTTAGGCAGTTCCGTTTGTCGGCTGCAATAGGCGCTGCGGTGGTGCCTACCTAGACGGTACCACCAGGGTGCACCAGCTATGTGATGACGCATGATGCTTTTGTTATTGTTTTGCAATTCCGTTACTGGTATTTGTTAAACGATACATCGCCGTTATTATTGCTTTAAAAATGCAATCGACGATATTCGCTTCTTCTTCTTCTTCGTCGGTATCACTCTTGACGTAGTGGTGGTGGTCATCAGTTCAGGTGTTGGTCGCAAGTTTAACAACACGTCGCCATTCCGCTCTGATGGCTGCCTTCCTAGTACATTCATATAGATAATCGTTTACTTAACTTAAAATGCATATATATGCATCATCATCAGCAAATAGACATCCACTGCTAGACGTAGGCCTCTTTCAAATATTTCCACTTCGATCGGTTCTGCGCTGCTTCCGGCGCGTTACCAACGCCTCACAGTAAGCATGGCCTCCGGTACCACCAGGCATCAGGGCAGTCGTTTGTAGGGGTAAATATGTGGGATTTTGGGTCAGTTCCCACCACGCTGACCCAATGCGGGTAGGTGGGAATATATATTAGGTATAGATGATATCCAGAGATTCATGGATTTATCACGAGTACTCCGAAACTATAAGATGTAAGGAATTTGCTTCTGCCGTTTAGAGGTCAGCTAAGAATGGATTTGTCAAAATTACGTCTCTAAAGGGAGTTGCGAAGGTGTGATGAGAGGGTGAGAGGTTAGAAGTTTCTATAGAACCATAGTTTAGAGATTTCTAGAATTTTTTTTATTTATAGAAAGGGTGGCTAAACGAACAAACAGTTGTTCACCTGGTGGAAAGTGATCTCTGACGTCCCTGGACAGCCGCAACACCTGATGGGTCGCGGCTGCCTTGCCGACCTTTAATACCAATCTTGAATTTTCTAGAGAACAACAATCGAGAAAATTCCATAGAACTACTTTTTCTGATGCATCCCTGTGATCTTGCGTCGCGTCACTGTCTACAGTTCTCTCGAAGGTTTCTGTACTACATCCGGTCGCTATAATTTTTATAATTGAGTAACCATGACGACGATCTAAACATTCTCTTCCTCTAAAATTTTTTTTTTTAAATTCCATTAAGCGACGAGATCAGCGGGACGTTCACCTGATGTTAAGTGATACGCACGCCCATGACAACCTGGCGCTAGCTAGGATGGTGTACACAGCACCACATAGCGCTCATTGCCTTGAAACATAAGAAGTTATGTCTCGTTACTCCACTAGCTACAGCGCCTTTCAAACCGGAACACTGCAATATTTGCATGCTACTGTTTGGCAGTTACTATAGGAGCTGTGGTATCCACTTAGCTGAACTCTGGCAAGAGAGACCTACCACCAGTGAACTCGCCACAGAATTACAAACTTGAACTCCTGATAATGATGGCTGTAATTGGATCAGCTCCGTCGCAGGGGAAGCCCCGAGGGATTTATTAGCGCCGATCGCTCTCGGCTTTGCGCCAGTGGTATTCGATGCAGACCTAGCTTTATATAACACGCTGTATCGAGTGTCGGACTGGAAGACTGGTGGTAGGTCTCCGCTGTCGGACCGTCTAGGTACTATTTGTGCCGGCAAACAGTACTGTGCAAACACCACTGTTATCCGGCTTGAAGGTGGTTGTAGCTAGTGAGATTACTGGGTTCGTTGTCGTCAATCGATTAAGGTTGTGAAGCTATCATGATATTGAAGCAGTCGCGGCAGCTGCTTGTGATGGACTCTCGGGTGCCGATGGTAAAGCTTGGCTCATAGTACCACTTTTTATATGTACTTTAAGGAAAGTTTAAAAAAAATTGCTGGTCTTCTCACTTATATCATGCCACCTAATCAGTTAGGATACCGTTGGTGATGTCCTCATGTGTCATACGTCTGGCTGGGAAGGGAAGAAGTCTCGAGGAAAATGGAAACCAGAATGTTTTATACTACTACTACATATATGTATGTATAAGGAAATTTGTGGAGGAAATTATTTTTTTTTATTATGCAATATTGCGTATCACTTAACTATACTGTGTAATAGTAACCAGGTGATCACATTGATGGTAGGTCTCTGTTGCCGGAGGTCGTCTTAGTACAAACTTAACTGTGTTCCGGTTTGAAGCACGTTGTGGCTATACCGTTGGCGCTATAGGGTGAACAAATCGCTCGTTTCGTTGGTTTCTCGAATCCGTCGCGATAGATAGTTATATAGTTATTAAAATGAAAATTACTTACCATCTTCAACACCACTATGGTGTTATACCATATCTTACCATGATTAGTAAACTTACTAATAAACTACTAAAAATTTAGGAAACGTTTTAGTCAACGGTTGTAATGCGATAGAAATCAATATTAACTTAGTACTATGTCCCACCCTCACCCCAGCATTCTTTGAAATTTTAGGTTTTTCCCCTTATTTTTATTAATACATTAAATTATTAATATTTTTTCGTTATTACTAAACAGTTTTTTTATATATATACATTTATTTTTCGCAATTAATATCTTTCATATCTGCTGCGGACGGGGGGCTATCCCAGCATAGGGGAAGGGAGGCCGCGGTTGAGATCCCGAGACCTCTCCAAACGTTCAAAATGACCACCGAGGGGTTGTAATGGGTAAAAATCTCCACGTACCTCTGACTACCCCCTCGAAACAAAAAAAGACTTTATCTATTATTGTTGTATTCAAACGTTATCTGTGTTTTCTCATAATCTAGATATAAACACGATGAGGAAAACGATGTTGATCCATGTGACGGTGGAAGGTCTGGTTTCTCGGACCACCGTCCGAAACTGGTTGGCGGTGGTCACCCGTTGATCGGTACCGGTTTCTGTTCGATGTTGTTTTTATGTATCACCTCGGTATATACCTTTGTGTACTACGAAGATTATTTGGGAATGTTCTAAGTGCTGAATAGACCAGACCAGACGAGACCAGTCTAGACTGGCGGTTCTATTCTATGTCGGTTCGGCAGTCGGTTTACGATCGTTCAAGTCGGACTTCGACCTTGAGATTGTACATCATCATCGGCCGATAGACGTCCACTGCTGGATATAGGCCTCCCCCAAAGATCCCCACATCGACCGGTTCCGCGCTGCTCGCGTCGTCAAACACCAGGGGCAGTCGCTTGTAAGGGTTCATATGGGGGGATTTGGGCTATTTCTCACCACGCTGGCCCAATGCTGGTCTGTGGGAGCCGGAGCCTCGTTTGTTGATTATCAGGGTGCATTGCGAGCAGATGAGGTTGGCTTGGGTCCCGCGAGTTGTCGTGCAGGACCCCTCACGGGGTGGAGTATATGAATGCCTACTCGATCTATTTGGGAATCTTTGGAGAAGGCCTATGCCCAACAGTGGACGTCTGTCGGCTGATAATGAAACAAGTGTGAATGAAACTTAAAAAAAAGAATCAAGTGATAAAGTTTCGTAGGGTTCAGTTCGTTGACCTTTTTTGTACGTGTCCCCCTCTCCGTATCAGTTTATACGATTCCTAAGATAAAACAGCTTTATCTAATGTACTGAGTATTTTGGTAAACAACCTAAATTTCCTAATCTACACCAGCGTGACCTCATTACACTCAGTTTCGAGTGACAATGAGAACTGGATGTAGCTTATCGCCAAGTATACACTGGCTCTTATATTTCGATAGGTGTTCTAGCAGTGGTGTTATGGCGGCCGAATTATAATATGGTGGTAAGTCTTTACGCCTAGTGCAGCCGACAAACATCACTGTGTTCCGGTTTAAAGGGCGTTGGATCTAATGAAAATACAGTAGTAACAAGGCATAACATTTTGTCGCAAGGCGACAAGTGCAATGTAGTGCAGTGTATACCATCACTACTAGCGCCATGTTATATGCTGTCGTTGCATTTACCATCAGGTGAACGACCAGCCCGTCTCATCGTTTTGTTGATTAAAAAATAACCAGGTGCATACTAGTGATGAACAAAGCAAGAACTAGGCCAATACTTGGACAATCTTGGTGTTGGTCTTAGTCTTGTCTGTTCGTCTGTTCACTCATCACTGGTGGATATTTTAACATGGGGTTACGGATTCGAACCGGTGCTTCCTTCCACTAGTGTGTCGTGTTTGCGTCATCAGACGTCATCTGTGGACGGTAGCTTAGCCTGATCGACGTCCAGCTTTACACACCCTCGTCACTTGAGGGCTTGGCCTGGACCTGAGATTAACCTCCTCCACGTAACCCTAACTTCACCACAGAAGGTCTATACAAACATGGCCTCCGTTGCTGAGACCGTCTCACCGCAGCGCCTATTGCAGCCGACTAACAGTACTATGCGAACATTACTATGTTCCGGTTTGAAGAGCGCTGTAGCTAGTGACATTACTGCGTCGTCCTAATTATCGCTTCCTTTTTATGTGCCACCCGATGTTAAGTGACATGGCCTACCCCATGTCACTTAACATCGGGTTACGATGATATACACTGCATCACACTGTGAACGTGGTCGACATTTTCTTCATTCGAAGAAGCGACGAAATGAGTAAGACGTTCACCTGATATTAAGTGTTAAGCTTGCCTATAACGTGACTCCAGTTAAGATGACGTACACTGCACCACGTTGCGCTCGTCGCCTTGAGTCCAGATGTTAAGTATCGTTGATAGAGACCTGCCACAAGTAAAATTGTGGTCCAAAGGTCAAAACAAAATGGCGGATTTAAATTTGATAAAATTTCGTATTCAACTCTAAATATATATAAATTACGCAGCAACTCGTATCGGGGTTACAATGAAGCTCGGTTAGGAATTCCACTAATCCAATAACCGGGGGTATTAGTCGTAACCCACGTGTCCCCAGCGTGTCCCCAGCGTGTCCAAGTCGTCCTTAACCGCTTGTATTAAAAGGAGAGTGTCCTTTAATTTAACAATTTTTCTCTTGTAAAATTTTTGTTTGAATTTCTATAACATGTGTTTATTTGTTTTAGACAAAAAGAGATACCGTATTTTGTGGGATTTGTTCAGGAAAACTGCCCAGCTGTGGGCTATCAGTCTGCTATAATGATGATGTATTTTATTAATATAACGTTATTTTATCATTACATATTTTTATTGTTGAAACTATTTGCGTATAAATTTGACATTTTACTTTTTTTTTAAAATTGTCGAAGCGATGATGAGCCTACGGTTTTTTTTTATTCAGCCTATTCTTTGTTCACACTGTTTTAGGGTTTTGTTGTTCACTGGTCCTAGGTCTCGGTTGCTGGAGACCGTCTAGGTACCACCGCAGCCTATTGCAGCCGACATACAGTAGCGTGGGAACATTACTATGTTCCGGTTTCAAGGGCGCTGTAGCCAGCGTAATTACTGGGGTGACGAGATACATGTTACTTCTCAAGGTGACGAGTACAATGTGGTGCTGTGTATGATATCCTAACTAGGGCCATGTTTTAGGTGTCACTCATTATCAAGTGAACGTCCCGCTCGTCTACTAGTTTCGAGATATACTGTTTTTTTTTTTTCATTGAATATCGTATAATAGTTTTTGTTGCCATATTGAAAAAACGAACGGATATAAACGGATGCTATTTACTGATTTTTTTTTGTAAATTAATTAAAAAAAATTATTTAATTTGTTGATTTGATCAACTCGTATAGGTCATCTCTTGGCTTGGAAGAGTTAACTTATTTTTACTTACTAGACCAGCTTGATCTTCACCTGATGGTAAGCCCGACCATGACGTGCTAGTTAAGAAGACACACAACATTATGTACTCGTTAAATATAAAGTCCCGTTGCTCCAGTAATATCGCTAGCTGCAGGGTCCTTCAAATCGGACGTTTCGAATGAGGTGGATATGTTAGAAAGAGAAAAATGACGTCGCATAAGCACTTCGACGCAATATCCTCCATATTCAATACAAACTTTATCATAAAGCAAATAATCCTCCTTCCCCCCCATTTCCCCCTCATCCTCCAGCTCCACCCGGCACCACTCAAGGTCACATGTGACACGTGTAAATGCATGCGAAATGCACACAAGGCATACGCGCTATCATTGTTTGTGGTGTATGGGGGGGGGGAGGGGGTTCAGCACAACAACTCACGGGACCCAGAGCAACCTCGCCTGCAGGTGCACCCTGCTAATCAAGAGACGAGGCTCATCCAACAAAGAGCCCGTTCATAACTTGGAGTTAGGATGATGATGTCAGATATCATGTGTTTACGGCGGCGATTGTCTAGGTAGGTACCATCGTAGCGTCTATTGTTCCGGTTTGAAAGGCGCTGTAGCTAGTGAAATTACTGGGGTGATGAGACCTAAAATTTTATGTCTCAAGACGATGAGCGGTATGTGGTGTGGTGCAATGTCCTAATTAGCGACACGTTGATATGGGCAAGCGTATCACTTAAAATCAGGTGAATGTCCTCTCGTCTCATCAGTTAGTGGAACAAAAAAAAATTACTTATAATAAATTCTATAAATAACTTTGTGGTATAGGTTCTATAGTCATTACCAGGCGATCGATCCTCTACTGCTGGATATAAGCCGCCTCCAAAAGTCTCCTCACCGTTCGGTCCCTGTCTGTATCCAGCGGTTTCCGTCGACCTTCACCAGGCCGCCGTCGGTTCACCTTAGCCAATATTAGATATCGATAATTTGTATTTGATATAAATTTATATTGTATACGTTTTAAAACGCTCATACAAACAACCGCGCACAGCGCTACAGGGTGCGCCGGCGCAGCTGTTTTGAACACACACATGCACACCTGTTCTTCATAACTTGGTCGCTAGTTACGATGTTATACACTGCACCACATTATGTTCGTCGTTAATATATAGATGTTAAGTCTCGTTACCTCCATAATTTCACTAGCTACAGCGTCCTTCAAACCGGATCACAGTAATAGTCGCAGAGTAATGTTTGTCGCGGCTGCAATAGGCGCTGCGTTGGTACCACATGCAATAACACATGTCACCAAATGGTACCAGTTCAGCTGAGCCTTGGATCCGATTGAGGAACAGTTCCAATGCAAGGGTGTCCGGTTGTTCCTATACCCTTAAAATACAACTTGGCTGTGACTTTGCTCTTAATTATAAAGTCAGTAAATTGTTACGAATATCAAATATTATTCATCATAATCATCATCGATGGACACCCTCGCCGTGCACCCGAACGATTCCCCCCCTCCGTATAAACCTCTACGTACGACAGCCCCTAGTGCCCAGCGGTACCGAAGGCCATGCTGACCGCATGTGGAGATCTGTGGGAGAGATCTATGTCCTGCAGTGGACGTCTATCTGCCGATGATGATGATGATGGACGTCCACAGTTGGACATAGGTACCTTGTAATGTACCCCACAGCACAGGGTCCTGTCCTGAGGGGCTCAACTCGAATATTATTAGTATTAGAAGTAAGGATTCTATCCGACGTCTGCAGTAAACTTACTGCATATATTACTGCAGCACTAGTAAATATTTGTTCTACATATTGAGAAGGTTATCATCATCAGCTGAATGTCCAACTGTTGAACATTGGTCTCCCTCAAAGATTCCCACACGATCGGGTAGGGATTTATATGGGGGCATTTGGCTCATTTCCCATCACGCTGGCCCAATGCGGGAATTGGTGGGATGTAGATGGTGACGCGTACCCGCCAGAATACAGCAAGGGTTGAGCTCCAGGTTCAAACCTAGGACATTCATGTACACGAATCAGACAGGTGACCATTGTTACCTCTGGTGTTACAGCCTTCGAAAGGTTCCAACCTTATCATCAAGCAAGTCATATGTCTGTTAACCATTCTGTATACTGTTCCAGCTTCATCTCTTGCTCACGTGGTGATCAATGTCCCCGCTAACGCCAGCGTGGTGGACGGTAGCTGCAACGCTACCGAGCAGCGGCTGAACCTCACCTGGCTGGAGACCGGCAACAACTCCATGCTACTCATCTTCACCGCTAACACCACCACCAAGACTTACTCCCTGAAGAGCCTCAACATCTCCCTCAGCCTCGACATCGCCAATTCATGTGAGTCTATATTAAATAGTATCATAATTAAATACTTTCTATATTCTGTTAATGTTGTATACCTCCCCAGCCCTCACTACTCCCCTGGAGCTGTGGCATGGGGTGGAGTGGCAGGTGCCGCTGACCACCTCCTACCGCTGCCAGCCGACCACCCAGCTCCACTTGACCGCGGATAAGACCAACGTGGCGGCCACACTTAGCATATCGCAGCTGCAGGAGGAGGCCTTCAGGACCACCCCCAACAATAACACTTTCAGCGCTGGTGAGGGCTCTCTTACTATGTCACCGTATATTAGTAACTGCAATGTAGTCTAATAGCTTTTCTATTAATTTATGACTGTAAATGTGGACTTGTAACGTTAAATCTTTTTGTGGGTTACCTCGGGATGGGGTAGTTTTGGGGTTACAGGGAATTATATTGGTAATAGAGGAAGTATTGAAATTTTAAAATAGTTAATTGTTTACAATATGTAGTTGACTACTGTTGCATCAGCCGATAGAGGTCAACTGCCGGACATGGGCCTCCCCCAAAAAATCGCCACATTTGTAGGGGTTCATACGGGGGGATTTGGGCCACTTCCCACCCCGCTGGCCTAATCCCGGTGCCGGGAGCCAGAGCCGCATTAATTGGTTAGCAGGCTGCTGCACCACGAGAGTTGTCGGGCGGGACCCGTTACACATGTAGTTTAAAGTCAATCTTATTGGAGTGATAGGGTGAGATAGATGGACAATAGAGCATAAGAGAATGGAGAGAAGTACGGATGGAGTTATTATCTGACGAAGCGAGGATACGGGACTTGGCCTGACCTGGTGTAATTGAAGAAGAAGCAAAGTTTTGCATAAGATACATTCCAATTTAAGTACTACCCGATTGATTGCAGCGCGCGAGTGCGGCGGCGCCGACTTGCCGGACGCGGTGCCGATCGCCGTGGGCTGCGCCTTGGGCGGGCTGGTGGTGGTCGTGCTGATCGCGTACCTGGAGGGCCGCCGGCGCTCCGCGGCGCGCGGCTACCTCTCCATGTGAGTGCGGCGAGCCGAACGTCACTTTATAAGTACGTAAGTATGAGCACGGAACTAAGCTGTTACACCAGTGACGACACCGTCACTTGTCGTTAGGTGGCCCGCTTGTCAATAACAACATGGCGCTACTTAGTTTGTCGGCTGCAGTAGGCGCGGGGGTAGTACCTACATAAACGGTTTCCGTCAATAGAGATCTACCACCAGTATAGTCCGATACTACCACCAGCCAGCAGCGAAGAGCAGAAATTTGACAGCAAGAGACAAGGGTCTCATCATAACTTCGCAGTTCCTTTTTTTTAATAATTTCTTGAGGTCACAATTTTTATTATTACATTTCAGGTAAAACGCGGCCCCGACGAGTCCCGTAGTGAATGTAATAAATATAGATACAAATATTAAAGAAAAAAATAAACAAAATAATTCGCTGCATCGTATCGACGTCCTTATATCGGCGGGACCGGCCGGAGTCGCGCGCGAGTGTTGCCAGTTGCCGACGGTCGTCACGCGACGACGGCACGTGGGCGTGTGGGGGGCGGGGGGTTGGGGTTGGCGGGGTTGCTCAAAATTGAACGTTTGGTAGTTTTCAATTAAAAAAAAAATTATCTGTACACGCCTATTAAAATATTAAAGTAATTATTATTTAAATAGTCCTCCGCTTATGTGAGACATGTCCACACTATCCGTCGTTTTCGATAATTACTACAACTCCCAATTGTAACCTGAATTTACTGTATACGTATAATTTGTTATTGCCCGGGCGACGCTGACGCTTCGTTATTACTACAGTAATTAATATATATATATATATATATATTTTACATGGCAACGTTACGGCGGCATTCGCGTTTAGAGGACTTAATAATATATGCATTTGTTTTGATGGAATCACTGCTCTCGCTGGTTGGAAGTAATAGTTTTTTTTTTTTAATTAACCTTACCGGAAGTGGTTAGGAAGGCAGCGTGCGCTGCGATCATGAATATCCTCGGTTTGCGCTAAAGCAAATCTAATTTAAGAGGTGCAACACTGAAGAGTATAAATATAAAATTTATAGATGTGATGTTATTTAGTAGTTTTAACGCGGGGTGGGTAGAATTGTGACTTTTTTTTTATTTAATGTTAATTTGTCCTAATCGATACTGTCTTGGCAACAATTCACCATTTTGCATCCGAATAATTTTTCCCTAAATATCCCATATACCATTCGACTTCACCTAAAACACCGGATATCCGTTTCGAAGGAGCTCGTCTGTCCATTTCTAATTAAGTGTAATTAATGCATATAGAGATATAGTCATTGTAAAGGTTAGCAAAGGTTTATTCTGTAAGAATAAAGAATTACATGGTGATTTATTTTTCTCATTCCCATTCAACCTTCGTAGTCTAGGTCGCCATCAGCTTTATATTTAACACGTCGGTGGTGTTGCCAGGCGACGGGGCACATGGCAACACCAACCGGCTTGACGAAACGAACCGAGCGATCTATCTTGTGTGTGCTGCGAAGATGTATGCTTACCTATACTATTTTCGTGATGCAGTCAGCAGCAGCAGCAGGCTCGGTTCGTACAACGCGATGCGGGACGTGTAATGGATAAATAAATGTTTTTTTTTTATTGCCACAACAGGCTTTTATTTCGAAACGTCTACAATAAATACTTTATTATATACAAAATCTATCATATATGTATTTACAGGCATTAATTAATTGAACACGTTTACACAAGGCATCGACGCAACCCGGGCGACAGTTGACAACCTCTACGAGCTGGACCACTTCCAGGTGTCGTATAAAAAAAAATATCTGATGAAGAGGAGCAGGATGTTTATGTTGTGACGCGGTCTGTATATAACAATGTGGTGTTAGTTAGAATGATGGTAGCCCTGTAGTCTCGGGCTATTAAGAATAGGACTACGGTATTCCCCGCTTGTCGGACAAGATGACCGAAAGGGTCTTCGGGTTCGTGAGCCTTGGGGGTGGGGACCGTCAGAACTTAATAGACGAGCTTTAGGAGGACGGTAAATGCAAGGCAGTTTTGTATTTGCCGTAGGACAGCGTGGCTGTCGAGGGCTTTGCCCTTCCGTGGGATGTTATAGCCAGAGTGCAGGAGGGCACCGGTGCGCTCCGCAGGAGATCTCGCAGCCCCTCCTAACGCACTGACGGAGACACTGAGGGGGTTGTAGTAAGTAGAAGCTCCACATAACCTTGTCTTCTCTCCAAAAGCAAGGTATCTTTTAAGATATCACCCGCGATAAAAAAAAAACTGGATGATATACACCTACTTATAGACAAGATGTCTTTGTATTAATTTCAATAGACCCAAGGTCATTCAAACCAGGACACAGTAATGTTTGCACGCTACTATTTGATGGTAGGGCAAACGCAAAGATCACTGAGGACGCATTTTTCTCCATCTAGAGAACCCAGGGTATTAATGATCATAATGGTTAACAGCAGAAAGTCCTATATATCTAGATTTTCACCACTATGGAGGGAATCATTTCATTAATCTCTATAAATAGTTTAAACTTAAAACATTTCAACAAAGAGACTTCAAACGAATGGGGTACAGCAACAACAGCGGCGTGGTAAATAATTGTCGATAGACGACGTGTTGCTAAAAATGTGGATGAAGGCACGAAACTATGCCTCATTATGAGAGGGAGGGAGTTGAAAGACTACAAGTAGTGAAGGAGTTCAAGCTGTTGAGCTACTTGTGTCAGCTGCGCCAATTGTTGCTAATTTTGCAAAACAACAAAAGCACAATGAATAAGTGTTGCTAGCAACAGTTGTCGTCAAGGCTTAGACCAAGGCTCACAAGCTTCTTTTATTACGCAAGCAGCGGTTCAATAGGATCTGGGAGATGAGCAGATGCATGTAAAGCATTTTGTTATATTATATTTTTAGTCGCCATAATCCAGAATATTCAGGTAATAGCTTGTCAAAGTCTAATCAAGATGCAGAATATAGTTCCTCGTGAGGAAATTGGTCCATTAGATTAGGAAGAACTTATTACTTTAAAATTGGCTGATCCAATGTTTTCAGCCCTAGGGAATATTGATTTGTTAATAGTAGCCGACATATTCAGATTTATTGACAGCCATCCTTATAAAACAAACCAAAGGAGAACAATCCTTTAAAATGTGGCCTTTGGTTGGATTGTATCAGGAAAAGTGTTAGTTACAAGTTTAAAGGTTAAGCAGGAAAATTATTATCTTAAACGAGTTGGGGAGTTGGAGGCAGAAGCGGAAGAGATTCAAAAGAGATTATCGTTAGAAAAGCAAATTTTTAAGACTGAAGCTACCACTGCTAATGATAACGAAGATTAGTTCATTGTTATATTACCATTCATGTTATATATGCTCTCACAATATAAACTTTGAATTTTAGGTCTTTGAATAGTATCCATTTCGACATAAAAAATCAATGAAATCATCCTCTTCCAACAATGTTTCTCTGTAACTATGTGATCATCTAAAAAAGTATTATATTGCATAGTAACAATACTGACATTCCTGCAACAAATATTTTTCAATTGTTTTATATATATAATACAGCAAGGGAGTGGGATTTTGGTCAACCTTTAACCTTTTTGGTTGATAATTATAAATATTAATTTTGACATAGGTGTCAGAAATTTTGCGCGCCAACTGTCATGGATATTTTTTTTTAAATAATTCACATAGAGCTTGTAATATGTCCTCGGGTTTATCGATTAAACATTAATTGTACGATCGGTTTCTGTAACTATTAAAGCTGTCGCCTACATTAATATAATACAAAGTTGATATATATAAAATCGCTATGTTTTGAATACGATTGCCGTTAGGAGAGTGAATGCACAGATGGTTTATTACTAAATAAATAAATTGTATATGTATATAATTTTCTAATTGTATTCCTATTTTGTTTACTCGGTTAAATAAACTAATAATGTGTATATTACGCATCACGATAAAAAATTATATTTGTCGCATTTTCTAACTGTAATATGTCGTTTTTGTGATTGTGTCTCAGCAAATTAATTGGTAAAGCTTTTGTCTGTACATTATAATAAAAACTACAGGTTGATAGTACCAATTTCAATAAGTAATTACTAGAATGAAATGTATTCGTTATATTATATTAATGTGAAATGGTGTTAAATTATATAATTTGTACGATATGAATGATGATGAATGAATTTAAAAAAAAAACATTATAACCTATATATATAATATTTTTTGCATGTCCTTTTCCTGCGTTAAATTATAAATGTAAATTAACCTATTTATTATACTTAAATATATTTACAGTTACAATATACTTTTAGAATACTGGTTGCTCAAACATTAAGTACTTTTATACTATGTACATGAGTATTGAGTGTTGCCAACATTAAATAATGATGTTAGTGTCAATACGAATATATTTACATTGTATTTAGCCTCTAGCGTAGCCTCGTGAGACGTAATGTACTTATTTTTCGACTAGTCAACTGCATAACAACTATAGTTTTTATTATTTATTGATGTAATTACAGAATTAGAGTATTTATGGAAAGAATGATTTTATGATAACAGTAATTACGGTGTATAGTCTGTGTAAATGTGTCGTGGTCGAGGCGTCGTGTTATCATAGATTGATGATTTTATTATTAAAATATTTAATTGTAACACATAAATTCGACATATATAATTCTTTTCTGTAATTTGTATTATCATGACATATAGTATGTCTATATATATATTTATTCATATTTCTAAATAATATTTGTATCCTTATGGCACGATATGCATACTATTACACTATAAGGCACAATTTATTGTATTCATCGTAATAAAGTATATATTTCTATTATTAAAGATGTTGCTAACAGTGTTCACCATGATATAATTTCTCTATAAATGTCGAATAATTCTAATTTCCAGAAGAATAATTATGTTGTAAAACCGAAAAGGTTTTCAGTTTATAGTGGACATTGTTGTTTTAGACCTTTGGGCCGCGTCTCATTTTAATTATATACGGATCCTGTAGTCGGTGGTGAATATTGAGTCAGTGCGGCGTGGGGCAGGAGTCGAGCAGAACATTGTGAAGCGCCTCCATGTCCCGCCACGTCCGCGCTTGCCCCGACACGCTCACCTCACGGATGCAGCCCTTGAAGTTCTCCCGACCTTCAGAAGTTTCCAGCGCGCCATCTGCGTAATGTTGAAATAAAGGTTTTATATGCTGCGTTAAAAGGCATTTAATCCTGTAGTATGCGCTTAATATTTATGTTGAATCGTCTATGGTGCAGAGGCAGACGTGAATACAACGAGTCGTTGTTTCATTTTCTTTCCATGGTGTTGTGTGCGTACCAGGCTGGCCCGCGATGTACAGCGGCGCGGCGAGGCTGGCGGGCAGCAGCGTGGTGTCGCGCATCTCGGGCCCCTCGTCGAGCGCCAGCAGCGCGGCGGCGCGCCACACGTGCGCGCGCACCGCGTGCCACGCCCCGTCGCACACGGCGCCCCCGGCCGCGCCGCGCGTCTCCGTGCGCGCGCTCCCCACGCTCAGCACCACCTAAACAACGTCCCCCCGCCCTCACTTGAGACTTACTCTTGACTTAAGCAAAGCTACGACTCGCAGAAGGTGAACAGTGCGGGGAGTGATACGCTTGTCCGTAACGAGACGCTGGTTGCGATTTAAATATTACCGTTACTAGGACTCTGTTGCCGGACACCGTCTAAGTAGGTACCACCGCAGCGCCTATCAAACATTACGGTATTCCGGTTTAAAGGACGCTGTAGCTAGAGTAATCACTCGGGTAACGAGACTCGACATCTTACGTCAGGTGTATCACTGGACATTAGGTGAACGTCCCGCTCGTCTCGTCGCTTCATTAAAAAAATGAAACGCTTGTCAGCAACAATAGGACCCTAGTTCGGATTTAAGCATAGATTATAATTGCCATTCATCACCCAGCCTCTCACGCGTCTTGCATCATATTCTATTGTAAGTCAGTTTTAGCCATATGTTCTATAAAATTACATATAAACATAAATATAATAAATAGTACATATTAGTGGCCTAATATAGTAATACTAGTATTTCCGCCGGTGCGTATGCGCATGGCTTCAGTTTAAGTAATAAAATATGAAGGTAGGACTCGAGTGTGGGCTGTGCGGTGTCAACACTACCACAGAATGTTTATTGGCACCAAGAGCATATTATCGTTAAAATTTGAATTAAAAAAAAATGCAATATAATCATATCGAGTTCGGGTTCCGTACTTACAGCGCCATCTTTAATCTCGAGTACAAATTCGCCGGCGGCCGCGAGCAGACCGCTGGGCGAGGTGGTGCGGAAGTGCAACTTGATCTCCGCGGACTCCATCTCCTCGCCCCACCATCGGCTCGACCACACCGCATGCGCGTCACCTGATCACACGTACAGGAACACATTAATCAACACGCGCAGCATTCGAACCCATCTAATCTGCCTCCGGCACCAGACACCCATCACCAGTAAACAACTTTAGAGTTGTGTGTGACGAAGATACGATGGTGGAAATGTGGAACACTACCTGCGAAGTACGCGCCGCGCTCGACGCTGGGGAAGCACTGGCCGAGGCCGCGGTGCGCGTGCGCATCTCGCACCAGGTCCTCCGCGCGACCGTTCACGCTCACGCGCCGCACGCACCCCACCAGCCCGCCCACGCGCACCACCTGCAACCACCACACTTAAAGAATCAAATATATATACACAAATATTTAATATTATAAGGGATTCTTTGTCTAACCAGTACCAGAATTTTATCTTCATGATAATTAAACTGTACATCCTAAAATACCTTACCTCGAGGTGAGGAAGTAAGAAGGGAAAAGAAAAAGGAGGCTTATAGCTATTTCCTAAATTTTATATCTAATCATTACAATTTTTTTTAACTACGAAGCGACTGAACGAGCCCGCGTCCACTTGATGGTATATATGATATACACAGCACCACATTCCGCCCATCGCCTTGAGACATGATGCTAAGTCATCCCCAGTAACTATACTAGCTAGAGCGCCCTTCAAACCGTAATACAGTAATGTTTGCACTCTGCTGTTTGGCAGCAGTAATAAGCGCTGCGTTGGTACCTATCCAGATGGTCTTCAGCAACGGAGATATACCACCAGTAAATCATTACTGTGAGTAAAAGTTATATTGCCATATAAATAAATTAGATTGATGAGAGACCACAGAACTATTGAATTAATTAACTACTTTACACATAATGGCAGGTAGTCGCAATATCTGGAGAAGAATGGTACGGGAGGCTGACTCCCAGAGGGTTTTCTTTTATTCACCTCCACATTATTTAGTCTGACGGTTGTGCCCGCTTGGACACTTTCTACTTTTACTTCCGACGTATCTAAATGAACTTGATTTTTTTTTATTCGCAAAGCGTTAATTACAACAGTAAGTTCAGACTACAAAGCCGTAGAATCAAATATTTACAAGAAGAATAATTAGGCTAATCACACCTGATCATTAGCTAAACTATAACCCACCGAGGGTTGTGGCGCCATCGAGTGAGTATGCATAATGTACTCACGCTGTTGGGCAGGTTGGGCAAGGCGGCGGGCGCGGGCAGCCCGCCCACGTAGAGGCGTGCGGCGCGCGCCATCGGCGGCGCACGCGCAGTGCCCGCCGCGCCGCCGCTCTCCAGGATCAGCCGCGAGCGCCCGACGCGCACCGACACCTGCACATACAACTTACTGCAATCTGTGCATCTCGCGCCCTTTGTTAGCGACAAGTGTCCACACTCACCGATCTCCAAGTGCCGTCGGCGACGAAAGCGGCTAAGGACAGCTCGCGGCGCCGCCGGCCGCGCACGATCAGCCGCAGCTTGCCTTCGCGTACCATCAGCGCCATGTAGTGCTTCGGTTTGGCCTTCGAGCCCTGGAAAGAAGTTACAGTAAGACATTTTGTATAGTTATGAGACAAAATTTCATACTGCCACTTTACAGCCTAAGTTGTTCTTCCTATCGCAGTAAAGAAGATGAATATCTGACTATCGTTTAGTATGCAGCACAACCGGGTGGTGGACGCATCTGGAGTAGTGTTATACTGCATAATTTATATGTAACTAACCGGCAGTACAAGTAGCAGCCCGTCCGGCGCGAAGGTGCGGAAGTGCAGCGAGAGCAGCAGCTCCCCGCGCTCCGCACGGTTCCCCCGCGAGCGCTCTCCCTTTGCTGGCAGCTTAAGGGTGGCGTAGCTGCCGGCCACGTCGCCGAACTTGGCCGCGCCCGCCTCCACCGTGTAGGATGATGTCTGTAATGATATTATCAAATTCAATAGTCACCTTTTACACTCTTGCGGGAGAAAGTGGCAAATATCAAACAGAAGCAGCCCAGCCATTCGTCATGATTAATGACGATCAGACCTTGGAGCAGCGGGCGGCGTCGGCGGGCGAGTGCAGCGCGTGCGGCGCAGCGGCGCGCGGCTCCTCTTGCGCGCGCCCCAGCCGCGCCCCGACGCTCTGCACCGCGCCCTCCAGGCTGACCACCCTGCGCCACACAGTTATAATAGTAGTGGACATGACAGTAGTAACCGTATCTCCACGGAGTAAGTAATGATGTTGCCTTATTGTACTGTCTCGATTTTAACATACGCGGATTCCAAAAGCAGTCTTCCGAGGGTCGATAATTATCTGCCAAAAATAACTCTTAGTATTTTTACCATAAAATTAAAGAACTATCTTTTCACAAGTGCACACTAATCAAGTGTATATACTTACTCGGAATCGACTATAAAATCTTCGATGGTACCAACAAGTCCAGTGGTGGGCAGCTGTGCGGGTAACGCGTTGGGCAGGCGCAGCGCGCGCGGTATCCCACCTAAGAATAGACCGCGTGGCCGCGCCGCGAGCCCGCCGCCCGCCAGAGCACCGCCGCCCAGCTTACGCTCATCCGCCCACACCTCTAGCTGGAGTACATGTTGGGGGTCAACACTGGACGGTCGTTACTCCATACATAAGGAGATGCGTAAGAACGAAAGTATCATTCTCCATTTGTAAGAAAGAGAGCTATAAGGTACTTGTTCTTTAGTGTCATTTCTTGATGCCAAATGAGAGGAGAATAAACTGAATTCAGCCTGGGTCGCTGGAAGACACCAAAAATTGTTCTGGTCAACTTCTCGACAAAAAGACCTAGTACGTATTTAGTTTCCTACACAATTTGCAAATGTGAACTTTTTTGATAGAAAAAATTCTCCCGATCTATCTTCTTTAATGCAGATTGAACCGATGTAGAGAAGCTGTTACCTCAAGCTGTGCTCGTGCCGTCAGTGGGTTCGTACAGCGGTGAGGTACCTGCTTGTGCGCGCGCTGCAGCCGGATCGAGTGCCGCCTGCCGTCGTTCAGTTTGGTGCCGTTGTAGCGCTGCCTCAGCTCACCCTTACCAGCAGCCGCAATCACTTCCAGCTCACCTGCAACAGGCGAATTGATCAGATGGCTGGAAATTTATATCTCCTTAAGTCCTGCACTGGGGTGTGAGGTTTCCCGCACAACAACTCCCGAGACCCAAGCCAATCTCACCTGCTTGTAGTGTAACCTAATCAACAAACGAGGCTTTGGCTCCCACCAACCTGCATATTGGGCTAGGGTGGTGGGAAAGGGCTCAGATCAGCTCTAAACGAATCCCTACAGATGACAAGCCCTAATACCCGGCGGTGCTGGAGGCCATGCTGACTTTAACACAGGACCGATCGATGTGGAAATTTTTGGAGGAAGCCTATGTCTAGCAGTGGACGTGTATCTGCTGATGATGATGAAGTCCTGCACTTCGAAATTTGGTGTACAATCATAAAAAAGATAAACTGTCCAGAGTCTTCTGACAGCTCCTCTGGGAAATGACTTTCATAGTAAATGTTTGATTTATACAGCAAAGGTCCTTCTGGTAACTTCCATTTCTTCTGATGAAGAAAGGCGCTTACACGATGTGCTGATATCTCAGCACCAGATTAAGCGGGTCACCTTCAGCTATCCTAAATAATATAACGCATTGTCTCACTAGTTTCATTAAGTACAATATTTTAATTGAGAATAATTTATGGATTAAGGAGTCCCCGCTGATGTGGGCTCAGGAACTGACTCCTTAATCGAAAGGAAAATATCGTATTCACTCATGACTGTTTACCTTCCACCAAGGCGACGGCCAGGTAGTGCTTGTCATCGCCGTCCGTCTCGTCGTCCAGCTCGTTGTGCGGCCCGGCGGGCGCGCGCAGCAGCAGCAGCGCGCTGCTGCCGGTGGTGCGGAAGGTCAGCCCCAAGGTGACGCGCCGCCGGAGCGCCGGTGACGGTAGCTCGATGAAGCCATCGCCGTCCATTATAGCGGATCGGAGCATCTGTAACGTAGACAAACTTTATCATTAAATTTGTCATTAAATAACTGTTGACTGTATTAAAGAACAATGCGACGTACCCTCGCGCCGCAAGATCTTTCCAGGCCGTGTCTGTGCGGAGTATCCATCAGGTCGTACCCCTGCCGGTCCACGGTCAGCGCACCCAAGCAGCCCAGTAGTGGAGGCGCGGCGACGTCAGCCCCCGGCGGCGCTCCACCCACGAAGAACCGCGCCCCTGGTTCCGGCAGCTCGGCCGCCTCCTGCACGGGCGGCGTGGGGGAGCCCAGCGTCTCCTCCCCGTTCACGCGCAGGCTGCCTGGGGACAGGCCGCGCTCGAACATCAAAAGCAAAACGAATCGCAGAACAACAGTCTTATGTCTGTTGTTTATTCTGGTTGCAGCATGTCGATGATGTTGCTGCAATGAGGGTACCTTTCTCCAGCTTGTTGGCTGCGAAGACGCGTATGGCTTGCACGTGGGCGGGGCGCCCGTCGCAGTGCCGCCCGCCCGCCGCGATCTCCAGCCGCGCGCGCCCGTACACCACGCGGAACTGCACGCGGCACGACACCAGCTCCACCGACACCGACCGGTTCTGAACATTTTTAATTAGTATTACTATTGATGGCAACACTAGTCAAAGATCTCCTTATCGATCAGTTCTGCGCTGCCCGCACTCGGAGGCTTTCCGCAACCTTCATCAGATCGTTGGTCCAACACCCAGTCAGTTTGACTTCCGGTACCGACGGGCACTAGGGGCCGTCGTTTGTAGGGGTTCATTGGTCCAATGCGGGTTGACGGGAGCCAGAGCCTCGTTTGTTGATTAGCAGGGTGCAGCACGAGCAGATGTTGGCTTGGGTTCTGTCAGTTGTTGCGCGGGACCCCCTTGCACTCATTACACCCATAGCAGCATTAGCAGACCTGCTTTTGGACCGAGTCCTATACAACGTTTATCGCCCCAGCAGCGTGTAGTATACTAGACATACTAGACATGTACAAATCACCCATTTAAGCTGTAACGAACTTACATTGGCCTCGTCGAGCGCCATGAAGAGCAGCGCGTTCTCGTCCCTGGTGCGGAAGGTGAACGAGAGGCTGAAGTGGCGTCGGTCGGCGGGGCGCAGGCCGGCGCGCCGCAGCTCCGCGTACCCCGCGCCCCCGAACCAGGTCATGGCGGGCTCGCCGTGCGGCGCCGCGCTGTACCACCTGCGGAGTGCTGCCATGTGCACTAACTTCTATGCGATATAGAAGACCAGCGTGACGTTTTTGGAGATATATACCCTTCGTCCATTGCTGGACATAGGCCTCCACCAAAAATCTCCACATTGACCGGTCCGGTGCTGCAGTCAGCATGGCCTCCGGCACCGTCGGTAATTAGGGCTTTTGGGCCGTTTCTAATCACGCTAGCCCAATGCGGGTTGGTGAGAGCCAGAGCCTCGTTCGTTGTTTAGCAGGCTGCACCGCGAGCAGGTGAGGTTGGTTAGGGTCCCGTGAGTTGTTGTTTAGTTTGACTTGTTCAGATATTAGTCAGTATTATTACCTGTGCGTGCACGCGACGCAGCGCGCGGGGCGCGGCTGCCGGGCGAAGGCCCACAGTCCGAGCGCGCGGTCGTCGGCGTGCAGCGCGTGCACGCAGCCGGGCAGCGGCGCGCGCTCCTCGCCGAGCCACAGCGTCGCGGCGTGCAGCGCGCCGCCGGCACCCGCGCCCTCTCCGCCGCCGCCCGTGCTGTTGCTGCTCACCACAGCCGTCTCGCCAGCTCGCTCCACTTTCAAACGGACAGTGCTCCACACCCTAAACGTATGTAGAAATAGAGACTAATAAAGGCGCGAAAAGCGATACCATCATGCCACGTCCTATTTTTTACTCAACGAAGCGACGAAAGGAGTAGCATTTTCTGGTAGAAGACACTCTTCTGTGGAGGACTACAACTTATACTGATAAAATAATATTTATGCACATCATCATTATTGGTAGTTTATCACGAGGTGAACGATCTTCTCATCTCTTTTCTTTGTAAAGTAAACGAACCTTTCCACCTCTATCCTGTAGGACAAATGATCGGCGTCGTCGTGCGTCGGCTGCAGCGTCTCCAAGTGGGCGAGCACGCCGCGACCCGTGCCCACGTCCCACTCCACTCGAAGCTTCTCCTTCTCCACGAACAGTTTCATGTAGCGCTCGGTTTCCTGTCGCATAAACCAATTGGCTACTTAGCAGTTTTCGGAAGTGTTTTATATTAATTCAATTTGAGCTGTGACGTCACCGACCGTATCTCGTAGCATCAGAAGGGTGCCGTTCCTCACGGCGCGGTCGAAGGAGATGGCGAGCGCGAGCCGCGTCACGCTTCCGCCGCCAGCCGTCGCGTATGCGCGTGCGCAACCCGCGCCCATTTCACCCGTCGCCGGCGACGTCACCGACACTGAGATCTGGAACATACCAGTAACCATATAAGTGTAAGGTTATTACTTCAGTAACAGTAAAACAGTTTGTAGATAGTTACTTCTTTATAAGTGTTGCTGTAGGGATCTCATGTTGATAGTACTCACGGAGCTGGCCGCGTGGCGTGCGCGTGCGACGCGGTGCTTGAGCGCGGCCAGGGCCGGGTCCAGCGACGCGGCCGCCGCGGCGTGCTCGCGGGCGCGCGCTGCTGCCGCCGCCGCCAGCGCCTCCGACACCTCCGCGCCGCGCAGCGTGCTGCCGTGGATCTGCGACACTGTGGGAGACACCTTGCGGTGAGAGCTTTGCACTGCACGCAGCTCACTGCTACACAAGATGCAGTTCATATATTCCTCACGTGACCTGGCTAAAGAACACGAAGACCTAACGACAGTCATTGGCACTATTACACTTGACAACATAGTGCAGAGTATGCTGGAATATGAAGAAGGATCTGGATAAAGTGAGTAACTAACCCGCAGAAGTAATGGCTGCATTAAGACAAGATGGACAATTAAGGAGAAAATGTTAATTCTTATAGGTACAGCAATATAACTTGAACACCCCCACGAAGTAATACTTAGCGGTGGTTCCGCGGGGGCTAAACTCCCTTGGGAGGTTTTCGGTCGGTATAGCCGTAGGGGCTCGATACTTTGTGTGTAAACGCATATTTCCTCCGACAAAAAAAAACATTAGCCACAGCTCACCAATGTAAACAGGTTTCATGATCATCATCAGCCCGCGGCAGTCCACTGCTGGACATAGATAGTTTTACACATTTATCGATTACAGTATAAATGTTCACAACGGGGGTTGTAAGAGTTCCCGTACAGCTCGAGTGATCCAAGCCAACCTCACCAGTTTGTGGTGAACCCTGCTAAAGAAACGAGGCTTTGGCTCCCACCAACTCGTTTTAGGCCAGCGTGGTGGGAAATGGTCCAATTCCATATGAATCTCTACTCAATCGTGTGGGAATCTTTGAGGGAGACCTATGTGCAGCAGTGGACGTCTGATGATGATAAATGTTTACAAGATGCCAGTCGGATGTACCGTGTTCCTGCGCCGCCCCTAGCGCGGTGTCGCCAAGCCGCTGCAGCTCAGCCAGCCGCCGCCGCAGCTGGTAGCGCACGCGCCGGCGTATCTCGCCCGCCTCGTCGTACAAAGCGCGCGCGCGCACGAACACTCGATCAGCCAGCGAGCCCGCGCGCGCCAACTCCTCGCGCACTGCAACCACAACCCTGATGATAAGTGGTACACCCACCCAAAGTAATGTGACGCTAGTTAGGATGCTATACACTGCACTACATTGCGCTCATAGCTACGTCTACCCCAGTAATTTCACTAGCTACAACACTTTTCAAACCGGACCACTAGGCGCTGCGGTGGTACCTACCTAGACGGTCTCCGGCAATATAGACCTACCACCAGTTAGCACGCAGAAGATAGCTAAGACTAAGACAAAAATTCAAAGAACGAAGATAGAACAGAAATAAGTACTTGTCGTCCATGTCTTTCTTCTTTTTTCTTTTCTTTCATTAGTTGTACAAAAAAGTATCCCTGGTCTCTGGATTGTATGAAGAGTAAGCTATAAGAGACACTCTTGTTCGCGAGTATCCAACCCCACCTAAAGCTGGTGGGACAAATAAATAAGTAAAAAGTACTTAAAAAATAATATAACTTATTAAGTACTAATACTATTTACCTCCGCTGCCGTCGCCGTTGCCACCGCCGCCGAGCGCGTGGTCCTTCCACCCGACTCCTCGCAGCGTCACGCTGACCACGTCGCTGCCGCGCCTCGCCTGCTCCAGTTGCTTCCGTAACTCTACCAACCGGAAACGAATCACAAGGTAAATTTATATTTATGTATCATGGAACACAATCACCAATCATTTTACTCATCTCCACCATACCATCAGCTCTCGCCAACACAGCGGCGCCTTTGATCTTCAAAGCATTAGACACACGAAGTTCCTTTTCTGCGGTTTCCATGAGGGGATTGGGGCCACGCGCCAACTTCGAGGCGGCGTCTGCAGCGCTCGTGGCATCGGTGGCAGCCGCTGAAGCGACCCGCACTGCGTCTGCCACGTCCGCCCAGGCGCGAGCAGCTTGGACTCCAGCCGAGGCCACCGCTCGGGTACCCGCGAACAAGCTAATTTTTACCAACATTGAAAAATATACAATCCAGGTCATATATAAATATATCTAGTGCTATCTAGTACACCTTCTGCACCTAAATCTATCTGAATCCTTAATTACTGGTTCTTTACAACAAAGGATACCTTTTATATTCTTTGGCTTTCTCCGCCAGCTCTGCTGCGTGTTTCTCGACTTCCTCCAAATATTTGTGTTTGTATGTGGGTGTGAGGCTGTAGAGGATTCCCTCTTTCTCCTCCGCGGCCTCAGTGAGCTTAACCAACCCTTCTCTCAGGGCAGGAAACCCGACGACCAGGTTGTGCGTTTGCAACAGCAATGATCTCGTGACATCGGTCATGTTGTTGGTGGAGAGATTCGAGAGGTCCTGAAATTTCATAACAAGTGAGAAAGGTCTAGTATATTTGGTCACATTACATACTTTATTATCCCTGCAATGGACCTCTGATGTGTCTATGGTGTTGGTGTTAGTGAAAACGAGTCTTACTTCCAATGCAAGACGACAGCGCAGTCCGACATCCCTGACGCGGGCGAGACGCGGCGTCACTTCCGCTCGCAGCGCCACCACCGCGTCCCCCGCGGCGAACACCGCGCCCGCCAGCGCCGGCAGCGCGTCCGCCTTTCGCTCCCACTCGTCCAGCGCCGCCTGCAGCCTGCGCACGCGCATGTTTGCGTCCTCTATGCGGTACTCGTACTCGTGCGCAGACGTCGACTGCAGATTTGCCTGTATACAAAAAAAGGCGCCTCGTGTATTCAATGTTTTGGTTGTAAGGGTAGAGAAGTATAATATATTATAACTGAACAGCTGATGCAAACCGAATCAGACACGTCGGAAGCTCCCGCCATGTAATCCGACAGAGCTACTTCCTTTATACTTTTGAGCAGGCGCCTCGCCTCCTTTATTGCCCTGTGAGCGCTCAAATGCTTCTCCCCTCTGGCGAAGTCATCCAACGCCGCTACTTGCTCCCCCAGCAGCCGTCTCTGTTTTAGCACCTCTTCCAACCAGCTCATGCTCTCCAGGCTCAAGTATTGTGCTTCTCTTTCCCTTCTCGTCGCATCCGCTTTCACTCTATTGGCTGTCGTGAAGACGTCGTGTTCTCTTATTTCAGTTTCATTAAGGATTTTCTCGAAATTTCTAGATTGTTCTATATCTTTCTTCAAATCGACGAGGACGTTGCGTAGGGATGCGGCCGTGTGGGCAAACTCGCGCAGAGCCGGGAACGGCTGCGGTATCCTGCTCAATTCCGTTATATCGGCGTGAGTGCGGAGACCAGCGGCGAGGCTCTCTGCAGCGTTCAGTAAGGTCTGTGTGCAGTTGTCACATGCTAAAACAACAAATGACTGCTTTTAGTTTTTTTTATATATTTTTTTTTTTACCAAAAACGCACAAAAGGAGCTGGACGTTCTACTGGTGGTATCGAATGAACGCTTATGCCATATAACTGTTCCTTAAAGCTTACAATTACAATTTAAAGCTAAAAATGTGCAACGGGTTCCGCACAACATTTCACGGGACCCAAGCCAACCACACCTGCTCGTGGTGCAGCCTGCTAATCAACAAACGAGGCTCTGGCTCCCACCGACCCGCATTGGGCCAGCGTGGTTGGAAAGGGTCCAAACCACTCCATATAAATCGCTACCCGATAGAGGCGTGAATCTTTGTAGGAAGCTTATGTCCAGCAGTGGACGTCTATCGGTTGATGATGATTCAAAGCTAGAGTATCTTTTAAATGTGTTGTCTACGAAGTTGTCGATCTAGGCGTTAGGTAGGAAACAGAAGACATGATACTAACGTCGACATCCGTCCTCGTCGAGGTAGTGGCGCGGCTGCAGGCAGCGGTCGCAGCGCTCGCCGGCGACGTGCTGCCGGCAGCGGCAGCGTGCGCGCGCGTCGCAGCGCGCCGCCGTCGAGCCGCGCGCGTCGCACACGCACGCCGCGCATGCGCCCGCCGCCGTGCGCGCGTACCCCGCCGCGCACACCTCGCACCGCCCGCCCGCGTAACCTGCACCAACACAATAATTCGACTGTCTTGGTACTTGACTGGAACCCAATGGAAGATCTTCAGAAAATATACAACAATTGTTATTTTAATTTCTTATTCTACTAAGCCAGAGGTTCCCAGACATTTTTCTGATAGACCTTCAAAAATTTGCTGGTTTCGGTGGATCCGCCGCAGCTTTATTTCACCTATATTCACAAAACTCGACAAAAATATGAAATTTAAAGCCAACGAAGACCCCCATCGAATTTCCCGAGCATCCCTTGGGTCCACCTGGACCACTTTGGGAACTACGGTACTAAGCGATACGACGACCCCTCCAACGGGTTCTCGCCTTGTCGTGGCGGAGGGGCTTAGTAACCGTGGCCTGACATACGGTGAAGCTAAGTGGAACCCACCCGGCCGGCCCGCAGCGAAGGGCCGGTCCGAGACGGCCGCTCCAGGTTCGAGCTCCGGAGGCCCACCGAGAGCTCACCGGAGCGGCCGGGGGCCGCAGGGGCGGCTTTGTGCTGCTCTAGCGGCCAGGCTGCATGGGCGGTTTCATACCGCTCCTCGCAGCCGAGGTGGGATCGCGGAGGGAGTACCCTCTGCGGCCAACCGGGGTCGCACCGGCGATGCGGCGGCGGTGAGGCCGCGGGGGAAGAGGATTGTCGGTATTGAGATGCGCCGTTCTCCCTATCCTTCGCTGCCGTTGACAGGTAGCGGCGGGCCTAACATCTCTCCGTCACGGGGAGCTGGGAGAGGTTTTCTCCAGTGGTTCCCATGGCCTCTGGGCGATGGGTTCGGGGGAACCGGTCGCCCACACGATGAGGTCAAGAAGGGGGCGCGCTGCATGTTCCGGCGCGCCCTGGAAAGGGAGGGTACATCCCTCTCTTCTGAGATGGGGCCGCGCAAGCGGCCAGCACCGGCAGGGTCGCGGTTGTGTGCGCACCCGCGTTCCCGTGATCCTGCCATCATGGCGATGAGGTAGAATATCGTGGGGGTTTTAGTCGGTGCAAGTTCGACATTACCTGTCCTCGCCCCTGCGAGGACGAGTATGCGTAGGCATTCCCCCCACGTTAAACAAAAAAAAAAGCGATAAGACGAATAGGACGTTCAGCTGTTGGTAAGTAATACTTCTGCCCATGGCAACGTGGTGCTGGTTAGGATAATATACACAACAGCACATTGTGCTCGTCGCTTTGAGACCTAAGATGTGATAACCATTAATAGACTAAGGTTAGTCAATAAGCTACGTTATACCTTCAAATAACACTGACGACTACTACACAGTAGGAAGACCTATTTCCTTTGCCCACGGTGCAAAAAAATCTCATTACTATTATCAAAATGGGAAGCTTAAGCGACTCACCTGGCAGACATCTGCAGCGGAGCACGTTCCCGACGAGCGCACAAGTGGATGCGTAGTTCCTGGCGGCGGTGGGGCACGAGCAGGGCAGACAGCCGGGTGCCATTTCCGGCGAGCCGTAGTAGCCGGCAGCGCAGCGCTCGCACTGCGGACCCTCGGTGCCGCCCGTGCAGTTCTGCAAGAATGATCGTATTCATCAAGTCACTGATTCAGTATATATTAGGGTCAAATTTGGTTTAGTTGACGATGGTTTATACTGAAGACACCCACAGCTGGCCGTGGACTTCCACACCAACACAAACACTATTTTTATTCTAATATTTAAAGTACCAAGCAATGCCCAGTGTCCGGGTGACAGGCGGTGGCGCGTCCGCTGCACGCGCACGGCCGCGCCACGGCGTCCACGTTGATAACGATGGTGCCGCCCACGTTGCTGGAGCGCGGCTCCGCCGGCGGGATCCAGAAGCCGGTGGCCGCGCGCTGGCAGGACGCGTCCGCGTAGGGCCGCGGGCACGCGCACCGCTCCACGCCCAGCGCCGGCGCGCCGCGGCTCAACCCGGGCACCGCCGTCTCCAGCGACACCTTCAGCACCCTGTAGAATTGTTACCATTCAACCGTTTTATATTACCAAAGACGTTTATTTATATTGACGATCTGGATTTTGTGTATACATCATGTCCAGCTCGGAACAGGAGCCGGAGGGGCGGGACAAATACAGAGAATGAATAATTTGTAGGAAGTCCAGATGTACGTGGAGCCGAACCGAAGCTTGATCGCTTATATTATGCCCTAATGAAATATTGACCCTATGACCTTTGGGTCCATGGGGCCATGGGAAGCTGGAGGGTTATCCCTTAGTCTCTTTTACCGGAAATTAACAAGTATGGTAACATCACAGCTAATTCTCCCGCTGAGCTTACTGAGGATTCATAGATCTTTACTTTGTTCCCTGGCTTGGGAGGTCAGTTATAATTCCGACTTATATCTAGTTGCTATATGCATCAATTTGGGTTGTATTTGTTATTGTACTTTATGCTCACTGTATCCTGTTTGAAGGACCAATGGTTGTTCTATAAATAATGTACCATGACGACATGAAATTATCCGACTCGTAGGACTACGTTGTGTGGTTCAGCTCGCGTAATACTCACAGCACGTGCACGGGGTCGAGCGCGGTGGGCGCGCGCGTGGAGACGCGCAGCAGCACGCGCGTCAGCCGCTGCAGCACGAGCATGAGCGCGCCGCGCGACGCCGCGCCCTGCCCGCGCACGCGCCACAGCGACTCGTGCAGCCACACCGCCCGCGTGCCGTTCACCGGCGGCACGCGCTGTCGCACGCAACGCCACCATTACACCACACAGCACAGGAAGTAGCTGCGAAGGCTCATTCGAAGTCCTAATATTTATTAAGAATCCTGCTCCCTATCATTATTAGCCAATAAACGTCCATTGCTGGACATTGCCCTCCAAAGATTCCCACATCGATCGGTCCTGTGTTACCCAGGTTTCAGAGGGTTGTCAACGTCAGCACCAGGGGCCGTCGTAAGGGTTTATATGGGGGGATTTGGATCATTTCCCATCACGCTTGCCCAATGTGGGTTGGCGGGAACCAGAGCCTCGTTTGTTGATTAGCAGGGTGCACCACGAGCAGGTGAGGTTGGCTTGGGACTTATGAGGTATTGTGCGGGACCCCTTACACCCTCTCTCAGGCTGTTCTTATATACTCTTCTTGTTTTGGAAAGAGGTGGAAGAGTGCACGAGTCGCGGGCTGGCCGTTTTGGAATTAAAATAACTGATTTCACAAAATCGAAGACTCGCAGCCCTCGACGACAAGCAGGGTTTCTCATAGTGCTGCTCCTAATATAACAGTACGAGGCTGCTGGGTGGATTCTTTATAAATTCCTTAGACTTACTTCAAAGTAATCCAAGACAAGGCTCCGCCCATACAGTCTCACAAGTGGAAACCTGTCGAGGGAGTCGGGCGGTAGCTGCTCTCCACCCTCCTCCTCAACGGTGAACCTCAGTGCGCCGCCGTACGACATAACTCGGTCACCGAGGAACAGCTCGCTGAGCTCCACGTACACCGGCACCGGAGGGCGGGGTACGGCGATTGTGGCGTCTGGGAACCGCGTGTGCACCGCCAGCAAAGAGTCCTGGTCTATCTGTTGGATAAATGCAATTTTAGCTGGGTTCGAAGCTGATGTGTCGTAGACAGTAATAATCTCAGTTAATACCAAATAATGGATACTGACGCTCGCCTGCGAGTCCAGGCGCAGCAGTGTGAGGTGCAGGGGCGCCGGCGCATGCAGCGCTGCGCGTGCGACCGCCGCCTGCGTGCACTGCGCGCTGCGGCCGAAGCAGAAGCATGCCGTGCACCCGGACGGGTTCTCCTCCGACAGGCCGAAGGTGCCCTCCAAGCACGAGTCGCACTTGTCGCCCACCACATTCTCCTGTTCGTAGCGAAATAAAAAAAATAAATACAATTATATAAAAAGACGTTTTAATATTCGTGTGATTAAGTGAAGAAGGAAATAATTTCATTTGTCGTTGGAAGAGTTATCTAATTATACAAAATAATTACTGTAGTAAAGTAAACAGTTGTTTTTAACTGGTTTATTTGTTTACTACTTTTTAACATTTTATGAACTGGGCATCAAGCAGCGTTTATCGCCTTTGGTATAGTCCCATCTGGCTATTGAGCGGCTTGTGGTCCAGGGAAAGGTCGAGGGTACCAGGCTACGAGCCAGAACGCCTAAGAGATGGACTGAGCAGATAAAAGCGGCAGTATGGCTCATTATCGTTATCACTACATGAACGCACTAGGCAGGCGGACATAAGAGAGGAATGGCGACGTGTTGTTAAGCTTGCGACCTGAAATGATGACCACGACCACTCTGTCAAGAGTGATACCGACGAAGAAGAAGAATAGAACATTTTATGTAGACATTCCCAACACGCCAGCGTTTGTCTGACACCGGATGTGACGTAAACTTGTCCGACGTTTGAATTCTAACGCGATCAAACTGTAGCCTGCCAATCAAACAGTTGTCGGGTAAATTATTAGCAAGTACTTTTTTTCCTCTTCGACGTCCGCGTTGTTGGAGACTTCATCAAAAAAAACCCTTGGTCGTGTTCAGCTGTCTAAAGTGATACACGGAGATGTGCGCTTGCGCAAGGTTTTCGATGTACATGTAGTTTCGTTTCTGAGACGTTTATAATGTAAACAAATATCTTGCTTTGCGAGGTGTGTGTGTTTCTTTATCTCTTCATGGACTTCCTCAAGTAGGTTTTTAATAAAACTTTACATGACAAAAGGAGACTATTATATTTAAACTTAAGTTGTTAAATGACAGTATAAAGATGGTGATACACAGCGGCCTAGAATCAAGTCAATGAATAAACGGTCAGTATACTGGATGCTGAAGGTCGAGTTAAATGACGTGCTATGGGTGGTGCTTATGTCTATCAGTGGACTGTTACGGTATGATGATGATAATACCTTGCAAGGGCAACGTCCCTGATCGTCGCAAGGGCATACACCGTCGCGGCAGCCGCGTGTGCCAGCGCGCGCGCAGCCGCACGGCCGACAGCGCGACCCGTAGTGCCCGTGCGCACATCGGGAGCACTCGCGTCCACTCCACCCCGTGCGGCACTCGCACTGCCCCGACACCGAGTCGCAGCCCGCTGCAAAAGTAACCCTCGATAGAAATAGCGCTTAGGGTTATGTAATAAATTCTAGACGTTACTTTTGAACTGGATAGATTCAAACGAAGTTACAGTCTTTGTGTATAAATAAGAAGTTCTCGCTTAATCACATTATATTATTTAACTCGCGGATACCAGATCCGCGAGCCCTGAGTCCGATGAAGCTGCTGTGGTGTCTAACTACAGGCGCAAACTTCTTAAAAAAAAGTATGTTACTCAGTTATTCATAAAGGGAATTCCGTCGTGAACAACTGATCACACTTATGACAGTACACGAATGATTTAAATATTCATTTTTTCTTAGTTACAAACGGTCCGTGTTGAAACGATCAAACCACCGCGCGTTTTAACACGATACCAGCGCCATCTACTGAACAAAACCTAAACTAAAAAAGTAAGAGTATTCAGTATATTGCGTGCGAATTATATTGATTATGTTTAAAATCATATTATATAGAGATCTAAATAATTAATATAGAGTTTCGTTACTCACAAGATACAGCGCCGGGTCCGCAGCCGCAGGGCAGGCAGCCGTGCGCGCGCCCCCAGTAGCCGCGCGCGCACCGCCCGCATCCAGCGCCCCGCGTGCGCGCCGGGCACACGCAGCGCCCGCTGCCCGCCGAGCACACCCTGCCCTCGTCGCACACAGGGCACGCTGCAGTTAAATATCGATGAGCATGAAAAGTGTATTTGAGACATGAAGTACATTAGCCTATTGCTAGGTAACTGCTATGCTGTGAACCTGTCGCCACGACAGCTTTCTTTTGTTCCAGCAATCAAAGAGAAAGCAGAGTACATTTACTCAAAATATGAATCAACAAAGACATATTATAATATAATATTACGTTGATCATCTTTGTCAAATAGTCAGAGTCTTCTGGTTGGTAAAAATGAGTTTGATTTGGAGGTGGTCGGTGTTGTCGAACTCACGCAAGCAACCTGCCGGCCCGAAGCCGTAGTAGCCGGGCAGGCAGCGGTCGCAGCGCGCGCCGCCGACGCCGAGCGCGCATGCGCACGCGCCTGTCATCGGATCGCATGCGGCTGCGCCCGCGCCGCACTCGCAGCGCCGACACCCGCCAACCTCCAGCCCCCAGTATCCTTCCTGCGAGCACACCAATCCATCGCTAAGGTGTAATAAAGGTTAGTTTTGAACTTTATAGGTTATTACAGATTTGTTATCAAAATTTTCTATATGCTCTTTATTCCAATTCCTTTTCCATCAGTCCTTTCGTAATAAGTTTTTTTTGAGTTGCTATTAAAAAAAAAACGTCTGCAATCAATTGAAGGCAATCGGCGACGCTGCTGCCGCACCGCCGACCTACCGCAGCCAGCTGGCGGGCCCCGACCTGCCTCATTGCAGTCGTGACGCGCGCAAACTGTGATACATCGCATTTTGATTGCGGATCAAGGACGATGCATTCGTACAGTGCATGTGATTATGAAATTAGTTTACAGTAATTGTGATCATAAATATATTACAATATTTACAAAAAAATTTAAAACACTAACATTAGAAAAATTTCTAAAATAAAACATGGAGTATTCGGTAAGTGCGAATTGACATTGGTGTTTAGTTGTCCGGCTCCGTCGCTGTCGCATCGCATCAAGTTGTTATCAAACAGTTTTTTTTAATAAAGATTATGTTAATATCGTAAAGAGTTGTTATTAAAGTGTGACTTTTGTTTTCACTTAGCTAGTGTATAATGGAAGCAACTGCCTTCTGTAACAACGACCGCCAAAGTCAAAGACAGGAATTCTACTATATTTTTGTTATGTTATAAAGTTGAAATAAAAATTTCTTATGTCTCGTAGAGAATGTTGTCGACACAGTCATTAGTAGACAAAGTCTATTGCAAAGGGGAGTGGAAAATGGTTAATAATTTTCAAACATGAAAAAATCGAGACAAACCTAGATCCAAAACATTCTACCTACTTGAGAGCAAAACCACACATAATTCTAACATTAAATTTGTAACACCCTTTTGAATCTCGTGAATAAATGTACATTTCTAAAACCTTTACCAATTTTCGTTCTGCAATTGCCACAACCAGTTATCCGTCTCCAGTGTAAAGGACTTTGCGAGGCCCTTAGAAATGTCCAGTTGGCATTTCACAGCGATATAAAGCACCAGGCCGGTGTAACGGTGCGCGGGTATGCCCGTGTAATTGTGGCGATAATTGGCAACGGCCTTTCCCGCCCAGTGTTACGCGCCATTTTGAATTCTAACGCGGAACGGACTCCATTTTGTGTACACTTGATTAGGGCGAATACTAATAGAATTGAAACAAACATACGACAAGAATACACGGAATAGGTGGATCAGTTGGTAAGAGTCAAACTGTGAAGCTATTTTGAGTCTATGTCGAGCAAAGGGTATCTACCGGATGATAATGAAGTATCAAAGGCGTGTTATAGCACTCATTGTTCTAAGACTGTGAGTACAAATGGAAAAATATTTATTATAGTAATCTTAATATATGTTAACAAAACGATTTATTTCTAGTGCTAGAAAATGTTTTAAGATAGAATACACTTTTTTAAAGGTAAAGCTTGATCAATAAAATCGGTGAGTTAAAAAAGCTTGTCATCTATTAAAATATTATTAAGTATCAATGAGGTCGAATAACTATTAAAACAGTGACCATGTTACGATAGGTTGAGTACATTAGGATCGTAACTATCCGAGTGGAAACAGAAAAACCCTACCACTATCTAGACTATAAATTACAACAAACATCGAACTAAATACCTTCATGTTACGACATCAGCTTCCAGCCGCTGAGCTCAGGTGGTACTTCAACTAATCAAAATGATATTTCTCAATAATTACAATGCTCCTATTATACAGTTGATTTCCGAAATAGGTCTAACTTGTTCATTTCGCTTCGGAAGTAGTCGGATGCGTTAATGCGGACGAGGGTAACAAATTATGATGCTTAGAACCTCATTGCGCTGCAGAGCAAATGAACCAACTATGAACACGAACTAGTTTGCGTTTAGAAACACATTGTTCGTTGTGTTCACATGAAACATCCTCCGCGTCTGCCATCGAACGAAACAATAGAAAATAAACTTTAAATAAATACATGATCAAAGTACTTTTTGCTTCTGCTACTTCAGTTAGGACTGATCTCTGAAGTTAGGACTGAACGCAGACGTAATACTTCTAGTTACTATTCAATTTATATAATAATATCTGTATATAGATGTTTAGTACATGCTCGTAGCAACTGTTCTATAATTAAGCGAAAAAGTACAGACTGTTGTAGAACGAATTTTTTTAATCCGCAGTCTAATATTTCCGGACGTTATAGATCCGAAAAGAATTATATTCTAAGTAATGTATTTACTTTGTGACATCAGCTATATATGTGAAGTAGCCCAAACGATACATAGATTAATGAAAATAGACAAATATACAGATTAACTGTTGCTGCGCTTTTTATATTATTAAGTCTTTATTGTTAAAAATATGTAAAATAGTTTATAACTTTTTGTAGATTTCCCGGCTTAGTGATCCATGTGTCTGCTTACTGGCCTTTTCCAGCCGTTTACGATTTTTTGGATTTTTAGTTTTCTTTATCTCAATTGTGTTAACAAAAGAAAGAGAGGCGAGAAAGTTACAAAATGGACGAACGATATCCGGATTATTGGAGGAGCATTTATTACAACAAATTACTTTCGGCCGTTTTATGTAAATAGGTAAACTTCATTACGTTTTAATGTCCGCTTATGAGTCTTAAAAGGGTAAATGAAGTTATCGGTATTGTGTTACACTTTTAGCACCACCTCTGTCCGATCAGCAAGAGTGCATGGTTACCTCGCAGGTGTCGCAGGCGCGGCCGGTGACGTGCGGCCTGCAGCGGCACTGCCCGCTGCGGATGTCGCACGCGTTACTTTCGGAGCCCAGCGCTGAGCAGTTGCAACCTACAACAAGAGGATACATATTTTATACTACCCTATTTATTTAAACTGTACTCCAGTACTATCCATGATGACATGGGTTCAGTAAGAATCCATCCTTATAGGCAATGTAAAACCTTCAAAATTCAGAAAATATGAAATGAAAATTTATACAGTAATGAAAATTATGCATTAATTTTGTGTGATATAGATTAGACATTGACTATGGTTCCACCTGATAAGTGTAGATGTAGTCTAGGTCCTCTCCAACGGGTTCTCGCCTTGTCGTGGCGGAGGGGCTTAGTAACCGTGATGCGGAACACGGTGAAGCTAAGTGGAACCCACCCGGCCGGCCCACGGCGAAGGGCTGGCCGAAGCGGCCGCTCAAGGTTCGAGCTCCGGAGGCCCACCGAGAGCTCACCCGAGCGGCCGGGGGCCGCAGGAGCGGCTGTGTGCTGCTCTAGCGGCCGGCTGCATACCGGTTTCATACCGCCCCTCGCAGCCGAGGTGGGGTCGCGGAGGGAGTACCCTTTGCGGCCAACCGGTGTCGTACCGGAGATGCGGCGGCGGTGGGGCCGCGGGGGAAGAGGAGTGCCGGTATTGAGATGCGCCGTTCTCCGTATCCTCCGCGGCCGTTGACAGGTAGCGGCGGGCCTAACATCTCTCCGCCGCGGGGAGCCGGGAGAGGTGTTCTCCAGTGGCTCCCATGACCTCTGGGCGACAGGTTCGGGGGAACCGGTCGCCCACACACGCATGAGGTCGAGGAGGGGGGCGCGCTGCATGTTCCGGCGCGCCCTAGAAAGGGAGGGTTCATCCCTCCCTCCCGAGGTAGGGCTGCGCAAGTGGCCAGCGCCGACAGCGTCGCAGTTGAGTGCGAGCGTTCCCGTGACCCTGCCATCATGGCGATGAGGAGGAACATCGTGGGGGTTTTAGTCGGTGCAAGTCCGACATAACTCGTCCTTGCCCCCGCGAGGACGAGTATGCGTAGGCGTTTCCCCCACGTAAAACAAAAAAAAAAAACAAAAAATAAAAAAAATTTAGTCTGGGTAATAATGCACATAAGTCTACAAAGATACGCATGTCAGACGGATTGGACGACATGGATGGAAACACTGACGCCAGTAGATTTCCAATCTTTCGATGTTCCCATTATGACGGAGAGAGCGAAAAGCTTTGTCCTGGTAAACATATGAGGTCAACTTCTTTTTATAATGGACTCTTACTGGACTTTCCAATATACAAATTTGGCATCGAATTGGAAACTCCGCCGTGAAGTTGGAAAAAATTAATGCAATACCTTTAAATGATTTTAAAGGCAAATTTCATCTGTATGTAGACCTAGCCTGCTGTACGTGAAAAAAATAAGGTAAGTCATATCGCATGATAATCACATGAACCGAAAACCTGGTGAAGATCGCCAGAAATCGATTGGAGATGATTGGATAATGAAAATAGTGTCTAGCGTCCTATACTTCGTTTTCTATTTTTGGGCGGGTCAAATAAACAATAATTACTAATGCTATACTAATAAAGGAGAATCGTGTAAGTATGATTAATTAATGTTTATTGGAACCAGTTTATTGACATCGAGCTGTCATGAATTAAAAAGTAGCATTTTTTCTTAATAAAGCGATAGAAGGATTCATTGATAGAGTATTCAACACAGCTCATATACCGGTTGCTAGATTTCTTATCAGCATCAGCACTAACGTAGTCACCGTCGTTATCGTGACATTTGCAGACAAATTGAAAGACTAATGAGCTCGTGGGAAGCTCGAGAGGCTCTTTTTCCATGGATAGGGGTGAGGTAGGTATCACCCCTCGCTCTACAGTAAAATGTAGTTTCTTGATAATTGCTGATTGATATAACTATAAGTAGATTTCTTGGAATAATTTTACGGAGACTTTATATTAGTTAAGTTTGAGGAGTTTTCTTATATTATCCAAATAGATTTAGATATTAACCTAGACAGCTGAATCTTTGATATTAGACTAGAGAACGGTGTAATTGAACAGCTTAAATTTGAAAAATGTATGAAAACGGCGGAGAGTAAAAATTAATGGACAACTAGTGGTAGATTTACTTCACTGAAGCTCGTCAAGAAGCTATCGTTTTTAAAGATGCCATAGCTGGTGAAATCTGCAAATGCTGCAATGTAGAAATCCTACCAGCGTTTTTAAATTTACTTAATTTTCATTTAAAAATTCATTATCGATAATCTTATTACTCAAACATTATAAATGGAGTGCATTGGCAAATTATATCAGATCTGATGATTATGTACATTTCGTACCACAGCGGGACGTATATTAGCGTAAACAAATCGCGTACCAAACGACCTCGGACCGCCTCAACGTTAAAAGCTTTCGGATTTGAAAGATAAACCCGCGAAAATGTGGAACTGTACTGGGCACGAGGGCTGCCACTCCTCACAATGTTTAGCATTGACCAATTTATCATCAATTTACTTGTCTATCATCATCTTAAAAAACCTCATTCATAATTTAACAATCTTAAATTTGTTTGGAGACCGTTTAGGTGAACCTCCAACCGACGCTTAGATATTAAGGAATGCCTATATGTATGTATATATATATATATATATATATATATATATATACTTTGTATTAGGAGACCGCTTCCGAAAACGAAGACAATAATAATGACACTTTCGACGATGACACGGAAAAAAATTTGATACTGATTAAAAAAAAAAAAACATATTTTTAAATCGTTTTATTAGCATTATTTACGCTCCATCATGTTAGTACAGCTAAATGAAACGATAGTTTCATAAAAGATACATTACTTTCCTAAAAAAAAACCAGCAATGAAACACAAAATCGAAAACAGCTGATGCTCGGAACGACGAACGCTCGGGCGCGCAATCTAAATGCTCCGTGCCGCTATGGAATAAGGTTCAAATTAAAACTAAATACATGTCGAGTTCCCGCCGCGCCCGGGCGTTCGTTAATCCGAGCTTCAGCTGTTTTTGATTTTGTGTTTCATTGCTGGTTTTATTTTTTAATAAAGTAATTTATTTTTTATGAAACTATCATTTTATCCAGCTGTACTAACATGATGGAGTGTAAATAATGCTAATAAAGCGTTTTTATCAGGATGGATTTTATTCCGTCCTATCATCAAAGGTGTTATTAGTACTATCGGCTGTCTTCGTTTTCGGAAGCATTTATATATATATATAAGGTGATAAATTTTCGTGGTCTTCTTTATACAACTAATCTTAAATTTACATCTACTATTCGCCTCCCACCTGTGGGAGACGGATTAGAATAATAGTAAAAGGCGACTAAGAGAATAACGAATCTAGAACAAAAACAGACGCTTTTCATGTTCGCTGAAACAAAAACTATTTATGATATTACCGGGATTTTTCACTTTCCATCTCAACCGATGGAAGTTCACAGCTGGACATGGAGTCACACAAAACACATTCACTCTTCGTAGAATGCTTTGCGAAAGCATTTAGAAATAAAGAATTTATGAAATTTTACAAGAATTTTGTATATTTATGGTGAACTTTATAACTAGGTTACTAAAATCGGACTTAATGCCTAAGTAGCAACCTTAACACTTTGTTAGTGCATACGCCTGATTACTTTGATATGAATATCGAGTCCAGCGATCTGTTCCTCATCGCCGATACGCAAACCCGATTACCTATCGATAAGGTTTACGTTCGCTCCAAGTGGGTAAGTGCTTGTTACTGAGCTTTAGTAATCAGCAACCGATAACTGATTACAGGAATTACTCCACCGATGTACATATAAAACATTTCCCTCTTAGCTTCTACATTTATTTATTCCTGTTTATTCAAAATTGCTCATTGGTGTTTTAGTTAATCTTCTTCTTCATAAAGTGCCTCTCCAACTAGTGAAGGTTGGCGATCAGCGTGGTACAGTTCTCTCTGTCTATGGTGTGACGAAACAATTCGGACGCCCCAGACACGCCAGTCCTGATATTCCTCAACCATGACTTTTTCCTTCTCCCAATTTTTTATTTTTTTTTGTTAATACTAGATTTTAATTTGTCAGTGTTCTCAGTGTACGCATACGTAACCCTCTTATATAGGGTGGCGCAAAAGTAACATTATAAAAAGTACCTTATAATACAGGTAATAAGGTACTTTTTATAAGGTTATTTTTGCGCAACCCTATATAATCTTACCTACCCTTACACGTTGTGACTTTTCTTCGTTGGAGTTTAAAGATCCGAGTGCCGAGGTAATATAATATTGTTATTTATTATAACTGCGCAACAATGAGGTCCGTGGCGATAAAACAGTGGGCGCGTTGGGGTCTCGGGTTACCGGCGTTTGCTTTGTTGGGACCCAGCGGGGCACGTTCGGTAATTATAAACGAGGTTTAAGGTCAGTTTATTTGCCTTCATAACAACCTAACTACATGCTCTGTGGGTAGGTTCCCGGTTCGATTCAGCGGACTAACGTAATTAAGTTTCAATAGTGTGTAGGGTTATTTGAATCTGTCTGTTGCTCAGTTCGTTATGACTACATCAATGTAGTAACCGTCTATGTTACGGCATTTAAATAATTACACGACTAAGAATCTTACGAGAACTTGGAGAGAGCCCTGTGCTGGAGTAAGACGAAGGATGTTTGCCGATATAAATAAGATAGCAGATTCCTTGAAACAGTTTTTTGGGACATTTTATCTGATAACAGACACAGTTGGTCCCCGGCTCGATTCTGGGGCTACATGTTAACACATATTCAACAGAATATAATATTTCGGTAATAGAATAAAATGTAGTCTCATATGATTTGAACGTTGAAACAAGTTATTGGCAACTCAATGCACTAACTAATAACGGATGCGGTTAATCACGTATCAATGTCACTAATCACGTATCATCCTTATAAATACATCAATATACTTCAAAATGCCCCATGACCATGAACCAGTTGTAATCTGATAAGGATGCCTACTAACCAGCGCTGAATATACCATTCAGTCCAAAGTGGACGAAGTTAAAGAAGTAAAAAAAAATTTAGAAAATAATACATAAACATCAAGACCACTTAAACAGATTCCGTATCGCTGTAGTGTATATCTAGTTTCTAAGTATAGGGCCATTTGAACCTATTTCCTATTAGGACCATTTGAATGGTTATTTACGCGTTATTTAGTATCGATATAGCGATATAGACGTCCACATTCCCGACAGACAGACAGACGCAATTATCTATACGCACGTGCGCGTCTCCGGTCTGACAGACCGACGGCTCCGAGACCCGGTTACGTTGCCCACAAACGACAAGTGATAAATCAATAACTCTGCCTTGTGACCCGACTGCCGGCAGTCGTGTCTTCCATTGAGGATATGATCTTCATTGTCATAAGACAATATTTTTTTTTAAATCAAAAAGGCCATAGTATAAAGCGCTCTAACTTCGTAAAGTTCTATTCACTCTTCTCTCGAAGACACCCTAATTGTACGGGGACACTAACGCCGCCAAGTTGCTCCGCTTCTCTGTTATTCTTATCTAGAACGAGGAGCTGCACCTCTTTGTTTGAAAACTGATGTTTATAATGTAATGATAATGATTCGGAGTTCGTTTGATCGTTAGGCGGTAAAATATCATCAAAATAAGCCGACAGACCTCCTGTGTTGGACATAGACCTAAAGTTATGATTTTTGGACTGACCAGTCAAGAAGTACCTGCATTCAGCAGTTTTTTTCTTTGAGAAAGCAGAGAGATTGAACAAGAAGAAAGATGTGACATAGTTCAACTATTTGATATAATTTATCACCAGGTTCCCATTGTAATAAAATCAGGATCCTTTAATAAATAATGAAAAGTCATAGTCCAATACATAACAAGAAGTAAAATGAACGACAACCTCTTTATGTGGACCAAGTGCTTCATCACGAGGCGGTTCAGGTTTCGCAATTGCTTGAAGAACCTTCATCCAATGTCTTATTTACGAGTCTTTAAAAGATTGATAGACGTCCACTACTGAACATAGGATTCTTGTAAATGTTTTCAAAAAATCATAGTTTATTGGGATTTGAGTCCAGAGGCTTTAAGCGATAAAAAATTATGTATCAGTATAGATTCAACCGATTTAGAAGCTGAAACCGATAAACAGACAGACGGGCAATGATAAATTAGAAACACTGCTCTATGTTGACAGTTAACAAGGCAAAGATAACTCTACCGAAGGAATTGATGATTTTAAGTGGATTGATCGGATACCTCTGCAGAACTCATTTTATCTAGTAGTAGTCTGAAGGAGACTGTAGCTTTTTTCTTTTGGTTTCGAGGGGGAAATCTTCGAAAGATACCCTGCTTCTGGGGGTAATTAGGGTTATGTGAGATTCTTACTCACTAATACCCTCTCAGTGGTTTATATCAGTGTATTCGAAGAGGCTCCGGGATCTCTTATAGAATGCACTGGTGCCCCTCTACACTTTGCGTTAACAATTCTGAGGAGGCGCCAAACCCTCCCAGGCACCATCGCTGAGCCATACGTTGTCCCACTCATATTCGCTTGTTGAGCGATAAGCGAAACTCCTAGACTCTTTTAGTTAGACGACTTCAAAGCTGCAGGAGACTGTAGCCACTGGAACGAACACTACAACGTCTGTCGAGTTTATTGAATAGGTTTATGATAGATTATCATCAAAATCATAACGAATCAAAAGCGAGTAAATGCATCTTAGAAAATATATTTGCGCGTCCGCAGCAATTTCCTGTTGGCATAATTCCTGCCTTAATGCCAGCCGTGACGACTGGCCAGCGGCCTGGCAATACATCTTGTCTTCTGTCAGAGCTTCGTATTTATGAGTTGCGACCGTGGTAGCCTGTAGTTAGTAACGGCTAAGTGTTATTTATGCGTACTGAATGGGTCGCCTTTGTGACGCTGCGCTCCACGACTGCCGCTCCAATGAGCTCCATAAACATCACATTGATATCAAAATGTAATAAAAAATATTAGGTTAAGATATCAAATACCCCCAATGGATATTGAAAGAACGATATTAGAAGCAACAAATTAAAAACTACTTTAAATTGTCCGTTCAAAGGAAAGCGGTGTTTGGCAAAAGAGGCTTATCAGTAGTTTGGTAGAAATGCTATAGGAAGAAAGGTATGTAGGAATATAGCAGTACATCTCTGTAATCAAGCAGAAGTACTAAATAACGGTCTGATAGTCACTGTAACTATTGAAATTGACAAAACCATTTAGACGATTGTCTTTTCACACAATGCCGGTATAAAGTCGTTTGTATCAGATAAATAGACGCGTATACCTGTTCGTCTGTAAGAATTAGAAACGTGATACGGGTTTTATGAGGCAGCCGCATCGGGAATTAAACCCGCGGAAACGATTCATAAATAAACGTGAGCGGGCTCCGCCACACAACGCAAGGTGACAGGTCAGCAGTAAAACATAAGACCGTACTAATAAATGCGAATGGGTTTATTTATGTTCATAACGACTTTACGCAGGAACCGATGGATGAAGTTCGTTTAATTTACATGAAGATGTAGGTACGACCTTGGTGAAGAGTACAGGGTAAGGTTTGGTGCCAAAATATGTTTTGTAATAAATTTTTGCACCAAACTTAGCCTAATAGACAACAAAAGTTTGTACGGTAATCCAATGATATCGTTTGGGATACAGTTCATTATGTAATTTAGTAAAAACCAATCAAAGAGAAATTTTTTATTTTCGAATTATTGTTTGACGTATCTGAAGTTACAGGTCCTGGCTATCAGGTCATCAGGTTATTTGTTGACAAATAAAAGGATTATCGGAAAAAAGACAATTCGCGAGTAAATGCGGTTCGCTTTCAAAATGCGTTCACACGCAATAAAAAACGTCGTAAAATATTTTTACTGCACAGACTATAAATATTTAAAAACAGTTAAATTTATATGTAGCTAAACACGAATTTTTTAAATCCAACGGAATTCAACATCCAATAGGTCATGCAGGAAGCAGCTGTCTTCGAGAACTGTGTTTTGAAAGGCACGGTAGCTGACGAAATTACTTTGGTAGCGTTACCATCGTGTATTGCAGGAGAATAGGTTTATGGTGTTGTGGTTGTCACCTGAACTAGCTCTACTTCGACGGGCGATGATTCTGAAGCGGGTGAACGTTCTACTCCTCTCGTAGCTCTAAAAGCTGTGGTGACCGTTGAACAGTCACCACACAACGGCGAGGTACGCATCTAGATTGTTCGATATCTCCGTACTGCATTAATAATTGCAAGCTTTATGATTTAATTCGGAACAGTATTAATATTCAATGGAGCCGCTCCACCCCTTTCATTTTCTCTGCCGATTTAATAAAAGATATCAAAGCGAACGGATTTTGGTTTTGGTTGTGACATACGAATTAATAGCCACGATGTTGCCACGGTATTGCCACAGTGTTGTAGCGGTATTGGCACATTTGCAGAACATGAGGGATGTTTGTTTAAAGCGATTACATATCGCAGATAAATTGTGAACTACACGGCTACACGGCTCGTTATGAAATCTGTTTGTTTCAACCTCCGTTCAGTTATAAATATCTAATTTTGAAATTAAAACAAAATGGCGCTCATTCCGCTTTTATAATATATTCAATTACGCGTACGCACAAATTTGTGAATGATAATATATTTAATTTTAATGGGGGTGTAAGGGTTCTCGCACAACTTTTCACCGGACCAAGCCTATCTCACCTGCTCCTGGTGCACCCTGCTAATCAACAAGCAAGGCTCTGGCTTCCACCAGCCTGTATTGGGCTAGCTTGATGGGAAATGGCCCAAATCCCTCTCAAATGAACACCTGCAGACGACAGCTCCTAGTGCCCGGCTGTACCGGACGCCAAGTTGATTGTATGTGAAGATCTTTGGAGGAAGCCTTTGTCGAACAATGGAGGTGTCTATCTACTAATGATGATGATATTTTTAATGGTGTTTAGTCTTTTTCGATATGATCTTCTGCTGCTGATTATAATGGGTAAAGTTTCTGGAAATCGAAAGGTGGGGAGAACGGACCGGCATATGCCATGCTGATCTGATGAGAATCGCGGGAACCCACTGGATGCGAGCATTGCGATACCGATTGATGTGAAGATCTTTGGGGGAAGCCCATGTCCCGTAGCAGATGTCTATCTGCTGACGATGATGATGGACTGCCATATCTGGGACGTCCGAATTGTTCCGCCGAACCAGAGAAAGAAACGACTGAAACACGCTGATAGCCAACCTTCACTAGTTGGAGAGGCACTTTAAGTAGAAGTCTTTTTCTGGAGACCTTATAAGTACCGCAGCGGTTCCTATTTCCATCATATAGTTTTAGTCAGACTAAAATTGGTTCACATAGAAATAGGCAACTTTATCTGCCCTGTACTCATTGAATATATATAATAAGAATAGGGCAAAGGTAAAGCTTTGGTAACATCATGAAGACAAAAGTGATGGGTGGAAGTAGTCACGATCCTCAGACATGAGGAATACGATTTGAGAAAGAAGCTGTGGCAAACAGCCACTAAAGACTGTCGTAAGGCAAGTAAATGTATTTTGCTTAAAGACAATGAAGTTCAATCTAAATCCGTCATCATCATCACTTCAGTGGATGGACGTCCACTGCTGGACGGTCTCTTGTAAGGAATATTAAGACTGTTTTTATTTATGTAATGATTATCACTGGATTTTAATTTCCATGATGATAAATGATGAAGTTTAAACTCTACAATATTCGTACTCTTATATAATGCGTCTGTAGGGAAACAGCATGCAATTCGAAGATACAACACTTACAATCAGGTGAACACCTCGTAAACGGACTTCTGAAGAAGAGTGGAGTATCCCATTCTTAGTAATTTTATTAGCTACAGTGCCGTTCAAGATAAAGCACAGTAACATTTACTCACTACTGTTTGGCGGCAGTAATAATACTTAGTAAATAATGCGACTTTCGTTGCTCACTGATCGATCGTTAGGTACGTAACGTTGGTGCGATAATTACCTGGTGCAAGGCCTCGACCATCATACTCTCATTAATCAAAGCGTCAGGAGCTCGCCTGACCCACTTACGAAACGTTGTGAGAAACGAGAGTTGCTCGTGTAACTTGACACGCGGCCGCTGATGACCCTCGTAAACTGTTGACTGTCGACTGACTGCCGGGATAGCCGATACTCTCTCCTGTCCTTTACAGATAGCGCTGATCGTTTATCACGTAGCACAGGGGTCCTCTGTTCCAATTAGCAGGTACAGAAATAACAACAGCTACTTGAAGAGCGCGCTCATTTCCTTGAGACGTAAGATCTGTTACCTCAGTAATTTCATAAGCCACAGTGCTTTTAAAAACCGGAATTTCAATAACTACGTACATAGGTAATCCTTACACTATTTTTTTTTGGGTTTCGGGGGGGAAATCTTCGAAAGATACCTATCTTGCTTCTAGAGGAAACTCAGGGTTATGTGAGATTCTTACTCACTAAACCCCCCTCGGTGCTCTGCATCAGTGCAGCCGGAGAGGCTCCGGGATCTTTTATAGAACGCACCGATGCCCCTCTACACTTTGTGTTAACACGCCTCTAAGGAAGGGCATAACCCTCCTAGGCACCATCGCTGAGTCATACGCTTTCCCACTTAGATTCGCTTGTTGAGCGATAAGGGCCCCCACCTTAAAAGCCCGGGAAACTCCTAGAACCTTTTAGTGTGCTTCTACGATAGGCAGGGTTTATCTTAGTCTTATTATTACTAGCCTGAGACTACAGAGCTGACGTAATCCTAATGCCTACCTAGAACTCATAACAGAAACCAGGTATATTTTTGTAGAGATATATATATATATAATAGTAATTGACCTTAAAAGATAATTCACATTATATTTATAATGTAGTTTAGTGCTAAATTGTTGTTACAGTAACTGGGGTTGGTTCGCGGACAGAATCATCGTAAACATGGGCTCCTTATGTCCCCATTAACACCGCCACCGGCGCACCCTGAGCGGGCGCACTGCCGACATAAATATTGCTAACAATGCTATAAACATCTTCAAAAGCGCATCACCCATGTCTAAAGATAATTATCGTTTAACACATATAACTTAACAGTTACATTATTCACCTTTTACATAAAAATAAAGTAGAATATAATCAGTTTAACATCATCCTAATTTCATACAGATAACAAAATGCAACATCTAGAGTAGCAAGTCTAGTTTGTTAGAAATATCTATATCCTATGTGATAACCGGAACTATTTCAAGAGTTTATTTAAACAAAATAAGTATCAGTTTAATTAACTGATCGCCCAGATTTTCGACATGGAAGATTTCATAACAGGTATAAATTTGCAAATAACACCACCAATTATATTACAACTGTTTTTATTGTTTAAAATATCATCAGAGGAGATAAATGGAAACTATAGTAATCTGAATACTGTTTGTTTAAAGCATTAAGTTAGTAGTAACATAGATACAGAAACAGTGAACGATCCCGTAACGAATTTCGTTAGACGTTCGCCGACAAACGAATCGATTTCGGAATCAATTTTCACGGGATCCGATCTCCACAAATATATCTAAGCTTTGATGTTTTTACATATGTATAAAATGAAAACAAAATAATCTACTATTGCTACTTGCGGAAGATGAGAGACTAATGGAAAGAATAGGAGATTAAAGCCGCGTGAAGAGGACGATGACCAGACGTAGTCTCTAACCATTAAGACATTATATTACTATTCATAAAATAAATGAGAACATTACAATAATCCTTATCAGATGTACAGGATATGACGAAGGTAGTGATAAATATTAGTCGTATCACATCGTTTATAAATAAGACAAAATGGTGCATAAATACGGAGCTCAGTCCCAGGAGCCGCCATTGGGGGTAATGTACCAAACGACCTCATACAGCCGCCATCGGGGCACTAGTTTAATGTTGGCTTAACCATTGAACGCTCGGCGCAATTGATACGCGACGGTATATTTACAATGTTCGCTTAACATAAAATAAGGTCGTGTTCATACTGGATCGATGAGCTGGTGATGATCGCAGGGTATCGTTGGATAGAGCTGAGATTAGAGATGGGTTAGATATCTCCGTTGCTACTCTAACCTCAGCGTGTCGACGAAAGCGGCTTAATAATGAATAACTTTGGAAAAAAGAGACCAGATAATAAAATTGGAAAAGTGGTTGGTGGTAATCCTTTAAAAAAAAACAATAATCGATCTTATATCGCTAGAAGATTCTTGGATGTATAAGAGCTACCGTCTTGTTTAAGGTTTGCAAGTATCATCAGTGTGGAGCCGGTATTAGTCCTGGAATGCGGCTGGCAAATCGTGACCAGGCGGCGGAAGTCCAGCCACGTGTAGTTTGTAGAGATTCCAAGTCGGCTCCATTCAATTAAAGGCATTATAAGTATTTCTAAAAGAGTCGACGTTAGTATAAATCTTAGGCTAAAGTATTTTTTATGATGGGAACAGAAGGACTATGGAAATACGTACTTAGATATAAATACGTACTTACGTAAATAGAGGTGATTAGTGAGTATTAAGTGTCCACTATAAATAGTTCTATTACATCTGCCTCCATCGATTCTACGTCTTAAACAAATGGTAGATTCTTGCAAAGCTAGTTAAAAAATATCAGTTGCACTATTTAATAGCAATATTATGTTCAAAATGGAAAATTTCCACAGCATTCTAACAAACAAAGCATTAAACATGTAAACAAACATTACATATTACATGCGTCGTGCAAAATCAATAAATGCAACTATTTGCCGACATTTTGATTTGATTTCAAAATGGCGGCGGACACGCACATGCGATATGTACATAAATAGTAATTTAAATTTATAATATTTTTTATGGTTAATTAATGTATATACACGACGTTCATGTCATAATTAATGATATTTAATTATCATTATTATCACATAGGCACATTTTTTTTACTATATAATCAGGCAAGCAAGAGGTTTACTTGATGGTAAGTGATACGCTTGTCCATAACAATGTGGTGCTAGCTAGGGTGATATACACTACACCACATTGCGCTAGTCGCCTTGAGACTTAAGATTTTACGTCACGTTAGCACAGTAATTACACTAGCTACAATGCCCTTCAGACTAGGATACACATAACAGGAGCTTCCGCTAGTAAAGAAGTTTGAATGAGAACGTTCCGGAAACTACTGTTACTAATCGTTAGACTACAGATAAAACTAATCAGCCGATAGTTCTTTCTGGATGTAGACCTCTTCCAGAGATATCTGACGCGTTATAATTCTTCGATAAATCTATATGTTAGATATAATCCTTAGCAGCCATGTTGCCAAGTTAAACAGTGTCAGTAATCGATACAAAGTGATGATTACCAGAGAGCCGGAGAGAAAGCAGACAGTACATAACTATAACAACGAAGGGTTCTGTATATTCTTATATGAGCTGTAAACGATCAAGCTGATGGTATGCCAGTCAAGCTAAAGCGGTACAGTCACCAGGTAGTTTCTGATACGCCGATTACAATGATGTTAAGATGTTTAAGCTGCATCATCAATTTGATAAATTATGTTCTTCAATTCGAAACAGAGTTATGTTGGTATATTACTGTTTAGCGGATGACGGTCACCACCAAACCTGCTTTGATCTCTTAATCTTATCAACTAATTTACATTTTCCATCACAAATAGTGTTATTCTAAATAATTCAATCAGCGATATTCGCGCAATTATCGCGAATCAATTGCTTTAGTTTTTGGCATCACGAAGACTTTATTATATAGATACTTTACACTGCTGGTAGGTCTCTGTTGGCAGAGACCGTCTGCGTAGATATCACCAAATATTGCTTTGTTCCGGTTTGAAGGACGTTGTAGCTAGTGTAATTACTGGAGTAAAAAGACTCTAGTGTAATATTATACAAACTAACGCCGCGTTGTTTGGACAGGCGTATCACTTAACATCAAATGAACGTTCTCGTCTCGTTGCTTGAATAAACAAAATAGGTGATTTCAAGCTTCTTAATGTTGTATTGCGTTTGGAAGGATGTCAGAGTTATAGGGGATTTATGTATACTGGAATCCTCTTGGTGGTCACCACCATGGTGTTCCGTGTGGTGACCAGTATCGTAAATGAATTCTTTAAATGGTGCATGAATAACTTTGTGAACCTGGTTACTGGTCTCCATTGTAAACAAAAAATGCCTTTCTCTATCCGCTGCCTACTAAATGCAGTATCGGATTATGACACAATGCTTTGCAGCACACCTGTACTGCAGCACACCTGCAAGTTTTTTTCTGCAGAATCTGTATCGATTTCCGTTTTTTGTCGCATTCCGGCGATACATTGCCGATGTGATACGCGTGCCGTGGCCACCGGAAGTGAAACGGTACCTTCCCGACATTCGCTCGAAGGTGTACAGTTAGGCTTTGTGCAGTCTAGCTCCTATTGATTTATCGTTAGGCTTTATTGATTAAGGGTGACTTTCTTTAAAGATAATCTCTTTTTTAACTTTTAATGCTTTTATTGGTACACGGGTATTACAAAGTGACGCTTCATTCTTTGGTGACACATCCGTTGACCCAGGGCAACTATTTTATAGAAAGAAACTCAAAGTTGATCCCCAGAAATAACGTTTATTATGTACAGCAGTAGATTTGTTTACTCTTCAACACGATTCCCGGTTTCATTGAACGGGACGAAGTGAATTGAATATGCGCAGACGCTTCCCACCTCATTGACTGGAGTTGCATAAACAGCGCTCGCCCGGAAACGCTGAATGAATCAAACGCTTGCGATAAATCAAACAATATTGCCATTAAGCCGGCCGCTGGGAACCTGCCGCGAAGTGTGGGCGATCCGGCCCACGCGTGGCTCGCTAAGAACGTACTAATCTCAGTACTTCGCTGAATGAATCCCCAGCTTATTAACGTCTGCTTCCACACAATTTGTAACGGCCGTCGTGGGTCGGTCGGGTTTGTTAGCATTCATACTGGAATGTAAATTGATTTTATATTTCATTAGATTTAAATATTATAAGTTCTGATATATCATCATCAAGTCAATGACAGGAAAAATACGTAGCTTTATAATCTATTAAGATAAGTAACATCCGGTTATCACACGAATTAGAATTAAACTAAATTATAGTGACGGCTATACTGGGTAGGAAATTTTAAAGGTTACGACGGATTTCTGCTCACTAAGGTTATCCACAGTGCATAGCAAAAAGCCCCAGGATCCCCTACGGTACTGGTGATCCAGTAAGATGGCTGCGCCACTAAATACATTAACAATTTTCAATTTATACATATGTTAGAAAAACTAACAATAACAGGACGCTATTGAGTATTTCGGCGGCATGTAAAAGCTAACGGCCACCCATCCGTGATTAACTATTAATTGCACATTACGTTCTAATCTCTAATGGTAACTTGTGTGGTGAGATGAATTAAATTTAGATCTGTGTTCCGGATATAGTCACTGTAACAGATGGTATTGAGACACTTCGCTCTTACGTTGTCGATATACTGAACGTGGACCTACGCGTATATGTTGTTAAATACTATTTCATTACCTTCAATATTATTTAAGACATACAAACTAATATACGTATATGACATTCTATCTGTCTATATATCCTAGATGGGTACGGAGTAAAGAATATCCCCACCGCTAAAATTCGTGATTCGGGAAAGGATACTAGGGAGAGAGTTCATTCAAAGCAAGACCAGCAAATTTTCCTGTGGAGTTACTAGCACTCATCAATTAAATGTCAAGAATTTACAGCAAATCCATTATTTTAGGAAGACCTATGTGCGGTATACGTCAATAGGCTGAAGTGATGATGATGATGGAATAATGTTACAAAAACGAAACACCTACGTGAGCAATATAACGCATACATTATTTATAAGCGCATTAATTTAGTCGATCTGGTTAACGGGAAAGTTCGTAATGTTCGCGGCTTAACCGTTATTCTCGAAAAAAAATACTAATATCGAACTGTATCGAATTGTATTACTGAGAACGCTAATAGAAATATCTCAACGCGGAGGAAACCTGGAACAAAGTAGCCCAGCACACGGACAGTCACAAAGGCACGCACAAATCAACGTTTACCACATTAAGCTTAGCTAAAATACAACTCCTAGGCACGAAGTAATCTCGCGCTAACACGATCAATCGACTAACAAATGTAAACGAGCTAACTAAGCCGAATGTAGACCTGTAAACGTGTAGATACCTAGCTGTCAATAAATTTGTGGACTTTGATTCGATTCTGGACTCGCCTGGGATATTTAATGTTAGCATAGAACTAAATTGACTAAAATTCCTCAATTCATGTCTTCAAACAGATATTGTATAAATTTTGAATATTATAACCTCTCCTAGACAGGTTACCAAGTTCTGAACTAAGGAACGTTGTTTTTAAGAAATTAATGAGAGTAAAGAGACTATTAAGTTTTAGTGGTTCATTTATGGTAGTTAATGTTTAACTCATCTCGATAGTGCGGAGTATAAAGATTTTTGATTTTATACAACGAAGCTTCAAAACAAGTGGGACGTTCACCTGATGGTGAGCGATACGCCTAACCAAAAAATCGTGGCGATAAAGATGGTACTCGTCGCCTGGCAACATAAGATGTTAAGTCTTGGCTCCTCAGTAATTATATTATCTAGGGCGCGCTTCAAACCAGTCCACAGTACTGTTTGGCGGCAAGAAACGGCGCTGCGGTGGTATCTACCTATCCGGCAAAGGAGACCAACAACCAGCAAGTACTGATGGAGCCAGACGATGCTTAACCTCGGTGATCGGACGAGAACCAGTGTATTCAACGTGGTATGCACGTTGGCAAAAAGATGGACCAGGTCTATCAATATCATGTTATACTATTTTCAATTCTCTGCAAGCGTTAGAATCTCAACAGTTCTTTCTGTCTTTCTCCTCAAGCAGTAGTAGTCTCCTCAAGTCTCTAACATAAATATTAGCCTGTGGGTAAATCCTGAGAAGTGAAATATTGTTATAGGCAAAACATGTTATTGTCCTTAAGAGTGCGAGCCTGCTCATCTCATTCATCATCATCATCATTTCAATGGATGGATGTCCACGACTGGACATAGGTCTCCTGTAATGTGTTCCACAAACCATTGTCTTGCGCTATCATCCATTGTCTCATCTCATTGCTTCCTAATAATTAGGAAGTAACATAATCTTAATGCAAGGTCTATCTATACATTGTACTGTTAGAATCAAGAATTACCAGCGCCCACCTTCACCTTAATGTTTTTTTATGTCAATAATCTAAGAAATTACCACCATTGAAACTGTCTTATGTGACCCTGGAACTTGAGAATTTGTTCTTGGGACTTAGGTATAGCAATGCATGCAGTTAGTCACTGCACCACGGAGGCAGTTAAATTTAGTTGAAAAATAAATGTGATTCAAATGTCAACGTCAGTGCTGACGTTTACAGTTAGCGCTGCATATTCAGCAGCCGCAGCTATTTGAGCAGGGGCCGGTTGTGAGCGCAATGAACAAGTACGGACGTAATGCTTATCGCTGATCGTAACGCGCTCCAGGAGTGACGTCCCCGCGCCGCTCACCGTTGTCCGTGATGCCTATCTGATCAGATCATCTCGCTGCCATCGGTTTCAAGTGTTGCTACATTTTGTATCTCTTTATTGTTGTTCGAGATTTATCCGTTCCATCAGTAACAACGTTCGCGGAGACTGAAGAACTACGTGTGAAAGATATCTGTTAGCGTTTCATTAAAATCTAATATTTACCTTCACTCGTTATTAATCGCTAACCCTAACGTACTAATTACAAATTGTAGAAAGTTGGCAACTCTTCAAAAATCTCCGCATCATCAGCAATCATAATGATACATATCATATACAGAAGATTAACATATAAATAAACTAAATTTTTTATGACTCTCTTATTCATTACCGTCAGTTGATGTTCATTGCTAAACTTAGGTCTTTCCAACAGGAAGTATATCAGGGAGTACACCAGTATTAGTTATCAGCATTTCCCTGCGTATTGGGCCTGGGCTTCGTTCCTTTCTGTTTTACATTTTTGTATTCCTTCATAATTTTCTCCTGTCCAGTTACTACTTCAAGTTCGCTCAGTACAACTGTTTTTCTAATTTACATCTCCCATCAAATCACCTGTAATATTTCTTAGCTAATAAATAACGGTATAGTAATACCGAAATATATGGAAAGATAATCTAAAAGATAGAATCAAAAGTCTAGAAGTTTGTTTTATGTTAATTAAACAAGGATAATTATTCAAGAATATAAACGAATAAGGCTCCATTATGGCTTGATGAAGTCATTTCGACTGAATTTAATTGATATAATTTAATCATAGCGCTCATGCTGATGATGAATCACGGTTCTCTATGTCCACTAGCAGATCTCGAAAATAACAATTAAACGTTACAAAAGTGGGAATTACATTCAATATGCTCTACGTTCAGATAAATAATAAATATTAAATTTAAATAGACCTCTAATGCTCCGCTGGTTTCATAGTTAACCAATTTACCTCCATTAGCGTCCATTCTTTAATTAAAAGTACTGCTTGTTTCGTTTTTTTTTTACTTAACGTTACCACATCCGAGATGGAGCTGGCCCTTCAAACTTTCTATTAATCATAGCTTGGAGCTATCGAGGTCGCGGACGTGCAGCACTCAATACCGTACATTCCTTCTCACTAATGACAATATCAAAACAATTTGTCACTAATGAAATCCACCGTCGTTCTATAATTTCATTAATTACATGAACGATTAGTCACACCGTGTATGGCGACCATTTTAAACCTGTCGTGTGGATGATCACGTCAAAGCTACTTTCAACTTTACTGCCGTAGAGATTACAGCTTTCGGAAATGCTTTGGAGCAGCAGAGGTTGCTTCGCCGTCTGTAGCACTGTACCTTTTATGGGCGAGTATTGAAGCGAGATGGAGTTGCGCCCGTCGAATCGATTAGAGCCGCGTGTCCCGTCCCATCTATTGGGGACATTGATGATGTAATCGAATGGGTCGGCGCGCCGAGATTGTGTACGGCCGGCCGTTTGTTGGCCGATGGATTGTTCAAACAATGACCGAACGCGAAACCCCATTCACTAAGGCTGCTCCTAAATTGGAACTGCCACCAAAAAAAAAACGCGAAAACATGTCAGGAATAACATAAATTTTAATACATCCGCTATAGAGGAAACCAAAAAGAGCTGATGATATTCCTAAAATGGCTGATAAATTTTATTCAATTGCAGCTAAAGAAGATAGGATCATCTATCAAATAAACAGAAACATTAAAATAATTTCTGTCGGTAAAGATAAATTAATAAGAGATACCGTTTTAAATGTATCTAACCTCCATTGTTTTAATATTAAGTACGGAGTAGGCTATGTAATTAAATACTCATAAAAGTATCCCGAACGCGTGTTGGTAACATTGCTTATGTTACAAAAGAAGAAAACAAGCAACCAGTGGTCTTAACTACCTCGTAAAAGGCTAACGATGTTAACGATGAAATATAAGTTTGTCCGTCTGTGAGAGTACAATATATTATCTAAAAATTTTAGCTTAAAATTCTCTAAGATTATTAATAGAACTGGACTTAAGAATTCTTACGATTGATGATTATTTAATATATATATATATATGAACATAAATTATCACATGTGTTACTAGAAGTTTTAAAAAGTCAATAGTATTTACAAGAGGAAAACCAATTTTTAAGATAACTTCCGATTCGAGGTACAGATCGTTATATTCTACATTTCCATCGAATACTATAATATCGAGTATATTTCAAAAAGCTATAAAATATCCGGCAATTCCGGGCCGTAATAAAATAACGACTCCAGGTTAACAATGTGCAGGGAACGGGTTTATCATATAAATTACTGTTCGTTTGCACCGTCCGCGCGGCCATTAGACCGAATTGAAGTCTAGACTTTAGCCTTAGTGCTTTAGTGCTAAACGCCTGCCCTTTTATTTATAACTACTTAATAAATATGATTATAATATTAGTTTATTTGAAACAATACAGTTTGTGGGTGTAAATTTTATTGTTAGTATTTCGACCCGGAAGTCGTGCAAGCGTTTTCTGAACTGGTCCCTGTTCCATTCTAATGATATCACTGAGATAAGAAGATATATAATGTTATGACTTAGAATCACGACGTTTTTAGTGTTGTGTAGACATCAATATTTGTTGTTTTGGATTGCAGGCTTCAATTATTATCAGGTGTTCAAATGTTCCGTTCTGTCCTCTCCGTGCTCTGAGGAGGCCAGAGCACTGTTTCATTTGCACTAAAATTTTATTAAGTCTTGGAGACAACATTTCGGAATTGTAATTTTAAACAAAAGTCTCAAAATTAAAGTTTAAAAAACAACTCTTCCTTATTTCGAAAAATACTAAGTTCCGATTTATAAGACTAGTTATTAAAAATCTGAGCACTGATAAAATTTGTGATGCAGTGTAGAAGATGAAGACAATAACTTGCCCAATAATTCATCCATTTTAATAGTGGCCATATATTCAAACAAACGAGGCCCGCCAGAATTCTCCACAAATTTAGGTCAGACTTAACGCTCGGTTTCCCTGAAGGAGTCAACCTCTCATGTTACCGAAGTACTTTCTATAGGTGAGGAGCGTAAGCAAATAACTTTGACACCACCTCTTTCCAACTCGAATTTTAACACAACGTCTTGTCTCACCACGAGGACCACCCACACTTCAATTCTGTTGTATAAAACGTAGGAAAAGATCAAGGAATATATTTAGATTGGTCTCATATCATCATCATCATCTAATTCAGTAACAAGTGGCACGAAGGGGATGATCTGGCTATGTAAAGGAAAAGTCTTTCAAACAGTTGAGATTTAGAGCAATAGTTTATTTGGTAATATAGTTATTTCACTATATTAATGTGGTAACGAGACATGTTACCATGTTGAGACTGATGATGCAATTTTGAAACTTTGCAAAACACATCACAAGAATTCATTTCATAGCTGATCAATAGAAGTTGAGTTAACATTATCATTACAACGAACCGGGCGATACCGTTCTGGAATACGGTCCTAGATCTGGTGAAGAGCGAGGAACAGGAGAAATGACTACGATCACCAATAGCAGATTATACGCATCAAATATTAACGCTGTAATAGAATGAAATTATACTTGCACTCTCTCTATATTTATTCGTATGTAATCCACATCAGGGATTTGTTTTCATTGATGGCGGTTTCCAGTTCTTCGTTCCCCAGAAGGTAGCAGAACAAAAGCCAAGGTTGCAAAGTACTAATATTGACCACCGAGTGGGTATAAGTGGATAGAAATCGCCCACAGAAGGACGGCATCTTTTTTAAAGATTTCTCCTCGATTGGAAAATTATTGAAAATAATTGACAGCCTGATCACCGCAATACCTTTATTGCAGGGGACAATTGAAAATCCACTACACATGGCTCCAGAATCGAAATATGGACTTTCTGTACAAGATAGATAACCCCTGCATCATGAAGGTCAAACTATAAATTAACATCATCAGACATGCTTTAAACTCCATTGTAACAGGTTTTGCGTGGAAGCACCACTTTAGGTGTAGATTTTGAAAATTATTTTCCAAAAACTGCATTTAACGAAATCACCTCACATGATACACCGTGGTATTATCATCGTGTATAATATCATACCATCACCGTATCAATTTTTATGACCCGAAGGTCGCCACACTTAAAGATGGTCATTTAAAAATTTTCAATCAGCGAGTGGAATTTCGTCGAAGAGTATACATTAACAATTTACCGGTTGTAAACGATAAATTGCTGAATTACAAGCTGCGCGATCAGTTCTCTTTATCTCCAGTAAATTCATTTACCACAGCGTCCTTCAAACGAGAATACATTCATTTTTTCATACTATTTAAACGAACATTTTCTGAAAGTCAAGTTTGTCGGCGTATTGTTACCTGTTTGTAGTTTACTGGTAGTAGGTCTCTATTGAAAGAGACTGTCTAGTTAGGTTTCACCACAGCGTCTATACACGACAAACAGTAGTGTGCAAACTTTACTATGTTCCGGTATGAAGGGCACTGCAGCTAGTAAAATTACTGGAGTAACGAGACTGATGTTGTATGTTTGACGGCGACGGGCACAATGCGGTGCAATGTGTATTATACTTACTAGCGCCACATTGTTATGGGCAACCATATCACTTAACATGGAGTGACCGCTTTGTTCATCTCTTTGCTCTGTCAAATAAAAAAAAATACTAAATTAACAGTTTCGTCGTGAAAGTAGTTATCGTGAGTTTTCCGTTCTAAATGCATTGAAAAATGTACTCGCGTCCGCCTAGTTATTCGAGTTCAGCGCTGGGCGCGTGGGATCCGGGCGACGCCCACGTTACCATAGCGACGTTATCAATCAACCTAATCCGAATTAACGGTAGCTAATGTTGAGACAAGTCCGCCGTCGCATAACGGCAAAGCTTCTTAGGAGCCTTTCACTTGTAAACACCTTCATTGTTCAGGGATCGCTCGCCGCGCTGTTATACGACATTTCCGGTGCACGCACTTTACAGGCTCTAAAAGCCCCTTTACATCAGACTCTCCCACAGGCTACAAATTTCACAGTATTTACATTTAAACAAGAATTTTTAAACACGCTTAAAAAATCAAACGAAGGAGACGATCATGTATATATGAAATAGATTAAGTTAAATATCATATAGATGTGGAGATCTTTGGGGAGGCCTATGTCCAGCAGTGGACGTCTATCGAGATGATTATTATTTTACTTTCGTTGTCAATAAAGAGTTTATTATATTCATTGTATGTTACAATACAATATAATATAGTTAACAGTTTCCGGTAATCCTTGCCAAGGTGTCAATCCGAGATTTCGTTTTTCCAGGACGTCAATTGAAAATCTCGCTGCAGAGCTGAAGAAATGAATCAAGAATGTTGCTATTACTAACTCCATAAATAAGGTTATATTTAAATTGATTAAATTACTTTTAAGTGATCTAGAATAAAAATAGTATATTTAGAATAATATATCATATATCTGGCATATCTGGAGCGTCCGAATTATTGCGCCGTACCAGGGACAGAAAGAACTGTACCGCGCTGATCGCCAACCTTCAGTAGTTGGAGAGGCACTTTAAGAAGACGAAGATTTAGAATAAGAATAAGAGGCTAATAATCTGCTAACAACACTGTGGATGTTTTAAATCTTAAATACGAAGCCTCAAATATCAAACAGAAAAATTTTAATCAAAACTAATCTAAAATTAAAGAAATCTAGATCAAAATCAGTGTAATACCTAAAAAAGAAGTTCTTAAAATTTTTATCATTCCTTTTGTAGGTGGTAACAATAAGAGTTGACAAGAAGCAATCACAATTAAAGAGCTAATCCTTGAAAAAAAAAACACGATAACATTCGAGACTACTTCAGATTGGTATAATGACTCAATGGATGGAATTATGGCCGGCACGCTACGCTATCTAGCCTGGCGGGGCGGGGAGGACCACACACTGATCCATCCCGGAGCGGTGTCGCCGGTCCGTGCCCACGGCTGGGCTGTTACGTTACCACGGACCAAGCAAAACACGCAACTATAATAGCATTGTTTATGCTTTCAATCTGCCCGTGCCGACCATTTGGAACCGGTCACTCCACGTCAACCTCGCGACGGTTATATATCAATTTCTAAATGCAGCGAGGTTATTTAAACATTCCGTAACACTTCATTTTATGTGTTGTTGTTAAACTTTGTCTCCGTTGTCGTAAATTTTCATTACTCAAGTAATTTCATTTGCTAAAGCACCATTAAAATGGGAATACTTTAATATTTGTATTCATTTGCCTGGCGGAAGTTGTCCGCGGTGGGATCAGCTAACTTTCCTAATCAAGACTTTTAACAATTACTTACGGTTGAAGGGCTCTGTAGCCAGAGATGTGAAGCGTCACTACAATGAGTTCGTGATAATTCTAAAGATAGTCTATAGATGGCGTTACTGGTCGTTGCCGCGTTCTTTCCCAAATTTTGTATTGTAACGGAGTTCTGATTAATTTTACCAATTTGATTATACAAACACAACTCACGGGACTTAATCCAATCACACCTGCTCGTGGTGCACCCTGCTAATCAACAAACGAGGCTCTAGCTCCCACCAACCCGCATTGAGCCAGCGTGGTAAGAAATAGCCCAAATCCCACCATATGGACCCCATACAAACATGGAGATCTTCTAGGGAGGCTTATGCCGAACTGTGGACGTTTATCGGCTGATGATGATGATGATTATACAAAAATAACAAATTTGACATTGGAAACAAGTTTCATAGAAAAACGCAAGAAACCAGTAATTTGAATGGAGTGAAAACTAATAAACAAACACAGAAATATATCGAACAAAAGTACGAAAACATGAGCCTCTTAAGTAAGTGACCTGATTGTCTCTTTGATGTATTATAAAGCTGACTTAAGTTTAGGGTTTCGCAACTTAATTAAACAGTAAAAAATTAAATATATATACGGTTAAGTTATTCCTGAACTTGTTAGGGAAATACGTTCGATCTTTCATAATTCATCACGTCATGCGAAAATGGCCCCCAGCCACGGCGCGTTCAGCGCCGAGCGCTGCCTAGCTCGCAACCCGCTGGATGTCGCTCCTCACCAGGACGTCCATCGGTAAGTTACGGTTATGGACTTCACTTCACTTAGATGTAGGAGTAATAAATGAATATGTTATGTAGATTATTACCACATTAGTATTATACAATTAGTGTGGTGCTAAATATATTAAGGAAAGCCATGAAACCGTCATTGATTTTTGTACCACTGTCATGAGGAATAAAACGTTTGCCTGGTGGTAAATAATGAACTCGTGTTCATCAGATCCGTTTTACCGATAAATTTGCTACTTCCTCCAAATCGGAAAATAAAACTTGGGCATGTTGTCATCCTCCAATCTCCCACTGACCCACACATCATTTGAGGTAAATGACAGAACTTTTTTTTTCAATTAAGCGATGGGACGAACGGAATGTTCACCTGATGGTAAGTGATACGTCCACCCATAACTACGGGGCATTAGGATAGTATATAATTTACCACATTGTACTCGTCGCCTGATGTATAAGATGTCGGAGTCTCGTTACCCCCAGTAATTATATCAATTACAGCGCCCTTCAATCCGTACAAAACACAGTAATAATTGCACACTAACCTAACCTAACCTACCTATCATTACTACATTACATACCATCAGCATACACACGAGGGCTATCCTCCTTTCCTCCTCACTTTTTTGACTCTATACATTTATTTAGTTATGTTTTCATGCATTTTTTCTTTCTCATTCGTGAAATCTTGAAAAGTAAGGAGTGTAATGTGTGTGAAATGTTTTCCATAGATCCCAACGAACGCCGTGGTCTGCTGGTCACCGGAGTCCGAACCGGTCGCCTGATTTATGGAGCGCTGCTCCGCCGCGGGCAGGCAGGGCCGGCAGCCGATTATCGCTAATTATTAATTTTCCATTTCATTTCCACGTCTGGTGGGGTTGCACGCAACCCGCTGCTGAATCGACGTCGTGCCGATTTATTGGGTGTTATTTCACCTTGGTATGGATATCGTCGGCACCGCCCCCAGCGTCCGCTGGCTTGCGTACCATATATCTCACCACGTCACCTTGGCAGTGCTTTGAACGTGTAAAAGATAATGGAATTGCGAATGATTCTTATTCCGTCTTCCTTCCGCTCATTTCATTTACTTCGGTCGTCTCTATGAGAATATATTAGTTGGTCCGAGTTAATCCGGGGGAGTTGTAAAGGGTTCCGTCCAATATTTTATGGAGCCCCAGTCAACCTCACCTCCACGCGGTGCACCCTGCAAAATAACAGACGAGGCTCTCACCACCCACCAATCCACATTGGGCCAGCGTGGTGGGTTAAGGCCCAGTTTTCTTTACTGAACTCTTGGATAACTTAACAAACCAAACGAATAACATTGCTAGCGATTTCCAAACTGTCATGAATGATTACAGTTCAAACATATATTCTTAACTATATCGTCTGTTATTTGGTAAGCAGAATCTAAGCTGTTGGAAGTCAAGTAAGGAGAACATAAACACAGAATATTCGTTTTTGATAAACTTAGCGACACTAAAGCTATCAAAGATGTAGACGACAACGATCTCAGAAGCCAAGTTTAAAATAATATGGCGCTAATAATCCAAATGGAAATGTAAATCAGTTAAATGACCATTTAAAGTCAATCCCATCAAATATCTGTTCAAGTCATTGGTTTAATTATCTGAGGAAACATAACTGCCACAGCATAAAACAGATTAGGGTCACAGTTTTATTGGAAGATTAACACATTCCCGTAGATAGGCAGCTTGATGAGTTGATGCAAGAAACGGACGGACAAAAAACGTTTCGCATCATCCAAGAGAGGTGTAATAAAGTCATAAAGCGCACGCTGCGTGCCGAGATAAGATAATCGCACACCGAAGCTGATGCTAAGCAGATGCTCATGCAAATGAGCCGAGGAGCTTAGTAATTAAACCCGAATGATTTATACTTGGCCGATTGTGACCGCCCACTCGCCGCGTGAAACGCCAAAACATCTAGGAAACCGTCCGGCGATCATAACAGGACCAGTCCAACGAGACGGGTAATTGAGGTGACGTTTTAATTTACCCACCGCTGGACTCGTTCGCATAACATTAACGAGACGCACAGTTTTATGGTCCCACGTAAATATGGCCGGCTCATAACGAAATTAAGGGCTTGCGTTATAATATTATATATAATACAAACACAAACTCATACGCAATGTGATAATGAACAAACCAAAGGATCTAATTTAGATAAAATTTGCTCAAGCAACATTATTGCAATAACAAGAAAGATTACAAAACAATCAGATTCCTATAAATGTATTTAGAAACCTAGGTTGGTCGAGATGGCCATTTAGTCAATCTGAACTTTCAATATCGCAGCTCTGGAAAGGAAACGGATGTTCTTTGAAACCACTAGCATAATTGCTACAGCTAGGATATTTTTCTTCAGCCTACAGTTGGCTTTCTTTCTATGTGAGATGAGCTGCAGCAGTTCGTATTTTGAGTCGGTCGTTATTTGGTGAGGTATGTAAGAACCTTATCTGCTCGCGGTGCACCCTGCTAATTAACAAACGAGGCTCTGGCACCCACCAACCCGCACTGCGCCAGCGTAATGGAAAATGGTCAGTCTCCCCATATAAACCCCTACAAACGACGGCCCCTGGTGCCCGGTCATGAGGGTAGCGTAGAACCGATCGCTGTGGGGATATTTGAGAGAGGCCTATATCCAGTAGTGGACATCTATCGGCTGATGATAATGAATAAAACTGGTGTATAACAGCGACATTTTAATTTTATATCTTCCGAATATCTCTAGCATTATCCTGTACATTTAAATATCGGAAGCACCAACTTTCATGATCATCGATTCTGTAAAGGTTCTAGCTTCAACTCCAACAGAATAGAGAACACGTAATAGTTAGTTAGTACTGTTCGAAGTCGTAGCTTGATGTTCAGCTTTTTATTCTATGCGACATTATATTTCGTTATGTATTACAAATATTTAATATTTAGTTAGTTTTTAACTAAAGTAAGCAAGAGGCTAAAAATATCAAAGCGGCTGACTCATGCTCAGCAGATAAAACTGTAATTGTATCATCTACTTCTATTTAAGTTAAATGAAAGTACAAAATAAGTAAAACAACTGTTACAAATGTGGCAGATAAGATCTGATTCATTAATTTTTTTATTGGCAGACTTAAATTTTACAACATCTCAGCGGCTGGAGTTCCCGCATATAAAAAGCAATAAAGAATTTGGGTTATGCCGGTATCTGGTGCAGCGTATACGACGGTGACAACCAATAAGGGGTTCATTGCGGCGCACGAGAATGTTGAGTATCGACTCATTTGCTTCGCACCAAGTTAATTCATACGCACCAGCAACCGGTTGGAGTGATGTGAAATTCTTTCACCTCTGCACCTCGAGCAGGGACACACGCGTTGCATTCTGAACAAACGCGCCTTGAATTGGAACATTGATAAACTCCGTTATCGCGATCTCTCCAAGCACTTCTGCTTTATATTTAAAGATGAAGGTTTCAACTAAATGATAACTATAATATAGGTTATAGTTGATATTGCTAAATTGTGTTCCTTGTATATAGAATTGTGTATCATCATCATCATCTCAATTGATGGACGTTGAGTTCCGTTGTTTTATTAATGTATTAAATGCTTCTTTATTTTCTGAGCATTTGTCCGGTCTTATGTCAAATTCTGCCTTCTTACTTCTTTCGCTCATCGTTACTCTTTTCTGGATATTGTTTTCGTCTACATCGAATTGCATGAGTATACAACACGAAATCAATAACAGATCCAATTTGCTGCAATTTCAAAAAAAATCAAAAAAAATTAAAACCAATTGTTGATGAAGGATTTTGATACAGACAAAGTCATAGGAAAAGGTGGCTGACTAATTGATTTTTGACTATTGTAGCTTAACAAGTAGATAAAATTACGTAATCACGCAAAGGTTTTTTTAAAAAAATTAAGACGGGCTTCGTACCGGAAACGAAACCCGGAGCGAAGGTGGTCCGTCGGGGCGAGGACAGCCCGGCGTAAGATAACCTACATAGATCGATTGCAGAGTTGAACGCTCCTTGAGCACTTGTGCTACAGGAATAGACGGCGTGCGGTGGCACAGGCACCGGATATGTGCGCAGACCCATTCGATGTTATCGGCGGCCGCGCAGACGTGTTGACCCCGCGGCGAGCTCGTGCGACTTCGCGTAGGCGACTCCGTGCTCATTCAGCACACACAAACACACGCGATGACTTGTGAATGAAGAAAATCTACTTTGAATATGTAGACATTTCCTACATAAATAACTAATGTAATAGATAACGTACGGGTCAGCTACTACGAGTATTCGAGACCTACAACTTCATTATTCTAATCAAAATTAACAATGAAGCGATCGTTAGGATAAATATCCTAATGTAACTGATGATGAACAGAAAGTACTCGAGGTACTACCGAAAGAAAAGTCACTTAGTCCCATAGAACAAATTGAAAACACAGCTCCTCTACCTAAAAAGAAAAACTGGTCGAAAAGGTGCTCAGCTCTACTACAGAGACACCAGCAAAAGCTCTTAGTTTGGTAACAGTTGTACAACAACACATAGTGCCTAACCTCTTCAGACATGAGATAGTAGTCACGTCATCATAATAAGTATTTACAGCAATGTGCAAAGCGAAATATAGTAATATATGCTAACTAGTCTTCGGAAAAAAGCCGCCGCACAAGTAAATACTTCACCCGTCTGCAACATTGACGTAACACTAGAATATTATTTTTTTAAAAATATCTATATAATAGATTTAATATATTAAATAGTCATTAATTGATTTAACAATTCTAATATCTAGATTACGACACACCTAATTCCACAGTTTCGGCTATTGGGATTAGGATAAGGATTTATTTTGAGAATTTAATTTCGATGATTGAAGTGTGCCAATAAAAGCATAACAACAAATGCTTGTCCTTTCGCCGGAGGGCACCGACCTCCCACCAGGAGGTCCTGTCAACCGCCACATTTTTCCTCCCCGCTTATCTCACCGATCGGCACGCTTTATAGTACACACTGCCGCAACATAACTTACAGGCCGCGCCGCGCGCGAAGGATACCCGCCTGACCCCGGGTCAGAATTAGAGAAGCGAACAAGCTAGGGAAGCTGATAATTCACTAAAGTTTCATCTTCAACATGAGACACGGGTAAGGTATCTACTATTACTAGTCACATCGTAGTTCAAAATAAAATACAGACACTCTAGGTATACGAGTACATGTATATAGAGTGTAGGAAATCTTCTTAAAGGATACCCTGCTTTGGATGGGAAGACAAGGTTACATGGGGCTTCTACCCACTAAAACCTCCTTGCTGGTTTTCGTGACTGTATTGAGAGGGGCTCGGGGATTTTCTACGGAACGCACCGGTCCCGTCCCTCCCCCCGGCACAGTGGCTAAAACATTCCACGGAAGAGCAAAGCCCTCCTCAGCACCTACGCTGTGCTACGGCAAATACAAGACCACCATGCACGTGCCTTCCTCCTAAGGCTCGCTTATTGAGCTCTGAGGTAACCCTTTCAGTCGCCTTGTACGACAGGCAGGGAATACCTTAGTCCTATTCTTAATAGCCCGGGACTATAGAGCTGAGAGTGTAGTACCTAAGAAGAAGAGGAAGTTTAAGGTTGTAAATTGAAATGAAATAAACTACTCAATAGTCTCTATTCTTTGGTGATTTCTATCGCTCGCTAGTTATTTTTGGACTCAGCTAATCTGAAATCTGATCCCACGGCCTAATACTCGATACAGTAGTGGGTCAATTATGCCTACGGAGTCCATAGCAAATTTATTGTCAATATCAACAAGTATATCAAAATCCTTAACATTTAAAAAATTATGATTAATGGCCTCGAAACTTAAGTGCAAAATGTATATAATCAAATGCTTAAATTACTTGAAAATACCCAAGATAGTATTTTTTCGGAGAACACGCATACGAAAGATCACCTCGCCGTTGCGAGATAACCTCGTAAGTATGTCTGTGTTGTTCTTTCGACCTTTTTAATAAGCTAAAATTACCTCCATCATACGTATATTGCGACGTTAAAAGCTTTATTTATTTGTTGCATTAGTGCGATAACACTACCACTGTTTAAATTGTTCGGTACGGTCCAGTTCGCGAATGTGGAATGTCGAGTAAAGCTCTCGGCGAGCTTAAATCCAAAATTAACAGCTTCAATCCACCTATAAATCTTATGCTAATTGTACGGGTTAGTGTTGACGCTAATTCTAAAATTCTTGTTACTGCTCGTTTTTGTATACCGAAGTGATATTTGCTTGGCCTGATATCGCATTCTAGAGAACTGGAGCTGATAGTTGACTTATTTGTGTTAGAATAAAAAAAATTATTACATTACAAGACATTGTCAGTTCTCCTTGGATTTTGTATTAGTTCATAATCGTGGAATAAGGAATGGAAAAATCCTCTTGCTGTGATCGATCACATTAATCTATATTATTTGCTAATTTCTGATGTCTCCCCTCCAATATATATATAATATTATTCAACAAGAAAAAGTTATTATCGAACTACTCCGGTAAAATTGAGGTCATACGTAAAAACTTATACACTTCGGAAAATCTGATGATCTTAACGATCTTGTAATCTTAAGAATCTTTTGAATATGTTTTCAATAAAGTCAGAAATACTAAGAATATATTTATATGTACTAATCGTACATCTCTAGATACGCTCGGACGAGTAAACTCAAAGGAGCCCCGGCTGCATCCTTTTATGGGATCCGTTTTGATTGAGATATCGGAGGAACAAGTGGCGTATTGTGTGGATACACCCTGCGTATTGTGAGAGCTATCTGAATCACGGCTTCCTCCGGGCTGCTTCGCTCTAAACGGCTTATCTGTTGCAGCGAGGATTTCAGCCTATTTGAATACTGTCTTTAGAGTATTGGATGAGAATGCAAACGGTTGTTTTATTTTTATTACGTCCGCTTATTCCAGTTCGTTGCAGAGTGAACGTTGATTCAAAGTTTAATTTATAACTTTCATCAATCTCGCTGTGTTTATTTGCTACTATCATCGCTGATGTGGATATATCTCGTTGGAAGCGTGTGGAGGAGAAATGTATAGGAGACAAAGACGCACAAAAAGATATAGCGCCATCGAGTAATAGCAGTTATGGGAAAGAGGATGCAAATGAGTAGAACGAAGCTCTCGTTTCAATAAGCGAAGTGTATGCAAATATATTCCTTTGAAAGCGCGTACACGTCTAAGGCGAAACGCGCCTTTTGTCTTCCCGCCGTCGTCTCCGCAACCAATACTGATGTTGGATCTGCTTTCTTTCCACTTCCACATCAGCTTTCATATGCTTTAACATGTAAAACATCACACGAAACGGAAACGATAACATTTGAAATTTTAGTTATAATAGATCATATAGGAAACTATTAATTCATTTTAATTATGGAATTGAAAGTCAGTCCCCAAGCTACCTTAGATGATCTAGTTTTGAGGACTTATGAGAATAATAAGTATTAAGAATAACACAATTCCAATACAAGTCTAATAAAATCCATGTATATTTTTTTGATTCTAACCTCATTCTCTGTTTCCGTTTAAATTTCAGACAATTAAATGGATACGCCCGCGTACCGGTAGATGTAGTGTTGGGTGGCCTTCCACAAGGTGGACCGACGATCCTGGTGAGAACTGCGGAAACCCACTGGATGCTAGCAACGCGCGATTGATTGATGTTGAGATTTTTGGGGGAGGCCTATGTCCAGCAGTGGACGTTTATCGGCTAACGATGATGATGAAATGGATATGAGAAATAGATCAGGCAATGAGAATAAAGAAGGGGATTATATAACAGACAAGAATATTGGGAATAGATGACATGATGTTACATTAAATGAAGACCGAGAAAATTTGACAACGGATCTAAAAATATACTTGAAGGCAGATAATCAACTAGGATCACATCCGTCGAGGAACCTTTCAAAAGTAAAAGTTAGACTATTTTTGATATTATAACATCCTTCAGATGCGAAGAAATATAATAAGAATTAGAAGAAGAAAGTAAACAAACCTTATAATTAATTAACGAATACACAATAATACATCAAGACAATGATGATGATGATGATGATGATATTACTTATTATAAAACATGCCAGCCTGTTTACTAGCCGACTCCCACGCATCACATTGAAGCCGGCGAGTACTCCTCACGGATGCATCATTACTCTCTCGCTGAACATGATGTCAGCAGACGTTATTGTGGACATATGAGACAGATCATTTACACTGACGAGCGCTGTTTACAGACAATGATTTATCATTTGATCTAGACTAGATCATAGTTGATAACTGCAGATCTATTTTATTAGAATTATATAACTATGGGGTGTAAGGGGTCCCGTACAACAAATCACGGGACCCAAGCCAACCTCAACTGTTCGTGGTGCTGCTAATCAACAAACGCATACGCAAACGCATCAAATCCGCATTGGGCCAGCGTGGTGGGTAATGGCTCAAATCCCTTCATATGAACCCGACCGGCCGTAGTACCCAGCGGTACCGAAGGTCATGCTGACTGTATGTGGATCTTTGGGAGAGGCCTGTGTGGAGCTGTGGTCGTTTAGCGGTTGATGATGACGACATTCATTTGAAAATGGTTTTTATGTAAATTTTACTTTCACTGCCGTGTCTATTACTGATACAGTGCTATAATTTGGAAATTTCTCTGTTTTCCTGTTTAAAGGGGTCTGAGAGTTTATAAAATAACGGAGATACTAGAAATAATAAAAAAAAAAACAAAAAAATTACTGCTAGCAACAAAACTTTAAAATACTCAATACTAGCGGGTAGCTGGTGAAGTGGTTGGTTGATTGTTGTAGTTGGTTTGAAGGGCGGTGTAGCTACTGAATTTATTTGGGTAACGAGACGCGACGTCAGCATTTGTTTTTTACTACAGTTCACCTGATTATAAGTGACACGACTCGCCTATGTAAATATAAAGTTATCTAGGATGATATACACAACATCATATTGTACTTATGGTCTGCTATCGTAAAACAGTGATGTCAGTAGCTGCAGCGCCCTTCAAACGGGAACACGGTAATTTTTGTACAGTACTGTTTGGCAAGAGGGTTAGATGTGATGGTGATTCCCCGCAACTGTGACGTACCACTAGTAAAATATGACGTTGTGTAAACATCCTTACTCCACATTGTGGATGAACATATTAGCTTGTTGACGTCATGCTGTTATTGGTTTACGAGCTGCCAATGTGAACCCTGATTATATTCTATGTGCAGGAGAAATGAGGCGTGCTCGCCATGAGCGATGCCCGCCGACGTGTGATTGATGACTCGGCCCGGAGACTAACAGCGGAGGACAATGCATCAGCGCTGATGCTGCGTAGCGAGAACGGGACCCGCGGCGCGCTGCGGCTGGCTGCGTGACAGCGCGCCGACCTGACGTCCCGGCACACCGGTTCTGACCCGTCAGGGTTGACGCGGGGACAAGTTTTAATTATAATGATCAACGTCATTTTAACCGGTGGATGTCCACAGCTGGACATGGATCTCTTAAATTTCTCACAAAATACTATTTTGCGTCGTTGGATTGTTTCCATCCAGCGGTTCTTTTGATGTCGCTTTCCGGTGCTGGTCGCCATTCAATCAGGTCCATCAGTTCTAAGAGCTATGTACCCTGACCATTGCAACTTCAGCATCACGACTCGCAATGTCGTTCCCCCGTTCTTCTAGATCAGGCAGAGTTACATTAATCATTTCCATCACCCGCTGTGACTCTGATCTTTTGTTTCTTATTCGACGAAGCGAGTAAGATATTCACCTGATAGTATATACGCCCGCTCGTTACAACGTGGCGCTAGTTAGGATGTTATCCACTGCACCACATTGCGCTCGTCTCCTGAGACCTAAGATATTGAGTATTTAATACCCTAGTAATTACAATAGCTATAACGCCCTTCAAACCGGAACACAATAATGATTGCACAGTACTGTTTGTCGACTGCAGTAGGTGCTACAGTCAAATAAAAAAAAAAAAAAAAACAAAATAATATGAATAAAAATAGCAGCGTGTCGACAACCCTAGGCGCGTCACTCCAGTTTCCGTAAACACGAGCGCTGCGATTGATAAATGCGACCGGTCGATTGAGACTTTAATTCCGGACGGTGCGCCGCCGCCCGGCTCCAACCGGACGCAAATCGCACAGCCTGGATTTGTGCGCGGTGCGTCGTTGTCGTACCGGCGGCCCGTGCAAACTGACAACGTGCACTGTTTACTACGTGCACGCGACGAGACCGACACACGTGGCCCCGATGCAGATTTATCCGAATCGTACTTTTATATTATACAAATAAATAATGCGCATCATTGTAACAAGACGTATGCAGTTAGAATGTACACACAACATAATAGCATTACATAAGCAAAGAGTAGCATAAAATATAGCTTCTACTAGTGGTAGATATGAGATTACTGTGTTCCGGTTTGAAGGGCGTTGTAGGTAGTGAATGGGATAACGAAACAGCGTCTTACGTCAGCCAGCGGGCGCAGTGTGATGCTGTATATGTCGTCCTAACTAGCGCTACGTTGTTATGGGCGAGCGTATCACTTACTATCAGGTGAACGTCCCGCTATTCTTATCACTTAAATAAAAAGATAGTAAAGTAGTAATTACGTTTATTATAGCTCCGCGATAACGATTGTGATGAATTATGACCTGTCTTTAAATCTAGGTAATCCACTTCATTATTCAGTTGATGTCCACAGCTGGGCTTGGACCTCTCCAACTTTCACCACACTAAATAGAGGATGTAAGGGGTGCCCGCCCAACTCTCAGGACGCAAGCCATTTTCGTGGTGCGGCCTGCTAATCAACAAACCAGGCTCTTGCTCCCACCAACCCTCATTGGGCCAGCGTAGTGGGAAATGGCCCAAATCCCCTCATATGAACCCTTACATACAACCGCCTCTGGTTTCCAGCGGTACAGGAGGCTGTGCTGACTGTATGTGGAGATGTTTGGGAGAGGCCTATGTCCAGCAGTGGACGTCTATCGGCTGACGATGATGAATAAAACTAGTATATAACAGCTTTGTGGTTAATGAAGTATCTATCAAGTCTAAAGCTAATATTATTATCGGCCATAAAGTACGAACGATAAGTTTATACCGCTCCTGTAAATATTCAAGTAACGTAACACTTAAGTTATAAACTGCTACTTGAGCTGTATCTTAGCATAACTTAAGTTGGCAACGACAGAATCTAATCGCGTTATTTACCGTTTATCTAATTCTGCATATACATACATATATATATATATATAAGTGGTAAGTCTGTTGTCGGAGAGCGTCTAGATACTGCCGCAGTACCTATTGCTGTCGACAAATGTTACTGTGTTCCGGTTTGAAGGACGCTGTAGCTAGTGATATTACTGGGGTATCTATATTTAAGATATGTCTTGAAGCGATGAGTATATGATGCAGTGTTCATCATCCTAACCAGCGCTGCGTATAGGCAGGCGTATCACTTACTATCAGGTGATCGTCTCGCCGTTAGCCTAACCTGGCGGGCGCGGTGTAGTCTATATCGATGTATTCGATCGCACTAATACATTGCAGTGACCGTTCAGGCATGGACTCAAGTCTAGACTTTATCCGCAATCTAGGATCGGCAATCGAAAGCTGTATTTATAGTGACACTTGTTTCACGGTGAGCGTGATTTAAACAACCACCACTGCCGTGGGAAAGCTAGATAATTGGGCACTATTGAATTGCAACGCAATGGTAACTTAATACTTACTTATGTATATATAAGAGATTTCTACCCATGTGGAGATTCATCACGATATCTCATCAACCATAAGGCCTGGAGACGTGAAAATTGGTGGCAATATTCCTTATGCCATGTAGATCAGCCGATAAAAAATTATGCGAAATATCACTCCCCCAAAAGGAGTTGCGGGGTTGTTAACAACGTGAAGGGAATATTTTAGATAAACTTCAAGTCTAATTTTATATTACTATGCAAAGCGGGCGAGGAACAGCTAGTATTAGATATATATAACTAGATGGTTAGTATATATAGTAACAGATATCGAATATATGTTACCGGTAATTCGTATTCATGATATATCTATCGATATTAATACAATCATTTGTAAGTATGATAAAGAAAACATTATGCTGTAAATATATCAACGTCCTCTATATCTCAACAAAAGTAGGCGGTAATAGCTCACATCCATTTTATATTTTAGTAACAGGCTAGTAATTACTGTTATTTATTACTGTTACTACGCATTAGTAATAAATGTATAGTTTAACTAAGAAACGAGCAGGATGACCTGATGGTAGACCTCTTCTCGTAGCGTGCGTCCAACGTAACGTGTTTATACCTCTATAGAACTATTGAAACTGTAACCAGGTTATATCACTCGACTTCAAGGAAGCGATGAGACGAGCGGGACGGTCACCTTATGTTAAGTGACACGCCTGACCCTCCAGGTAGATACCACCGCAGCTGCTATTGCAGTCGACTGTTAGAAGCACCCTTCAAGTCACCCTTGTTGATAGTGAAATTACCGAGTTAACGAGACTCCCGAGAACCTCCTAATTAACCCACGCTGTTATCACTTAATATCACGTGATAGTCCCGTTCGTGCCGTTGAGAATAAAAAAAATCATTATCTCCATGTCTACTGTAATGACCGTCATGCTATAATTTTATATCGATGTTATTCTTATTGAATATATATATTTATATATATATATATATATATATATATAGTAATGTCGGAGCCGGATACCGAGTGAAAAAGCCCACCATGAACACAATGTAGTGTAAATATATTATTAATAGGGGGTAAGGGGAGGGAGGTACATATAAATAAACAGTTAATTGATTGCCAAAAGAGTGATAATGGCGGCGGCTGTGCGCGAGATCATCCAATACGGCGATCGCTTTTTGTGAACTGATTCTGTTATAAAGGCGCGTTCACACTTGCTGGACGCTCGCTATAAATATATATTATTAGAATGTATCAATTTATGAAATATTAACAGTATTTTTTTTATTCGAGGATACCAGACGTGTGAGAATTTCACTCGATTATAAGTGGAATTCCTACTCATAACACAGTTGCGTTAGTTAAGATGATACTGCACAACGTTGTGCTCGTTGCCCACAGTCTCATTACCGCAGTCATTTCATTATCTACAGCGTCCTTCATACCGGAACACAGTAACGTTTGTCGGCTGCAAGAAGGTCCTAGACGGTCTCCAGCAACAGAGATCTACCAGTATATTATACATACTTGAATGTTATTAAAATGAATTGTGATGAATAATAAGTTGGCAAAAACTTAAGTATCATCATCATCACCATCAGCCGAAGACGTACACTGCTGGACATAGGCCTCCCCTAAAGACCTCCACATCCATCGGCTAGGAGGGATCCATATGGAGGAATTTGGGCCATTTCCCACCACTGTCCCAATGCTGGTTGGTGGGAGCCAGAACCCCGTTTGTTGATTATCAGGGAGGACCATGAGCTGGTGAGGTTGGTTTGGGTCTCCCCAGTAAAGTATAAAATTACTTAAATGTATCTTTAAAATATAACTCCTCAAATTTCCTCCCCCTCCTCCCTCTTGACAATCATTATAATAATAAATACTCCCAATCCTTTGGGATCTAGGATATCTCATATTCCTTATGATAGGTCACTTTACAGTCACAGCTCTCTTTCCGGAAACCGTCTAGGTGCAAACATTGCCGTGTTCCGGTTTGAAGGGCGTTGTAGTTAATGAAGTTACTGGGGTAATGAGTGTATAGGCGAAGAGCACAACTTAGTGCAGAAGAGCACAATCTTATCTAGTGCCACGGCGTTATGAGTAAGCATTACACTTATAATCGAGTGACAGTCTTAGATGTCTCACTGCTTCGTCAAATATAAATAGAAGACAAACAAATTAAATCAGTAATAATATATATAAAACGGGCGTCCGCGAGTGGTCGGTGTGAAGGTGCATTTAGCAACGTTTCGTCTATTTCCGTTGGTGATATCAGCGGCGGGATCGCTGCTCCGCCGCGAGGTCACCCGCCAGCGCCTCATCACATTTAACCGCCTTTGGTGTACCTAAATGAAATCTAAACCGAAGGTCATCAGGACTCCACATAGCCAAAAACATCCAGAGCTGCAGTGTGCAGACATTAACCATGTTATCATAAGAAGACTACCGGAAGTAGACAAAAAATATACATCAGTAAAGACAACTGTCATGTCTCTACAAAGCCATAGGACCAGGGAGACGTGGAGCTGATGGTGACAGGATTGTCGGTTTTTTTTATTAGCAGATATTAAGTGATACGCTCGCTTTTAGCAACGTGGCGCTGGTTAGGATCGTATACACTGCATCACATTGCGCTCGTGACATTGATACGTAACATGTTAGGTCTCGTTACCTGAGTAATTTCACTAGCTACAACACCCTTCAAACCGGATCACAGTAATGTTCGCACTGTACCGACTGTCGGCTGCAACAGGCGCTGCGGGGGTACCTAGACGGTCTGCAGCAATAGAGACCTACCGCCAGTAAATTTAATTTATCTGTTTATATGGCATGTTAATGTTTAATACATACGGTCATTAAAAAAGTTTATAGTTGGATTTCTATTAAATATTCATAGAACATAAATAATATGTTTGATAATCCATCCGTGCGGACCGTATGTCAGATAGAGCTCGTGACGCCGCCGGCCCGCGGGCTCGCTGGTTTGAAGCGTTTCTTTATAAACTCCCAATAATTCCAACACGCAATACCACGTGGTTATACGTGGACTGTATGTCTACCTCGTATATATACATAAATGTATGTTGTTTATTTATGTACAGTGCTATAAACGTTAATATCATCAGATGTAAAGATACAACGCGATCAAAGATGACGAAGCTCGTTAAGTATACTTCGGCTGCCGTATATAGACAAAGGGAAAACGGCAAAGGTTTAAAGGAAGTACATGAACTTGGTGTGTAGAAAAGTAGTAAATCCACCTCCACTGGCCTGCAGCCACTCCAGGATATTCCTCCCCAAGACGTGTTAACAAAAAATATTTTTTTTTTCACCAGACGCGGATACACCGACTTTAGTGTTCATGTCTGTAAGAGTATTGAGATGTTTTAAACATATTTATCTAATTACTTTAGGAGGGAGGTGGGAGGTATGTGGTGGGATAGCAATAGGAGGGGTGGGTGATTAAGAATAACAGTAGTTCTAGGAACGCAATCGGGCAGCAGAATGGACGGCGCCTTATCTACAAATCCGTTCCAATAACCCGAATGAGTAGGAAGGAGGGAGCAGCTTATCAGCTTTGTGAACGGCGCTTTTTGGCAACGCTGGCAGTATACGTCCGATGACCTGGCCGCGACCGGATAACCTGGCAACTGGAAGCTGGGCCTCGACTTTAATTTTTGAATAATAAATGGATTAAATATTAATAATATTAACGCTATACAATGAAGTTATGAGAGGTTTTGGTCTAGGTTAGTCTAGACGTAAGACAGTACCAGAGTTATTTAACGACTGGTTCTGATAAAAGTTTTTAACTGTCAAAGGATTGCCATCTATCGGGGAGGTCCTTGATACGATTCCTGGTTGTGAATGGTGGTAACCTTCTATTATAGCTAACTCATTTTCATATCATTGAACTGCTCTCGTAACACCAGCACAATTCCCTTCGGAGGAGGAATTTGGTAAAAACCATTCTTAGTTGACCTCTAAACAACAGTAGTAATATCTCTACCAAATTTTGAGTGTTCACGTGTAATAGTGTCGGAGATCTCGAGATGAGTCCACGGATCTCTGGCCATCGAGTATATGTATACTGTTATACTGTTTGTTTAGAGTAGACAGAAGAACAAGAGCAGGCGTGGTCGGGACAGTTGTTCCAGTTAATCATCATGGTCATCGGTGGTCTAAATCTCAAAGGTCACGATCTGTATTCCGGACGTTCATTCGCTACGGTGTAATTTGTTTTTCGTCGCGTTTCCGGTCACCGGTTGCGGTGTGATTGCGGTTGTATTACTGACACTACAGGAACTGTTAATCTTTAACTTATTTAACATAAAGTTAAGGATGTTTCAAAACAACTTACCCTTATCTTTAAACCTTTCAGTATATAAATGACAATTCGTAAGTGTGATCAGGTCATTTTTAGTTTAAGTTAACACCGATTAGGGTTCTGTTTATTTCATATAAAGCAATTCGAACCAAAGAGGCTTTAGCGTGATTAATAACTTAGCGCTAACTTATACTCGTAGCTTTATGATACAAAGCCTCAGATAAATTTTCAAGTACAACGGTTTTTAAACCGTTAGATAATATATTTTTTTTACATAATACTTGTGCTAAGTTTAAGATAATGATACTTAACAACAACTTAAAGGATAGCAAGTTAGTGCCCTCTTTTGTATAATGTAAACTGTTTTATGTTAGTGAGTAAATCGTCAGCGCAATCGAAGCTGAACGCTCCATTGAAGAGCTGGAGTGGTGGAAGATCGTAAATTTAATCGTTTACAGACAGGCTGAAGATGAAGGGGATACGATTAAGTTTATCGCGATAACTTAATTCTAAAAGCTTATTTCATTATGAGTTTAGTTTCGCTCTGAATCGTTTGAGTAATATCTTCGTAAAATTAGTTAGTCTTTGCTACAGGTACATTATAAGACCTTAGTATTAACTAAGACCTGCAGCAATCAATCAAGAGGGTAAATTGGATGTCCTGCAGAAGACCATTCAAGCTTTGGATGCAGCTCGAGTTCGTTGGTGATCATAAACCGTTCGCAATGATAACAAATGTCTCGTACCGTACTTGAGTCCGAACCAAGTTTTGTGGTATGGCTGGTAACGGGTGGTCGCGGGCGGCGGGCGAGGGCGGCGCGGGCGCAGCCCCGAGCAGCTCGGCGTGCAGCAGTAGAGGTAGAACCTCTTGTCGCGGACCTTCTCCGCAGCCTTCAGGCGCTCGCGTGCCAGCCGCCCGGCGCAGCGGCGCTGCCCGCCCCCGGCCGCCGCGGCCACCACCGCCACCACCGCCACCGTGGCGAGCACCAGCCAATGCATCGTCACCACATATCACCGGCGCCGTCAGATCCGCGTTAGCATTGCCGCGATGCCGTGCGCCGCGGCACTGGGACGCGTGCACTCCAGCGGTGCTCCGGGCGGCGACTGGCAGCACCGGCAGCGCCGGCACGCGCCGCACGCCGCGCGCCGCACGCCCGGCCCGGCCCGGCCCGGCCCGGCCCGGCCCGGCCCGCCATCTCTGCCTCGCGCGGCGAACTAGTTTGCGCGCGAATTGATTGTCGAATATCGCAGACTGGTTAGCTCCCACGGTCGATGACCCTCCAGCTGTCAACCGTCGACCGTCGACCGTCAACCGTCAACCGTCAACCGCCCACCGCCCACCGTCAGCCAGCAGTCGTCAACTGGCGGCGCTGCTGGGCTTGCGCTGCTCGCGGACACGCTGGACGTTACCAATATTGTCTCAAAGATAGACCATTGATATATAGACTCATTACTAGTAAATATAATAGCTTAAATATATATATATATATATATATATATATATATATATATATATATATATATATATATATATATTTATATATAAGTATACCTATATATATATATATATATATATATTTATATATATGTATACCTATATATATATATATTATATATATATATATAGGTATACATATATATATATATATATATATATAAGTTTATCATTAAAGAGGTAAGATTAGGGAATGATTGTAAATATCATTATCACGTTCTCAGGAGCCGCAGCGTGCTTCAAAGCGGCGCCGACTTCCGTTAATTAGTTGGAAGCTGTAGCTAAAGATCGCGATCGCCAGCTCGATAGCCGACTATAACCGCGGGTGGTCACGGTGAACCGTGGGAGAACACTGCTGCATCAGCTATACCTGATATCAAGTGTTTAACGAAAGCATACATCCAATCAAAATAAGAGGCCACCATAGGGACCTTGAGCTGTCTTTTCGACTGTATTTGATGAAATGACCTGAACTTTATGTCCTAGGATTAGTTCCAACTTGACTATAGTCACGAACTGATGGTCTCCATGTGCTGCCTCATCATTGACGCGATCGTTATTGGTAGCTGCTAGATGACTTGTCGCTTAATTGTATAAAAACATACAAGTAGTTTATTCCATCGGAAACCATAAAGGAAACCTGATGGATGACCTTGGATTAAAAGTTTAGAAAGAGACATGAAGGAACCAAAGAAAGATGAGCACGGAGAAGAAGAGAAAGAAGATTCGCTGTAATCAAGATTTGACGATTGTGAATGTGGAATGTAACAACTAATGGGGGGCATGGCCATTGCCTTACATGACCCTACTAATTAAAAAAATAATATTAAAAAAAATTATGAACAAAACTCTGTCTGAATAGATTCGTTGCCAAGTCCCAAGATCGCAAAAAAAAAAAACCAACCTCAAAAACAAACGCAAAAAAATTGCATGACATCATAACATCATAGCTACTTTGTGTTTAGTTAAAAATAAAGGATTAAACGATAGTACTAGGTACATGCAAACGTTACTACGTTCCGGTTTGAAGGGTGTTGCAGCTACTGGTACTGCCAACTGCTGCAATAGCGAGACCTAACAGTTTATGTCTCAAGCCGCCACTATGTAGTGCATTGTATACCATCCTAATGCCGTGTTGCTATGCGCAGGCGTATCACTTACAATCAGGTGATCGCCCCGCTCGTCTAGTCACTTAATAAAAAAAACTGAATAATCTAGGTTTCATCTATATATGTAAACAAACATTTATATAGTGCAAGCAAATTAAATACTAAGTCTTCAAAGTTGTGTCGGAATTCAATTGTTTGTTTGACACGAGATAGGGTTTGTTGCTGGGCGCGCCACGTGTGCCGGAATCCGAGGAATTTGATCTGATACGACGCCCAGCGGTGGGCCCACGTTCCGATACTCTCCAATACCGGTCACAAATGCAATTGTCACGTGTAGTTTAACATGAGAATTGGAAAGTAATTGACTGGCGGTCTCTGTTGCTACAGACCGTCTAGACACCATCGCTGCGCCTATGGCCACTGGCAGACGTTACCGTGATCCGGTTTGAAGGGCGTTGTAGCTAGTTTAAATACTGGGGTGAGACTCGATGTCTTATGTATCAGGCGACTAGCGCAATATATAGAAGTAACTAAGCGCCACATTATTATGGGTGGGCGTATCACTCAACATCAGGTGACGCTTATATCGTCGCTTAATTGAATAATAAAAAACCAATTATAATCAATTCTTTGTATAGATGGTTTCTTTATGAGTGATACGTTCACCTGATAATAAGTGATAAGCCTGGTCATTACTTGGCGCTAGTTAGGATGTTATACATTGCACCGCGTTGTGCCCGTCGCCTTGGGACATAAGATGTTAAGTCTTGTTACCTTAACACAACGCGCTCTCTTCTAGGTCTCTTACCGTCACTTGGGTAACGGATCTATCTGAATCTGTCAACCAGAGGGGCCAAGAGAGAAAATTCTCCCGGCTGTATAGCCGTATACACTATAGACCAGATCCGCCGGGATCTGATCTTGAACGGAGGATAGGGAGAGGGCGGCGGAACGCAATACCGACACTCTTCCTCAACGACTCCACCACGGCTGCGAAGGGCAGTGCAAGTCTGCTCCCGCAACCCTGGAGCGACCACCTCGAGCTGGTCCTTCGCATCCGGCTGGCCGGGCTTCCTCTTGGCTTCACCGTGGCCGACCATGCCACGACAAAGCAGGAGCTGCGGTGGTACCTAGTTTCCAGTAACAGAGGCCTACCACTATTTAATATTTACAGCAGACATATTTAAATACGAATGTTTTTTTTTTTTAATTGTAATAGGCTAACACAAAGTTGCAATTTAATCCTTGGACGCAATCATGGCCGCCGCCCACCGGAAGTGAGCGCGAATTATTTTAAATCATTATCAAACAAACGTATCACATGACCTACTTTTTAAAAATGGCCTCCATAGTTCAAATGACAAACACTAGTGTAAACGTTATCATGTTCCGGTTTGAATGGCGATGTAGCTCGTTAAATTACCGCGGTAACAAGACTTAACACGGTCTAGGTAAGCGCAACGTTGTGCAGTGTGAACATACTAACCAGCGCCATTTTTTTTCTAGGCGTATATTGTGCGCAAACATTACTATGCTCCGGTTTGAAGGGCGATATTTAATATTAAATCGAGAAAAGTATTTCATTCGGAGACATGGCGATGACGTTGGAGCCATTACTATCCTCGGCGTGGAAGACAGTTACCGGATCATCCGCGATTGTGATGCAATCATGATTCAATTTACCGGTACACGTTTGGGGCGGGCTGGTCAAGTGATAACGCTACCCAGCACTGAAGGAATGAAGGTGTGGAAAGGAGGAAAAGGAAGGAATGGGGGCGATTGGAAACAAATCTCTTTAGTACGTAAGCGGTACGACTTCTCATTACAATGTAGCACTATGTCTCTGCTTTACAGACGAAATATATTAGGTCTTGTTACCGCAGTAAGTTAACTAACTACAGCTCTATTCAAATCGAAACGAGAGTAAAAAGCGTCTGTCTACTTGTTGCACTGTTCGATTCAACTTGTTACCGCAGTAAGTTAACTAACTACAGCTCTATTCAAATCGAAACGAGAGTAAAAAGCGTCTGTCTACTTGTTGCACTGTTCGATTCAACTTGTTACCGCAGTAAGTTAACTAACTACAGCTCTATTCAAATCGAAACGAGAGTAAAAAGCGTCTGTCTACTTGTTGCACTGTTCGATTCAACTTGTTACCGCAGTAAGTTAACTAACTACAGCTCTATTCAAATCGAAACGAGAGTAAAAAGCGTCTGTCTACTTGTTGCACTGTTCGATTCAACTTGTTACCGCAGTAAGTTAACTAACTACAGCTCTATTCAAATCGAAACGAGAGTAAAAAGCGTCTGTCTACTTGTTGCACTGTTCGATTCAACTTGTTACCGCAGTAAGTTAACTAACTACAGCTCTATTCAAATCGAAACGAGAGTAAAAAGCGTCTGTCTACTTGTTGCACTGTTCGATTCAACTTGTTACCGCAGTAAGTTAACTAACTACAGCTCTATTCAAATCGGAACGAGAGTAAAAAGCGTCTGTCTACTTGTTGCACTATTCGATTCAACTTGTTACCGCAGTAAGTTAACTAACTATAGCTCTATTCAAATCGGAACGAGAGTAAAAAGCGTCTGTCTACTTGTTGCACTATTCGATTCAACTTGTTACCGCAGTAAGTTAACTAACTACAGCTCTATTCAAATCGGAACGAGAGTAAAAAGCGTCTGTCTACTTGTTGCACTAATCGATTCAACTTGTTACCGCAGTAATTTAACTAACTACAGCTCTATTCAAATCGGAACGAGAGTAAAAAGCGTCTGTCTACTTGTTGCACTATTCGATTCAACTTGTTACCGCAGTAAGTTAACTAACTACAGCTCTATTCAAATCGGAACGAGAGTAAAAAGCGTCTGTCTACTTGTTGCACTAATCGATTCAACTTGTTACCGCAGTAATTTAACTAACTACAACTCTATTCAAATCGGAACGAGAGTAAAAAGCGTCTGTCTACTTGTTGCACTATTCGATTCAACTTGTTACCGCAGTAATTTAACTAACTACAACTCTATTCAAATTAGAACAAGAGTAAACAGCGCCTGTCTACTTGTTGCATCGAGTGGTTTAACTTGTTACCGCAGTAATTTCACTTACTACAACTATTCAAATTAGAACGAGAGTAAACAGCGCCTGTCTACTTGTTGCATAGTGGTTTAACTTGTTACCGCAGTAATTTCACTCACTATAACTCCACTCAAATCAGTAAGTTTAAACAGTACCTGTCGCCTTTTTGCATTAAATAGTTCATATCTCGTTACTGCAGTAATTTCATCAGAAACTATGTATTTTTTTATGTACAATAAGCTCTAACTTGACGTTAATTTGGCACTATGTTAAGTGACAATGCGTCAGCTGTGTTTTCGGAATCTAGATTCGAATCTAGAACATATTGTAATAAGTTTAGACTATAGGGTGACACACCAATGGAGTATAAATAAGTCTACTATTACAGAATGCGCGCGGCCGTCGTACCGTCTGCTGGTCACCGTCGCCCGCCGTCGTCGCCGTCGCGCGGTCTGTCGCGGTAATTAATGGCCGCTATCCTCCCCACTCCTTCCCACCGGAACATGTACGGACGCTTTAGCTGATATCACACGATATCGATTAAATCCGTATCGAATAATAATCGATATTTATATGTGGAGGACGAAGAGTCGCAGCAGATGGAGGACTATTTTGATTATTGGTAATTCTATTCGAGGAAATTAGCAATACGGCAAATGACCGCCATATTGGTGTCGATGCTTCCGACAATCTCATGCACATGAATACCATCGATAGTAAAACTTCCTACATTCATCATCATCAGTATGAACTGATAAATGCGCAGTGCTGGATGTATATCTTCTATAGCAAATTAACCTCAAATCATATTGATTTTATTCAATGAATGTTGTAAATTTAAATTATTTAGTTAATATTATGAATTTGTTGTAAATCGATATACGAGTATACTTGTTAAATTGGTTGGTGTGGATCGCGAGCGGCCATATTTGACGGCGATATGGCGGACATTGCCGCGGACAATCGGCTTGTGTTGGTTATAAAAGTGTTCGTTAAACATAATTAAAGTGACATAATAATTACAAAAAATCTTACATAACCTTGTCTACTCCAAAGAAGCAGAGTGTCTTTAAAAGATCCCCCACCCCCAACAAAAAGGAGGTTAATAATGAAAAGGCGGCGTTTGATTGAAATAAGATGAAGAATTAATATAAGATCTTCTGACCGCTTTTAGTGGCTTTAGATCTTTTCAACGACTACTTTTGTTTTCATCGGTTCAAAGCCATCGATATGCGCAAGTGGCAACCGGAAGTTTACAACTTGAGAGCATTACACAATTCCGCAGCTGACCCCTATTACACAAGTGTTTTTAAACTATTTCCAGTGCGCCGCATTGCGCAAAGACAGAAGCTCCGCCGCCAGTTCGCCTCTGATGACGGATTGGGTAAACATACTAACATAATGACACTGAGAATAGATTTGTAATACGTCTTTGTAGAGTTAATTTTGTTTTAATATGTCTCCATCATCATCGTTACCAGCCGACAGACGTCCACCGTTGCAGATAGGCCTCCCCCAAAGACCTCCCCACGATCGATCCAGCGCTGCCGGCAGCCAGCTGCTTCGCGCAACCTTCACCAGATCCTTGGACCACCTGGCGGGGGGCCTGCCAACACTACGTCTTGCGGTACACAGTTTTAATATATATTATTATAAATTAAGTTTTTGCGTGTTCTTTGCGTTACTTGACTGTATTTACCATCAGCTCAACCACATGTTCGTTCTCCGCTTTATCGGTAAAAAAGTTTCTACACTCGTTTTGGTATATAGCTTATTTGGATATGCAATTACTCTTGTGGTGCAGCAACCCAAATTGAGTGTTGGCCTCCGACACTAGAGAGCGCCAGCGTCGTCTGTCTCGCACTGCCTCTTGCCAGTCCACTGCTTGAAAAACTCGCCGAGGTCGTGTTCTACGACATCCTTCCAGCGATGTCTGGGCTGGCCGCCAACTGAGGTTCCCAGGAACGTCTTTTTGACTCTACGATCGTCTCCCATCCTTAGTAAGTAGCCCATTTGGCTTCCCCCTATGATGTTCGGTTCATCGACAAGCCCCTCAATTTCTATATTGCGTCGGGCTCGTCATCTACCGTCCTCTCTCCGAGTCGGGCCGAAGATTCTACGCTACATACATATATATATATATATATATATATATATTTTCCTCTCGGCAACCAGGAGCCGCTTTTCTTCTTTAAGCGTTAGTGTGCAGGTCTCGCTACCGTACATCAAGCTCGGTCTTATCTCCGTCTTGGATATACGTATTTTGGCCTTTCTGCTCAGTAGCTTGTATACCAGCAGCTGGTGGAGAGCGGCACTAAAACGGAAGGCATTATGAATTCGGATACCGATTTCCCTTCCACGCGCGTTTGTGTCCGTGTATATTCACTTAATTATAATAAAATAAAAATGGTGTGCAGAGTAGTTGTTATTTATATTTAATTAAATCAATCATTTAATATAAGATCAAATCGGAAGTTAAAGTGCAGATCGAAGGCATATCTATTCGAAGATGTATTCCGCCTTCGCATCAAAGCTACCACCGTTTAATAGAATATATACAAAGTGTTAAATAATATAGTGATACTTTGGATTAATAACATAGTATTTATCCGAGCTCACTATTCGTGTAGATACACTAGGTTCAGAGGTCATTGGTGTGTTCGTATCGGTAACCACAACTACCTCCACTCAGAAATTACGAAAGCCACTCAATTTTTTTTGTTATCAACAAACCAAAAAAAAATTCCAATGTATTAATATCCATAACGGTAGTGTATATATACTAGCTTTTTTTATTGATATGAACTTACCAGAAAAATAACATTGAAATTATTACCTATCTATATATACGTACGTATATTTATATACTAGCTCTTCTCCGTCCGCTTTGCTGGCCGTAATATAGAATTAGACCGCAAATTGCTTTCTATGGCAACCGTTACCATAGCAACCGCACAAATGATACCAAATGAAAATAATTTAATTAGAAACAAAACGATGAAGGATCTATGAAATTAAAAAAATATATAACCTATAATCATCTGCAGATCATTCCGCGTCCGATGCTCATGTTCTCGTGTCGATACGTTCACCAGTTTTCACGTGATTGGCGAACAAAAAACCCAATTTTTTATATGTATATTGATTTTCGCCTATGTAGAGACTCATCACGATATGTTTGGAACTACAAGGTCTGGAGACATGAAATTTGGTAGGAATGTTCCTTTTGTCAAATATAGAGCAGCTAAGAACGGATGTTACAAAATGTTACCCTGAAAGTGAATGCAGGGGTGTTAATCACAGTAAGGGCCAGGGGGCGGCGAGATGATACCTGGCGGTAATATTTCCTACAAATTTCAACTGATAGACGTCCACCATCGATCGATCATATGCTGCCCGCGTCCAGCGACTTCCCTCAAAGGGGTTTAAATGAGATATATATATATGGATATATATATCCATATACATATATTTATATATATCCCTCATTTTGGGGAAGGTCTATATCCAGCAGTGGATAATCAAGGGATGATAATGATGATGACATATATATATATTCTACTGAGTAACATATACGTCGGTCTGTACGCAAACGACATGATTTACGCGAGCGGCTCCTCGACCATATAATTTGTCGCAATTTCAAAACGATCGCCCCGCGCTAAACAAACGAACACACGAGCCCATAACTCACTGCACACACACGCACACACACACACACACACACGCACACGAGCTGGACGTAGTCGACTATTACTTACGACTTATTTACGCACACGGACTTTCAATTGTGAAGCGCAAAGTCCATTAATCAAAGACTTCATGTGCCGGCTCTTGTTTAAATTTAACACAAGCCTTTATTTTGTTTCAGGGTAGAAACCTGCAAAAAGATACCCTGTCTTTTGGGGGTAGTCTGGGTAGCGACGAGTCGAGAGAAACGTTCACCCGATAGTAAGTGATACGACTACTCATAATTTAGCGCTAATAAGAATGTTATAGGTATGACATTATAATGCTTAAGTCTCGTAATACCAATAATTACAGTAGCGACAGCGCCCTTCAAACCGGAACAGAGTAATTATTGCACGGTACTGTTTGTCGGCTGAAGTAAGCACTGATTATAAAGACTAACATACAAACGTTAAACTCTCAACACACCTAATTACTGTTCGGTTAAACTGTGAGAGATAGCGAAAGCACCTGGGGCGGGTTAAACGAGGATCGAGAGAATCATCCGGATGCCCTGCTTACTGTGCATTAAGTAAATTGTACGGCAGGTAGTTCTAAACTCAATTTCCCTTACAGCCTTAGGTTACTAGAACACACAGCGTGTGATCAGTAACTTTGTCTTTTTTTACTTTTAAAGTAAACTGACTCTTGGTGCAATTAAATTTACCAGCCAGGGCTAGTGAGAATAGGACTAAGGTAAGCCCTGCCTGTCGTAGAAGCAGACTGAAAGGGTGTAGGTGTTTCGCGGGCCTTAAGGGTGGAGGCCTTTATCGTTCGACAAGCGAACCTGAGTGGGACAGCGTATGGCTCAGCGATGGTGCCTAGGAGGGTTAGGCTCCTCCTCAGAGACGTGTAACACAAAGTGTAGAGGGGCACCGGTGCGTTCTGTAAGCCCTGGAGCCTCTCCGAATGCACTGATGTAGACTATTGTAGGGGTTTTAATGAGTAAGAATTTCACATAACCCAACTTGCCTCCAGAAGCAGAGTACCATTCGTAGATTTCCCGCCCGAAACCAAAAAAAGATTTATTGCCGGAGACCGCCTAGAGCACCTAGGAGACCACCGCAGCTCCCATCGCAACCCGACAAACATTACTGTGTTCCAGTTTGAAAGGGTAATTAGTGTAATTACTGGAGTAACGAGATTAAACATCTTATGTCTCAAGAGTATGAGCGCAATGTGATGCTGTGTATACAATCCTAACTAGCGCCACGTTATAGGCGTATCGCTTACCATCAAGTCAAGGTCCTGCTGGTTTCGCTCCTTCATTGAATATAAAAAATATTATTTAAATTGGAGAATGTTCACACGGTTCCGATTGGTCCATGTTGAAAGGGATGTTAAATAATTAAGTTACACAATTAAAACGTTTAAATTAATTTCCTAAGATATTGATTTGAAGTTTAGGGAATTTAGGTTTTCTTGTTATACTTTAAATATATCTATCTTAATAAATACTTGATTAACAAGACAACTTTTATTAAAAGTAATTTTCTAAAGAAATTTACTTCTTAGTGTTTTCATTAAGTTATGAATGAGTATATTAGAGGAAGTGTGAAAGTTGCTCCAGTGACAGAACTTGGGGAGCAAGGGGTTAGCGTGGTACGGGCATGTAGTGCGGAGGGATGAAGGGCATATAACAAAGAAAGTAATGAGAATAAACGTGGATCGTTATAAGGGTAGAGGAAGACCGGAGAAAGTGTGGATGAATTGTGTGAAAGATGATATGTGTGAGAAGAGTGTGAATTCAGATGTGACGGCTGGTAGAGGGATATGGAAGATGTGTACACACTGTACCGACCCCACATAGCTGGGCAAGGGCAGGAGGAAGGAAGTTAGTATTTTCATTATTTTATGATTATGATGTTGATGATGAGTTAACCAAAAATTGCTTTTGTCGTTTTAAATTTAAAAATCTGAAATAAACGCGCCTCATAAATGACCCCTCACTCCTTTCCTCGTATCTCAGCTGAGCGCATCAGAAGAACTTGATCCGGTGCTGAAGTCATCACAGTAGAAGTACGCTTGTCCAATTTGCTTGCTTTGCTAAGATGAATGGTGTCTTATCATTGGGGTAAAGTGTACGTTGTGTGTTCGTGTGTGCATGCGTGACTCACTGAGGCAGCCGGTCTCGCTGAGCGCGTAGTGCGCGGGCAGGCACGCCTCGCAGTGCGGCGGCGCGGCGCCAGCAGCGCACGCGCATGCGCCCGAGCGCGGCTCGCACTCGCGCGACAACGCTGCGGTGCCGCAACGGCAAGCTGGACACCCGGCCGCCACGTCTGTCGTCATTTATATATATAAGAGATTTGCAATTATGTAGAGATTCATCACGATGTCTCTGGAGCCATCATATCTGCAGACTTGGAATTTAGTAGGAATATTCTTTTTGCCAAGTATATGTTAGCTAAGAACGAAACAAGGGGATGTAAGGGGTCCCACACAACAACTCACGGTACCCAAGCCAACCTCACCTACTCGTGGTGCACCCTGTTAATCAACAAACGAGGCTCGGGCTTCCACATACCCGCATTGGGCCAACGTGGTGGGATATAGCTAAAATCCTCCCATATGAACTCTTACAAACGACAGCCTCTAGTCCCCGGTGAACCGGGCAGCACGGGATCGATTGATGTGGGGATCTTTGGAGGAGGCCTGTGTCTAGCAGTGGAGGTCTATCCGCTGATGATGAAGAACGGATTTTACGAAATGTCACTCCTCATAAGGTCGTGCTAAGTAGCTAATGGTTAAAGCGTGCGGCCTTAATTCCGCAAGTCGCGAGTTCAAACCTCGGCGTGTACCGATGCCTTTAATATTTAAGTTACGTACGTTTGTGAACTTTAGCAACAGCAGCGGAATACAAACGGCGAAGGGAAACATCGCGAGGAAACCTGCACATGGATTAGGATTCATTCTAAGTTGTGTGTGAAGCCACCAGTCCGCATTGGGCCTGCGTGGTGACTGTGGCCCATCGCCCTCATATTGAGGGTAGGCCTATGCACAAGCAGTGAAGTCGTAAATTGGCCGATGACTGCTCATAAGGTACAGCGGGCGTGATACAGCCAGCAAACCGAGCGAGGAACAGCTAATATAAATGCAGATATCCAGAGATTCATATAACCAAGCCAACAAAATCTCAGACAGTTCACCTAATTAAATGATACTCTTGCCCATAACATGACAATGTATACCTGCAGGCATCGGACCCGTTAAACCAGGGGCTGAATTCTCTGGATTACCTCCTTTTTCACTATAACAGTGTTTCTTACAATATTGTATATTAACTCGTTATTGAGTTTGTCGGATAAATGTACTGAATTAGCAAACAGCACTGTTTAATTGGCAGAGTTGTTATTTAACATTTCCATATATCCCCTTACTCATGGCGCAGAGACATGGCACCTGACCATCGAGCTGGTCCACCGATTCAAAGTAACACAGCGAGCGGTGGAGAGAGCTGTGCTTGGCGTTACTCTAAAGGGCAAAACCGGAACGAAGAAATTCGACGGAGAACTGAAGTTGTCAACGTAGTTCTCAAAATCTACAAGCTGAAGTGGCAGTGGGCCGGCCATGTCTCTCGTATCAGGAACGGTTGATGGGGGAGAAAAGTCTTGGAGTAGAGGCCGCGTACAGATCACAGAAGTGTTCACATCATCAAGGCGGTCGAAAGTGGGTGGATGCGAGAAGCTGACGATCGCATTCGGTGGAGGACATTGGAGAAGGCCTATATCTAGCAGTGGATAAACAAAAGCTGATAATGATGATAATGATATATCTCCGGAAGTACATGAGGTGGCATTTCTCGCGGTAACAGTAGCAGATACATTAAATAAGTTATAAACTTTGGAGAACTTGGATGACGTCCGGTAAGAGAGGCAATCATTAAGACTATAGACTCTATTGAAAAAAAATCAACATTGAGTCTTAGTCAACTTTATATATGCAGTTGCTGAGACTGGTTGTGAGCAGGCTGGATCAATCTCAACGAAATTTTCAGATAATCTTAAGATTGATCCAGCGGCTGATCCTGCGATTTTTGTGGCGTTTGGAGCGATAGATATTTTTTTAGAATTTTCTCGTTGCTTAATTGATTAAAAAAAATTGGCTCACCGCCATGCAGGTGCGCGCAGGTGTCGCAGGCGCGGCCCTGCCAACCGGGTGCGCACGCGCAGCGGCCGGTGCGCGCGTCGCACGCGGCCGACAGCGCGCCGCGCCCGCACGCGCACGGCACGCACTGCTCCCCCGGACCGCCGAACCAGTAACCCTCCTATAACAAAACATTCCTCTGTTTACATACTTAGTAAATTAGGTTAGATTATTACAGCATTTCTATATCCTGAATCATGGCACTCCTTGGTGGCGGCAGTGGTTCTGTGCGTTCCAAGCGGCCCACTAATGGTCCTAGCTAGAGGTATTCCAAGTAAATCTTTTGTACGAGATTTTGGAGTATTTATTTCTAAAACCGTAACACAAAATTAGCTCTCGCCTATATTTAGCATTGCGGTTCAAGCGATACCGCGATGTAGAAGCCCATCAGTGTCATTTATGATAGTTATGAAGAATTGCATATATTTATTTATTTATTTATTTATTGATACGCCAACAGCATAACATATCATATACTATCTTACGTTCTAGATATAGTGTACAATATTAAATATGTATGCCTATTATAGGCGCACACAGCTTTGGCCATAGTTTGGACTTAAAAATATTAAAGTGAAAAAGAAACTTGTAGTCTACAATTAATTAAAATATACAATTGAATTTTGAACAAATATTAGTTTCCAAACAATCAGCAGTTAGGTATAGCATGGTGCCTACATCCAACACAGTGACATCTCGCAGAAATCACATTCAATAAATAAGCATTAAATATCAGCGAGGTGATGTAGCAACTTATCTTTGAAAACATTTCTAGAATCGCTGAAAATGTCTAATTCGTGTATCTTGGCATTAAATGTATTATAAGCATTGCACATTCTGGCTATCGGGTGGTGTATTCCAAGATTTGTTCTGTACTGTGGAAGACTAAAAATGTTGGTTATTGGACGACGAGGGTAATTGTGGGGTACTCTAATGTTGATACTCCCAAGTATAGGAGGTGATTTAATTTTTCCGTTTAGAACCTTGTGGAGGAACATTAGGTCAGAAATTATCCGACGATTGTGTAGAGTAGTCTTTTTAAAGAACTGTAAACGACTGTCGTAAGTGCCTTTGTATGAAAATCCGGTTGTCTTGTAGGCTAAGTATCTGGTGTATGCACGTTGAATACCCTCCAATCGTTGTGATGATGTACTATACACTGGATTCCACACTATAGAAGCGTGTTCTAAGTGACTTCGTACCAGAGTGTTGTATAAAATCATTCGGGTTTGAGGTGATTTGAAATCTGTAGAGTTTCGTTTCAGGAACCCCAACATTTTAGATGCTCTCTCTACTACTATGTTAATATGACTGTGAAATTTAAGTTCCCTATGTTTTATAACTCCCAAGTCTCGGATTTCATCATCTTTAGATAAGGCTGTTCCGTTCAGAGAGTACACCGTCACCATTGCATTCTTATTTCTAGTGAAAGAAATTGAAAAACATTTAGCTACGTTAAGTGACATTTTGTTGTCGCGGCACCATAATTCTATATTGTCTAAATCTGCCTGTAAGAGCTGCACGTCTGATGGGTGATTAATGGTTTTAAAAAGTTTTAGGTCATCGGCAAATAAAGAGAAATTACTATTTTGTATTACGGCACTGATGTCGTTAATAAATATTAAAAATAGTATAAGTCCAAGGTGAGAGCCTTGAGGTACTCCGGATTGCGCATAATACGTCTTCGATTCAAAACCATTTATAGCAATTTTTTGTGGCCTATTGAATAAATATGATCCATACCATTTTAATAAGGGTCCATGTATCGCTATTTTTTCTAGCTTCGCTAACAGTAAATCGTGACTAACTTTATCAAAAGCACTGCTGAAGTCAGTGTATACAGCGTCGACTTGACGACCTCTATCGACCTCGCAGCTCACGCTAGAAACAAATGACACTAGATTTGTAACCACGGAGCGACCGCTTTTGAATCCGTGTTGGTGTTCCGATAAAGCATCATCTGCCTGTTTATATAATATTGGATAAATTAGGGACTCGCATAATTTTGAAAAGCAAGATAATATTGAGATTGATCTGTAATTTTTTACTTTAGTGTTGTCACCCTTTTTGTATATAGGGACAATTCTAGCTTTTTTCCACTCATTTGGGATTTGACCAGTGCATAAGGAAAGGTTAAATATTAATGTTAGTGGCAATGCAATAGCAGACGTGCATCTTCTAACGAACAAAGGCGGTATATTATCCGGTCCAGCGCCCTTGTGTACATTGATACGTTTAATAGCCTTCTGGACCATATTTTCTGTAAGTATTAGTTGTGTATGATCATTAAATTTCTTAAGGTTAACTATATCTGTACCATTCGTGACAACATTATAAGTATAAACGGAGGAAAAGTAGTCAGCAAAAAGATTGGCTATTTCAATTCCCGTCGTGGCATTAGCGTCATTCATGCTCATAGTCGCCGGAAATGTAGAGAGATTGTTCCGTTTTTCCTTTGTATATCGCCAGAATAATTTTGGGTTTTTACATATGTCCGATTCAATTTGATGTTTATAATAACGGACTCTTGGTCGCGTTAGTTTATTACATCTAGCGCGCAGTAATTCGTATTCCAATTTATCGCGTGGGTTGCCGAATTTACGAAAACGTTGGCGGACACGGTTTTTTTCTTTTAGAAGTTTCATAATTTGCTTGTTAAGCCAACGAGGGTATTACGAATGTTTAAGTTTGCGCTTTGGTGTGTATTTCTCTATTTTATCAAATAAGTTATCGTAAAATGTTAAAACCATATTATTGACGTCGCAATCTTTAAATATTTTAACCCAGTCGATAGACTTCAAATCCTCTATTATGCCATTATAATTAGCTCTATGAAAATCGAAACATTCGCGGTTTCCCGGTTTGAGACAGTTTGGGTCTATACAAGTGCAAGATGGTATAGATAACAGAATACTGGGGTGATATTCGTCCAGTCTACTTAAGTGACCCATTGGGGCAGAAACAGAACATCCTTCCAAATTCGAATATAATATATAATTGAAACATGGTTTAATTTTATAAGTTTGTACTACGCTGTGATAAGGTGAGCCCATTTTGTGTTACTGTTTTCTAGTAAAGTAAAAGTGGGAATAAAGGTGTGATGTCAGCTTACCTGGCATTGGTCGCAGCGCGCGCCTTCCGTGTGCGGCGGGCAGACCAGGCAGCGGCCGGTGTCAGCGCGGCACGGCGCGCCGCCGCACGCGCACGCGCGGCACGATCCGCCCGGCGTCGTCGGCGAGCCCCAGTAACCCAAGTCGCACCTGATAAATACATACCAGTTACTGCTGGTAGGTCTCTGTTGTCGGAGACTGTCTAAGTGGGTTCGACCGCAGCGTCTATTGCACCCGACAAACATTACTGTGTATCGGTTTGAATGGCGCTGTAGCTAGTAAAATGAATGTGCAGCAAGACGATGGACTATTGAATTCAATAGACAGGCCATTTTCCTCGTCCAATGCTGGTGGAGTGCTGGTGATTAATGTATATAGTAAATGAGCGTACAGTTCGCAGTGGTCGCCGGTGTAGCCGTCGGGGCACTGCGTGCACACGAAGTCGTCACCCTCGGCGGACGCCAGCGCGCAGTTGGGGCTGAAGTTGTTCGACGGCAGGTACAGCGGACATGCGCAGGGCTTGCACGCACCCTGACACAACAACATAAACTTGGATTAATGATAACCATTCTAATACACCATGCTAATCAACGAATGAGGCTCCGGTTTCCACCGACCTACATTGGGCCAGCGTGGTGGGAGATGACTCAAATTCTTCCATATGAATCCCTACCCAATCTACGTGAGAATCTTTGAGAGAAACCTATGTCCAGCTGTGGATGCCTATCGGCTGATGATGATGATTGTAAAGTAGAAAGTTGGGATAGACCACGCTTTCTTTCTAAGATCATCAGCAGTCGGAGTATTAAGTCGGTATTGAAGAGAGCTGAAGATGTACATGATCTTATTTTAAAGTAAAAGCTACGCGGATTGAATTTTGTACCATCTATCGGATGCTGAAGTTATCGGGATTAAATTGATTAATCGTTTCATAGTACCTGAACCGGGTTGCCGTAGTGTCCGGGTAAGCACCTCTCGCAGTGGAGTCCGGTGGTGTTGTGCTGGCAGGGCCCGCACGGACCGTCCACTGATGAAAGAACAATCAAGTGAAAACCCTATTGTAACAGCTCGATATTCAGTGATGGTAAGAGACGGTAGATGTAGTGTTGGGAGGCCTTCCACAAGGTGGACCGACGATCTGGTGAGAATCGCGGGAACCCACTGGATGCTAGCAAGATGTGGAGATCTTTAGAGGAGGCCTATGTCCACCAGTGGACGTCTATCGAGGGATGATGATGATAGTAAGAGACGGTGAAGTTGATCAATAACATAGTAACCCGTTCTGCCCCAAAACTTATGGTGTACCAGCTCTCCAGGACATTTTTTATCAAGTGTCTGGTAGCAGTGATCCGGGTAATAAATTGGAATGGTATAAGTACCTTTTCTCAGATAATCGATAAAAATAATCCCATCGCAATACTAATAATCGTAATCTATATATATAACTGGTCCGGCCATAACTTCCGTTACAAATGAAAATGCATAATTTATTGTTAATGAAGTAATGTGGTATTATTGAAATGTATACCTACATATTTATTAGACTCGGCAATAAATAAAAAACAGTATCCTATTCGAAATGGCCGCGTTTGGCTTTTATACAGGCCTTTACTCTGTTTGGCCACGTGTCACGAATCTATGGATGTACGCGCTGTCTCCAAGGGAAATTTCACCACCACCACCACCACCGCCGCTGCCTGCTCCAAAGATGTTTTAAGAGACTCAATGTAGCCGTGTCGTTTAGAGCAGCAGCAGACCATGTCCTCTGAAACTGACTATAATTTGAAGTCGAAAGGGTTGAGGTCTGGACTAGATGAGGACCAGTTTTCAGCCCTTGAAAAGTCGGGAACGTTGGCTTCAAGCCAGGCTTGGGTAGTTCGTGCCTTGTGGTCAGGTGCAGAGTGCTGCTGGAAAGTCCACGGTATATTTCTAAAAAGTGTATTGCTGAGAGGTTCCACAACATCATCCAAGCCAGTATCTTGATACACTTTGGCTGAAGTTTTTACTCTTTCACCAAAATGTAGTTTAAGACACGCCCCACCAAACCATCTCTAACGAAGGATAATGACCACGTTGTACCTTTCCGATCACCACCACTTGACCTGCTCCTTTAGAACTGTGAGCGTACACTTTATCATTTTGCTTATTGCAATGTTCTTCAATCGTGAAACTGTTTTCATCTGTAAAGAGGATATTTCTGTGCCTTTCTCCTGGCTGCTGCATCGCGACAGAAGGCGTTTTGATCGATCCACTCTCTTTAACTGTAAAGATTGATTTAGAGCATGTCCTGTATGTCACCGTGACTTGATAAGCACCGAGCTTCAGGTCTTGTTTTATAAGACGCAATACGCGACAGAGTCCTAGGGGGAATCTTTATTTCTCGCGACAAGATTTTTTGCTTCCCAATGGGGTTTCGAAGAATTTTGGCTTTAACAGCATTAACAGCTTTTGTAGTTCTAACAGCTAACAGCACGCGGCTGCACCGGTCTTTTCTGGTCTTCTGCTGGACAGAGGAAGTGTTGTTGTATCTGTTGACGGTACGACATACGACCGCACGGCTGATAGCAAGCTTTGGTAGTGTCTGCAACATGAGCGAGCGGACCGGCTCCATGCACACACACACACTTTGTGCAAGGCGATCACTGCAATACTGTTTTCTTTAACACCCCCACCCCGTTCCATATTGTAATGTGATAATGAACACAAAAATATGTGAAATGGCGCAAAATCGAATTAATTAAATAGTTGAAAAAAAGTTTTTATGTAACAGTATTTATGGCCAGACTATTTATATAATGAATATGTGTTTTCTTTGTTCACTGATCACGTGAAAACTAGTGAACGTATCGACACGGGTACACGAGCATTCGACGCGGGATGATCGGTAGATTGTTATAGGTTATTTATTTTTTGAATTTCATAGATCCTTTATAATTTTATTTTTAATTAACTTTTATAAACATTTTCATAGGACTATAAGGGCTCCCGTCCAACATCTTACGGAGTCCAAGACAACTTCGGTGCACCCTGCTGGATAACAGACGAGCCTCTGACCACCTAACAACCCGCGTTGGGCTAGCGTGGCGGACTGAGGACAGATTCCCCTCAATGAACTCTGTGGAGATCTTTGGGAGAGGCCTATGTCCAGCAGTGGACGTCTATCGGCTGATGGATGATATGAAAGCGTTGGTGTATGCAATGCGTGGTGTGTAGAGCGCTGACCGGTGCGGCAGCCGGCGTGCATGTTGCACGGGCACGGCACGCACTCGAAGGCGGGCGCGGCGGCGGGCGCACGCTGCAGCCGCGCGTGCGTCCACGCGCAACGCTCGCAGTGCGCGCCCGCGTGCCCCGCCGCGCACGCGCACCGCTCGCGCACGCCGCCGGCCGCGCCGCGCGCCTCCGCGCTCTCCAGCCGCACCTGCACACGGGCACATCAACTGGTACTCTCACGAAAACAGTAAGTGACCTTCAGCTCTAATATGGAATTACCGGCGTAACGGGACTGAACGTCTTACGTCGCAAGGCGAGGAGCACGATGCGCCCGCCGCGTGCTATGGGCGGGCGTATCACTCAACAACACGTGAACGTCTGCCTCGTCTCATCGCTCCGTTTAAAATATCAACATGGAGTCTATAACTATTCTAACGAGATCATCATCAGTTCAACCGTTCGGCCATGTGGGGAATTGCTCGCATCCTTGAGTTTCCGTGACCTTCACAGGATCGTTGAGCCACTGGGAAAACCTTTCAGCTATAAGTCGGCCTGACCGTCCTGCTCAATCGGCCGTCAGTAATTTAAAACAGTACCCTTTGCATCAGCAATCTCTAATAGATATATACGTGGAACCTGTTCATGAAGATCATCATTTCCAAACATAACCTTCTATTGGTAACCATCAAGACTCTATTTTTACTGCGACCAGGTAGTAATGTGGAAATTAATGACTTTAGAGGAGTTTGACTAGCTGCCACTCTCGTATTGTGATTCAGCTACCGCAAGCCGGAGACGATGAATGTCGTGGGAGTGCTGTAGCTCTTGCCATCAGGTGGATCATCTCATCATGTTATCTGTAATATCAGTTGGCCTGCCTCATCCTGGTCGTTGTGGAAGTTCGCTCGCAGCATGAGCGCGCGCACATCGCTGAGCGCGTCCATGAGCTCGCCGCGTGTCGCCACGTCGCCCAGCTCCGTGCGCCACCCGCCTTCCGTCAGGTTGGCCACCAGCTCCAGCTGACCGGGCGTCTCGTGGCTGGTGTTGGTGTACGTTAGACGAGTGCCGTCTGCAAGCGAAAGAAGTATGTTTGATGTTTCATACATTTGTTACTAAAGAGAAAAAAAAACGCTGTTATATCCTGACTCTATGACATGAAACAAATAACTCCAGCATGACTTCTTTGAACCCTGAAGACTCCTGATGAAAGCTTCATCGGTAACTAAGTTATCTTCTAAACATATTTGTCAGTTTTAAAGAAATTACCTGCACACACCAGCACCACATCAGGGCCTACTGTGGGACTGCCTCCAGAGTCTCCCCGGGCTACTCCCCAGAATAGGCTGGCTCTGATTTCACCACCATACATCGAGAGCTGCTCTCCGCTGAAGGTGTTCGTCAGCCAGTAGTAGTTCTCCCAGCCGTCTACCTGAACGTTTATCAGCTACAAGAAGGTTTGCACCAAAGCATTACATTCACAGGACATTGGTATCTTCTGTATATTGTTACCTCGTAACTGATAAGGAATGGCTTTCCTTGATCATCGATAGAAGGCTCGTAAGTTTCCTTCGCATCCCAATCGCTGATGAGCCAGGCGTCGCCGAGGGGCAGCACCATCTTCCCTCGAAAACGTAAAAGAGAATTAATTTAATCATCATGCATAACAGGATCCATCGTTGTGGAGTTCATTGGGGGAGGCCTATGTCCAGCAGTGGACGTCAGTCGGCTGAAAATGATGATAAATCATCCAACTGTGGGCTACAGGACTCGAACAGCGCAAGATCTTGTTCTGTGATATACACGATAAGAGACATATGTCCAGCAGTGGACGTCTATCTGTTCTGATGATTAGACGGTGTAAATTTCCATCCGCTTTCCATCGAAGTTCCTTAAAGGCTTCCTCACATGGAACTCTATTTCTTCTTCTCTTACATGTCTCCTTCCACTAAGGGTACTCACGTCGCGTCCGGGCTCCCTGTCTGCTGTGCACGTTTCCGCCACATGGGAGCAGTAGCACGGCCTGCAGCCCACGACAAGCTGCTCACTCAGCCCGTAGTGCCCCGGCGCGCAAGTGTCACATCTTTCCCCAACCACGTTCACCTAAAAGAACATCGTAAATCTACATCAAACCTGTGCCAGCAGCATCTAACTCTTTACCAATTTCCTGTTGTCCTTTCCCGCTCCAAGGATCCATCTAGCTCTATATCAGTCAAAACTGGATGGAGGGAATATTTCCAAATAGATACCCTACTTCTGTGGGGATGACAGTTTTATGTAGTATTACCCACTTAAATCCTCGGTGGTCATCCCCAGTACGTTACGGGAGATCCCAGGATCCCCCACAGAACCCGTCAGTGCCTTCCGTTGGAGATCCCGGGGATAATTTTCTTCTATGTACCGAAACTCGTTCTGAAACGTTCTCTCGTAACAGTTCTTACTAAGCACAATATCACCATCGTTATCAGCCGACAGACGTCCACTGCTGGACTTAGACCTCCCACTAAGATGTCCACATCGATGGAGTAGGGATTCATAGAGAGGGATTTGGGCCATTCCCACTACGGTAGCCCAATGCGGGTTGGTTGTTGCCAAACCCTCATTTGTTGATTAGCAGGGCGCAGCAGTAGGTGAGGTTGGCTTGGGTCCTGTGAGATGTTGTGCGGGACTCCTTACACCCCTTTAAGCACAATATACAGATTCTAAAAAGTGATGAAAATGAGGGGTGTGAGGGGGAAATACAACAACTCACGGGACCCAAATGAACCTCAGCTGCTGGTGCACCCTGCTAATCAATGAGGTTCTAGCTCTCACCAATCCGCATTGGGTCAGCGTGATGGGAAATGACCCGTCACCCCTTATGAACTCCTTCAAAAGTCGGCCCCTGGTGCCTGGTGATGCTGGCAGCGCAGGACCGACCGATGCGCAGATCTTTGAGAGAAACCTATGTCCAGCAGTAGACGTCTATCGGCTGATGATGATGGATGATGAAAATTTTTAAGCTACTTTCAATAACAGCTTACTTTACAGTCGCAAACTTCGTCACAGGTACGGGCGGGGTCGACGATGCCCCTGGGGTCGCATTTGCAGGTGGGGGTGGTGGTGACTGCCACGCAGCTGGGGAACGTAGCCGTGGGGTCTGTACAGGCGTCGCACTGCGCGCCGCTGTACCCTGGCTTGCAGGTGCACATCACACGGTGCTGCATTTTATCCCACTGGCAGGACCCTGGTGGTACATAAAGTCACAAAATGCTCGTTGCTTCAAATCGGTTGATATTTAATAAATCCTTGTCTATGGTCACCTGATGGTATATGGTGTCTATGGTACGCCTGCCAATATCAATGCGGCAATAATTTGGATGGTATACACTGCACCACATTTGACAACTCGCTTAAAGACATAAAATGTTGAGTCGCGTTACCTAATAATTACAGCGCCCTTCGATCCGGAACACATTAATGTTTGGTGGCAGAAGTACGCGCTGCGAAGGTACCAACATAGACCCAGGCAACAGGGACCTACCACAGCGCCCATTGCAGATGACAAACAGTAGTGTGTGAACATTAATTTGTTCCGGTTTGAAGGACGTTGTAGCTAACTAAACAACATCTTATGTCTCAAGGAGACGAGTGCGATGTGGCGTTGTGTTTATCATCTTAATTAGCGCCATTTTGTTAGAGGCAAACGTATCACTTAATATTAAGTGTTCTTTTTATATATCCTCACCGTCGGATCCTTCCGGGTCGCACTCGCACACAGCGCAGGGTCCGTCCGGCAGCGCGCTGTAGTAGCCGAACAGGCACCGGTCGCACAGCGGCCCGGCCCGGTTATCCTGGAAACGGTTATATGCAGATATTATCATCATCAGCCGATAGACGTCCACCGCTGGACATGGGCCTCCACCAAAGATCTCCACGTACAGTCCGCATGGCCTCTGATACCGCTGGGCGCTGGGGGCCGTGGTATGTACGAGTTCATAGGGACGGATTTGGGCCATATCCCACCACGTTATCTCAATGTGGGTTGGTGGAAGCCAGCCCTTCGTTCGTTGATTATCGGGTGCACCACCAGCAGGTGAGTATGTAGATATATAACATATATGTTTTCATTAACGCCAATGCGAGATGTCTTGGTCATCAGCTGGTGGTAAGAGATTCATATACAATGGTACCTTTCAATATATTGACAAAGTAACGGCAGTAGCTGGTGCTAGGTCTCTGCTGCTGGAGACCGTTTAGGTACCACCGCAGCGTCTATTGCAGTCGACAAACAGTACTGTACATACATTACTGTGATCCGGTTTGAAAGGGGCTGTTGTTAGTGTCCTTACTGGCGTAACGAGACTCAATATCTTGTTTCAAGTTACAATGTCGTGCAGTGTATACCATCCTAAGTAGCATCACGTTATTATGGGGGGGGGAGGTTATCACCACCAGGTCAACGTCCCGCTCGCCTCGTATGTAAGAAGAAAAAAAAAATATATTTTTCATTTGCTATCGTTTGGTCTATGTTAAGGTCTTTGGAGGAAGCCTATGTCCAGCAGTGGTATATCAGCTGATGATGATCTTTTGGTCTTGTTATATTTATTCTAGTGTTACTGCTTGGAGAGTTTAGTCAGTATTAGTGATGTTTTAGGGTTCCGTCTGCAAGTTACGTGGACGTACCGTGCAGTTGACGCAGAGTATAGCTCCAGTGTCGTCGTATGAGCAGTTGCCGCGCTGGCCGAGCCCGTCGCATGGCTCTCCTGCCGCACCAGCAGCGCCGCCGCTGCAGCAGCGCTGGCAGTGCGCGCCGCACGCGCCGTGTGCGCATTCGCACCGCGCACCCTGACAGACAAACAATCACAACACATATCAACCATTTCTCAATTCATCATCATCAGCCGATAGACGTCCACGTAGACATAAGCCTTCTCCAATAATTTCCACATCGATCGGTCCTGCGCTGCAGTCAGCATGGCATCCAGCATCGCCGGTTTGTACGAGATCATATGAGGGGATTTGGGCCATTTCCCACCATGCTGACTCAATGCGGGATGTTGGTTGCCAAACCCTCGTTTGTTGATTAGCAGGGTGCACCACGATCAGGTGAGGTTGACTTGGATCCTGTGAGTTGCTGTGCGGGAACCATTACACCCCTTTCTCAATTAGTTACAAGTAATTGTTTAAATGATGACATTGCTATTGACCAGTGCTAGAAGGTTCCACAAGGACTGACATATCGGTGAACGTCGTGGGTAACTGCTGCATGTAGACAGATTTGGAGCAATCGGTTTGAAGGTCTTTTGGGGGATATTTAATGCAGCAGTGTACTTCTGTCTGGCGATAGCGTTGTCGTATCATATATGCGAGTCAGAATTATCTAGTTGACTGTGTCCAATCTAGATAGATATGTTACCGTTACCAAATAAATATTAAAAAGTATTGCGTTTTACATCGTTACCATTACTTTTGTTACTTATTAGATTGTTAAGTTGGCAACATTTAAAATATGAGAACGCGGAATGGACGCGCCGACAAGATGGCGGGGGCTGTACGGGCCGCGTCGCACGCCTAGCGACAGCAAAGTTAGATTAGTTGGTATTAAACGGTTTCAAGAGTAATGTATATATTTCATTGTTTATTGGTTAAAAGTTGTAAGTAAAATGTCTACCATCTATTATTTGTCAAACTGGTGGATAAGCTAATAGAGAGATAGATAAAATGTTTACGGAAGTAATCACTCCAACAAATATTAAAACAAAACAAAAAGAATGAAAAAATAATTCCAAAAAATTGACAACGATTACAAAATATTTCCATTCAAATGCCTCAGGTTTACTGCACAAGCCCCCATAGGAACATCACTGATTTTCAGCATTCACCCTTCTGGTAAACACCGCAGTAAATATAAGATAAATAGAATAGAGAAAGAGAGAGAGAGAATAAGTTTGTTTTGTGTCTGGGCAGTCCGAACTGTTCCGCCGAACCAGAGACAGAAAGGACTGTACCACGCTGATCGTCAACTTTCACTAGTTGGAGAGGCACTTTAAGAAGAAGAAGATAAAAGTGTTATCAATTGCTAATTTTAGAATTTTATTTATTTAATGTATACAAAGTTAATAAAATAGTGTACTTTTTTAAAAGTTTACTTGTTACAGTCGGGATCGGCGCGATCAATAGACCAATCAGAATGCTAGCTTGGTTTTAGGAGGGGGAAATGGAATGGTGGGAGAAGTACTGCTTGCTACGATGATCGCCTTATTCCCGACAGTCTGTTGGCGGCGATTGAAGTGGAAGCAGGCTATCCTACAAATGTTTTTTTTTGTGAAACAAGAGTGCGTTTTTTGTGCAATAATTATGAAATGAGAATACTACCCAATGATTATTTTTCTTTTCAATTATTAATCTGTGTTACACACGCACACGTGTAATCCAGAGGCCGAAGGAATATAAAGGTTTGTTACAAGAAAATTAATTATATTAAGTGATCTAGACTATTCATTAACACTCCTACGACTCCCTTCGTAGGAGGAACCCTGTAGGATTCGTTCCTAGCTGACCTCTAAATGGCAGAAGCAACACGTCTACCAAATTTTTTAAAACTGCTATTTCGTAGTTACTTAATGTCATTAGTCTATCTTAATATTCATCATCATCCGACAAACGTCCACTTCTGGACATAGGCTTCCCCCAAAGATTCCCACATCTATCGAGTAGCGATTTATGTGCGTAGATTTGGGCCATTTCCCACAATACATCTAGATGTTAAAGATGTGCAAAAGTAAAGACATCCAGGTTGGTTGTTTGTTAAGTATAAAGCGATCACCTCTCGGTGTACGGTGCAGCGATGGGCGTGCCCGTGGCAGATGCAGCGCGCGGCCAGCGTCAGCTCCCGCACCGTGTAGTAGCGCTGGCGTGCGGGCGCCGCGTGCGCCGCGCGCAGCGACACGCGCACACGCCGCGCCGGTATACCCTCGCCCAGCGCCACGTGCATCTTGAAAAAAAAACATCAAAGCTTATGCAATAGAAACTAACTAAAGTCGATTATCACGGAAAAGTCTGAGCCAATGGTATTTTGTTGGTAGTGCACGGCCTGGTCTCAAATGATGGTAGATTTCTGTTGCCATAGACCGTCCAGGTAGGTACCACCGCAGCGCCTGTTGCAGCCGACATACGGTACTGAGCAAACATTCATGGATTCCAGTTTCAAGGGTGTTGTAGTTGTAATGAAATTACTGCGGTAACAAGACTTAACCTCTTAAGCCTCAAAGCGTGCAGTGTATAATAACATCACGGCTAACGCCACGATGTAATGTGACTAAGTCTGTTCACATGTAATGTCGATTTCACATTTTAATTGAAAATAATAGACAATGAAACCTGCTTCCATAAATTACTCGGACGTTCATATGTTTGCAAATCGAAAACTTTACCACGTATAATAGCCCGTAATCAAACGAGGGATCTCCGTATAACAAGGCAAGCATTGCTGTTCCAGGATGTACACGAAAAAAATGTGAAATTATGCAAAATAATTGAGACGTTATCATCGAAACGGTGCGTCATTTAAATAATAATCAAAGTTATCACTTTATTGATTGTTCAGAATTCTTAATATCGTTCGTTCTATCAGATACTTAAAAGCTATCAGTGACTAATTATAGTATTTATATTCGCAGTGATGGCTTTCAAGGTAATCCCCTACTCTATTGCTGCTAGGTAACGAGTCTTAGCAGCTCATGTTTATAAACAACGAACGTATTATTGCCCTTGTTAAATAAAGCGCCTAGCAGTTTCGGAGAGCAATCACTTGCCCACTATAACATTGCTATTTTTTTGTAAGTAAACTTAAATGCAAATTTATAATAACTACTCACTTCACCGTTTTCCAGGGGTCGTGGGCTAGCGAACTGAGTGGAACACGTCGGCTGGTCAGACCGACTGGTTTGCTTCGTACCCCGAGCTTTCCGCCTCCTGCGCTCTGGCCTGAGGTCCCACAGCCGCTTGCAGTGCTCCCGGTCACCAAAGGCGCGTACCAGCCGCCAGTCATCGTTGGACTCTGACGGCGAGATCTCTAAAGACCAAGCTAGTGGCCGTGGCGACGCTCCTGACTTTATGATGACGTGTAGCAGCTCCATTTTCTACAATAATCATTATAAACGTTTCTTACGTGCTTCGGCCTTTAACACAGATTTCAAGACATTTAAATAAACTTTTTAATACGCTTAGTACGTTATTGATGTTATGGAGAGAATTACCAATAAAATTACCTACAATTAAAATAATATAAAAACATTTTCTTAAATTTTACTAAGTCACTAGATGAGCGGGACAGTCACCACCTGATGTTAAGTGATACGCCCGCTGATAACAAAGTAGCGCTAATTAGGATGATATATACTGCATCACATTGACATCGTTGCCGGTGACATAAGATTTTGAGCGCCCCAGTAATTACACTAACTACAGCGCCTATCAAACCGGAAAACAGTAATGTATGCACACTATTGTTTGTCGGCTGCAATAGGTGGTTTGTCGCTGCGGTGGTACCTACCTAGACGGTCTCCGGCAACAAATACCTACCACCAGCAGTTTATTGTCTGTGTTGATGATTTTATATTAATTATCAACAAACAACTGAAGAAAGTGCAACCATACGTAGGGAAACTTAATTAACAATCCAATAAAAAATTATTTGTAAATCTTATTAAATTAGGGCCTTAATAATTAAGTTCTTTGTGGATTATTGTAACTGTGAAACTATTTACGTCCACTGTTGGACAAAGGCTTCCCCCTCAAATCTCCACACCGATTGATCCAGCGCTGCCCGCATTCATGTAATAACCTGTATATATATACAAATAAAAACCATATATTGAGTGATAAAACTTGTAACTATCAAAAATTTTAAGTGTTGCCATTATGATAACCATAAACAACGATAAAATGTTTTCATTAAATCAAAATTATAAATAAGTTTTCAAATTACTTAGACTTCCCTGCAATGTAAGAAAAATCGTGTTGACTATCATAGATACAGTAAAAACGTAGTCTACAAAAATGCCTCAAAAGAAGACGAAACATTCGACAATGATTATTTTTATCCAAGGAATGTTCTGATGAGCAGCAGATACATCAACAGAGCAAACAGCCGAGAGGCAAGAGGCTGCACAGAAAATGAAGCCTGCCTCAGGTATCCGTCCAGGAACGTACCATTACCATATGGATACTAAACACTATCGGTTTTTTTAAAAAGGGTGATACAATAATCAATAGTGGTGGTGGTGAACTAGAACGTGCTTTAGATCGGAACTCAACGGTTGCTCCAGAATGCTTAGCTGCAGAAAAAGAGACTGAAATAGAACCTACATCGGTTCACGACAAGAAAGACTTAACAATAGTAAACAATGAAGATTTACTTATTATTGATACTTTTGGTGATGGTTGGCGTTTCCATCCATAAACTTGTAAACAAGAGATTTACTTTGTTGCGATATCGTGTAAAATATGTCGGTCTTCAATAATCAAATGAATCTTATCTGATGATTCAAGTTATACTACTAAGAGTTAGCTATGGCTGGTAGTGTGGACCGGTACTCGTCGATACCTCCCCTCACTAGTCTCGGCTCGTGTGTTGTTTATTAACACAATTAACCTAAGTCATGTCGGGACTGCGCCGTGTGGGAACAACCTGACCACACAACTAAAATAAGCCATTAAACTTTCGGATACATTTATTGACTCATTAACTACATTACAAGTTTCTAAATCTTTAATGATGATGAAAACATAAGTTTCTTTTCATATATATTCGTAATTTAGATTGTGATATTATCATAGATCTATCAGATTAATCATTATATCTAGATCATAAGAAGAATCCTGATGTTATTAATCTTACAACATTTCCTATAATTTGTCTTGTTATAAATTTATTAACACAACCCAGTAGCGGTGTCGTGGTAGAAGATTGATTATAGATTTTTAGACGTCTGAGAAATTTATCCGTTTAGGCGATTTGATAAAATTAATAATACTTGTCTTAATAAATTGAGTTTCCTGTAGTACAACATTAGTACTTAATTGAATCTGAATCTGCAATCTGGATTCGATGAGACGGAACATTCGAAGGAGGTCCCGCTGACGAGTTTGTCCAGACAATTGAGCGTTTAAAATGGGGAACGTTTATTAAAAATGAAATATTATGTTAATTAAGGGCTACGAGCACCGCGATGTCCACTTAGGAGTGCCTTTACGAGACGGTTTCCAACTGATCCGAGCCATGTATGGGGGAACTAATGAGGCTGCGCGGGCGCAGGCTCGCGCGGCATCCGCCGGTACCTCCGTTTTTCTCATTCTGCCGCCCTTGTTAGCTACCGACGGATTTGGACATTCTATCAGGCCCTACAATGTATTATAACTTATTATTACCCCCTTTGAAAGTTCTAATTTAGGATATTCTCCGTATAGTACCGAACAGGACAAATCGACGTGCAGAGAGATTTTTATAAAACTGTCTAGTAATTAATTTCTATCTGCTGATGAAGTATTAACGTTTATAAACATCCGAAACATGTATTTACATGATTAGACGAAACTAGATTTTAAAATCACTCCTTGCGAGAACAAAAAAGTTGAAAACGCTTTCAGGAATGTTCTAGAAATGTTCTAAATCCTTCTTAACTTAAAAGTCATAATCAGCTCAACTGATGGAAGCTACAATGCCACTTCTTTTTTGGAGGCGGGAAATTGAAACGGCTAAATGCTAATTTACCGTTTAATTATTGAAGATCACGGTTTGTGTTAATAGCGTCATTAACATAGAATCATGATTAAAGTGATCAGACCCGCTGACAAACTTAGCGGTGCGTTTGCTTTTCTTTTATATATTTTACGAACACACTTACAAAGGGAGTGTATAAGTGGACGTTGGCGATCAGCTCCCCGATGACGTGGCTTACTTTGTCAAAGCCACCCCACAAGTGCGTTTGATTTGAAATGATTAGATTGTTAATCATTATCAATTTACCCCAAAACTTTGTGTTAAAGTATCAACAGTATTATTGTATCTGACAGGGCATTAAATTTTGGACTCGAAACTAGTCCTTCTGTACGGATACATCATTACTATTCTTTTAAAAGTTATAATGGAAATTATTACATAATATCCTACAGGATTCAAACAGCGCAAGACCGTGGTTTGTGGAACACATTACAAGAGACCTAACTCCAGCAGTGGACGTCCATCGGTTGAAATGATGATGATGATGATCCTATGTGTTATTCCTTTAAACCAATAATTGAGAATATTTTACTGGAGTAACAGTGAAATTAAATGTAATAATACAAACTCGACAAAATGGACGTTGATAGGTCACAGAGAGTCTTAGTAGGTCTTACGCAAATACATTAACTAGATTTATTACTGTGACTCACGCTGATAACTACTACATATTGATAATGATGTCAATTATTTTTATACAAGATAAGTTTACGTAAGGATCTATTAAAGACTACGTAATCCAACATCGGTGATCGTCATCTTAAACAGAGTATACTGTTGTCTAAATCTGTTGATATCGGAAACGGCTTCTTTTAACATATAATTTATTATAATATAGGTGAAATGAATTGAACCTGCCGACACCGGATCACCCGTGGTATATCAGAAGCGCGCTTATCTATATGATAGATAACATTTTAAATGTACGCTCGATGTCGCACCCACTTTCAGTTCCACTTGCAGCTCGCAATGCGTCAGACATTCATGTGACATTTTGAGAAAGCTGCGAACATGTCGAAGCCGAGCTCTAAACCTGAAGCCAGCCCGCAGGATGTCAGTATTCACGTGAAGGGGAACTCTCGTGACACGGTCGTGTATGGAGAGAAACGAGGAACCCCAAAAGTATCCAGGAGCAGTGACTTTGTTTACGTGAATTCCGCATATGTGGGTAGTTTGAATAGTGTAAATGAAGTGCGAATCGCGCAGCCTCCGGTTAGGTGGGTAATTAAGAGTATTTTGTCTAATTATTACTTTTAGTCGATGTTAAAATTAATTTTAACGAAGTATTGCAGTTTAAATAATAACTGATATATTCTTCAGTGTTAACCAATGCTTCGTGATCTGAGGATTATACTGGCGGTAGGGCTGTTGCCGGAGAACGTCAAGGTTCCAACCACAGCAGTGGCTATGTCTGCCGCCAAACAACTGTGTACAAATATTACTGTGTTCCGGTTAGTAAGGTGTTGGAGCTAGATAAGTTTCAAGGCGACGAGCATAAGGTGTACGCCCATACCATCAGGTGTACGACCTGCCCGTCTCGTCATTGAAGAAAAAAAAATCTAAAAGTACTAAAACGCTACAAATCCGTTCCTTTAATTGTGTAGACTGTAACAAGTACTTAGGTCCAGCGAAAGAATTAAACCATCAACTAATGTAGCTTGAAAATTATGAAGAACTTTTCATCGTCATTCTCTTCACAAATCAGCTATATCTAATAGTTGTAAAAAAGAAGCAAAATCATCCAACCAAATGCCCCCTGATAACGTTTACGTACAATCTTATCTCGCAAATTTTAGCGAACGATAGTAAATGCCAAGTGGAAGTTCCAGTTATCCTATTTATGAATATATTCATAATCTAGATATTGACAAACAGTATCTGTAAGAGCAAGTATTTGTTTAATGTAATAGGTTAAAGGTTATGTCACTATTGGTACAGCAGACTTTCATATCATATTAATTCTTCATCGATTTTATTGAGTACTAATCTCTCAGATTTATTTTGCTTAAGATAGAAGGTATACTTCAGTATTAATAAACTTGGGAAACAAATTCACACTCATTTTAGATGTAATGATAGGAGCCTTGTTCAAATCTAATATACAAGCACAAGCGTTAATGGGTTGTTGCGCCGGCGCAGTATCTTATCGGCCCCTAAACGTTAACGATATTACAGATAATATAGACGCGAATATATTAAAATAAAACCCAAGGTTTCACTGATCTCGTTAGCGAAGGTTAACGATTCTAACAATTAAAATATTACTGTACGACCTTATAATGACATGAGGGGTGCTAAAGGCAAGCTAAATGCCTGTAGGAATTCTATACCAGCCAACCTTTAATGATAATCTGTTCACGGTCCAGAAAAATTTCCGTACTAGGCTAACTAACTGGTTTCTGAAACAATAAAACATAAAATGATACTGTAGAAGAAATTTATAAAATTCTAGATAAAATCTTAATCTTGAATGCATAAATAAAAACAAGAATCAATTTCACAGCTGAGGTTGTGTGCTGTTAACACACGATAAAATTTTATTTATCAATCTTAAAGATAAAAGAGTGATAGATAACGGATGCCATCTCACCTTTAACTCTGTTTGATGTGCTAACAAGAGAATGGGTTACACCAGCCGCCGGTGGAGAACACAAAGATGTCTCCGGCGTCACTCTTAATGGAGTGTTTTCAAACATGTTTTTATATATTATTGAAATAATTTAAACGTAAAACTCAAAATAACACCTTTGCATCAATTCCTCATCAACATTTCGGTCTCATGCTGTGACCAGCTGAACATAGGTCTTCTCTATCGATTCTTTTGCTTGTTACTATTAGGAATTTTACTACATCAAAAATGGATTAGTCATCTCCGATTATCGATTATCAATTAGCGATAGCGATCCATGTGTAACAATAAAATTATTCATCATTATCTCACAAAATACGGATTTAATATCTGTATATTCATTCTAATCTATTACTGATACTAATTACTAGATAGGATCAAAGTGCACATTTATTATAACTGTAGGTAATGAATATTTAGATAATAACAATAGACTTGAAAGAGAATACGACGAGGAGGCATGCAAGGTATGGAACATCGATTGATTCCTATCTCTTATTGCAGTGTAATTCGTGAACAATACTGGACATGTTCAAAATGGTCCTTCGCCCAAAGGATAATGGCGATCGCAGTGGGAGTTCTCTCTGGCGCTGTAATAGGGCTCGCATTGACAGTCGCCCTCAAGCAAGGCGAACCTGACGGCATTGGTGGTATATTCAGATCTCACCCTGCGCCGGACTGAAGGTCGGAAGATTCATGTGATTTTAATAGTAATCAGTGAATTTTAATTATAACATAGATTACAAAGGCAGCGTTAACACTGGTTTATCAGATATATCGAGCGGTTCATCGTAAAGAAAATTTGATAAATTGTTGAATTTATGTCTAGTGAATGAAATTTAATGAAAGATAGTATTTATTGCGTAATATTAATATTGATAACTTAATGTTGCAAACACAAAGTACAAAGTTAATTTCACGAAAACAAAATATTAGCTATGAACTTGTATGGATAAAGTGAAACTAAATATAGCCGTGTGGTACAGGTACTCCATTCTAAAGTTTGTCTTGTTTTAAAATTACGTTACTACTAAATATTTTTTAGGCTTCTATAGCTTCCGGTTATGTAAGTTTAAAAATTATATAGATAGCTCATCTAAATCTATTGTTACTTTACAGGCTTTAACGCCTACCCTTTAAAACCCGTTTGACATGATTTGCTGCATGTATAGAATTATGAATATGGTTCGGTAATTTTGTTAATGTTAGAATTGTATAAATTAGTTTTTAGTTGTTTCAAAAAGCATACGACACGTTAGTCGCTTTGTCTTTTTTATCAGTTATAAGAAATCTTATCTATTTGAAGATGGCTTACCTCGCAATTGACTAATATTTATGTTACTGGCATACATTTGTATTAGTTTTGTTTTAAAGACGAATCAAATGAACTAATACTGAATGGGGTGCCGCAAGGTCAGTTGTTGGGACCTATGATATTTAAAACAATGGAATGATGTATTAAAAATTGAACATTTTTCAATCTAATAAATGCTTAATTTGCTTAATACTTTCTCTTGTTTTCGAAATTGTACATAAAATTTATTCAAGAAAGAATAAAGAAATAATGTAAATATAAACATGACGTAAATTTTCTATTTTTTTATTTCCGCTCGGTTCACCTGTCAAATTCCAAGCACAAATATCAAGATAGCTTGGAACCAAAAATAGTGCGATCATATCAGAAGTTTCTCGAACGGATTGCGTTATCATATTGTTCTTATTTTATTTTTATCTAACACAATGACAATATGAATGTTTATTTATACAACGAACAATAAATCTCTTTGTGTGAAAGTCCTACTTTAATATAGTTTCTTTTTGTAGGAGTTGTCATTAATAAGTAGAGAACATTGAAGCTGTTTACTGTTACTGAATCTGATATATATAGCTATTAACAAAAATAAATATCACAAATTAAAGATTCCTATATGTTCATGAAATATGTGGAATCGCATCCTTGTGAGCTGATTGGTATCACTCATGTTTGTGACAACTAGCTCGTTCCATCGCGTTTAGGAGTAAGTTTCCTGGTGGTATAATCTTCGTTATCGACTCTATCCAGTATTCGATTTATCTACATGGATTAAATTTAAAACTGAAGTAATAATATGTAAAGTTGTCTTTATTAGTTTATTTTCTATTGTTAATGATTTTGATTGATAAAGTGGGAGGAACCAATTAAGCATTGGCGGGGATTGGAAGAAAATTTTATTGAGTTATAAATATAGTTTTTTTTTTTTATTTGAATCGAGGAATAGATGAGAGAATAATGCATTATACGTCCACGGGCAAAGCAGTTAAAGCAAGCACTGTATTGGACGTTTTAGAAAGAGACAGGGCCGATATTTTAGTCATAACTAAAAATAACAACGATAGCAACTTTCAAAGAATGGAAACTATAATAGATAACAATCTGGTGTAGATGGACAGAGGTAATGATAAAGGCGTGAGATAGATGACAGCTTCCTTTATAGGTTGAGGTTAAATAATAAACATCGCACAGCCCGTGTTGAAGACAAAATAAAATCGTTAAAGTGGAGAGGTCTTAATGAGTGCCGGCGGGACCTGCGCACGCGCTCGCCGCGCTGCCATCCATCATCAGCCGCTATCTAGAATTGATCAGGAGATAGCCCCGCCTTCGGACGACCTTCGCTCGCCACGCGTACATCGAGTTTAACGTTTACAATCACTGGTACAGAATGTATAATGTAAAGTTATCTTTAACTAAACAGTTAAATAGTGCCTGAAGTTGAACCGTGTATATATATATATATATACACACATTTGTATGTAAGTAAGAATGTTACTGGTTTTGTATGAATACATAATCAATGATGACCTGATAGAAAGTACTTATAAAAAAATTCAAAACACAGTAGCAGATGCAATGGTTATTTTATTTTATTCTAATTCATCATCATCGTCGCCTCAACAGAGACCTAGGAGTAACCCGGAAAACTGGTCAGTGTCTCTTTCAGGGTGTTCATAGGAAACTATTTGCTTACCGACGTAGTCCCCAACTGTTTGATCATTGTTGTTATCTCACTGGGGTGAACTGATCGCCTCTCGGCTCGTCTGCCGGCGACCATGGAACTTGAGATCGGTATCAAAGTGCCATTATCCCGATGGGCGGCTATTTGGCTCCATTGTGAGCGGGGCCATTGTTCAGCCATCGCTTGAGGACTCGTAGTCTTTTGTAGAAACTCTAAACGTTTTATTTATTGCTGCTGCTGCACAAAGCTTTATTGATGAAGAGGAGTATCAATAAATTAGTTGGTGGTATCCGTGGTATATAAATGTATGACGCGTTGTGGCTCTCAACCAGATGAACCGACTTTGATTTTCTTGAAGGCGAACCTATTTATTATGCAGCTATGAACAATGGAATAGGTTATCATCAGCCGATAGACGTCCACTGCTGCACATAGGCCTCACCCAAAGATCTGCACATACAGTCAGCTTGGCCACCGATACCGCTGGGCACTAGGGATTGTCCTATGTAAGGGTATATATGGGGGGATTGTAGCCATTTCCCATCACTCTTGCCCAATGCGGGCGGGAGCCAGAGCCTCGTTTGTTGGTTATCAGGCTGCACCACGAGCAGGTGAGATTGGCTTGGGTCCCGTGAGCTGTTGTGCGGGAACCCTTACACCGCTCAGGTGTAATAGGTAGCTATTTTAATATTAGGGGTGGGCAGGGCATGTTATTCGAAGGACCGACGTCTGGATTTGAACAACGCGGGAATGATTGATGTGGAGATCTTTGGGGGAGGCCTATGTCCAGCAGAGGAGCTCTATCGGCTGATAATGATGATAAAGGAGTACTCACGAGACCCAAGCCAATAGCTCGTGCACTCTGCTAATCAACGAACGAGGCTCTGGCGCCCACCAACCCGTATTAAGCAAGCGTGGGACAGCGACAGCCCCTAATGCCCGGAGTATACGCTGGATGCGGACAGCTCAGGACCGCTCGTTGTCGTCTTCGAGGAAGGCCTATATATATCCAGCAGTGGACGTCTATCGGCTGATGATGAAGATGAATTTAATATTATAATATTTTTTTTTTTTAAGACTGATCTTAAATAATATAAAAACAACAATCGAAGTTTATACCGCCATCCGTAGTATTTATGGGTGGAGCTGGGCTTCGGCGACCCATTCTCGTATTGACGGGTGGTCGTGTGCGGGGGCTAATTTATTGACAACCCCTTCACCCACTCACCTCCCCAACCCTCCCACTGTTACCTTATCAAAACGCTGTTAAGTGGTTAAGCTACTTTTTTATAACGTTATCGTCTTTTTTTTTAAATACAATACTCGTTGTTTTGTTATAAAAAAAATCGGTAAATCTCTTTCGATAAATTTTATCCCGATTTTGTTTTTTTTTATAGAATATTTAAATGAAAATGCTCCTTAAAAAATATCAGTACTCATCGTAAATCAATGTTAGTTTCCATTATAAAATTATGTATAGGATCATCTACCCTCGGGGTTGTATTTTGTTGGAGAGTAAGGGTTCCCGCGCAACAGCTCACTGGATTCAAGCCTATCACCTACACGTGGTGCACCCTGTTAATCAACAAACGAGACTCTAGCTTCCACCAACTTGGAATGAGCCACCGTGGGGGAAATGGCTCAAATCCATATAAATCTCTTCTAGATCGAAGTGGGAATCTTTGGGTGAGGGGGTGGGGTTATGTCCAACAGTGGACGTCTACCGGATGAAGATATTGTATTTTGTATACTTTTGTGATCGGAACATCAAGGTATACTCTGTACAGTAAAAGAAATCATTTAAATTGAACCACTCCTGTTAATGTTTCCTCAGCAGAGATTCAAGACTCTCTGCTACCACCAGAGAGAGAGAGAGAAAGAGATTGAAGTTAAACTATAAAGAAGCTGATAATCCATAATATTGAGAACCTCATTATCTTATTATGTCGTTAGCACTAACAACAGCATGGACTTGCGGAGCTTTTTTGGAGTGGTCACGTCAGGTCAACCACAAGCGCCTGCCGTGAAGGTCTCTCTTTATTCCACCATTGATAACCGGACCACGACTAACCCACTCCGTGACAAGATTCACAAAACCCATACTTCTTTTTTTTAATTTCATTACACGACGAAACGAACAGGACGATCACCAGATGGTATGTGATACGCTTGCCCATAACAACGCGGCGCTGGTTAGAATGGTATACACTGCACCACATTGCTCTCGTCGCCTTGAGACATGTGGAGTCTTGTTGTCTAATTACACTAGCTACATCGCCCTTCAAACCGGATCACAGTAATGTTTGCACATTACTGTCTGTCGGCTGCAATAAGCACTACGGTGGTTACTCGATGGTGTTCGGCAACAGAAACCTGCCACCAGCTACCACTTCACAGAGATGTAACCAATTCCTCGCCTAAAAGAAATAATGAAGGACTATCAGGTGCTTTTTTAGTTACTTAACCTTTACAAGTTAGTTCATTAAGCAAGCCCCAACAAGGCTTCGAGGCTCATAAATTTCAAAGTACAAAGGGAGGAGAATATTAAAGCAATAATGCACAATACGGTAGCCGCACAGTACCTGCAGTTTCTGTGCACCTTACTTAAGGCAGCGGCCTGAGCATAAGCGGAAGCGATTTGACAATTACTTTTAATACACAAAGGAGAAAGAGAAATCAAGTTCAAATTTTACTTAAGAAATGTTCGTGTGTAAGTTCAATGTGGCCTAATGGTTAGAGCGTGCAGCCTTCCTGCCGGAAGCTCGGCATGTGCCGATGACTTTAATATTTAAGTTACGTACGTTTGTGAAGCCTCTAGTCCCCGGTGAACCGTGCAGCGCGGGATCGATTGATGTGGGGATCTTTGGAGGAGGCCTGTGTCTAGCAGTGGAGGTCTATCCGCTGATGATGAAGAACGGATTTTACGAAATGTCACTCCTCATAAGGTCGTGCTAAGTAGCTAATGGTTAAAGCGTGCGGCCTTAATTCCGCAAGTCGCGAGTTCAAACCTCGGCGGGTACCGATGACTTCAATATTTAAGTTACGTACGTTTGTGAACTTTAGCAACAGCAGCGGAATACAAACGGCGAAGGGAAACATCGCGAGGAAACCTGCACATGGATTAGGATTCATTCTAAGTTGTGTGTGAAGCCACCAATCCGCATTGGGCCCGCGCGGTGACTATGGCCCCTCGCCCTCATATTGAGGGTAGGCCTGTGCCCCAACAGTGGGAACGTTAATTGGCTGTTATGGTGTAAGTTTAATTTGCATTATATTAATAAATAAAGCTGTATTTATTCCCACTGTTGGGTCTTGGCTCCCACCATCACAAGGAGAGAATCAAAAGTCTATTTTCTGCAAAAGGATATAATGAATAGCTTAACTTAATGTACTTGGTTTTAATAATAAAACTAAGTGAATATTACGAGAGGTGTAAGGGGTCCTGCACATGAACCAAGCCAACTTTACTTGCTCGTGGTGCTGCTAATCAACAAACGAGGCTCTGGCTCCCGCCAACTCGTATAGGGCCAGCGTGGTGAGAAATGGACCAAATCTCCCCGTATGAATACCTGCTACCGACGGCCTCTAGTGCCCGCCAATACCAGAGGCCTTGCTGACGGTTGAAGGTAGTGGGAAGCGGCTGGTTGCGAGTTGCGCATGGCCGATCGATGTGGAGAACTTCGAGGGAGGTCTATATCCTGCAGTGGACCTCGAACGGCTGACGATGATGAAATACGAGAAGTTGCTTGTTCATAGAATGGTAGGAGGGCATTGTTTACGAGTCCCCGCACTGCCAGAATGTAAAGAGACATCAATTGTAATAAATCTGAATAATAATCATTTATACTGTTATTTAATAAATTCCGCGATCTCACTGAACAGCGTCCCAGCGTCCCAGCAGCGGGGGTCGGACGGGCGTGGGCGTGGGCGAGTCTGAGCTCTCCTAAAATAACTGCAACAGTCCCACTAAAACCAATATAAATATATATACACGACTTCAATTTGACATTCATTTTAGTATGCAGTAGGAATAACAGATTATGTAGACTAGGTTTTAATACCAGGTATTCGCTTCCGTGCATGAGCACCAGGTGTTCGAGCTAAAAACGTTGATGTATTTTAATACTGTTAAGTTTTTTATACTATTCTTAACAGTATTAGGTGAGGAGTAAAAGTCAAAATGACTACCAAGCTGTCAACATCATCAGATAACAGTGTATACTATTCTAAATAATAAGTATTTGTGGTATATTTAATCTGTGTTACACATTGCGTACTATTTACTATGCCGTTAACATAGCGTGTTATATTCATGGAAGCTATGTTAATATTAAGTTGATTACTTACGTCTAGACCGTACTTATATATAAATATTTTTTTTATTTTTATAATTGTTACCCATTTAATTAATTAATTAATTAATACCTTTTCCTGTATTATGTTGATCTCTGTTTGTTACCGCAAAACGGAACGTTTCTCTATTTTCATTTCGGTACTCGCAAAATTGTTTAGATCTATTTGTTGTTTCCTTTGCAAACTTACAATGTGCTACCCGCCCGCGGCCGCTTCACTTCCCTCTAATATAAAATTAGATCGCAAAAGACCTTATGTAGCAACCGTTACCACAGCAACCGCATAAATAATACTGTACGAAAATATTTATGAGAGTTAATTGGTAATAAAATGATGAAGGATCTATGAAATTTAAAAAATAATGATAAAATGTCGTATGAATAATGATAAAATAATGATAATAAACATGTCGATACGTTCACTAGTTTTCACGTGATTGGTGAATAAACAGGAGCTACTTTAATATATATATATATATATATATATATAAATAATAGTTACTTACTCCTTTCACAGTCAACCAATATACCTGTTTTTTGAAATCATTATATTTAAATTAATTAAATATCGACATCAAGTCTTCCGTGTTTTATTGTTTATACAAATCTCGAGGAGCCCTGCAAACGTATAACGCAGTAAGGGAGATTCGAGCCATGTCCCTCCACGTTGGCCTACTTCGGGTTGGTGGAAGCCAGAGCCTCGATCGTTGATTAGCAGGCTACACCACGAGTAGATGAAGTTGGCTTGGGTACCGTGAGTTGGTGTGAGGGGACACTTACACCGCAATGTATATTCATATATATATTTCGTCCCTTGTGTCCACACATCACGATATCTCTGGAACCATAAGGCTTGGAGACTTCCAATTTGGTAATAATATTCTTTTTTCTGGGTGTAGGGTAGCTAAGAACGGATTTTATGAAATTTCATCCCCAAAGGAAGTAACGGGGATATTACGGCTGCAATCGGGCGTGGAACAAATATCTGTCTAGATATTTTCATTTCGTAAAATTGATTTTGTTGATGTTATTTAAATTAGGTTTTTATACGGTGACTGAAAATACTTTGGAGTATTTTTTTTATTATACCGGTTTTTTTTACTTGGTATTTAAATTGTGTGAAGGTGAGTTAGTGTCGAGTTGTTTCAGTACAACTGATTGGATCTGAACATCCAGATGCATAACTACTGTACCTGTGGTCACCAACCTGTGCATAAATTGAATTTAAGGCTGCAGGGACTAGAGCGGGGTATTATTCTCTTCTTGATATTTCTGCGTAGGCGTAGTCTGAAGAAGATCTCATCTCTCATCATGTGAGATGAGATCTTAAAGTAGTATGAACAAATGGTAATGTAAGAGATCCAAGTCACCAAGTCAATGGTGAATCATTTTATCTATTATATTGAAGTTTATGAAGATCGTTTTAAAAATAATAATCTTTATCTATACTTATCCGTACTACGCAACCAACTAGCCAAGGAACAGCTGGTTAGTTCTATAACTTAAAGTTAACTCAACGGTTAGGCATGAAGTTTTAATGATGTCATGATGATCAAACTAATTACATTTGTCGGAGGAAATAGATGATGTATAAGCTGATGGTGAAACGAGATGAGAGACGGTAACAGTTATTTTCATATACCAGTTAGTATTCGAATAAATCATAAATAATTGAGTTCAATCTAAATGCAAATTAAAGATGAATATGAAAAAGTAAAAACATCACTCACGGCGGGAAGCGTCGCGACCAGTTCCACGTGGCTGAACTCCTCGCCGACGGCCTGGGTGGGACTCTGCCACCAGGTGGACGGGTCGCCGTCCACGGCCAGCGCGGCCGGGTGCTGCCTGGACGGCGAGCCCTCGGGCCCCTCGCACACATCGCACACCAGGCCCCGCCTGTTATTGTAACACTACAGTTGCCAACATAACTACATCTTTAACTACATACCTGCTGCTGCAGCTGGTGTAAAATATTCAGGGTTCCTTTTACATTCAGGTACACACACGTACACAATACACACGCACGCACGCACGCACGCACTCATAAGCACGCACGGACGTACGCACGTACACACGCACACACGCAAGCACGCACGCACGCACACATAAGCACGCACGGACGTACGCACGTACACACGCACACACGCAAGCATGCACGCACGCACACATAAGCACGCACGGACGTACGCACGTACACACGCACACACGCACACACGCACGCACGCACGCACGCACACATAAGCACGCACGGACGTACGCACGTACACACGCACGCACGCAAGCATGCACGCACGCACTCATAAGCACGCACGGACGTACGCACGTACACACGCACGCACGCAAGCACGCACGCACGCACACATAAGCACGCACGGACGTACGCACGTACACACGCACGCACGCAAGCACGCACGCACGCACACATAAGCACGCACGGACGTACGCACGTACACACGCACGCACGCAAGCACGCACGCACGCACACATAAGCACGCACGGACGTACGCACGTACACACGCACACACGCAAGCATGCACGCACGCACACATAAGCACGCACGGACGTACGCACGTACACACGCACACACGCACGCACGCACGCACGCACACATAAGCACGCACGGACGTACGCACGTACACACGCACGCACGCACGCACGCACGCACACATAAGCACGCACGGACGTACGCACGTACACACGCACACACGCAAGCATGCACGCACGCACACATAAGCACGCACGGACGTACGCACGTACACACGCACACACGCACGCACGCACGCACGCACACATAAGCACGCACGGACGTACGCACGTACACACGCACACACGCACGCACGCACGCACGCACACATAAGCACGCACGGACGTACGCACGTACACACGCACACACGCACGCACGCACGCACGCACACATAAGCACGCACGGACGTACGCACGTACACACGCACACACGCACGCACGCACGCACGCACACATAAGCACGCACGGACGTACGCACGTACACACGCACACACGCAAGCATGCACGCACGCACACATAAGCACGCACGGACGTACGCACGTACACACGCACACACGCACGCACGCACGCACACATAAGCACGCCCGGACGTACGCATGTACACACGCACACACGCACGCACGGACGTACGCACGTACACACGCACACACGCACGCACGCACGCACGCACACATAAGCACGCACGGACGTACGCACGTACACACGCACACACGCACGCACGCACGTACGCACACATAAGCACGCACGGACGTACGCACGTACACACGCACACACGCACGCACGCACGCACGCACACATAAGCACGCACGGACGTACGCACGTACACACGCACACACGCACGCACGCACGCACGCACACATAAACACGCACCCACACACGCGCACACAAGCACACCCACACACACACACGCACGCACCGCACGCGCGCAGGCACGCGCTCACGCACGGACGCACGCACGCACGCATGCACGCATATAATATGCTGAGTCTCGTTACTTCAATAATTAAACTAGCTACAGCGCCCTTCAAACCGGAACACAGTCATATTTGCATACTACTGTTTGACGGTTACAATAGGAGCTGCAGTACCCACTTAGACGATATGTTATGTCTCATTACCCCAGTAACTTAACTAGTCACAGCGTCCTTCAAACCGGAACACGGTAATGTATGACATACTACCAGTAAATGGTCATTACGACATGAACGATTCATACTTTCCCGGCGTTTCCCGGCAGTACTCCTCGGCGCCGCTGTCGCCGCAGGTGGCGTTGGCGACCACCGTCGCGTGGTTGGCGACGTCGAGCGGAGGCGGATGCAGCCCGCCCGCTCCGCTCGTCACTGTCTCCTCGCTCACTGCAGCGCCGGCCAGCCGGTCGAGCACCGCGCGCCCTGCCGACGGATATACCCTTAACTAACACATACAGACTTTATTTAACATTGATATATATATATATATATATATATATCAATGTTAATAATTATTTCAACTAAGCGACGACACGGGCGGAACGATCACCTAATAATAAGTGAAACGCCTGCCCATAACAACGTGCGCTAGTTCGGATTATACACACTGCACCACATTGCGCTCGTCGCTTTGACATATAAGACGATGTTACTGCAGTAATTCTACACCGCCCTTCAAACCGGAACACAGTAATATTTACACACTACTGTTTGGCGGTAATAATAGGCGCTGCGGTGGTACCTACCTGGACAGTTTCCGGCAACATTGACTTACCACCAGTTAGTTATAAAATAACTTATAAGAAACTTTAACTGCGTCCATGGCTTGTTTGATCTTTACGCCGTAAGATGCTGGTCCGATTCCGGAGCCACATATAACGGTCGGATGTGGCCTTCGTCTTTGTCACCCCTTTACCATCCATGGCTTTACTATCACAACCGCTAGCCCATTCTCATTGATGGGAGTCCTGTCCTGGGTTTGGGATCTCCTTTAAAACCAACTCCTGTGAAATATCTGCACACCACTTCGTTTCAGTTTGAAAGATAATTAGTAAACTTATGTGGCTAATGAATTGTGTGAGGGGGTCAATAAGGCACCCTTTCATTGAGGGTTGGTAATTCTGTTTGAGTATTGCCCTCAACAAGATCTTAGACGAAGAACTTGACATGACATGAACTCTTTATGGTGTCTTGTCTGCTTTGAATTATTTTATGTAATGGTGGTAGGTCTCTATTGCAGTGACTGTCTGGTCTGGTGACCTTGATAGGTAATAAATGGCTACAGGTCACCAGCTCTTCAGCTCTCGTACAGTTAACATTACAGCATAACTTGAACTTGAGTTAGACTTGAGAGGTGTATGTGGTCCCGAAAAACAGCTCACTAGACTCAAGCCAACCTCACCTGCTCGTGCTGCAACCTGTTAATCAACAAACGAGGCTCTGGCTTCCACCAACGCGTATCAGGCCAGCGTGGTGGGAAATGGCCCAAATCCCCCCATATGAACCCCTACATATCAGATCGCCTAGCGGCCAGCGTTGCCGCAAGCCATGCTGACTGCAGCGCAAGACCGATCGATGTGGAGACCTATGGCGAGGTCTACGTCCATCGGTGGACGGTGGACTTCTATCGGCTCATGATGATGATTAGATAAGCTGTCAAGTGATATCAATAATGAAATCATAAAACTGTTGATATTTGTAATGCGACAAACGAATGAGAGATTACAAGTTATCTCAACGAGCCGGTCGCGGTTACCGCGCCCGGATGCAGTTAAAACTGAACGTTAAAATGTGTCAACGACTTAACACAGGGACGGACTGGCAGGCACGATTAAACGTATAACGTATAACTTGCAAGTTAACAGTTAACGTGTGCCGCCGGGAATGGTGTTCTTCCGATCGTTATTTATTTATTTATTTACGTGATGCACCAACAGCGTAACAGACGAGTATACATTATCTTAAGTTCTAGGTACAGGCGTGCACAGCTTAGGTCATAGTTTGGACTTAACAGCGTCAAAGTGAAACAGGAAATTATACACCACATATAATTAAAATATATAATTAAATTTTGAACAAATGTCGGTTTTCAAACAATCAATAGTGTGCGCGGCATGTGCTCGATGAATGCCCTGGGTGGGAGTCCGAGCGACAAATCCTGCTCAACAAGAGCGGACCTGATCCTTCGCTGTCTGTAGCAGTAGCGGCTTCGATGAAGTGCAGGGGCAGCGTTGGTCTCCTTTTGTGAAGCCGTAATGGTACAGAAAGAGGTCGCTGAACGGAATTAAGAGAGGGTTGATTCCGCTCGGAGAAACTCGTCAGCCCTGTTGGCTCGGGCTAGTAAGAACAGGACTAAGGTAAGCCTTGCCTGTTATAGAAGGCGACTAAAAGGATCTAAGAGTTTCGCGTTATCACTCGATAAGTGAACCTGCCTGAGACAGCGTATGGCTCAGCGATGGTGCCTAGGAGGGCTAGGCTCCTCCTCAGAGACGTGTAACACAAAGTGTAGAGGAGAACCGGTGCGTTCTTCCACCTGATGCTGACCACCGAGGGGTTTTAGCGAGTATGAATCTCACACAACCCTGCCTTCCCCCCCAGAAACAGAAGGAAGGCAGGGTTTCTTCTTTCAAGGAATTCCCCCCGAAACCAAAAAAAGAAGGTATAGCATGGTGTGTACCTCCAACATAGAAACAATATTCAATGAGTATCCATTAAATATCAGAGAAGTGATTTACCAACTTATCTTTAAAAGCATTTCCAAATCGCTGAAGATGTCCTATTCTTCTGATGTATTATAAGTATTGCACATTCTGGCTATCGGGTAGTGCATTCCAAGATTAGTTGTGTACTGTGGAAGACCAAAAACTTTGATTATTGGACGGCCAGGATCATTGCGGGGTACACTGACGTTGATACTCCCAACTACATAGAGAATGATTTAGTGGTTCCGTTTCAAATTTTGTGGAAGATGATTGGGTCTCAAATTATCCGGTGATTGGGTACTCACTTTAAAGAATTTTAAGCGAGTGTCGTAAGGAATTTTGTATGAAAACCCGGTTGTCTTGTAGGCTAAGTATCTGGTGTATGCACGCTGGACACCCTCCAATCGTGCTGAACATGTACTGTACACTGGATGACTGAAGTTATGTTTTTAAATAGGAGTTTCGCGTTTGGTTTCTATATAATATTTCTAAAATACTTTCACCGTTTAAACGTAAAGTTTTGCGTTTTATTTATATTATAAGAAAACATGCTCAGGTTTATTAACTCATCGCGAGATCTCCGAAACTATTACACATAAGCACTATGATAGAGATATTGCTTCTGGCGTCTAGAGATCAGTTAAAAATATTCCTTCCGCGAAAGGAGCTGCAGGGTGTTACGACCAGCATAGTAGGTGTGGAACAGCCAGTAGATATACAGAAATAGCTCAATGTTTTGTAGGCCATGTCTTTATGCATCAGCTGAAAGCGGTGAAACTGACGGTACTGTTTACGATCGTAATAAGTTAAACGGCCGGTTAAGACATGCCCGGACCGAGGATATTAAACCAGAGACCCGAGACCAGAGACTAATCATTTTATGTGATATTTTAGGATCTACATGATGCTTTACATATGATCTATGAGATAAATACTAAATAACATCATTTATAATTGTAAGCGTATGGTTAAATTGAGCAGTACCAACGTACCCTCAACTTAAGTTCGAATAGTTTTGGTTGAGGCCAATATCTTTTTATTTAAATATTATTCAGAACCTTAGTTTTACTTATTTGTAAATCAAGATACTACACAAAAAAAATACAGAAATCTTAGTTCTGAAATTGAAGGACAGATAGACAAACACTACGAACATAAACCTATCATATTTATCTCAGTGTGGTAAGTAACCAAACGATAACTTAACTGTGAGCATCATCTTGCGACAATCCTCATACTCCATAGAAATTCCACATAACAACAAGCCACATATCCAACGGCGATAAGCATTAATTGAACAGTAACATTACTCGGATGTAATAAAGCAATCAATATAACTTGAACAGTCTCTCTTTATGCTAAGTTATCATGGGCGAAGTTCAACGGTAAAGGTCAAGAGACGTCAGGCCATTAAGTGCGCGGTTTATATACTCCCCGAGTCCTCGGAGCGGGTGTGCGGCCATTTTAAATATCTACATATATCTATTCTACAGAATAAAGTCTATTCTATCCTATAAGATAAAAGATGGAACAATGATTTTGATTAATCTTCTTCTTAGTCCTGCTCTATAACAGCGTCCGCTTTCCCGCTTCTCTCCCTCCATTTTGTTTTATCAACGTTTTCATCAAGATGGCGGCTTTTCATATCGTAGCAATACGGATATGTTAAGGTTAAGTATATATATAATACATAATATTTTTTATTTTAAAAAACATATTTATAAGGTTAAATATTTAATCCTATTATTACTATATATCCTTGATCTTCGGAAACGATGGTTGAGGGAATGATTTTACTGATGGCAGGTCTCAATAACCGGAGACCGTCTAAGTAGTTGCCACCGCAGCGCCTATCGCACCCGACAAACAGTACTGTGCGAACATTACTGTGTTCCGGTGTAAAGGGCGCTGTAGCTAGTGAAATTACTGCGGTAACCAGACTAAACATCCTGTCTTTAAGCGACGAGCACGATACGTACAGTCATATGAAAAGCGGAGTGTCAGTTAGTGACGGTTCGTTGTGTGCGGCACCTGTCACTAAATATCGTGTGAATCGAATTCATTGCGTATAACGATGACATAAATATTCAAAATTTAATAACAAAGATCGTTTATTAAAAAAGAACATTACTCTATGGACGTACACTACGTTCGTGTGTGTTGATCGTCGCCGTCGGTGTTCCGGCGCTTCCCGCGGCCATCTGCTGCAGCTCCTCTCCTCCCATCTATCTTTTTATCTTTTTACTTTCACGTCTGGGGATATCTAATCACCGCACTAGATCTGTTCTGTGCACGGAGAGTCTTAACGTTTTCCTCACATCGGCTGCAAAGTCATCATTGTTAGGTAAATAACTTGGCTACATTTTGCAAGTTATAAAGTTACTGTAGTAGTTACAGAGTCTAAAGCAGCAGAACAAATAATGTACATTGTAGCCAAAGTTTCTATATTTTTTTAAACTTTGGCTACAATGTAACTTTGTCTAACTTAAATTCATTAATTAAAGTTTAAGTTAGATATTTATCAACAAAATTTTAATCAAAGTAACTATGATATATCATAGTTACTTTGATTCAGTTTCATCATTGCGCCTTATTATTATTAGGGGTGTAAGAGATCTCGCACAACATCTCACGGGACCCAAGCTAACCTCACCAGCTCGTGGTGCACCTCGCTGATCAACAAACGAAGCTTTGACTCCCGCCAACCCGCATTGGGCCTGCGTGGTGGGAAATGGCCCAGAGAGCCCATTAGTGCCCAGAGTTGCCGGATGCCATACTGACTGCAACGCAGGACCGATCGATGTGGATATTTTTGGGGAAGGCCTATGTCCAGCTGTGAACTTCTTTCGGATGAGGACCTGATGACCCACCACCAACTACAATAGCTGGGGTAACGAGACTTGGGGTCTTATGTCACGACTCAATGTGTTGCAGTGTACAACATCCTAACACCACGTTGTGGCTGTTACTTAACAAGTGGTGAACTCCTCGCTCTTCTCCTCTCTTTGTCGAATAAAAACAAAAAACGCTGTTGACAGACTTCGTTTCTTGACTATCACCAGCATTAAACCTTTACCAGGAACACAGATAGTGGTTAGTGATATCACTAGTATACTACTACACCTAGTATCTATATAGATACTAGGTGATATACACGATTTTATAAATTGGATAAATATGTAAAGTTAAGTAATAATAAGCATAACCGATAGATACGATTAAGTCAGAAATAGTTGGATCCGCCATCAGGACCTTAAAGAATTCCTCTCCACCGTCCACGGACGAGCTTCCAATGCAAATATTCCACATTCAGACGTTGCACTCTGCACGTATGCATGCATATGCGATTCGAATGGAGATGCCTCCAGATCAGTTTTATGTTAAACCGTGCTAAGTTAATAACCGCTCGTTACGTTTAACGTTAACTTAACTTGGTACAGGCACCACGTCGTGTAGATGCTATGTTGCAGAGAATTATGAATCTTAATCAACTTAATGGTTTAAGTTAACGATGAAACAAACAAATAAACAAAGGGTATAATAATATTATATGATACCTACATCGGATACTTTCACTACGGAAGCATCGGGAGGGTGTACTCAGAGGGTGTATTGCCAACTAAAAGTGGGAACTACAGTACCTTTACATAGAGTCTAACCTCAGGGTTAAGTACAAACTTTTTTTTTGGGGAGCAAATGTTTAAAAGTTACCCTGCGTCTGGGGGGAAGTCAGAGCTATATGAGATTATTACTCACTAAAACCCTCCCGATGGTCTGCACCAGTGGAGTCGGAGAGGCCCCGGGATCTCTTACAGAACGCACCGGTGTCCCGCTACAGTTTGTGGGAAAGGACTACAGGGCTGAGGGTTAAGTAGGACCTACGCACCCTAAGGCCACATTCATCGTTTCCCCGCTTTTTTTATAAATAGTTAACACGCCTTCAAGTTTCAAGTTTCGTTGTGTATACATCCGCTCATGTAATGTTCCGTACTACTTCCGCAGGCTGCGGGTCATGGGCGATAGTTTACGGAGCTGCCGGATGAATCGTACTTACTGCGTGGGCGTGGGGGACCACGCGTGGCGTCAGCTGTTATTCACACCAATACAGTGTTAAAATGTAACTAGCGATACTATTCCGTAACGCGACTCGTATACGTAAATAGTTTTACGTAATTTATGATCTTTAAATATATGTTACTTTCTGCATCCCTCAATTTTATTGTATATGTTATTTAGATTATATTATACTCGATTTATATATCTGTTACATAGTTGTAATGTCTTATATCTCTTAGAAGTAAAACTGAACGTTATATGGTAATGCTCCCCTGTCGCAGCGATTCAAAGTTAGTCGTGATTGAAATAGTAATATATGTAAATCAATAAAGAATAAAAAGCAGTAAGCAGTAATACATAGTAGTAAAGTTATGAAAAAAAAATTAGTGTTAATAATTAATATGAATATCGTAAGTATCTATGAGAAAGTATATTTAAGAGAAACGTGAGAGCGGACGGTCAACGATTCTGACGTTGAAGTCTAAGGAATCCATAATTTAAAAAAAAAAGGTTAGCAGTTATTTATTTTTAGTATATATATATATATATAACATCGCTTATATATTTATTATATATACATATATAATGCGAATTACTCGTTCAAAATCGATTACTGTAAGATTGTTGCTCTTGTTCACAATATGGATACATAAATCGTAAAGTAACAATGTGGCGCGCCGGCGCAGTGTTGGGGTCAAAGACCACGGCTGGGCGTCCAGTTCGCGTGACGAGAGACATCTTGCGGTCAGGGACCGTGGACCCCGCAGGACCCTTACACACAGCCACACCGCCCTCATAATGACCACAACGAACATTTCTCTTCGACTAACCACGACTCGCAACCATAAGCATGGATATGTTTTAACCTTGGATTTCCACTTACACCAGATATCAGTTCTTCCTTCAAGAAGTTCTCCTTCAAGTTAACATTTAAGTACATCACGGTCATCATCAGTCGGTACACGTTTATACGTCGTAGCCAGGAGCTGGTCACCTCTCGCACAGATCGCAGCGGTCGTTCTCGCGCTACTTGTACACTTAAAACACATCCAAAAATACTCTCTTTGAGATAAATGAATAAATAAGTCCCTAAAGGGTGACACTTCATCATCACCACAGCATCTCTTCTCAGTCATCACCCCGCAAATTAGCCGCGCCTGCGCCGCCCGCCGCCGTCCCGTACTACTTAGCCGTGGACTGAATCAGATCACAATTATCTTAAGATCCTACTTCTGGACAAGACTGGATAAGTTTGAGGATAATTAGAACTTAAACATGGTCATCTAATTAATGAATAGATCTTAAGATATATACAGTACATCACTTTTCTTTACAAGCGAAAGGCGTATTATGAAAACTCGTCCAGTTCCTAAGGTAGGCTTTATACCGAAAATAATTTTTATTGCCTCAAGAATAATTTAAAATAATCCATTTTTTTTAATCTGTGCTAGATCTAGTGGTAGATTGCCTGATAGAAGTATACCACCTATTTTTAAGTGTTAAGGAGTAAAGCGAGTTCACGATGGTGAAGTATGTTCGTCCAGAATACTCGTCCTCTCATAAATTGGCAACAGGAATACTACAATGCTTCTATGATTGTAGATTTAGGATGGTTGTTGATCATATATCTACAATTATTCTAGTTAAGATGATGATGCTGTATAGATCAGATCCCAAGGAACCCATCATGGATATGCTTAAGAAGTATCACATACCATAATAAAAAGTATAGTGCATCTTCGATTGGACGTCCTGCGTTTCTAGACGTTTTATCTAATGTACCTCCGTGTTGCAGTAGCTGAACGCATGCCGAGGTTGCTGACGTTTCCGGTTCGGTTCCGGAGTTATTTGGAGTACAGAACCCACCTGGTCATCTACCACTTTCATATCTTTATCAGCCGATATAACCTCGCTGTGTTCCAGTCGCCACGGTCACTTAACACCGTGTACAATTGAGATCAAGTGTTAGTCTATTGCAGATTAAAAAAAATACTTGACGTCGGATAACTCTTTAGTTTACAGTATAGTCTATGGTTTTCTTGAACGGAGAGTAAAGACAGACAAACTCTGTTTTTTTTTTTTTTAATACAGATTAAAAATAACTAATGAAGCTCGGGCCGCCGCGAAACGGAACTGCCGCTCAGCACTCGGGTGGACAAGTTCGTGTAATTAAAATGAAGGACGGGAAATATTATTATTTTTTTTAAATCTGCGTATCGAGATGAGCGGCACGTTCACCTAATAGTAAGTGATACGCCTGCGCATAACAACGTGGCGCTAGATAGGATGTATACACATCACCACATTGCGCTCGTCGCCTTCAGACATAGGATGTTAAGTCTCGTTACCCTAGTAGTTTCACTAGCTACAGCGCCTTACGATGGTGGGAAATTCAAAGGACATAACTCTTCCTTCGAGATCATCACATGGATCCATACAACGGTTTTGCGCTATAGTTTGTGTCTATATAAAAAGATTTTTTTTTTTAAAACCCGGTATTATTTTAAGGTTAGTCTTTAGGGGTTTTAAATCTTGGGTTTTTTAAGGACAGAAAGTAGGAGTTTTAAAGATTGGGTTTTTAAGGATAGAATGTAGGAGTTTTAAAGATTGGGTTTTTAAGGATAGAATGTAGGAGTTTTAAAGATTGGGTTTTTAAGGATAGAATGTAGGAGTTTTAAAGATTGGGTTTTTAAGGATAGAATGTAGGAGTTTTAAAGATTGGGTTTTTAAGGATAGAATGTAGGAGTTTTAAAGATTGGGTTTTTAAGGATAGAATGTAGGAGTTTTAAAGATTGGGTTTTTAAGGATAGAATGTAGGAGTTTTAAAGATTGGGTTTTTAAGGATAGAATGTAGGAGTTTTAAAGATTGGGTTTTTAAGGATAGAATGTAGGAGTTTTAAAGATTTGGTTTTTAAGGATAGAATGTAGGAGTTTTAAAGATTGGGTTTTTAAGGATAGAATGTAGGAGTTTTAAAGATTGGGTTTTTAAGGATAGAATGTAGGAGTTTTAAAGATTGGGTTTTTAAGGATAGAATGTAGGAGTTTTAAAGATTGGGTTTTTAAGGATAGAATGTAGGAGTTTTAAAGATTGGGTTTTTAAGGATAGAATGTAGGAGTTTTAAAGATTGGGTTTTTAAGGATAGAATGTAGGAGTTTTAAAGATTGGATTTTTAAGGATAGAATGTAGGAGTTTTAAAGATTGGATTTTTAAGGATAGAATGTAGGAGTTTTAAAGATTGGGTTTTTAAGGATAGAATGTAGGAGTTTTAAAGATTGGGTTTTTAAGGATAGAATGTAGGAGTTTTAAAGATTGGGTTTTTAAGGATAGAATGTAGGAGTTTTAAAGATTGGGTTTTTAAGGATAGAATGTAGGAGTTTTAAAGATTGGGTTTTTAAGGATAGAATGTAGGAGTTTTAAAGATTGGGTTTTTAAGGATAGAATGTAGGAGTTTTAAAGATTGGGATTTTAAGGATAGAATGTAGGAGTTTTAAAGATTGGGTTTTTAAGGATAGAATGTAGGAGTTTTAAAGATTGGGTTTTTAAGGATAGAATGTAGGAGTTTTAAAGATTGGGTTTTTAAGGATAGAATGTAGGAGTTTTAAAGATTGGGTTTTTAAGGATAGAATGTAGGAGTTTTAAAGATTGGGTTTTTAAGGATAGAATGTAGGAGTTTTAAAGATTGGGATTTTAAGGATAGAATGTAGGAGTTTTAAAGATTGGGTTTTTAAGGATAGAATGTAGGAGTTTTAAAGATTGGGTTTTTAAGGATAGAATGTAGGAGTTTTAAAGATTGGGTTTTTAAGGATAGAATGTAGGAGTTTTAAAGATTGGGTTTTTAAGGATAGAATGTAGGAGTTTTAAAGATTGGGTTTTTAAGGATAGAATGTAGGAGTTTTAAAGATTGGGTTTTTAAGGATAGAATGTAGGAGTTTTAAAGATTGGGTTTTTAAGGATAGAATGTAGGAGTTTTAAAGATTGGGATTTTAAGGATAGAATGTAGGAGTTTTAAAGATTGGGATTTTAAGGATAGAATGTAGGAGTTTTAAAGATTGGGTTTTTAAGGATAGAATGTAGGAGTTTTAAAGATTGGGTTTTTAAGGATAGAATGTAGGAGTTTTAAAGATTGGGTTTTTAAGGATAGAATGTAGGAGTTTTAAAGATTGGGTTTTTAAGGATAGAATGTAGGAGTTTTAAAGATTGGGTTTTTAAGGATAGAATGTAGGAGTTTTAAAGATTGGGATTTTAAGGATAGAATGTAGGAGTTTTAAAGATTGGGATTTTAAGGATAGAATGTAGGAGTTTTAAAGATTGGGTTTTTAAGGATAGAATGTAGGAGTTTTAAAGATTGGGTTTTTAAGGATAGAATGTAGGAGTTTTAAAGATTGGGTTTTTAAGGATAGAATGTAGGAGTTTTAAAGATTGGGTTTTTAAGGATAGAATGTAGGAGTTTTAAAGATTGGGTTTTTAAGGATAGAATGTAGGAGTTTTAAAGATTGGGATTTTAAGGATAGAATGTAGGAGTTTTAAAGATTGGGTTTTTAAGGATAGAATGTAGGAGTTTTAAAGATTGGGTTTTTAAGGATAGAATGTAGGAGTTTTAAAGATTGGGTTTTTAAGGATAGAATGTAGGAGTTTTAAAGATTGGGTTTTTAAGGATAGAATGTAGGAGTTTTAAAGATTGGGTTTTTAAGGATAGAATGTAGGAGTTTTAAAGATAGGGTTTTTAAGGATAGAATGTAGGAGTTTTAAAGATTGGGTTTTTAAGGATAGAATGTAGGAGTTTTAAAGATTGGGTTTTTAAGGATAGAATGTAGGAGTTAAAACTTCTAGCTTCGGTTTTTAAGATTACAATACACGGGTTCTAAAGCTTGAGTTTTTCAAGTTTAGACTAGTTTTAAAGGTTAGATTTTTTAAGGTTACAATGTAGGGGTTTTAAAGATTGGGTTATTTATGGCTAAACTTTTTAAAACAAGATTATTTAAGGTTAGACTTTAAGAGTTTTTAAGCTTGGGTTTTTTATGATAAAACTTGTAAGGTTACACTTTTGAAACTGTTCGGGTTCGTACTGATATTGGTGTCTTCGCTTTGACAGTTAACAGTATGATATGATAACAGATGGTGCGGGTTGTGCAACTAGCTACAGTGGCATTCACACTACTAAAGCATTCTACCACTTTTATTAATGTAATGAGACTTTAGGTCTTATTGTTAGTCAATAACTTTTTGTCAGTTAATATAATAAATTATTTAATAATATTTAGTACCTTCTTTGTTAAATTTCGAATCCTTCTATTGTTAAGCTTGACCTGCAATTAATTTAGATCATTCAATTAACCCTCAATAACCGTATAGTTAATTCTTTACTATGGCACAGGTGAAAGCGGAATGTCCTGGAATTCCGCGAGTGCACGGCGAATCGGGAGGCGAGTAAATAAAACCGTTTAAAACAGTAGAGAAACAAGTCAAACACTCAAATGGAGGAAGCGGAGCCGCCAGTGTAAACATAGCCACTTATTTTAAACTTGAGGAAGCGTTCGCCGCCCGTACTTAGAGGGTTCAACGTGAGCTCAAGTACTGGGTCACAAGTATACAAACCCTCGACACCGGACTGTGGACCATATCCTAAAGTTATAAAGGCTAAAGATTTTTAGGGAAGCATTTCAAAGAGATTTTGTTTGTATTACATTTCGATGGGAAATAACTTTTTTTTCACTTACAATAGACTTTAAACTAAACAGAGGTATCAGTTGATTCAGTTAACTGGTCAAAGTTTGTATATTCAGTTAACTGCATAAATTAGTGGTTTCTCTTCAGACATCGACCAGGTTATGAAGCGTAGATGTAGTTACTGTTTGAGTTATTGGCTTAAATTATATAGTTTCTTTTTAACTTACATTTTAACTTATTCTTTAATAATATATAAGTAACAAAAAAATGTTTAATAGGACATATAATTATTCTATCATCCAAACTTAATGAATTAGGGGATGATTAAGCTGTATCATCGTGATATATTTATAACAAATTAAATATGCACTGTCAAAATTAATTATTTAAGTTAATTAATAACTTAATTATAGCAAAGTGATCAAAATTAATGTACGTATATTTTGTATAAGTATTAATATAACCAATAATAATTTTGTCCAGTCTCTGTTGTCGGCGATGGTCTGGCTCATCTATCGCCAAGTAGTAATGTGTAATTACTGTTCCGGTTTAAAGGACGTTGTACCTAGTGAAATTGAAGAGGTAACGAAATTTAATGTCTTGTCACAAGATGAGCGCAATGTGGTGCAGTGTAAATCAAACTAACTAGCGCCACGTTGTTATGGGCAGATAAATCACTTACCATTATATATTTACTACAGGATATAAGTCGTGCATACATATATATATAGACCTCTCCCAAAAATATCGACGTCGATCGATTCACAGGCAGCAGCTTTCAGTATCGCCGGGCACCAGGAGTCGTCGTTTGTAAGGTCGTTCATAAGGGGGGATTTGGGCCATTTGCCACAACCCGGGCTCAATGCGGGTTGGCGGGAGCGAGTGCCTCGTTGTTGATTAGCAGTCTGCACCGCGAGCAGGAGTGGTAGGCTTGGGTCCCTAATATGTTGTGTGGGGCCCTTTACACCCCTAGGAAACCATCTAGGTGCAAACATTACTGTCTTCCGGTTCGGAGGGTGCTATAGCTAGTATAATTAACATATACATATATATGTGACCGTACTTGAAGTTAAAGTTAAACATACAAAGTACAATACGTAAGCCTCTAGCAAAACAATACATAAACTCCTTGATTGCGCGCGTGCAGCGGTCGTTTGCTATTTATAGGCAGGCGGCCGGGGACACCCAAAACGGAGTGTGTCCAGTAAAAACGGATCGGTCCGTGGGAGCGCGGACTCCTCGCGCCCATTACGCCCATTACGCTCATTAGGAGCGCCCGATATGGGCGCCGGCCGTTTTTACCGGCGCCTGCCGGTCGATACAGCAGCAGCCGCATCTCCTGATACCATCCCGGCGCATGATTCACTAGCACTTTTTATTGCACATGATGCGTATACTCTCGTTATTCTCATGTACGATATACTCTATTACTGCTTAGCGGTAATGTGTTTTATGTGGGGGTTAGCACAGTATGTACTTCTCTTCCACATCTCTCTATCAGCCGTTATATCTGAACTCGCACTCTTCCTACACATGTCATATTTCACACAATCCATCCACACTTTTTCCGGTCTTCCTCTACCCTTATAACCATCCACGTTCATTCTCATTACTTTGTATGTTATATGTCCTTCCACCACGTTAACCTCTTGCTCCTCAATTTCTCTGCCACTGGAGCAACTTTCAGACTTCCTCTAATATACTCATTCTTAATTTTATCCATCCTCATCACACCACACGTCCATCCTAATATTCGTTTTAGTACCAAGTCAAAAATATGTTAATAATCAAATCATCCTATATCCGTTGATGAGTCTCCGAGTGACAGTAATATGTGGTCAGGAAACGCTTTGTTTCTCAAACAGTAGGTTAGTATGTGAGACATTTTAAAATTTAAAAAAAAAAAACAAATATACTATATTCGTATAACACATCACTAGCTCCTCCTCGCCTCTTTGTTGGTCGTAATGTTGAATAAGATTTGGAATTTGCCAGAAATATTCCCGCCCCTTCCCGCTATGAACACCCTTTGGGAATAATTTTGTAAAATTCGTTCTCAACTGCCTTAGCTGAAAAAGGAATATTCCCGCAAAATTTCACGTCTCCAGGCCTTATGGGTTTACAGATACCATGATGAGTCTCCACATAGGCGGAAATCTTATATATATATATATATATATATAGTCTGGCCATAAATACTGTTACATAAAAACTTTTCTTTTTAATTAATTTGAATTTGAAACACGTGTATTGTTTTAAAAACCTTTTGATTTTGCGCCATTTCACATAATTTTTCGTGTTCCTTGTCAAATTACATGGAATAGGGTGGGGGTGTTAAATAAAACAGTATTGCAGTGATCGCCTTGCACAAAGTGTGTGTGTGTGCATGGAGCCGGTCCGCTCGCTCATGTTGCAGACACTACCAAAGCTTGCTATCAGCCGTGTGGTCGTATGTCGTACCGTCAACAGATACAACAACACTTCCTCTGTCGAAGGCCAGGAAAGCTCGGGAAGACCGCGTGCTGTTAGAGCTATTAGAACTACAAAAGCTGTTAATGCTGTTAAAGCCACAATTCGTCGAAACCCCATTAGGAAGCAAAAAATCTTATCGCGAGAAATGAAGACTCCTGCTAGGACTCTGTCGCGTGTTATAAAATAACACCTGAAGCTCGGTGCTTATCAGGTCACGGTAGAAATACAGGACATGCTCTAAATCAATCTTTACAATTAAAGAGAGTGAATCCATCAAAACGAACAAACCTTCTGTCGCGATGCAGCAGCCAGGAGAAAGGCACAGGATTATCCTCTTTACAGATGAACAAAATGATAAAGTGTACGCTCACAGTTCTATAGAAGCTGTTCAAATGGTCGGTAAAGCACAACGTGCTCATGGTCATCATCCTGCGTCAGTGATGGTTTGGTGGGACGGGTCTTATCAAGGAGTCATAAAACGAGGTTTTTTTTTGGGAAAAAAGTAATGAAAACTTCAGCCGAAGTTTATCAAGATACTGGCTTGGATCATGTTGTTAAATCTCTCAGCAATACACTTTTTAGAAATATACCGTGGACGTTTCAGCAGGATTCCGCACCTGACCACAAGGCACGAATTACCCAAGCCTGGCTTGAAATGTAAAAGCAAACGTAAAGAAGAAACAAGAAAGAAAAAAGAAAAGAAAATTTCCCAAAGGAATGATTGTTATGGCGAGGCGACGGTCTTCAGTTGCGGGAGGTATGAAAGAAGGAAATGGAATGCAGTATAAAAGAGAATAGTAAATACGTGCCCTGACCCACAACACGTAGAAGGAGTAAAAAAAAAGCCTGGCTTGAAACCAACGTTCCACACTTTATAAGAGCTGAAGACTGGTCCTCATCTAGCCCAGACCTCAACCGTTTAGACTTTAAATTATGGTCAGTTTTAGAGGGCATGGGCTGCTGCTGCTCTAAACGACACAGCGACATTGAGTCTCTTAAAACATCTTTGGAGCAGGCAGCGGCGGTGGCGGTGGTGGTGGTGGAAATTTCCCTTGGAGACAGCGCGTACATCCATAGATTCGTGACACGTGGCCAAACAGAGTAAAGGCCTGTATAAAAGCCAAACGCGGCCATTTCGAATAGGATACTGTTTTTTATTTATTGCCGAGTCTAATAAATATGTAGGTATACATTTCAATAATACCACATTACTTCATTAACAATAAATTATGCATTTTCATTTGTAACGGAAGTTATGGCCGGACCAGTTATATATACATATACACAAAACTCACCAATCCGCGTTGGGCCCGCGTGGTGACTATGGCCCATCGCTCTCATATTGAGAGTAGGCCTGTGCCCCAGCAGCGGGAACGTAAATTGATTGTTGAAAATATATATATATATACATATAAGAATATAATACATCGAATGCCGATTAGATACAAGCTTATATAAATCTATATAAAACTGGGTTCAGATAGGATGAGCTGAACGTAACTTTGTTGCGGAATCGAATCCGAGAGCGGACAATGTGTTAGGTCATAAATCAAACGCGTGCCATCCGACTGTATTGATGCGTGTCTGGCTGATTGTGCGCCGCTGAATAACCTCTAAGTGACTTCCTCCAGGTGATGTCATCCAGGTACGAGGATTTGGCTTATACCCTCAGTGTAACGTAGAGGCTGTACAGGATGATAAAACGTAGAACCTTATAACGATGCATATTGTCAAAGGACTGATGACCTCGTGAAAGTCACTCGAACATCTACATTGAGCAGACGACAACCCGAAATGGTTATGATGAATATTTACCTTCAAATCCACGTGACGTTCTGATGCAGCTGACACGTCAATAGTCAGCTGATCTACCAAGTAGGCCCGTCATTCTGACTCGAGCTGATGTTGTGCGTCAGTTTACTGTTGCTGTGCCCCCTGGTGCGGACGAACGGACCTCCCGTTATCCAGGCTGAGATCTAACACCATAAACGTCTGCATAGGTTCCCTTATGGAGGCAGTTTATGGGATTTCGATCTGTATCCGCCGCGTGAACCGCGCTCATTTGTTACTTTTTATAATACTACAGTGAACATATCTAAGTAGCGCTTTAGCCGTAATACAGTATAAGTAAAGTATATTTACACTACAGCTTAAGGGCAATATTCTATAACAAACGTTGGCTACGGTGTACTTGCGTTGTCTGCAAATTTCCACCATTTCACCGAACGGTGGAAAAGTGTCTTTACAGTCCTACCATGTGATAAGTTACAACTATAGAAATAGTAAAATATTATTCTTCACTAAAATCTAGATATATTATAGTATTCGGTTATAGTATATATATGTACATGTATATTTTATAATAATATTTTCTTTATTAAATCTTTCTCCCCTTCAATCCTTTTCAACTTTTACACCTTTCTCACCTTTCGTTATCTTACTGTAGTTGTAAACATTACTAGTATGTGAGAAGATATTAATTTTACTGTGCGAGGAAATAAGCGGTTGCTTTAGAATTAAACAAGTTAGGAGTAAGTAATGGAGTGATAACTTAAATTGAGTTACATTTCGAACTTTATGCGCCTGTGCAATGAACTCGATAAATCTTCTGCGAGGTCGCAACAATACCTCCAATCAACGCACAGACATACAAAAGCCCTATAGCCTATATAATATATATATATGTATATGTATATATATATATATATAGGGTTGCGCAAAAATAACCTTATAAAAAGTACCTTATAACACAGGTAATAAGGTACTTTTTATAAGGTTATTTTTGCGCAACCCTATATATATATATTTATATACTGATAGAAAAAGAGGTGTTAAATGTTATCTTCTTGCAACATGAAGTCAAAGCTCAAGAAGCTTATTTTGTATTATCTTTCTTGACGCTCTCACGTATTAATTTATTTACATGCTCGTGCCTACTTTGTAAGCTTTTTCTTTATCACCATCTTTCTTTTCTTTCATTTTATCTTAATATGTAAATATGTACACAGTAGTATAGTAAGTGTAGATAACAAGAGAGCTCAAGTAAGAGGGGTTGTGTTAGTCCAAGGGGTGTATGGGGTTCCGTCCAACATCTTACGGTATCCAAGTCAACTTCACCTGCACGCGGTGCACCTTGCTGGATAACAGACGAGCCTCTGACCACCCACCATCCCGCACTGGGCACAAAAATAACCTTCCGATGTTTTTTGGCTGTAATTTAAAAAAAAATATGAAAAACTTTGATTCTTCTTGTGGATTATTTTTATTTGGTCTTTTAATTTTTTTACATCAAGGCAAAATTTATGGCATTTTCTGATAGGAGGATTACTTTTGCGCCACCCTGTATATACTAGCTGTTGCTCGTTTGCTTTATTGGTAACTTATTTTGGGTGTAATATTAATAAAATCTGTTCTTACCTGCCCTATATTTGACAAAAGGAATATTCCTACCAAATTTCATGTCACCAGGCCTTACGGTTCCATAGATATCGTGATGCGTATCTGCATGAGTGGAATCTCTTATATATAAAGAGAAGTTAACGCCCGAAGTTGTTTCTGAAGCATGTCCCGGTACTACCACAGCTCTTAATATGTAAAAAGTAACGTGCAGACATTACGGTGTTCCGGTTTGAAGGACGCTGTAGACAGACGAATTGCTAAGGTAACGAGATAACACATATGTAAAGACTAGGAGTAGGATGCAGTGCAATGCTAAGTAGGCGTATCATTATCGATAGAGCGTCTAGCTAGTGTTATCGGTTTATCCAAAAAAAAAAAAAAAAATATATTAAATGGAATGTGCGATACAAGGGGTACATTGTAAGGTTGCTGAGGTCCCCACGGGCCGCTGAGGGTCGTGTCGGCTTGATACACTTACAACGGAGCTCGGACCCCGGGCGCCGGCGCCGGCGGCCTGCGATTCATAATGGGGTCCGAGCCATAAATCTTACTAGCTCCGTATTTTTTTTTTTCAATACATCGTTACACCATTATACAACACGAAACCACTATACCATATACCTTCACCATTATATGGTAATATAAATATTATACATCTTTTATACGATAATGCGACAGCGAAGGAAATTCACTTGCTGTTAACTGTGCTAACTTCCTACCGCGCAGTAATAGTTAAGATCTTTCATCATCATCATCATTAACTGATAGAACTCTACTGCTGGACATAGGCCTTCCCCAAAGATCTCCACATACAAACAGCATGACCTCCTGGAGCGCGAGGCACTACGGGCTTTCGTATGTAGAGGTTCATATGGAGGGATTTGGACCATTTCCCAGCACGTTGGCGGGGGGTTAACATCTTTATATGACACTAATTCCACAGACTATCATTTTTAATAATTTGACTAGCTTTAACACTCTTCAAATAGGAAGTTTTTTATGTACTAGCTACAGCGCCACTCAAACCGGACCACAGTAACGCTTGCACACTACTGCTTGGTGGCAGACATAAGCGCTGCGGTGGTACTTGGTGGCTTTTTAAAGAGACGTCCAAGCGACGGAGTCCAAATTGGCCTTCTTCGGTTATGCGTCGCCGTGGCACCGGGTAAATGACTCCCTTGTCCAGTTTTGAAAAAAAAAAGGAGCAGTCTAATAAATTTCCCAGTGACAATGTTAAATCTTAACGGAGAGCTTGGACGGTGTCTCGTCAAAGAGCAGCCGACGGCGCGGCCCGGAGGTTTCGTAGAAACAGCTATTAAATAGTGATTCAAGGTATCCTCGGAGGCATTTGTCACGGAGCTGGCGGCGGGCGGCGGGTGACGGGTGACGGGTGGCGGGAACGCAAAGGCCCACCGACTCGTAAATTGTTAATGAAGTGCACGTTAAAAGGCGTTTTGATTGCGCACGCGCACCCCCGCCACAAGGCGAATATATATCACGAGACAAACCGAGAGTTTTCGCATTCTACTCATACTCTATTACACTTTGATCGAGGTAAGGGGGGAGAATGGAAAGAGACGAGGACAGAGGAAGGAGTCAAGACGGTGTACGTAGTGTAGAACAGAGGCTGGATCCGATGCGCCCCGAATGACCTTTGGGTCGATGGGACCACGAGCGGTAGGTAGGTTGTAATGACCTTTGATACGATACACTAATAAATCATTTATCACAATCACATGTTAACAACAACCCCCACCCTCTCAAATATATCACAACATTAATAATGCAGGAATAATTTATATGTTAATACTGACAAATTAAAACATATTTGCAAGAACATGGTGTTACAATAGATCATTAAACGCTCCCCCAACCTCCATCAACACATCCCCGTCTCCACCCTTACCTCCGATTAGTTTACTATAACTTTCTTAAAATATATCATCCATCCATCTTGAGATATCCACACAACTCCAGTCTATTACATTTATTATGTTTGATCGTGGGAATGTTTCTTCATCCGCTGTTAGCTCAGCATCCCGCTGGCTCATTATTAAAAATGATGTTCGCTGTTTCCGGTCCAGCGCATTATCAAATACTTGTTAAATCTTTACACAGTTTAAACACACGTTGTGTTGTCTGTGCTCGTGTTCTTAGCCTCGAAGCGAACCGGTTCTTCTTCTTTGTTCTTCTTTTCTTCTAGTTATGCATTTATAGTCTCCGATAAATTGTTCTATATTGACAGAAGCTACATCAGCTGTTTGAATATGACCAGCTTTTAATACTTTGTCTTCTAGTATTAGATTTTTCATGCTTAATGGAAGATTTGAATTATCAGCGATAATTGCTGATCATTAATAAAAGAGCTTACTCTTTTTTAAACCTTGTCAATATTTGACTGATGATGCTGCAGTCTTTGAACTGCTGTAATTATTTACCATCACACAGATCGCTCGATTTCCGGCTATCATGTAATGTTTACGTGATAACGTTTAAAACTTTTGATCGTTGTTAAGCCCACAGGGAGTTCAGGTTGAAAAAAACCGGAAACTTCTTCTTCAGTCTTTAATAGGCAATCGGCTGGGATTCAGACAATGCAGCAAAGGTCCGGGCGCAGCGATTGTGTGACGGTGCGTTTGCCGCTCGTTACCGTCACCGTATTTGGTGCCGCTGCTGCTCTCCCTCTACACGCGCATTTAATTGGTACCATTGGGAAGTTTCACATTCGCCGACTGGGTTTGTTAATTAACTAATAAGGGGCCGCTCTGATGACACTAAGGTACTCCTCTGTGTTACCAGAGCTGTCCGCTGTATGATTTATAATTAAGAAACCGAGGAAAGAGTTAGCATCTGTGAAGGCTTAGTTCGTAAGGCGCTCATTACCGTCTCCAAGAAGTGAAAGTTTACCAGCACTGAGCGAAGAATTTCGAAGCATTTAAGAACAGCTTTCATTATCATATGACAGCCTCCAACCCGCATTAGATCAGGGTAGTGGATAAATGGCTATTACCTTCTCCTTATGGAGGTCGAGGTGTAGTGGAAACAAGGGGATGATACATTTCTTGACTTACAAATCTAAAACATCAAGGATAGTTTTAGCAATGTCAGCATCATCACTGTTTACAATTAGGCAAAAAGTGGAGAAGGGTGTTGACATAGTAGTATACTTATCATCATCATCAGCCGATAAACATCCACAGCTGGACATAAGCCTCCCTCAAAGATCTCCACGTCGATCGGTCCCGCGTTGCTCGCATCCAGTGGAATCCCGGGATTCTCATCAGATCCTCGGTATACGTATCGTCTTATCGTCAAACCTTTGAAAAGCTTACAATATACGTGTGAATGCGCCTTTAAGTTGGCAATACCGTTAATCACTAAAAAGGAATATGAGCACAGTCGATTCATCTAAAATACTTTATGAGGAAACTCACTCCTAAGGAGTTGATGCTGCGTCTCTTGTGAACTGATGAGGAGCAGCGAATGATTTAGTACAGATTGTTTAATTGGCAATATTTTATTTCTTTATACTCTTACGCGCTTTCAGGAGTTGTACTCGTTGTGGCTACCCTCAATATTAATAAGACAGTTCGTCTTGGCTATACTGGTAATTAATAATAAAAATCCACTCTTATTATATGTTCCCACTGTTGGGCTTGAAGCCATCGTTTACGAAGGGAGTACGTAGACGACTATTCCAACGCGGGACCGATCGACGTAGAAATCTTGGGGAGAGGCCTATGTCCAGCTGTGGACGTCTATCGGCTGAAGATAATGATGATGATGATGATGTGGGTGCCCATTAAATATGATATTTTCGTTTTTCGGTAATACATTTTCTTAACTACGCTGAAATCGTTTGGAGCGTACCAAAGTACGTAAACTTTCACCAAAGAGTTTTTATGTATAGAGTTAGTTTTAAAAAAACAACTTTTTTTAATCAGTCCAGAGAGACACGAATACGCCTGTTACATTTTTAACACCCCTCTGTATTAGGCGATGGTTAAAAAAATTACTTAACATCCCCAGCGCACGCCACGTTGTTGGGTCATTAAGTGTCGTTTGTGTGCGCGTAGCCGCGGAGTGACGACCCGCCCCTAATCGCTCCCCACCGACGCGCATTCATCTCGCACAATCATAAAAATATAATAAAACCCTACCCCCACGCCCTCCACCCTCTTCACTCATTCCAGCACAAAACACCATTCATTCCGTTTCATTGGAGAAAACAAACAAAACATACCACATCGAAATCAAGCAACTGGCTATGAATACACTTTACACATCGCGATCCGGATACGACACGATTAAAAAAAGTGTTAATTATTATATCACATCATCAACTCCTACGATGTGATGGTAAAAATATGTACACAGAACGTTCTTGGGCTAGTCGTCCTTCGACATGAGAAGACATTAGCTTTTTAAGATAAAGAGACATAGTATATGATATATGACTACCGGTTAATAATAATAATGATAATGACGATCACATAACAAGCATTCATTAAACCCGATGATATTCTATCTATTCGGTTGTTTAATTTTAGTCGTCGCCTGTGTTAGTTTGCTCATCTATATCCAGCGGGGGCCCGGTTCAATCGCTGCGCGCACGACACGTGTCGACCGGAGAGCACCGTTCGCGGCGGAGGGAGCTACGCGGCCGCAGTAAACACGCAGACGGAACGCCGCGCCACGCTAACGCGCGCCACCTCATAACCGTCGCCTTACATAACTCATCCACCTATAAACTTGTTATAACATAATCCATTTTCCTGTTTACGGTTATTTTTCTACATTTATGGTGGGATTGGGCAACCGACGTCGGAGACGATCGAATTTTGTTCATTTTGTTCATTTATTCATTTCTATAGATCGCTGATCAAATCTACAAATATATCGATATTTGGAAATTACCAAATGAGAATGGTAGTTTGAAAACCAGACAACTTTTAATAGTACAATGTCCACTCCACTATATTCTGAAGAAGGATACAATTTAGAAGTAGAAGTAAGAGAAGTAAATAAGTACAACAGTAAACAGTTACAAATAGATTCCTAAATTATTGTACATGTACTGTTAGTATGATTTGCAAGAAAAAAATTTAAGTAACATAATACATTGTACATTAAGTAAACAAAACGGATCTAAATCTATATGTAGTAAACATTAATGACAAATACACATGAGCAAGAAATTGGACAATTGGTTATGAATAAAGTAAGGACAAGATAAGATGTATTCATTTAGAATGAGAGTAAGAAAAAAGATATTAGTAACCCAAGACTCGATCTTGGGTTACTAATATCTCGATCCCCGAGGCGGGCTCGTTCGATCCGGGCACCGAACGGGGGTTGCGGAAGAACTATCGCGTTATCCCGCGACCTTCGTGCATTTATTTGCGGAGGTGATGGAATACCGTGTGAAGCTTTTTAGTCGGTTGGAGTCCGACACTACCCCGCTACCGGCCCAGTATTGGTACGCGGTGTGCGTTCCGTTAGCATTTTGTTACACACGTTAATAAAAAAAAAAAACCCAAGACTCGATATGTGGTTTCCGAGGAATGAAATATACAGGAGAGAAGAAAATCCTACAACCAAATAACTTCATTAGTAACTTGCCCAGGAATATTCGCAAGGATGTCCGGGATACAAAACAAACGATTCTACCAATATGCCCTATTTAATGACAGAAACAAACAATGTCTTGGAATCCAACTACACTACTCTAGAATCTAGACTAGATGATAATAATGAAGAATAATTATCCCGAGGAATTCCGAATAAAGGAATTCACAATCTACTAGCAAGAGGATTAAAGACTAGAATATCTTATAATTTGTATGTCACTCAATATACTAAAGATCAGTGAGAAAATGTTGTTAAAAGTGATGATTAGAAAGTAGAGTGAATACTTTACAACCAAATAAATGTTCCTAATGACGATAAAGTAATCCGTGAGGTAACCTTTCAAATAACAGCCGACGTGATTCACGAGGCACTCTAAGATGGAGCATCATAATCCGTAGATATTACTGAAGTGTCGCAGAGTCATAAAAATATATCTATTGGAACTATTTATCATGGAGGCGCCTTTAAAAATGTTGCTGATGCGTGTACCGGGAAGCCTGATTGCTGACCGCCGGATACCATTGGCTTCGTCAGGGCAGCACGTGAAGAATTTTCGGAGGTTTGAGATCTTCGGCAGTGGGATGTCAAGTTATCTTTACATTCGAATTTACGATCCCGTCGCGTTGTAATACTACTCGTTAAACTAAAGTGTCCGATGCTGTTGCTTATTCGTCACCAAGTTAAGATGCGCTATTTTGAGATGACCGCTACCGAGTGATGTATTTTAGCTCGGTTACCAAGGCAACCATTAGACAATGACACATAACAGCATTATTTAGAAAGATACAGACTCGTTCAATGGTTTGAAACATCGCCCTGTTTGTTTATTTGGTGATTTAATTTCGTTTTCTAGTTTTCTGAATCGACTGTGTGTTTATTAAACATCATCATCATCAGCCGATCTAGGTCCACAGCTGGACACTATCCTTATCAATAGCATAAATCTTACTGCATAGAATGATGGATAAGGTAATGATATAATATCGTGAATAACTCGTTATTTTTATGGACAGATGTAACAATTGTCATTCTCCTGATCATGATGGTGAGGAAAAAGGATTTTGTGAAAAGTTTACCTCTTACTCTCTTTTTAACACTAGAAGAATATTACAAATTATCAAAGAGAAGTGATAACAAAGAAATTATGATAAGTATAAATAGCATAATTTATTAACAAAGAAAATCTGAAAGAGCACAATGGTGGAAAATGAACTATTTTATAGGTCCAGCAGTGGACGTGTATCGGCTGATGATGATGACGATGAAACTCTTTTTGGATTCAGGGTCGTCGAACAGATCTCTAAATAGATTTTGGTACAGAATCGACGAATCTAGACTAAATGGATTCCAGGTGCGAAACCAATAGCGACCAGCTGTACTCTATTTGCTAAAAGAGTGGGGAGCACGGATTTACCATTTGACATAAATAAAGGTCTCTGCTGCTGGAGACCGTCTAGGTAGGTATTACCACGGAGTATATTTCTGCCGCCAAACAGTACTGTGCAAACATTATTGTGTTCCGGTTCAAAGGACGCTGTAGCCAGTGTAATTTCTGGGGTAACGAGACTCAACATCTTATGTTGCAGGCGACGAGGTCAAAGTGGTGCTGTATACATCATGCTAACTAGCGCCACGTGGTTCCGGGCAGGCGTATCGCTTACCATCAGGAGAACGTCCAGCTCGTCTGGTCGCTTATTTAAGAAATCCAAAACATCGAAGCGCGGGCGTGTTGCGCGCCGCCGCTTGTTAGTTTGTTGAATCGGTTAATCTATTGTTAGTTGTCATGCAGAAGCTATCAGCGATCGAGCATGGAAACAAATGGGATGCAGCCTCTTGAGCTCCGGATACGGTACAGCACAATGCAGCAGTGCTGCAGAACGGAGTGTGTGGCCACGAAGTGTAAGCACGTCGCGCCGCTGCCTTCGCGAAGGGCATTTGGGGTATTGTTTGCTGAGCAAACATTGGCCCGGTTTTGGGCATTGATACCCGCTCGAGTTACGAGCGTAAGCGATTTCCTTTTTTATAGTAATACTGATCTTAAACATAACTCTTTTTTAAATATGTTAACATATAATTATCGACGACGAAGGTGCGTGAATCATCACCAATGAGCTTCGGCTGCTAGCTAATAAAAATTCTGTCGGGATGATATCTTAAATATGACATCGCACCACTATTTTACTACTCCACTACCACTTCTTTGTCAAGTGGGTAGATTGGCTTTTATTTTGTACATTAAATTATTCTGTACTCAGTCATTGGCTGTTATACTCGTATTTTTGTATAACGTTTTATAGATTCATTCATCATCATCATTATCAGCCTTTGTTTATCCATTGCTGAATACAGGCCTTCCCCAATGTCTTCCACCAAATGCGATCTTCAGCTTCTCACACGCACCCACTTCCAATCGCCTTGATGACGTCGTCGGTCCACCTAGAGGGAGGGCGTCCTACACTTCTGCGGCGTCTTCTCCGAGACTTTCCTGCACCATCGGCCGTCACTGACACGATAGACATGGCCGGTCCACTGCCACTTCAGTTTGCAGATTTTGAATTCGATTAATTCTCCGTCGAATTTCTTGGTTCCGGAATATAGGTTCACATGCAGAAAAATATATATAAATATAACACACTTCCGTGTGAGCCGTAACTAAAACACACTGCTAATAAATTAAATTGAGGCCTATAATTTAAATCTCCTTTCTTAGGCAATCTAAAGTCTATAATTGTAATTATCGCTTCTAACCTTAGACTTGAGCCCACACACTTCAACTAGCTCTGGTATGCCTTGAGCAACCAAAAGCTCATTCCGGGCGCAGTGTGCTTTTTGAAGAATTTATACAAAGTTTAACTCATTAGTGCTCACCTCCGCATATGTGCATTTATATTATACAAACATAGCTGCAGTGTGTGTGTTTTCACGCGTTACACACACACACACACACACACACACACACGCACACACGTACATAAATATGAATTACACCTGTGTACATTATGCCAGATGACTTTACCGGTGAACTCTTGAACGGCTCCGTTAAATCTTTACTTAACTATTGTAGTTAAAAGTATATTTTTTACACCTATAAATATAAAATAACCATGTTTACTCCGTCAAATTGAACAATGATGATGATGATGATGCTGATGATAAAAAACACGAGATCAAAAAAGTACCAATGTCTAAATTTATATTTAGGAAATGTTCAGCGGAGAACGATTGCTATGACGGACGCATCGGCCTAACTTATTCCTGGTCTTAGTTCTGGCAATATCACCTGTGTTCTAGTGTCTATCCAGGAGGAAGCTGCTTATTACTGGCCATGACTTAGTCGCTGCCGACAGTATAAGCACTGACTTGATCGCCCGCGGCATTCCCGCTTTAGTAATTTAGAATTTGGAGAGAGCTCTGCGCGAAGCAACGCGACGAATCTAAGGCACGTCGCGAGTAAAAACATCCCAGCTGGGAACCGGTCCCAGTCCCGGGGCCCAATTATCTCGGGCTCCGCTCGCTAATTGGCCACCGGCCCCAACAACGCGCTCAGCTGTATTCCAAAGCGCACAGACGGTCGCCGTCCACCAGCGCTCGAGAGGAATTCCGGAACCGACGCCGGTGGATGGACGGGATCTGTGGCGGGGAACAAACGCGGTTTTGAAGAATAATTGGGACCCGCTTTTAATTTTGTCACACAATACTAAATCATATCATTTGTTTACTTTTTCAATAATGTTTGAAATATACATATAAATATCCACGGTGAAAGTATTTTTACAGCAGGACATAATACATTAAACTTTTTTTATAGATGGATCATAAAATATCCTTAATTAATTCAAGTTTGAAGATGTCTATCGAATTAACATAATAAATGACTAGAAAACATCTTAAAACAAACTCATGATACATCATCATCATCCGCCGATAGACGTCCACTGCTGGACATAGGCCTCACCGAAAGATCTCCACATCGATCGGTCTTGCGCTGCAGTCAGCATGGCCTTCAGCAACGCTGGGCATTAGGAGCTGTCATATGTAGGAGTTCATATGGAAGGATTGGGCCATTTCCCACCACGCTGGCCCAATGCGGGTTGGCGGGAGCCAGAGCCTCGATTAGCAGGATGCACCACGAGCACGTGAGGAACGAAGAGGAGGAATTTAGCATATTCACCAAGGACGTTCCAGCTTATTTATAGTTCCGATAAGAAAGCAATACAATTTCCCATCCTTTGAACTTTTCCCACATTAAGTAGTCTTATATAAAACTACAGAAACAAAAAACACTGTACCGCGCTGATCGCCAACCTTCACCAGGTGGAGAGGCACTTTAACAGAATAAGACATAAAACTAACTCAAAAAAAGTGGACCACCCGTAATTTTATCACTTAATGAGTTCGAAAGATTCTTCCTGATAAAACATATCGAGAGCTAATTAATAAAATTATAATTACCAGGTTTTTTTGCCAGTAACCAACTGTTTTTAATTTAATACCAAATGCGAGTAATTAATTAAAAAAAAAAGAAAATGCCGGAGCAAGTGAAATTAATAAGTTAAAGTTCTTTTTAGAGTAAGTATTGCAAGTCCGAAAACAGCAGACCTACTTAACAGAAGGTTAAAATGTGGTCAGTCTTTTTATGTGATGCTTCGATCTTGCCAGTGGAAGAACCAAATGGAATATTTTGATTCAGATTTAGATATTTTTGTATGATATGATTGGGTTCTGTATATATAGTTATGCTGCTACTGATTGTAAAAATATGATGTTATAACTCTCGTTTTGCGAAATCTATAATATTTAAGTTCCTCCATTGCGAAAGACGGCATATATCGCAAGGGGCAACAAGTAGCAAGAGCATCTATAGAATTCATCAGTTCATAACATTATAGGGCATACAGAAGAAAGTAGAAAGAAGCTCTGTTGCCATAACTAAGCAGATGGTCGCCAACAGGGAATAACTAACATCGAGCATCCATCGCGTATTATTAACGATTCCATTTAACCAAATTTAGTTTGATTCTCCGATATGTAAGGATTGCAATCAGGTTGAGGACGGAACAGATTCCTTTTTGGCCATTAATAACGTAAACGTGGATGTTGTTATAATTGAAAACGCACTGACGGATCCAACATCCAATTTCACGAAAGATATGATGTCTTTGATGAATTGGCATGACATGAATGCCTAATTTATGTAATTCTTAGCTTAGACTTAGCTGAATAAGGTACGATTGATGATGAGCCCTTTAGGAGGAAAATCCCAAAAAAAAAAAGGAATTTAGTGTTATACTTTATAGAGAAAATCACGCGAAGTATCCAACTAAGCTGTGAAAACAGAAAGCGTTGACAACACCGTACATCATCAGCGAAAGGTAACAAGCGAAAGTTTACAAACAGAAGAAATCTACGCAAATAACCGGCGCTAGTCTCAAGTTGGAGTCGTCTCCAGCCCACTCGGCTGATGTTTATTCACACGGCCATTGTTTCCATTCTAATTATACTCACACCAGTTCACTATCGCCAGCCGCCAGCCGCCAGCCGCCAACGCGTTGACTAACCTCTTTTAAATTTAGGCAAGTGAAAGGGGATGCAGTTGACCTGACATGGCTCCAATAATACACAACTACACAGTTACGTAAATATCCACATTCAAAAGCTAACTATTAATACAAAAATTACAAACCATTGAGGAGATTTAAGTTGAAACTGACTCCGACGGAGTTTTAGACGATCTCAAAATCAAGCAACATTTAGATCCTGGCTTCTAAACCCTTAATCAAAATTAAAAAATTTCATACTTTTTATTAAAGTCAGAGAATGTGAGAACATATCAGTGGACCAAATAAAGACGCGATAACAGACGAACGCCAAGTAACTTTAGACAGGAAACGTACCTGAGCATTAAACGGTCCAATAAAGATTAACGAACGAATATGAGATTATTACGAATGGTCGCGCTTGGCGACTAAACGCACACTTTGCTTTGAAAAGATTACAGATACCTAATCTAATAATGCTAGAATCTTAAATTACCCCTAACAACAGAAATTAAATAACCGATGACTTTTTTAAGATTATTACAGAGAGTCCCATTGTCAAAATGGATCTTAATCCATTTTGACAATGGGAACATCTTAATAAGAATAACATTCTCAAAGGATATAATTGAATAATTTCGTCGGCTCCCACATTTCATTAGATATTCTCCTATAAACAATACTGGCTGTTCCTCGCCCGCTTTGCAATCCGGAACACTCCTGCGACTCGCTTTAGAGATAGAGTTTTGTAAATTTCATTCTTAGCTGACCTCTAAATAGTAGAAGCAATATCTCTACCAAATTTTTAATGTTTACCTCCAAAAGTTACAAAGATCTCATGATAAGTCAATGAATCTTTGGATATCTCTTATACATATAGATTAGCCTATTGCATACATAAAAAAGAAAATCAATTTTAATTGTAGACAAGGTTGCCACAGTAACACCCAGAGTCGCCGTACTCCTAAATACTGGGGCTCTAATAAGTTGGGAATCAAAATACAGTAATGCTGTTCCTAAGGCAGATTGATACTACCCGGGTAGTAAGTAGCCAGGTGGATAGGAAATTTCTCCCCTACCATCCAAACTTAAATTATAATGATTTCAACCGATGGACGTCCACTGTTGGACATAGGCCCTTTGTGACATATATGGCGCCTTGCCTTGGACCTAAGTTACAGAATAATTTAGTTCACCGTAGTAATAATTAAACAAATGTGCATCTTCCTTTTGCCAAGCTTATTATAATTTAAAGATCTTTATTTATAGATCTAGATAGCTAGTTCTTAAATTTGCCGCGGTTAGACTACAATGAAAAAATAAAAATCTGGCGACTGTCCAGGTGAGCGGCACACCTGGTGACAATTATATACTTACTGCTTCAGAATTAGACCGCCACATTCACAATCTTAGCTTCCGATACCTAGATTTTAGGTCATATAAAATGCTTCCTGTGTATCATCGATTTAATGTTAAACTACGTGGTTGCTGAACTCCTGCGGTGAACAGTCAAGCGATGAGGATACGAGCGTGTTTACCTGATGGTAAATGATAGGCATTCCCATAGAAATTAGGTTTTAGTTATGATTCTTATATTAGTCCCCTAAGATTTTTTCATATCATCATCATTTGAGCTCATTGTCGTCCACTGCTGAATACAGGATCTCTTCAGTTAATTATATCGTCACCACTCGACGATTTCTTGCAATCTTGACCAGGTAGTCGTACTCGCCCAGATGTTGGCTCATATATGTGACTGTTAAGGACGGCTCACTTACGATGAGTGTGCTGGACAGATAGAGTGAGACTGAAAGGAGTAATTCACAATCATTCAAACTGAAAAGGTTCGTCGTGTTAGCTGCTGCACCATGGAGACTAATAAAATAATGAACGACTTATAACCTTGTACGTTGTCAGTTGTAGGATAATAAAGATCCCAGTGATTTCAGCCACAGTTTTCTTCAAAATAAACCCGCGAGGCTGAAATAGATACTACAGACCGGCCTAGACGATCTCCAAAAAGCGAGGGAGTATAAAATAATATTAGAAGAACAGTCACCAACAATGAGGACACCAGTCATCGAGAATTTTGAGCCGAGCGCGTGGACTTACTCATAAAATGTAATGAGTAAAAACGATTTCGTTTTAAAATTTATTTCCTAGCACCGGGAGGGTAAGTGACCGCTGATTCAGAAGTGACGTACCGTCCCCGACTGTTCCAAGAGTTTCGCAGTCACCACTCAAAATGACGCCGTAACCACGCGGAGAAGAGTTGACAACTCGTCGCCGGGGACTGGAGATAGGACTTGATGATGCCGCGGCGGAGACAGCGGCTCTATATCGGTAGCCGGGACACTTCCCCCCCGTCTCGTACTATTTATTCCGCTCCCTCCCACTTTTAGTTACTCATTCAGCAAATCTGGAGGAAAATAGTAACTGCTCTAAAACTTTTTATTATGCTCGTCCGACTTTGTTTGTGATGCTTGCTTTAAATCGTTACGGAGGTAGATGTCAAAAACCGAACTCTTGATGATGAAGTATCAATCTTAGCTTATGTCCAAATTCTACTTATACTACTATCAGTAAGAATTAAAATAATAAGTCTTATTACATTGATTTAATTATTTTATACTACAGATTTATCTAGAAAACTGCAAAGCTTACATACCACTGATTTATTATGATCTGCAGCACAGCTCTGGATAGAATAGAGTCAGTGTCCGAAATTGATAAAATGGTCGAAGATTGAAAGTCTACATCCAGTAGTAGAATGATGCTGTATATTTAGAAATATAAATCTTCGTGACGTAGAATATTAAGAAAGGAGTTATAACAATCGCTACTCACGCAGTATGCAAACAAGTTTATATGAGACTAATCAAGTCTATGTCATTCAAAAGAAGCTTGGATAGATTAAGCCACAATCGACGTGGTCGTCAATCAAACCGGTGAAAGTTTAGCTCGCGAACCTCCAGCTAATTATTTACCTGATCCAAATGGACTGAGAAGTGTGCAATGAAATACACAACGTCAAATTATATGATATCACTACTGCGATATATACACTACATAGTTTTATACGACTAATTGATGGAAGGACGTTCATCTGAAGTGACAGAATGTTTACTTGATCATGATTGAATGTTTTATCATTGTAAGTTTGTCCTGAAAGTTGATAATAGAAAACGGTACTTTATTATTTATCTAAATGACTTTTACCGTTATCGATGGTAAGAATGGTGATGAAGGACATTCAAACATCAAAGGCATTCATCATTATAGTAATCAAATAAAGAAAGTTTAGTATGTGCTGTTGTGTTTTTTTTTCCATAGTATTCTACCTTATCTCGTTCCCCTATCAGAGGATATAATTAGATGTGCAGCTCGCCAGGGTCAAGCGAAAACAAACTGCATTTGTTTTATAATAATAATAAAAAAGCGTACTCGTATTATTTGTTATTGCTAACTTGAATAATATGTTCCTTTGTAAATAATGCACTAAGTTTTTTTATTATAAATAAGCTTTTTGGTAATAAAGACAAGGTGTGTTATGAGAAAGAGGAGGAGAAATAAATAACAACATAATACAAATAAAATTTTTTGGGCTAAAGATTAAGACAAAACCTTTCCTCTTAAAATTCGTTTGTATCAAGAAAAGGATTTTTTTTAATTTACTTTGTGGGAACGGATGAGAAAGAGGAATCGCTCTGAACCCAATTCCATAAGAAATAAATGCTAAACCACAATCCCAACCGTGTTGTGTTTATAAAATAGAGTACAAAATTTTTTCATATACAGATTTTAACCGACGGAGTAACCAACAAATTACCTTCGGTCAAAATTAACTCTAAAACACCCCGTCAACTTTCACGGGGCTGATTAGATCCGGCCGAGAGAGCGTGAGTGGTGAGCGGTGAGCTTAACAAAGGCCCTTCCACGAAGTACCCCTACCTGTCGGACCCTCGGCGGGACCGACCCCTCGCTGCAACTGAAGAGCACTCGCAAACCGACACAATACGGTGGAATGTGAGCTCGTTAAAATATTAAATGGATCATGAAAGCAAGAAGGAAAGAAAAAGAAAACAATTATCGCAAGTTTTTATAATCCAGTAATAGATTTAACTTTAAACAAACGCTGGTTGGATCGGCCGATCAGTTTTCAGATCTTTGGGGAAAACATGTCCAGCTGTGGACCTTTAACAGCTGATGACGATGATGTAGCACAGTTGTGACGTCAATAGTCTAATGATATATATTATGGTATGCGGAACTAAACTCACTGCTTCTATTCCTTCTTTCGACCTTAAACTAACAACGTTACCTGTTCTTCCATTACTCTTGATCAAGACAAGAAAGAAAGAGATAGTTGTTTATAAGTAATAGTACCATAGACAAGATAAGTATATTAAAAAGACATTCTATTAAATAATAACAACAATATAAAGAAGATAAAGGTTATTAATGAATAAGAAATGTTTGAATAGCTACCTCTTTATACTAAAGACGGATATCGCGTTAAATAATAACAGAGTGTTTTTTTCTCGTTGTTTCAACAAGATGGCGGACGTTCAGATACAATGAGCCCTTGATCAACAATCTGTTTGTTTACAATGATGTTTCCGGTGAGCGAGGAGAAGGCATTCAGTTATTGTCACCTACCCCGCTGATGGAAATTCTGAACGTCCGCTAAAGGCGCGATTACACCAATTCCGGATCCGGATTAGTGTTGGGGTTGTATTGCTGTGTTGCAAAAGGCGGATTATTCTGGAAGAGCACGCTGCATCGTCGACTTCATTGCCATTTATAAGCCGAGTATATTACAAGGCGCGTTAACCATCCTTAGGACACGTACACTACCAGCGTTACGGCACTCCGTGTCCAATAGTTCCGTATTGCAATTATTGCTTATGGCTGCATCACAAATTTGAGGAGTAGTTCTCCTCAGATACATAAAATCATATTGTAAAGGCGTGGTACTTTATTTACTTCTGTATAATAAAACAAAAAGCGATACACGAACACTCTGCTCCGGCTTTCGCGGTGTCAATATATTAAAAATACGTCCTGCTTTATCCTCTCTTAAACACTGAACAGGATATCCTGTTCGGTCAGCTGTTCGAACCACCTGTTGGAGTTTAAGCGAATGAAAAAACGCATTATTTCGCAATCAACAAATAAAACAGTATATTTTGCTTTCTCTTTGTCAAAAAACAGTTTTTTACTCAACTCGCAATGTTTATATGATGCGTATTCAAAAATCAATAAATAAACGGCCCACTGGATGTTCCCACTACTGGGAATGAGCCTTCTCTTGTAAAGGGACAATCAAGACCAACCGCGGGTTGTTAGAGGAAATTTGTTCTTGAAACATCTCAAATACTTCACAGTATTTGCATGCACTGGAAACTCAAGTCCAGTACCCAGGCTCCAGGGCTCAAACCCTCACCTCTTCGAGACGAACAACACGTACGACTGCTTCACAAACTGAGCTATCCCGGTGATTTTTCGGTCTATCCGTGTAGTCAATTTGAGGTCGGTAATCTTCTAAATGGCTAAACCGATGATAAAAATCCTTTAATTTGAAGATTATTTGAGAAATAGGTCATAAACTACTTTTTAATTAATAACAATTATGGATCTTCTCTATTCCTCATCTCATCTTTTGTCTCTTATATTTTCGTCTCTTTTCTTTTTGCCTTGTTAATCTCATTGACGCCTTTAACAGTTTCATCAGGTCCTTATTCTTTTGAATAAGGATGACTAGAAACCTTTACAGTAAGAGGCGACTTAAAGCATTACTCCATCAACTGCTTCACTGGTGTGGTGCTACCTTTACATGAAGATGCGCGAGTATAGGGTGTCAGGCCGATGTTCCTGGAAAGTCGCCGCACCTCCAAGTCCATCGGCACTGTTTACAACCAGTTCCAGTCGGTAAACGATACCGCGGATCGAGCCGGGCTTCTCGTGTGTCAGATGTATTTGTGGTCGATGGACGCGTCGGCATGCCAATGTAAGGACTGGATTCTTGTAAAGGAAGGTCGTTTGTCTCTTGCCGGAAGCACCGTCTTCTCGTTGAGATCAATATCCCCGTCCACACATCATCAGAACTAGAATCATGACGCTTCAAACTAAAGTAGTAAAGTTTACTTCCGCTGCAGCGTACAGTAGGCGGCCTACATTCGTTTACTATCTTTCAACTATCGAACAATGAGCACCGTTAACCTATTTAACCTCTTGGTCGTTTCATCAGCTGATAGCGAGAACTGTTCTCCTAGAATGTCTATTTATCCTAGATCTGACAATAACAAATAGTCTGGTAATAACAAAAGAAGCTGATATAGAGACATTATAACAAGGGAAAATAGTTTTGTGCTTTAACGACGATATATATTTTAACTGTACTCCAAGACCCTCACAGTTAGTACCTGGTGGTAGGTTTCTGTCGCCAGATACGGTCTAGGTAGGTGCAAATATTACTGTGTTCCAGTTTCACGGGCGCTGTAGTTAGTGTAATTACTAGGGTAACGAAGCTCAACAGCTTATGTACCGTGCGACGAGCGCAATTTCGTGCAGTATATGTTATCCTAAATAGCGCCACGTTGTTGTGAGTGAGCGTATCACTCACCATCAAGTGAACGACCCGCTCGTCTCGTTGCTTAATTTAATAAAAAAAAACATAAATTGAAGCTTCAAACAACTGTCGTACACGTGCCATGTCACAATATTTTTTTTTAGATTATAACTGATGATGCTGCTACTGACTTGCGGTTCCATCGAATTGAAGACTAACTGATTTTAATTCAGATTGTTATGTTAAAAATTGTCTATGTGTAATTAAACAGATTGAATACTTATGTTATAATAGACATTCCTGCACACGCGTCCGCTCTCCGCGACTGTCAGATTGCGACTGACTCTAATTATGTATTATTTCTCAGACTACCTTAAATTTTATATATAAGCTTCTGCAGTGTGATATGTATAAATGGTATACGAAAAATAAGCATTCATAGAGCCCGACGTGACAGAGCTCTCTTGGCGCTCTTTTAGAGTTTCAATCATCATCATGATTGACATTAATGATGGGTAGTCAGTTGGCGTAAACTTTTTCGATGCTTCCGATTATTTTTAATGTAAAGTAATTAGAATGATATTATATGTTATAGAGCCTCTTTCTTCATAGTCTTCCGAAAGGTTATGAAAACTAGCTTACACTCTAGGTGGAAGAAATTCGCCACTATCCTCAGCATAACGATTGTCATCGCAGTCGTTGGTAATTGGCTCTTAGCAGTACTTCTGAGAGGAATACAACGCATTTCGAACTGAACCATACCACCACGCCAACAATTGGTGCGAATTACATCTGCACAGCTTTCGAAGTATTCAATCAAGGTGTTTGCGGCTTCATAATTCACTTGGCCGATTATACACGGCGCTGCGCGTTGTGCACGAGAACCGGTTCCGCCGCCGAAAGGTTCCCGGTTCGCGATCAGTCGACACTGCGGTGATTAGTTGCGTAAACTGATAGTATACCGACACGTCGAGCTCGTGGTATCGCTGAACACTTGTTAAACCTTCCATTAGACTAATCAAAGCTTAACAAGAAAACTCTACAAATTAAAACTGTGCAAGAGCTTGTTAAAGCGCGTGAAGAAATAATGTTTTATGGACAATACAGTCTAATTTTTTTTGCTTTCTTAAGCTGGAACATTTAGGCGACTTAAAGAAGATCGGAAAATATGAACTGAGACACAAAAGTGACCAATAGATGTTTCTCCCGCTAAAGTCTAGTCTGACACAACCGCACACCGCGCCGCTTGCTACGCGGACGCGATTGGTCGCGAATGCAACTAGCGGTCACCCATCCTTATACGGGCCCGAACTATCCCGATCTGATAGGTACAGTTAAACTTAACTATCGTATTTAATAATTAGTTAACTGAAAATAAAAACCACTGTTATATTTGAAACATTATTCTAACAAGAATATGTATCGGAAGGAACATCTTAAAGCTTGTTAAACCACTAAAACAAATAAGAGGGTGTTATTATTTTTAAGAGCTACGTAAATATTTATTCATAAAGACTTAATTTGTAAGAACAATCTCACGCAATGTTAAGTGACTCAGCTCAAGATGGAAAAACAAAACAGTCGGAACACAGCAATTTTGTTATAGCTAATTTATTATAAATTTATGGGTGGTAGCTAAGCTCTGCCACCACCCAAACAAAACTACAGATGGCCCAGGAATAGAATAAGGAATCTCCATGTTGTATGGTAGACTAGTGGTTAGCCATTACGCCATAGGGGCGAAGATATATAGATGTAGTGTTGCAGCTTCCTAACGACTTTCGTCTGTAGTGTACACGGATACAGTATATTCAAAAACATATATTTCTTTTTAAGGAAACTATTCGTCCTTTTCTAGATTTTTATCATTTATTTATATCTTTATAAAATTAGCCGATATTTTATTTATATACTCTGTGTACTGGAACATTAAAACCATTACTATACTAATTCACATCTGTACCATTTCGTTCGTACGATCTATTTTATATCTCATACTTATGAAAACATACAATTTGTTTTCATGTTTGTGATTATTTAATTTTCTATTTAACTACTCTTGAATTTTTTTGTTTTTAAATATTAATGAAATACACTACTGTTTTAAAACCATAGAGTTTTTAAATAAATTTTGTTATAACCTAAAGATTTAGTGTTCACTGAATAATTATTAAAATTTCAAGTGCGAAGCTTATGAGTCGATGTATTATTTACCAGGTTTGTGATGCTTATGCTTCTTCCCCTTCCCGGCGACGGCAGCCACCAGGAGCGCCACCAGCGTCCAAGACAATCTCATCTTTTCACCATCACACCGCACGACTTACCACAACTTAAATGTAAATACCGTAAGAAACATTCAAAACATGCCAACCAACTTCCTGGCTCTCTTTTGATAAATATTCGCAGTAACAAAATATTATAGCTGTACTAAATAAATATATTAAACGTCTCTCAAAGCTTTTAGAACTTTAAAATGAGTTTTAAACAGCGATGTCGTAAAAGATCGCGAAACTTTGGGACGAAACACAACACACCGTCCGAGGCGAGTGGTGCGCGAGTACTAGCGCACACGCAGAGCAGCTCCGTCCCGCGCCGCAGACAAAAGCTAAGAAAGCTCTCTTGTTTCCAAATATTTTCCATCAAGTTCTATTCTCACATTAACCCTTATTTTAATGACGTGCAATTTTGTTCAAGTCATAATAGTATTTAAACCTAAAGTCGAATTGTTTAAGTGTTAGTAAATAAAACATTTACATAAAGCTCCGTTTATCTGAAGCTTTTGCTTGGTCCGTTACACATCAAACGTACAGCAATTTCTCAACGTTTCGGTAGATAGCGTGAATACTAATTTTAAGTGTGTCCTTTGCCTTTAATGATAATAAATCTTCGACCTCAAAAGGAAACAAAAGACCTCTAAAATGTTGTTGTTAACTTGATATTACAAACAATAATAAGAATAGATAAGAAACCAATTGATACTTCAGCATCAGCCGATAGACGTTCACAGCTGGGCATAGGCCTCTCCCAAAGATTCCCATTCCTCGATCGGGTAGGGATTTTTATGGTGGAATTTAGCCATTTCCAGCCGTGCCCAATGCCCCCCGGAGCCAGAGCCGCTTATGTTTATCACCAGGTTGCACCACGGGTAAGTAAAGTTGGTTTGGATACATTGAGTTGTTAATATTTTCAAAGACCGTGATTATTGCTACAGTTTAGCTTAAAATTTATTTATTCTAGTTGGTTAACTAAGAGATTATTTTTATATTTTTTAAGTGAAGAGTGTTTGTTATAATATTTTTGTACTTAAAATGTAATAAATAAAATTTTCTGATCATATAATTACGTTTACAACAACGACCGCTAGATGTCGCTATTTAGTATTCATGTAAATTTGCAGATGGCGCTGATTGGAAGATTTTATTTCGTTACGCTATACTGCTTGAGAACTTACCATTTAGATATTTCAATTATAAGAATTTATTATCAGAAATCATTTATTTTTAATTACAACAGAGTGACTCTATTAACCAATATAAATGTGATTTTCGATAAGCAGTACTCCTTCATGGCGTCTTTACTACGGGTGGTTATTAAAAATTAGTGTTTCACCACTTGTTATTAAATTATGTAATGTCTCATTTAGGAGGATGAAATTAAAAAAAAACAAATTTGATTACGGTTTTTGGGTAGAAATGATCGAAAATTATATAGATTTCTATTTATTTGGCAGTTTACAATTCCTTTACATGTGTCACCAATACAAATATTTCATAGTTTATACAAACTTATCGATGTACCGACAGATCGTGGAGAACGGGAAACGGAAGTGGAGGAAGGGATGCACCGGCGCTGCGCCTGTCGCCACCAGCCAATAACATAAACCAACGGTAAGCCAAAAAATGTTTAATTTTAATATCGTCATAATTTACATTGCGTTCATCGTAACACCAAGAACTGGACACCCGCTCCGTCACCGCTCAACGAGTAAAAAATCACCTAAAAAAATCATCGCTAGAATAAGTATTACAAGTAGGTACAAGACATTTTCGGATAGATCCTGCGCTCTTACTGGCGGCCAGAGCGGCGTCGGTGCCGTGTCACCCGCGCGACGGTCTCGCGATGACGGCGACCGTCCGCGACCGTCCGCCCGCGCGCTGCGGCGTGGCCCCGTCGAGTGCGACTGATATGTACGGTGCGAAGCGCTCGCCCAACGAAACAATTATTATCGTCATCTGATATGTACTACGTCGCTACCCAGGCTCCAGGTAATCTATTAAACCTAACTAGAGGTGTCGCTCGGGGCCGCACCACCAGCGCGCGCCCCGCGCCCGCCGCGAGCACGCCCGCGTCCGCCGCGCGCGCCTGCGCACGCGCACGCGCAACGACGGGCGCGGCTTGCTCTTGCGCGATCGAACTATACTTAATACACACAATACACTACACTTCCACGCAAAGTATGACGCAAAACACACGGAAACGTATCTGGTCGAATTCTACACATCTTCAACAAATCGGGTCGAACTGATACACTGTGAATAAAGTCTGTCTCGGGGTCACGATAAGAAATCGCGGGGCTGACGACACTGTGTCGCCTGTCGTGATATCTGGTCCGAAATAAAAGCTGCCAAGCTGAGAGATGCGTTTTTTAAATATATCGTATATAAAATTTTATATGAAAAAAATTTACTGTTCTAGAATAAATTTACGCTATAAATATACACACGGAGCCCGCGCACGCGCACGCGCGCACGCGCACCGCGCCACGCGACGGGGCAAGTATATAGACATGCACTTCATAGAGAATATTTTTTGCAAGTGGGTTTAAATTTTTTTTATATAAAATATTTCAACATCGTCTACAAACTATTCACAATAAACACTTAAGCGATACATACGGTAGTCTACTCGTCGCCGCTCGGGGAGGCGACGGCACGTGACGTCACGCGACGTGACACGACGTCAGCCGCACGCGCACATACCGTCACACTACGGCGCTAGCCGGATCGCGCGGGTGGGTCACGCGCAGCGCGCCGGGTCTCGGCGGAGTTGGAAACGGAAGCCGGCCGCGTCGGCGTCCAGGCACCGGTCGCGAGCGAGCGCGTCGCGCGGGGAGTGCGACGCGGGTGGGTTGGGTGTGTGTGTGGGGTGTAGTGGGGGCCGGTACGGCGCCCCCGCCCTGCGGGCCCGACCGGGCCGCCTCAGACGAACCACTCGTCCTTGTGCGGGGCGGCGCTCAGCGCTGCGCGCTCGCCCGCAGGCGGCCCGGGCGCGCCGCGTTGTACCCGCGCGGGCCCGCAGGGAGCGCCCAGTTTCCCGGCAGCCGCGTGCCGCCCACTGGCGACTCTCCGCCGACCGGCTTGCCTGCCGAGCCGGCGCCGTTGCTGCTCGCCATCTGTTGCACTGCAACACCAACACACACATCACTCTCTAACTTCTAACTAATTGCTCTGAACGGATACATAGTATTTGCACAATACATATCAGGTATTACATCTGTAACTGTGTTGACACGGCCACAACGTCAAGTGATGTTCAGGTGAGACAGCAGATGGTAAGGCGTGCTCGTGCGTAGATACGAGATAGGAAATATTAAACAACTCACAGTGCAGATGTGTGCGTCTGGAGGGCGCGCGCCGGCGGCAGTAGCAGCAGACGACGAGCGCGACGGTGACCACCGCCAGCGCCGCGCCGCCCGCCACGCCGGCCGCCCACAGCCCGCCGCCGCCGGCGCCCCCGCTCTCTGCCTCACAGAATACACATACACATACAGATACAGATGTCGGGATTAATCTAACTGATGGACTGTACAAGTGCGATATAGTTACAAATAAAACTATAGAAAAGAAAATTTATATGGTGTTGTGATGCCTTAAGTAGAAAATTGCTATACGAGTAGATTCTTTAAATCACCCTCTGGACAGTCAAGATTAACGAACGAAAACGATAGCTACAGCATTAACAAAAAGACCTAGTTTACTCGTATTACATACAAACGAAGTTATAAAATTACGAGTGCACCCACTTCCGACCACTAAGGCGCTACAAATGAATTTAATTACGACCAAAAAAAAAAACAATTTCATTAATTCACGCGGCTCTCACAACAACGAGAAATATAATTTCTTTTACTCTTTTCTTGATGAAAGAAAAAAAAACCGCGGAAAACGGATACGTTTCTTCCGGACGTTTATAAGGTAGAACAAAAGGTTTGGGCAAAGGGAGGGGGAGGCGAAATCTCTTGATTAATACCATCTAATAACGGCCCAACATAAACTGAGTCGGAAATGAAAAGATATTTGAATTTTTATATAGCGCCTGCTAGTATTTATTATGTTTAATTTATGAAATAGAACATTGCTATTATAAAGGACAGGCGCTAAATGTTTTTGGTGTCTGCTGCTAAAATATAACGGATATTTCGATTGAAGTATAAAAATAATCTTTATCTTTTTAACTCTATATAAAAAAATTCTTTCTTGAAATTTATGCAATTAAAACGTTACATCAAGCCACTAAATTAGAATTTAGCTGTAGCTATTAACGAATCGTATATAGGTTATAACTATCGCGCCACTTGCCAGCGACACAGGGTTATTAAAACGATTCCGTTGTTAATATTTCGTATTGTAAAAACTTATTATACGCCATTTAACGCTGTGCGGTAGTTACGAGGTTGGATCATTTCCAACTAATATTAAACATTACGAGCCAGTACATTAACCAGGTCTCTGTTTCGATCTATATTTACCCTTTTTTTATATTCACCGACCAAAAGGAGTATTGCAGCTACAGTTAAACCATTTTACTCTATATTTTCTTGTTTGAAAGTAATAGGTATATTGATCAAATTAATTAGTTCAATCGATTTAAAATTATTAGCGCTAATTTCTTTGCAAGGTTTTTTATTAAAAAAAAAATCATTTTACATTAATGAACTTTCGAAGAAGGCAAGTTTGGAAACCAAGTAAAATATAATTTGATGTGTTACCCGCGACGTAAAATTTTAAGATAAGAGTTCTTGTATTCTAGCAAGTAAGTTTGTATACATGACGGTATCTTTTTACTAAAGCGAAATTAAAGAACTATCTTGATATATCTTTACGTACTAAGTTGTTTTTCCTAAGATGTGACCTGGTTTCCAGCATCTTTACTAGAATCCTCTTGTTTAAGGCTTGTTTCTGGGATTCGAAGTAATATCGCACAAATGAATTAAAACAAACTCTATTTATTATAGTTTAATATCAACGGATCTGCAGGTCTTCCATTGTTGATGAAGGTACTGACGGGAGCGACTGGTTGTTATTCCCCCGACTGCCTTTCAATTCGCGCCTCCCCAGGGTTTTATTTGGGCGGATCTAGTGTCGAGCAATTGTTTTCAAAATCTGTTTAAAAGTATGCAAACATCAGATTGTGTCGATTACCTTTTTATAATGATTTTAAAGGTTTATATTAGGGACACTATAAAAGCAGTCTTTCTTGGAGAGTAGACGGTATGGAATGCCAAGAACATCCTCCAAACTGATTAGAATAATAAATACAGGACAAAGAGGGGATAATAGGTTACCGGGACAGAGGGCGGCGGTGTCCTCATCGGAGCCGTCCGCGCAGTGGTCCACTCCGTCGCAGGTGAGGTCCGCGCTGACGCAGAACTCCCTCTGCTTACACCGGAACTCCTTGCAACCGTGCTCTGGAATAAACCACAGGGACCAGTCATTGACATAAATAATACAGCCGGAGGAGGATGGGAAGTACAATGATATTATCATATTAATATAATTTAACACCTATTGGTGTCTGTGGACATCTTTTATAAGGACTCTGACCCTCAAAGGCTTACGTTCAGCACTCATAATATATACCAAAATTTGCGTGAAAGTTGGAATCTATAGGAGCAATTGCTTCTTCCTGAGATTATTGTCTGCTTAGTCGCCTTCCATGGTTGACAGTGTAGCGATGAGGTTCGTCCAACCTGTCTCATTAAATTAATTAAATACTGTCGCTTTATGTAGATACCACCATAACTACTACCAACAGAAGGAGTGGTAACCTGTTCTACACAATCTCTTACTATTTTGTGAAATCTGACTGATACTAGTCGGGAATATTGAAGATAAAGGCTACTCTGCTGTCTCCAGTCAGATGCGACTCGTTCTTCGCAAATGGTCAAGGACGACGGTGACAATCATTACGTATATTGATTACTTTCTTCCCCTAAAAATATGATGTTTTGATCCTACAAACATATTACTACCCAGTAACATCCCTTAGCACAGATCCTTGCTCCTTAAAGAACAGTCTAATTCCGCTCGATATCCAATCCACATATAGAGACACTATCTCTAACGAATTCTGCTATCAACGTCATCCCCTTTTCCAATTCGGGCTTAAGGCAATGGAAAGTTTACATTCTCCTAGATTAACCCTTATCTCTATTAGGATTTCTTTAGGTAATCTTTTATTCTTGAGAACATATATTAATGTACTTATTTAATTATATATAACCTAGATAGAAGCTGTGCGGGAAGTTACAAGGGATGTATCTACTTCTCACATCCGACATAGGTCTGCAAACTTTACTAAGCTTGAGTTATATTTAAGGTTTGCGATAAGCGACTAAATATACATCCTAACCAGTGTCTCAATGTCAGCAGCAGACGCATCACTCCCCACTAGGTGAACGTCCTCATCTTTTTCTCGCATACGTTGCGTAAAATACCTCGTTTTATGTAAGAAAGTACGTCAGTACAAAATTCGAATAGAACGTGGAACAATGCGCTGAACACGGTCTACCGCCGCGCGGGCCCCCATCCCCACACCCCCGGCGCTGTTGTACATCAAACGGCCGGAGGGTGCCACCCCTATAATCCCTAAGCCGTCCCCAAAGCCCCGTCTGCGCTTAGAAATAAAGATTATAAGCGATCAAAGTTTTTCATCTGCGCAATTGGACGCTCCATCGCCAACCCGAAGGGTTTCGCGGAGAACTCTCGCCGGCTCATCGAATCGAGCCGACCGTGTTGTAACACTAATTGAGGTATTTAGATTCGATTCCTCTCTCACAAGATCACTTCATTAGCAGGCCTGGCTAAAGAAGTGAACATTTGTTTAGACTTTAAATAAGTTACTTGAGAATAAACTCAGTTGAATAAAGACCGGGGCGAAGGTGGGTAAGGGGTTGTACATGATCCAAGCCAACCTCACCTGCTCGCGGTGCACCCTGCTAATCAACAAACGAGGCTCTGGCTCCCGCCAGCCTGCATTGGGCCAGCGTGGCGGGAAATGACCCATATTACTGCCTCTAATGCCTAGCGGTACTGGAAGCCATGCTGACTGTACGTAGAGATCTTTGGAGGAGGAGTCCAGCAGTGGACGTCTATCGGCTGATGATACAACCAAGACCAATTTCATCAGAATCCAACTGATTCGTACAGGAGGTAAGCTCTGAAGGGGACCTTAAGATGTGGCTCTTAAATGAGGGTTGACTTTTATTGCGTATTTTCCTTTATTAATTTCCTCTCCCGAGCGTCGACGGCGGTAACCGGAAATGTTTCGAAAACATCGTTTCACACGTTGTCACCCCAACTTTAAGTTTCCGATACATCTACTATCATACTGAGGCATTCTGTTAACGATCAGAGATGCTTGCTGGATAACCTTCGAGGAAGGATAGCTAGGAGAGAGAGATGTTACTACTACACATTGATGAATGTGCAAAAATTATCAAGACTGATAGACACCTTACTCCAGGTATACATACAGTATGTATTCTTATTAAGTTGCAAACTCAGCTTTCATTTTCCACGTTCATGGTGCAAGGACTAGGCATTGCATACGTACTCGGACATGCTCTTACGACGACTATACATGCAGGAGAATCACCAGGAGAATCACCATCTACAATCATTCCTCTCTTTTTATCTATAATACCTCGTCCTTGAAAATTCAAAAATTTAATTTTAATGTTGTTGATGCTTTTTAAGTGATCCAGCATTGGTTTAGAAGGATACTTCATCTTACACATAAGCTTTTATCTTGTTCTCCACCTGTCCTTGTTAGGTAATTATCATCTCTTATTACTGGACTAATTCTATATTATCTCATACTCTATGTAAAAGAACTTTAAGTACATTAATATAAAATATATATTGATGTCAATAAAGAGGATGAGAAGGAAGGAATTAAAAGTAAATACTTCGATAAACCTTTCTTTACTCCTTTCGCTCTGAAGAATACAGAACACAAGCGAAAAGCTTAGCTGGAGGGTTTAACTTATTATTTTTACGATACTGTATAATAGTTAAATAAATATAATGGAATGGTTATCAAATTAATATAGTATAGTTAATATAAGAAATATCTGATAATTTTCTTATAGGTCTCTGAAAGAATTTCGCTTTTTCTATGTAAATGTCGAGGACTCCGCACAACAAAAATACTCACCCAAATGCGAAGTTGCAGAGGTAAATATAATAACACCGTTGCCTCTCCCCCTCCGCGAGATTCCTAAGTCTTCGTTGAAAATTGTAAGTCTCCTTTCCAGTGTACTTTTCCGCTCAGCGAGGTGGAAAATCTAATTGGCATCATGCGTGAGCTCGAACGACGTGAGCCGTTGTCTCATTTGTGGAAAATACGTTCGTGTATTGAACCGAACGAAACGAAACAACGGCGAGCTGCTGCCGAAATCGATTCCCAGCCTCTTGGATCAGATCAAAGTGTAGAACTGCTGCTGTACACGATCAGAGCCTTAACCAGCTCTAGCTGCAGCTACCTTTTTGTGTAACAAGATTTTCTTGGAGAGCTACATTTGTTATAGTTTCAACACTGGAGTCCAAAATATCTTCGCACGATTTTGTATAAAAATGTAACCCAAGCATTTCGCTAAGAACAAGTTCTTATAACCCCTAGTATTATTAATAATTAGTAAAAAGAGAAGGGATGTTATTATTTAATATATATTTAACTCGAAACAGGGTAGTTCAGCGGCACAGAGCCGCTTACTGCAAGCCTTTCACTAAATAGGGTATTAGGGCGCAGTGCCGGCGCCGCCCTGCATTAACCCACCACCTCCCCGAAGCTAGACACATACAGATATCCAATATCTACATCACTAATGTAACAGACTGTCAAGCTACCTGATGAGAAACTTCACCTAACCATTCTTTAAGAACCCTAGTCCTTAGCTAGACAACCAGATAATTTGGATAAGCTGGTTGTAGTAGGAAAGATCGAGGACAAACGATCACGGGGTCGACGGCCTGCCCGATGGTCTGACCAGATACAGGCAATCTTAGGCACCAGCATTCCGAATGCCCTGAGACGTTCCGTAAACAGAGCGGTGTGGAGGCGGCTGGTTGACGAGTCATTAAGAGCATTGCAGGACAAGCACGACCTTCAGTTATGAAGTACACGAAAGAGAAGAAGTCCTTAGCTCTTTCAGAAAAATTCAGCATAGAATTTAATTCTATAATCTGGTGATGATCGCTGCGATGGTGGAATATGAAACGACTTTCCTGTCGACGGTAAAATGTGGTGAAGGCATCAGGCGATACTATAAGCAAAAAAGTCGACTTTTTTCGTGTTACCAGCTAAGATATTTTAACTGGATTATAACAGTGTGTACAACGAGGGGCCATTTTAAACCGGGCTCCGTAACGACGTAATATGTCGTCAGTAATGGCGGCTGTAAATCTTAGGTCGAGCTGGTCGTGAACATTGGTGGCGCCCAGGAGCTCATCTTATCCTCGCCTATCAATTTTTTACTCCGGATTTGTGTACGAGTGGGAATTCATAAATCAAGGTAATACGTGTGGTACGAAAGGTGGGGAGAAGGAAAAGTCGTGGTTGAGGAATATCAGGGAATGGACTGGCATATCTGAGGCGTCCGCATTGTTCCGCCGAACCAGAGACAGGGAGAACTGTACCACGTTGATCGACCTTCACCACTGCAGCGCCAATTTCTGCTGTCAAAGAACAGTGTGCGAACATTGTTGCCCCGTTTGAAGGACGCTGTAGCTAGTGAAATTACTGGGGTAACGAGACTTAACATCTATGCGACAAGCACAATGTGGTGTTGTGTATAACACCCTATTTAGCCTCACGTTCTTATTGGTAGACGTATCACTTATCATCAGGTGATTATCCCGCTCTTCACGTCGCTTCGTCAAATAATAGTGTTAGTGTACTAGTACAGCAACAGGTCCGGTTAACACAACCGGAAAGTGGGGTGGGGGAGACGGGGGGCGTGGAATACGCAAACTGCCCCGTCGTCCGTTTCAGCGAATAAACATTCGTGCAAATTAAAGAGGGCGATGAAAGAGGGTTGCCCGACCTCCGCGGCGTTGCCAATTTTTTTCCCTTAAATGCGTATTTATCGGCGCCCCCGTCCCCTTAGATTTATTGCGTCTCCGCTTCGGCGTGGCGGCGATATGTTCAGCTCGATGAGTATCGCTTTGTATCGAGCTGGTGTCGATTCGAAGTCGATATATCACCTCCCAGTCCTCAACATCTACATCACGGAGGCCATTCGATTTTATTAAACGATCACTCCAAGTGATGAGCAACATATACATTTAGTAGCGGTGTAAGGGTTCCCGCACAACACCTCACAGGACCAAAGCCAACCTCAGCTGAGCCAGCATGGTAGAAAATGGCTCAGTCTCCCATATGAATCCCTACTCGATCATTGTGGGAATCTTCGGGGGAGCCCTATGTTCAGCAGTAAATGTCTACCGGCTGATGATGACTGTATAATAACAGTTTAAGTCCCTATATAATAATACAACCTTAAAGCCTAAATAATTAAGCTAGCACTATATCTCCAGGTTTAACAGCAATTTGTTCTATTGCTACAGAGTACATCACCTAAATTTCCTAAATCACCTAAATCCTTCTCGGTCGCCATTTTACGTCTATACCTAAACAACGATAGGGAACCTCTAGTGTCTGTGTGAATAGATGTCACAGGAAGGAAGTGATGTAACATTTTTAAATATGATTTTCTCCATTAGTACAGTAAAAACTTTATAACTGTTGATAAAAGGGTTGATTGCGTTGTTAATGTGTGGCAGGTTAGGTGTAGTATATTGATAGTAAGCACTAAGTGTTAGTAAGGTCTGATACCTAGTTGACAATATAGATGTTATTATGATGATCTATTCACAATTAGTAAAATGATTAATTACTGTATTAGATTCATTAATACTGTCAATGCTTGTGTATAGGATACTCTGCAGTTTGTTGATATTGTTGTTGATCGCTATTTACTACTCACTGGGGTCCTTGACGGCGGTGATGACCAGCTTGAAGCCGTTCGCGTCGGTGCCCCAGTTGTCGGTGACGTACTTGAGGGTCACGAAGTTGCTGCGAGTGAACAGCGCGCCCACCTGCTGCTTGGTGTTGCGGCAGGAGAGGTCCGCCTGCAACCAACGTACATTTCGTGATATAGACTATATATACATTGGAAATATACATATAAAGATATGTGAAAACGGACAAACTGTACTACACGTAAAATTGAGTGTCGTACTTCATCATCACCAGCATATCACCAGTAACATTTAATCTCTTTGGTGACCATGTTGCTGGGTAAAAGTCTATGGTAGATGATGGCTTTACTCTTTGGTCTTATTCGACGAAGCGCCTATACAAGCAACACGATCACTTGATGGTAAGATGACTTGCCACAGCACCACATTGTGCTCGTCATCTGAGACGTAAAATGTTGACTCTTATTAAACTAGTAATTACACTAGCTACAGCACACTTCAATCCGGAACACAGTAATGTACTATTAATGTTATTTGTCATGTAGTGATTATTTCAATCTACTACCCCCACTAAATAAATACTCGGAAGCACCTAATTAATCCCAGATATCCCTTGACATCCAGAACTAGACATTATCGAAGAGTAATCAGAAACTGCTGAAACTCGCCCGCGCCATCTAAACGGCGGAGCAAACGTGGAGATTTGGGAAAGTTTCGCCGCGTAATTGGAGTTCGGGAGCTGGTGTCCCGCGGCTCCGGCGTATGTATCTTATTACAAATTGCAACGCCTAATTGATGTTTACCATGCTCCATTTACATATCTACGGAGCCGGGGAGCGGCGGTGGAGCCGCGTGCGAGGAGTAGAGGAGGCGGAGGAGGTTCCGGCGCACCAGCGTTCTTAATTAAACAGAACCGCTTTTAAAGAAAACACATCCATACGAAACACATTCCAAGCGGCTGTTTGTAACAATAAAACAATAACATTATATTTATATAATTGTTTATATAATACAACAAATAACTTATTATTATATAAAATTGTCCATCCGTGTACTTATCCTCATTGACGTCTGAAACTCCAGGACACGTTCCGACGAAGCATCGACTGGTAGAAAACGTAACAGAACGAGATCTAACATGAGTAATGGTTTCGCAACAAACAAATCAAACTAATAATAACGGAAACGTTCAGGTTTTCAGATTCAGCTTGACTGGTGAGCTTGAACATGAGCAACTGGGTTTTCCTTATGCAGCAATAACCGTCATACAGAACGAAGACGCGATCTTCAACAATACAGACTTACTGTATTGATGGAGATCGCCTATTACATAATTCCAACTTGGTGCAGTATAAATATAATCATCATCCTCAGCCTATAGACGACCACTGCTGGACATAGGCCTCCCCCAAAGATCTCCACATCGATCGGTCCCAGTGGGTTACCGCGATTTCCACCAGCTCGTCGGTCCACCTTGTGGGTGGCCTTCCAACGCTACGTCACTCGAGGACCTTACTGCCCCATAGGCCGTCGGTCCTTCGAGCAATGTGCCCTGCTTCCTGCTACTTAAATCTAGTAATCTTTTAGGCTATCTCGGTGACCTTAATCCTTCAGGTGATCTCCACATTTCTCTGACTATCGGCCTTATAAAAAGGCTCAGTCACCCAAGGAGCAATGGAGAGGGCTGTGCTCGGAGTTACTGTGCGCGATCCAATCAGAACTATACTCGCCAGAGTGTAATTATTAACTGGTGTAACTTTTACGATCTGGTGATGGGCTCGTGTTATCACTTCGAAGTATGGAAGCAGATATAACTCAAGTATCGTTGAACAGTAGACGTGTGAGCTTGCAGCCGTCAGCAGCCTCACCCCGTCAACTCACCCTCGACGTTTCTTAATTAACAAATGAACTCATAGACCGAGCACTGAGCGGAAGCACGCGCCGACACGCGTCTGCTCCATTACACGTTACCCTACATCCGGGTAATTGCTGAACTGTTTATGGAGAGTCATCAGAATTCATTGTATAGTCTTCATTTGAACGATACAACGAAACTTTGTCTTCATCTTTAATGTAATGTTAATAATAATTATAGCATGGTGCTTAAATAAAAACAACGGGGTGTGAGGGGTTCCGCCCAACATCTTATGGAACTCAAGTCAATCATATCTGCACGCGGTGCACTCTGCTGCTGAACTACAGACGAGGCTCTGTTTTGCTCTTATGTAAATAAAGACTACATACTATAAAAATCATACCGGAAGTTAGTAACTCACGAGTCGTTAACGACAGAAAAACAACTTGAAACTGTACTCAAACTAAATCTAACTGAATTTATAAGGGGCCGATACGATCGAGGAGTGCACCTGATGGTAAATGTTACGTCTGGCTATAAGCAACGTGGCGATGTTAGGATGGTATACACTGCGCCTCATTGTATTCCTCGCACTGACACCTGCGATGTTTTGTTACCGCATTAATTTAACTACAGCGCGTTTCGAACCGGAACACAGTACATACCTAGATGATCTCCGACAACATATCTACCACCAGTGAATCTATTTATATATATATATATATATGTAAGCACATTTTCAAAAGCTTCGTAAAGGTTAAAAAGGCATACTCGTAAGCATTGAATAAATAGTCGATTACAAACAAGATCGGTGTCAGTATGCAGAGCGGTCCGCCACGCGGCACAAAGGGAGCGAGGGGGTGAGGGTTGAAGAGCAGTCGATCGGTAAGCTCTCAGGCGGCGGCGATATATCCTGCGACGGGGCTTACTGAACGATGGGAGCGCTATATTCCTGTCATTTTTCAGCTTCAGCGGCGGGCCCCGCCCGTACATCAGCGAAGGACTCCACTCCTTTATGTGAAGTTTAATAAAGGATCGCAGCTTCGATATTAAAATTCTTCACTATGGAATTCTTCAGATCACCGCCGACGGCGGTATGCACCGCGAGCGGGTCTCTCGTATCAAATATGCATTTGTATACGACGCCGTAGCCGACTGCAATGACACCGATATTGGAAGATAATGCAAAAGTAAATAACTTTGTAATATATAGACAAGTTTACTTACTTTGTACTTATTTTACTTTAAATGTTTTATATTGCAAAAATAAGAGGTACATTCACAAGCGGCAGAAGTGAGGTTTTGTATTTTGTTTAATCTGTAAGAGAGTAAGATGAATTCACAGGGTAGTAGGAATGAGTTGTATGTGAACCACCAGCATAGTGCAGTTAGTTACAACCAGTGTGAGCACATCCGTTCTTAACACAAAGAGGAGACGGAGGCTAGAGGAATTGTGGGGAAACGCAATTTGTATATCCTCATTACTGTCCTCAGCGAACAGAAACCCAATTATCAGAGTTTTAGTTGACTCTTTTCCTTTCATATAATCCAATCCGGTGTAAAATTCCCGAAAGAAGTTTCATTTCAATATAAATTTTACAAAACTACTGAAATTGTTGCTTTTATTTTTTTATCACACTTAAAAATACATCTTACTACTCTACTTACTCTCTCAAAGTGCTAAATTCAACATCAGTTTATACAACTATAATAACTACGAATCTTGGAAAAATCAATAATGTTTGCATGTCATAGTGATCACTTGAAGATAATGGTATCTTTACTGATCTAAGAGAGCAATCAACTCTTAAAAATTGATTGTTTTCACATTACTCTGTGCCAGATCGCAGAATGCTGTAGCTACTACTAACCTAGCAAACCTTGATAGGCATATTCAGGTAACAAAAAAGTTAAATAAAGAGAAGAAGAATACTGCTACTTGTTCCTACATAAGTTTACGCTAATAATTGACAATCTAAACGACCACCAGTGGAAGTCAATGGAATATTATTAAAAAGAGGAAAACGATAAAAAAATTGAAGCACTGAAACTCTACAATAAACAAATTAACGAGAACAAACGAATGGAGGGACGTTACACGAGATATTAATAAATGAAACATAAATAAAAACAATTTTTACTCCACACTCGCTCGAGGATCGAGAGAATTTAATTGGAAAGGATTATCAGGATCATTCGACAAAAGCAATTAACTTTTGATATTACCCCGAGTCCTTTGAATTATTTCCTTTCGTTGCTTTATCAATTAATTTCCGAGTTACATGTCCGGATAAAGGAATCAGAATTTGTGGAATTGTTTTACTATTAGCCTTACTTGAAGCTTCGTCCGCAGCAGTTTTGTAAGCGGTTGGCTGCCAAATAGTAAGATGAGAAATAGATTTCTAGCTAGCCTTATCATAATAATGTGATGCTTATTAGAAACTTTAGGCAGCACTAACATGCCCCCGTCGTCTTAAGATCTAAGATGAAAGTTTACATAACCCGCCTTAAGTACAGCATCCTGTGAAATGGTACGTTTGTAGTGTTTCATGGTTGAAATATTCACCGCGATGGTACTTACCCAGGCGATGTCCATCCAGAAAATACTACAGTAGAATTTGTATTCAGCCGACAAAATAAGTTTAAGCCATAGACAAGTTTTAAGTTAGTCCCGCAATATATAACCGGTCGTGGAGTTTCGCTTCATGTATTCATTGTCCAACATCGGCACTGATTATAATTCAGAAAGTGTCGGGTCTTTCCCTCCCACCCTCCCCGTCACACCCCCAGATCACGTAAACTTGCAGCGTAGTTCTGGTCACGCGCGGAGCTAGGCCCCGGGACGATGGCCCGGGTAATAACTCGCGAAGCTATCGAATTCCCCGGGAATCCCCGCCCGACATTGTGCTGAGGAGAGACGATGGATGTTCACGTAAAATTCATACTTCACTTCCACAGTTGGGCTAGGAGGTGTGTACATGGGCAGCATGAGATTTGGTGTTTGCATGAATAAAAAGAAAAGGAAAGCCATAATATTGATGGATAGGTTTTAAAAGTATGACATTTTTCCTTAACATCTATCTTTAAAAAAATGTCTATGATTGTCAAAAGATGCGAGAACACGGCGGTCATAGTTCAAGGCAAGTACAGTGTGAATATCATGATCATGTGCGCTGCAGTCCACTGTTAGCCATCGGCCTCTCCCAAGGGGGATAAAGTCTGTATGTGTATTATTCATTTATACAGTGTGTCATCCCATGGCGCCCAATTGTATGTCTTTTAACAATTAAACACAAAGCCGAGTAGAAATGTTACCTGATGATATGGAGTTTATAATGGCCGACCCCAAGTGAAGATGGGACAATGTCTAGTAAGAAGAAGATATGGAGTTAAAAATATCATGGATCTTGTTAAAAATATATTCATACTACTCCTGGATGCCAGGAGGCTTATAATATTAAGTATTCCTCTACTACTCTTAATTTTTGTTGACAGTAGAACAGGCGGTGGTAAGAAAAAGAAAAGATCTCATAAAATCTACAAACAGTTGTTAAATGTATTATGAGCTAACTACCGAATTGAACCATAAAGAGTAGGGAAGAGTAGTGTAGTGGGGTGGTATTAATGATTGCAGCACAAAATAAATTCGTAAGCACAGAATAATTTATGAGGGCAATGGAGATCTTTGGGAAGGCCTATGTCCAGCAGTGGACGTCTATCGGTTGATAATAATAATGATAATGAAGCATTGAATAATAAATGATTCATTGTTAGCGTACGAAGAATTTAATCGGAATCCGATAACGATATGAAAACGATCGATTGTGACGATTTAAATATTATGGATGTGATCAAATTGGAGAAAATATTCAGTTTTCTTGATCAAACTTGGAGACGAACAATATGCCTTACGAAACACCAAAGTGATACAAGGTTGAAAGACAATGTCTTCCTTTTTGAGTAGTTCCTGTTATGAGGAAATGGCTGTGTTACTTGCATACATTATTTCACGATTAAAAGCTACGAAAATCATGTCTAGTACAATTTCGAATGATGCATCGTTATGTCTTTTTCGATCCTGTGCCATTCTTTTTTCCTTGCCAGTTCGAAGATGAATCTTTGATTGTTATACTAATTGTGATTGTTAGTTTGTTATAAAAAATACAATGGTGTTATCATTCATCGGCCTTTCAGGATCTAATCAATAAAATAAGTGACAATTAAAAGAAATCTATTATCGCATCCCTCTGGGAATTAGAAATGGTGAAATTAAAAATATTAAAGTAGAAAAAAAAACCTTAATTGTAAGGGTAATAATTTAAATCAACACGTCTAGGTCTCTCTTCAGATAAAATGTTCTTAACGAAGACCGCAACTGCTGGGACGCAAAGTATAGAATTCGAGCGTGCGAAAGCATTATCTTAAGCAAACGACCTTGCAACTTTCCTCAAAGGATTCAGGATGCCAAGGAGCGTTTGGCTAAATAGTTTACATCATGTAACGCACCGCGTTCCGGACGAAACCGTGAATATTCTCTTAGAGGAAGTACGCTTTGATCTTTATTCAACATTTGCGTACCGTTTCTTGGACGCCCCTTCTTACGAATTTTAAGAATTTTTGGATATTTTTGCGTGAATAGGAGTAGCCTCTTTACACACTTTTTATTTATATATTAAGTATACAACTTCATTCACACCGTATTTTTTTTTCCTTAAAAAATTCACTCATTTGTATGATAAAATTAACTATTGTATTAATCAAAATATTTTCTATCTCTAGCATCTACTTTTCGCCATCTCTCTGGTAATTTATAAATTCCATCGCTGAAGAAACCTTTATTTTTTGAAGCCAATACTGCATCGAGTGATTTCTAGATACCCTGCTATGACGTGAAGCATTTCCGAGCATTCTGCATCAGCCGAAACAAATGGTAATCAGGTGGGTAAGGTCTGAGCTATAAGGAGCGTGATTCAGAATTTCCTATCCGCTTTTTACCAAATATTTTTTAGCCACAATACTAACATGCGGGTGAGCGTTGTCATGTTGAAAGATTATGGAGTCTGATCGCATATTCTGGACCTTTTACGGCGAGAGCTCGCTTTAAACTGATCAGTAGTTCTCTGTACAAGTCTCCTGTGATGGCTTAACTAGGCTTTAGTATCTGATAATGGATATCACCCTTCTGATCCCACCGAAGAGTATAGAGCATAATCTTGGTACCATAAATATTGGACCTTGACGTTCATGTTTCGGATTGTCATGACGAATCCATTTTTCCTCTTCGGTAATGAATCGATGCAGAAAAGATTTTTTTGTAAAGTTCTAACATTACGGATACGCAAAATTGTGGTCCAGTATCTCTGTTTCAATTAATATAGAACCCAAATTTCCTGTTTCCGGATGTGCCTTGCGGCTTGGAGTCGTTTCTATTTTGCTTGTAACTTGTAATGTTTGTCAAGCTCTTTTTGCACTTCACACGAATAATCATCGAATAGTGTCTCTTATTCTTCATCGTCAAACTTTTTAAGTGGACCTGAATGCTTTCTGTCCTTAATACTAAAATCATCACCTTGAAATCGCCAAAATCATTATCTGTCAGTTTTATCTTATGGTGCAGATTGACCATAATTTCCACAAGCAACCGTAGGGCTTCAGCTGCCTGAGACAAATAATCAACACTTCCCGCAAAAATTAGACAGGATGCGCCAAACTCAAAGCTTTTTAAATGGTATTAAGTGAAAAAATCTTGATACTTCACGATACATCACACATAAGTTATTGTCGTCAACCATTTATAGGAGCTAGAGTCAACTTTGTAGTATATGTAGTATAGGCCAACAACTTGATTTCAATTTCCTAATACTTATGGGACTCTACTTATTCGTCAACGGGGAAGAAAGGAAATAAATATTTATTAATATCTTGGTACTTCATTTCTACCAGAAAACAAAACAGTCAAAATTGGTCCAATGCAATTCCTTGTAAAAAAAAAGTATAACATGGAACTTAAAGAAATAAAAAAGGTTCAACTTTAATACTAATGAGCGCAATGTTTGTTTGTTTGTAAAAAAAATAAAAAAACTCATTCGCAAAGATAAGCAAGCTCCCTTATAATTGTCCTGGAGGGTACAGCGTGTCTGTCGTTGACGGGTTTAAATTTTTTCTCTTTACTATTTCTAAATTAAGATTATTTTCAGGACACAATAAAAATACGAAGAATTCTGTTTGTTTAAGTAGGAGAAGTCAGTGTCGAGATCTTTAGAACTGGTTTATTCAGCTGTGGACGTCCATAGGATGACGACGATGGTAATGAATGCAGGAAAAATTATAAAAACCATTTCTCTTTTTCGGTTTAACATTTGGACGCGGATGTTATATTATCCGCGGTGGACATAACGTCCGCGTCCGTCTCTGGATCCGAAGGCGGCGGATTTAATATGTTTAATGAATGAATCTTTTCAAAATCAAATATCAAAATTACAGAAACTGTTTTAACAATTGTAGCCATTTTAAAACTGGTGGTAGGTCTCTGTTCATTAGTGGTAGGTCTCTGTTGCCAGAGATCGTCTAAGTGGGTACGACCACAGCGCCTATTTCAACCGAACAGTAGTATGCAAACATTATTGTGTTCCAATTTGAAAGGCGTTGCAACTATTGTAATTACTGGGGTAACGGACTCAACATCTTATGTTACTTAGCAGCAGGTGAACGTCCCGCTCGTTCCGTCGCTTAATTGTATAAAAAAAATACCCGTTTAAAGGTTTTACTTTAATTTGGAATTACGCAGGCGTTAATGGATTTCGATCTATTTGACCCTTCGCTGGTGTTTTTTCTTTTTTCATTTTAGACAAATGATGGATTTGCAGACCTATTCGGATATTAATTAATGCAATAATAGCTTTGTTTCGAAATGTTTTATCTAAAACAAGTTTCATCTTACGTCCTCTTATCACAAAATAATCTATTGCCCATGACAGAGTTGATACCACCGCCGGTATTCTTTGTGTTATCAAATACCACCGCCGGTATTCTTTGTGTTATCAAATACCACCGCCGGTATTCTTTGTGTTATCGACCAATGCTGTTGTCGGTGAAAATACTGAGGTAGCGATAAGTTGAGCTAGATCTGCTTTATTTTTATTACAAAACTTAATCCTTACAATTACGTAACTGCTGTGCTCAACACCACGGATTTGTTGAATCAAAAGTGTAGGTTAATACTTAGTCCCATAAAGAGTCAATAGATTTAGTTAACTTGATACATATAAAAGTAACAACGATTATATCGCGATGCTAGGCAATACGAATTGGCGAATGACCTGAAAAGCTACGGTTTTTAGAATATACCCATTTCCTAATGATGCTCATGGTCAATGGCGATCTATCTAAAGCTTCTTCTAATCCTAAATGTACATGAATAATAAATGTATTTACGACTATAACGTCTATAACAAACTTTGTAGAGTCCTCATAGTACGCAGTTGTTAGTTAACCGCATTTCAAACGGTTACTGCTGGACATGTTACGGTTGCAGCCCGTCTTAAGTTGTATGGGTCGGAGGCACCACCGACATGGCAACGTCTCAGCAGATTACATCGGTTTCCAATTAACGCATTAATAAATCGGACCTACCCAGCACCAGACATGAGACCTGGTACAGAGCCAAATGTCCGCTCTGTAGTCAGTAAATGACGAAGGCATTTGAAGATACATCTTCTGTATATTTTTGGCAATTTAGTACTTCGTGATAATTCTGTATCAAAATTCCTCCAAAATACAAATAAGTTAAATAAATCTAGACATCTGCTATAGTATTCTGCAATTTAAAAACTACTCGTGGAATAATAAAATTGCTGTAAAATATCAACAGTTACAAATGAAAATGTATTTTTGTAATGAAGTAATGTAATATTGTAAAAATGTATACCTACATATTACAGTATCCTATTCGAAATGGCCGCGTTTGGCTTTTATACAGGCCTTTACTCTGTTTGGCCACGTGTCACGAATCTATGGATGTACGCGCTGTCTCCAAGGGAAACTTCCACCACCGCCACCGCCACCGCCGCTGCCTGCTCCAAAGATTTTTTAAGAGACTCAATGTCGCCCTGTCGTTTAGAGCAGCAGCAGATCATGTCCTCTAAAACTAACCATAATTTGAAGTCTAAAGGGTCGAGGTCTGTACTAGATGAGGACCAGTCTTCAGCCCTTATAAAGTCCGGAACGTTGGCTTCAAGCCAGGCTTGGGTAGTTCGTGCCTTGTGGTCAGGTGCAGAGTGCTGCTGGAAAGTCCACGGTATATTTCTAAAAAGTGTATTGCTGAGAGGTTCCACAACATCATCCAAGCCAGTATCTTGATACACTTTGGCTGAAGTTTTTACTCTTTCACCAAAATGTAGTTTAAGACACGCCCCACCAAACCATCTCTAACGAAGGATAATGACCACGTTGTACCTTTCCGATCACCACCACTTGACCTGCTCCTTTAGAACTGTGAGCGTACACTTTATCATTTTGCTTATTGCAATGTTCTTCAATCGTGAAACTGTTTTCATCTGTAAAGAGGATATTTCTGTGCCTTTCTCCTGGCTGCTGCATCGCGACAGAAGGTTTGTTCGTTGTGTTCGATCCACTCTCTTTAACTGTAAAGATTGATTTAGAGCATGTCCTGTATGTCACCGTGACTTGATAAGCACCGAGCTTCAGGTCTTGTTTTATAAGACGCAATACGCGACAGAGTCCTAGGGGGAATCTTTATTTCTCGACGACAAGATTTTTAGGATCCTAATGGGGTTTCGATGATTTCTGGCTTTAACAGCATTTGTAGTTCTAACAGCTAACAGCACGCAGCCGCAACGATTATTTCTGGTCTTCTTCTGGACAGAGGAAGTGTTGTTGTATCTGTTGACGGTACGACATACGACCGCACGGCTGATAGCAAGCTTTGGTAGTGTCTGCAACATGAGCGAGCGGACCGGCTCCATGCACACACACACACTTTGTGCAAGGCGATCACTGCAATACTGTTTTATTTAACACCCCCACCCCATTCCATATTGTAATGTGATAATGAATGTAAAAATATGTGAAATGGCGCAAAATCGAAAGAAGATACTAAAATAATATACGCGTTCCAAATACAAAATAGTTAAAAAGTTGAAAATATGAATAGTTTTTATGTAACAGTGTTTGTGGCCAGACTAGTTAGTTAGAAAAAACTAGGCAATCAATGGCTAAGCAATCGTTATGTTTTTGTAATTCTTTATAACAGATCCAAATAGCAAATAAAACTTTGGATAGTAATAATATAATACAAGCTTTAACAAAGGTATTAAAAACATACAACTATACCTTGTTTATTCTTTCTAAAGATATTCGTTTGAAAGTACAGGAAGAGTAACTAAGCCCTATACTTATTGCACAAATCAATTTGTCAACATTACAGCCAATAGACGTCCACTGCTGGACACAGGCCTCCCCCAAAGATCTCCACATCGATTGGTCCCGCGCTGCACGCATCCAGCAGCTTCGCGCGACCTTACAGTCAGCTTAGCCTCCAATACCGCCAGGTACTAGAAGTTTTCGTTAGTAGGGGTTCCTATGGGCGGATTTGGGCCCTACTACGCTGGCTCAGTAGTGGTTGGTGGTAGCCAAAGCCTCGTTTGTTGGTTAGCAGGCTGCACCACGAGCAGTACAGGTTGGCTTGGGCGCCGTAAGTTATGTGGAACCCTTTACAACCCTTTAATAATATTTGTTTTAATATGGAAATTAATTCGTACCTACACTTATTTTATATTCGAGGTATTAGTAAGATATTAATAATATCTTGAATTTTTTTTCTACCTGTTTCGATATTTCCAAGGCAAGGCAAGGATTGATATATAATTCATTGAATACAACTTTGTGCATCGGACCATGAGAGCAGGAAGAAAGTGTATCCACAGTTTTGTTCGCGAGAAAAGCGAACTACGAGAGTCTGAAACAATGTTTGGAATTGGTTACGGGGACACAAAGGGCGAAGTTGCGCTACCTGCGATGGCGCTAACTATCCACCAACTATTCGCTACGGAATATGCGACAATCAGGGACAAACAATCCGAGTTTGAGGTCCGGAACTTCCGTCGAGCATGCAGGTCGACTTGGATGTGTACATAACATTCGTTGGATATGACGGGCTCTGTGCGTTTGATAGTTAGAAGTTCTATCCAGTCGAGGTGGCTCCAAGGCTCTCCTTAATTTTAGGTGATAATTTAAGAACCAATTCAGTGTAAACGTCCTCCAAGCGTAAGTTTAGTTAAGTGGTTAACGTAGTTTTGAAGCCGCAGCCGCTTCCGCTTTTTTATCCGGCAGTTTTATTGAAATAGAAATTCAAACGTTTTTCCAATATTCTATACTCTGTGGAGCAATTCAATATAAACCTTTATCGGCAATTGAAATAGCGAAACGCAATTGTCCGATATGTATGGAGCTGGCCCGCCGCAGCCGCAGCCGCAGCCGCAGCAGCGACCGCAGCGGCTCCACTATAATTTCAATAGAAACTGTCCAAATTAACGGCCGCAATCAACGCTTCGTTTGTTTAACGGATTGATGTTGTGCGTGGAGTTTCGACGTGTTGGTGTTTCGTTTTCGGCAGAGACCATTGCACATAATCGACTCGTCGGAATCACCAACATTATATTCGGGATGATTCATGCGGAATGCGGACACAAATACTCTGATAAATGTTATGTGGTTAATACATTTCATTCAATCATTCAACATCTATAGTTTAGTACACAAATTAAATTGCTGTAGAGTGAACAACACAACAACAATATTCATAAGATAGTTTAACGTTAAATGATAAAACAAAAAAATAGCTCTGCCTATATTGTGTAACGTAGACGATGACTTATCGCATCAAATTGTTATTGACTTTATTACTTCTTTAGATAAGATTAATAATCTAATTCTCGAAATAAATAAAATACTTAGCCATGTTCTTTAAAAATCAGTCCAAAATGACAAAGCACCAGTTACCGGCCTTACTATCAGTATTTTAAAAAGGCTCAAAGTCACCCAAAGTACAATGGACCGGGCTATATGCTCGGAGTTTTTCTGCGCGATCGAATCAGAAACGCGGAGATCCACAGAAGAAATAAGGTCACCTACATAGCCCAAAAGATTGCTAGACTTAAGTACCAGTGGGCAGGGTAAATTCCTCCAAGAACTGACAATCAATGAGGCAATAGGTCCTCGAGTGCCGCCCGCGTACCGGTAGACATAGTGTTGGGAGGCCTCCCACAAGGCGGACCGACGGTCTGGTGAGAAACGCGGGAACCCACTGAATGCGAGCAACGCGGGATCGATCAATATGGAAACCTTTGGGGGAGGCCTAAGTCCAGCAGTAGACGTGTATCGGATAGTGTTGACGACCAGTTACTGAAGCAAGAGCAAGAAAAAATTCAATGAATGATATGACCGTAATGAACATATCATCAAATTCCTCTCTTAATATTACTTTGAGAAGTATTTGGGCTGAACCTGATAAAGATTAGCCAGTATGTTCGGAATCAAATCGAGATCCACAACACTTGTTACTTTCTTCGATTGAATCATCATTTGTCATTATTTGCATGCGGTAATATTGAATGAGTTATGATGTTTTTAATACAATTAAACTAACATTATAAGATAGTAGATGAAACGATTGTCTATACTAGGTAAGATGTTTAAACAGCATCACATTTTTCACGGTAATGTTAAAATTTTAAAGATAGAAAAAGTATTATTTGAAAAGTGGTGTAGCGGAAGTATATTGAGATTCGCAGGAGTTGAGCCGAACAGCAGGTGAGACCGAGAAGGCTGTTAACTTCAGAAGTGCCCACTTAGCAATTAAAATGCTTTAATTTGGCAGCCCGACTTGCCAAGTTGCTCTTGTCTCGCGAACTTTGCAAGTGAAACGGTCCGCCGTTTGTCGGACTCTGAATTCTTACTTTGAATTAAAGGAAACGCGGTGCTCTCCCCCTGCCCCATCAGCTCGAGGGGAATGGTTTCCCGCCGACATTCCGGTTCCACAAAGATCTTTTGTTCATTTACAATTTCTTTAATTACATTAAAAGCTAAGTTCTGCGCGGATCCAGTTAGTGTTCAGTGATTTTAAGCACTGAAATTCTTGCAGACGTTTTTAGATTTTAGTTTTGTAAAGACTTAAATATCTATACATACACATATATTATATATTATACAATTGAAAGCCGCAAACGTTTCTCTACATCATTCCCCATTCATTTTATACTAACTGTTTCCCACCTGCATCGCCTTTTGGTAAAAGAATTTGTTAAATCCATTCTTACCTGACCTCTAAACGGCAGCAGCAAAATCTCTACACAAATTTTGAGTGTACGTCTAATAGTTTCGGGGATCTCGTGATGATTCAACGAATCTCTCGACACCTCCTGTACATATATTTACATATCTAAAGGTAGTCAAATTATTAAAATGGTTCGGTTGAACCGTGTTGAAGTTTCAACATCATTGTGGTTTGTTGTCTGTTGGTAGACAAATATTTCCAACATCCATTCGTTTTAAGACTGATAAATTTCTAAGCTACCCGACATCAACTCCAGGGCAATGGCTATCAGTGTACGTGGTCTCGGTTGGGAGCAATATGTCTACCAACTCATAATGAAGCTGTAGAAAACCACATAAGATATGGTACAAAACTAGATACATAAATAAGAGGAAAATAAAAAGAAGAAAAATGTGAAATGCTGCAGAGGATGTTATATGTATTTCAGGTTGCTTCTCAGAACAGAAAACGGAAGGCGACGGTCCTCACTTGCGAGAGGTATGGAAGAAGGAAATAGAATGGAGAATGATAGTATAGGATGTCCCGTGGCAGATTTAGGATTTGAAATTCGAATATTTTTCTAACGGTTGCGCGGGGGACCGGGGAGGGGTTACAGCTTGGCGCGGCATTTGTGCGGATTGGTCAGTCACGATGTCGCAGTGGACTGGTGCTCTTTCTGTCAATGGAATAATTGGACCGTTTTTCTTTGAAAATTATCGTGGAGCAACCGTAACTGTTAATGGTGATGTCTATCGCCGCATGCTTAATGAGTATTTTATACCGATCCATCGAACAGCTCTCACACGTGGTTTCAACAAGATGGCGCCACGCCTCACACAGCAAGAGCCACCATGAGCCTCCTTCGCAGGATACTCTCGAAAGATTCCGCGAGTGTGTACGTCGCGATGGAAAATATTTGGACGGAGTGATCTTCAAAATATAAAATCCGCATGTCTTGTCTTTCTTTTTATGACAAATATATGTATATTCTAAAATAATAACATCCTTTCATTTAATTAAGAAATCCTAAATCTGCCACGGGAAACCCTATAGAAAAGAAGTGTGAAAGATGAACTGAGTATCAAAGATGAGAAGAATGAATGATGATAATGTTGGAAATAGAAATTTACAAATCGATGGTAAATGAAATGTTCATAAAGGTTCTGACCCAAAACACGCAGAAGGACAAAAAAAAAAAACTAACAATACGGAATATGATGGATGCGTTTCCAGATTGAAACCAAATCCATTGTAAAGTAACATCAAAGCGAGTGAGTGTAAGGTTTTATTTATGTGCACTGTGCTGCGGAGCTGCGGAGCTGCGGAGACGTGCCTTTGAGAGCCTTTGTTACAATTTGTTTAGTGAAAGCGTGTCGTGAAGTATGTCTTACTCGAAATACTGCGACAATTCCTGCGTAAACAAATTGGTAATCGGAAATGCATGTTTTCATAACCATATTTCTTAAAATAACGAAGAAAAGGTTCGTCTTGTGTTAAATGATTAGAATAACAATAAAACCATAAAATGGCTTATAGGTTTGTTGGTAAACGACCACGTCTTTTTCACTATTTATATGAGATATGAAAGTGAAGTGACAGAGAAATTGAGGAGCAAGAGATTAGCGTGGTGCGGGCATGTTGTGGGAAAAGTGTTTATTCAGATATGTCAGCTGCCGGTAGTGGCGACCCACATAGCTGGGAAAAGGGCACGAGGAGGAAGAAGTAGAAGATATAAGATATGAAAACATTACCATCTGTTATCGGTTCTATTAAACCCGCATTTAATAATACTTACGTATATAATTGGTTTCGTAAACTCTGTACTGATTATTCACCCTAAATTGCTTAAGATCGTCTCAGACGACAACCCTAACACTGACCACGTGCCGCAGGTGTGAAGATTGTTTTTTATTGTGTGAAGCGACAGAAAACCAAGGCGTTCACCTGATGGTAAGTGACACGCCAACCTATAACAATGTCGCGCGAGTTAGAATGATATATACTGCACAACATTGCGCTCTTGCCTTGAGGCACAAGATTGAGTCTCATTACACTAGACAACGTCCTTCAAACCTTAACAACATAGTAATGTTTGCATACTACTGTTTCTAGGTCTAAATAGGCGTTGCTGTGGTACCTACCTAGACAGTTTCCGTCAACAAAGTTCCGTCAAAAAACAATTCTATGAGATCTATCTTCTTTATGTATTACTTAACAATGTTAGCTTTTCATTAGGTACTTGATTACTTCCGGCAAAAAGCATATAGCAATAGTTAATGTTACCTATCAAGTCGTAGCAGTTAGTTTCTAAAACGCTATTCCTATCTGAACTTACACTGAAATCATCCAACTATTCAGGTCGATTAAAAGATCGATGAAAAACAAATCCCACCGTTAACCTTTGAACCAAAAACGTGAGGTTAAACCTGGTGAACCTAAAGCCGGTACTCCTAACGTACAAAAAACATACGTCTCTTGTTACATTTTCTCTGTAACCTCGCCCATTGAAAACATTCAATTCCATTCTGAGATCTCTGTGAAACTGTTTCCGGTCTGAATGGATTATTTGAAAATATATCAAACTTTTAAAAACTTGACTAGAACTATTAAATTTATAACACTGATGACCGAATGAAGGAATTAAACTGCCAGTCAACACTTAGTACTCAGAGAAAAATCTAAATATATAAATATTTAACGTTGATTCAACTACTAAATTCTTTTTAAATAGTACTTGTTTACGGTTGCTGTTACAACAAAAGAATAAGCAGTTTATCGTCGTCATCATCATCAATAATGGACGTTAAATTTTAGACGTAGCTCTCCTGTAAGGTATTCCAAAAAACACGGTCTTGTGCTGTTTGAACTAAGTAGTTAGCTTAGGTTATAAAGGTTTCAATGATAAACTCTCGCGTCGTCGCGTAAACAAATATTTTTAATAGATATAAAGTGTACGGATTGAGCAACGAAGTATGAAATATAGAATAGCAACTCCTTTGTGGTATTATAAGGAGAGAACAACATTAATAGCGAGTCCTTTGTGGACGCCTCCTCCTCCCGTACTCCCGTTCCTCCCGGCGTACCCAGCGCGCGCCCCGCCGGGCCCGTACGTTTGTGCCTAATTGTGTGTATTTAGGATAAGGGGAAATAAACAAACGCTGCGGCGCAAAAGAAAACTAGTTACGAGCCCCTCAGGTCTTTAGCGGAACCCACGGGGTCGCTTTGTCCGGTCTACCGGTGCGGGTAAACTTGCGCGATCGCAATTTAAAATGCGCAAAGTTGCGTCCAAAGCCCTGTGTTAATTATGGAGAGCAGCGACACCTGACCTCCGAGCCTTCCCTACCGTCAGACTTCGCAAAGCGAATAAAATATTTCCTTCAGCTTTCTTATGCGGGCCCTTTTGGCCACTGGAAAATTAATTTAGACCACAACTCAGAGCAAAGCCTCAAAATGCGTCGTAAAAGTTTAATTAAGATAACATAGCCGGTTCATTAAGAGGACGGCGGCGGATGTGCGTTTGGAGCGCGGTCACAAAGCGTTTTGTGCTTCCATCACAATCTGTCCGTACTCAGACCTAAGCTCACAACTCCAAAAATAAAATCTATTTAACAAATAAATTTCAAGGATATTCTTTTCGGCATTTTTTTTAATTAGACAATCTATATTTATAGATAAAAATAGCGAGAAACTGATTGCGGTCGAGAATTTATATATAAGGTTGTAGTCACAGAGACACACACACAACTTGATCTCAGAGTTCCAACTAATGCATGATTACATGCGACAAGCGAAGAATCCACTTACAAAGTCCGGTAATGTTACTTTGGAACAATTCAGAATAAAACCCCTTCGTGGAACAATTAACGAAAAGCATCGAGCCATTCAACCGGTTCAACTTGACTAAACGTTGTCCTGAAAAGTCAATTGTAATGGAAGCAGAGCGAGGATTCCACCGGATCTCATTAGCATACCAGCGAAGGCATCTTTAATAAATTAACGACCGGCGAGCGGACCCGCAGCGGTTCCGGACAATCGACGATAATCGCGCGTCTGCGGGATAATTGCCGCTCACCGCTCCTTGGAATGTCTCCAAATTGAAAACGATATCGATGGAATTCCCGTTATGTCGTCCGGAGCGATATGAAAAATTATTGAACAGTTCCCCAGGATCCAGCGCCTCGATATCAGCTCCGCCGAGAACTGTGCGAGAAGATTATTGGAAACTATGACGCAATTCTTTAAAGATTACATAAAGCTTAAGACGTCTGAATACTTTGATATCAGCGAGCGCGGCTGATAAGTTCCTTAGATAGTTTTGCAACGAGCTCCTTTAGTGTTTTAATATATACAGATATATAATACTATAAATCTTAAGTACTCTAAGTACGGGTATAGTAGTTTCAGTGCCTTGAATATGCCATTTATAAACTAAATATAATTAGATAGCATCATCATCATTAGTCGATAGACGTGCACTACTAGAGATAGGCCTCTCCCAAACATTCCCACATCCATCGGTTATGGATTAGTATGGGGGGATTAGGGTCGTTTCCCAACACGCTGGCCCAATGCGGGTTTGTTGATTAGCAAGATGCACCACGAGCAGGAAAGGTTGGCTTGAATCCCGCGAGAACCCTCACACCCCTACGACTAAATACGAATACAAAATATTGATCGAAAGCTAAACAATACCTTAGGCGGTGCAGTGGCGTGTGCGCCATCGTACACGTAGAGGTGGTCGTTGCAGTCGAGCTGCAGCAAGTCGAAGTGCAGCATGAACCGCTGCAAGATGCTGTGCGTCTGGAAGGTGACCGTGCAGTCGAGGTTGCGCTCGTTACGCGACCACAGCACGCCGCCGTCGAGTTTGCGGTACTGCCGCTGCAGGAAATGGTCCTTGCACAGGGAGTCCATATAATCTGTGGACAACAGGAATGTCGTTAATACCGTATGATCATTAAATCCAATAAAAACATGATTTATACAATTGTTTTAAACATTCTGTAACGCTCCTACAACCTTTGAGAATTTAATGCGCTTTGTTACTAGTAATTTTTATACATTAAAAACCTCTCCTTTTTAGAATATGTTACCTATTAAGGTACGATTCATTTGTCGATAATGTTACTTGAACGACTCCAAACATCCAATGGATATTTAAAAAGGTTGTATGACTACACATTACGCGTTGGTTACTGCAACAAATATTTTTTTTAAAACACCCGCATCGCCTGTTGATATTATTACTAACTGTTTCCTGCCCACCTTGCTGGCCGTAACATCCTCGGAACTGCCTTTGGAGAAGGAATTTTGTTAAATCCATTCTTAGCTGACCTCTAAACGAAAGATGCAATATCTATACCAAATTTTGAGTGTTTAAGTTTCAAACATCTCGTGAAGAGTCCACGAATCTCTGAATATCTATATATAGATAAATATTTGATACTGTTAAATGCGGAATACGGTGGATTGATCGCCAACCTCCGCTGGCCATAGAGGCATCTTAAGAAGAAGAAGAATGATATACTAGTCATCAAAATCACCAAGTTTTTTTTTCAAATTTGCGATTAACTCACAAGATCAAAAACGGTTCTTCCGTTCAGAGAGTAGGACTGCAGAGGAAGCGATATTAGATACACGAGTCGAACTCAATCAACAAGTGAATGGACATCCTCCATTCAGATTGTTCATGACACAGATATGTTGGTTGGAAATTGAATATGAACATTTACAACTAGAAGAAAAAGCAAACACAGAAAAGAAAGAGATCAATATTGAAACAAATAATTCAGTTGTGTTATACTTGGTCCGGACATATGTCCGGCGGTCTGTTACAAATGAAAATGGTTTTTTTTAGATTAGTAATGTGGTATTATTGAAATGTATACCTACATATTTATTAGACTCGGCAATAAATAAAAAACAGTATCCTATTCGAAATGGCCGCGTTTGGCTTTTATACAGGCCTTTACTCTGTTTGGCCACGTGTCACGAATCTATGGATGTACGCGCTGTCTCCAAGGGAAATTTCACCACCACCACCGCCACCGCCGCTGCCTGCTCCAAAGATGTTTTAAGAGACTCAATGTCGCCCTGTCGTTTAGAGTAGCAGCAGGCTATATCCTATAAAACTGACCATAATTTGAAATCTAAAGGGTTGAGGTCTGGGCTAGACGAGGGCCAGTTTTCAGTTCTTGTAAAATCCGGAACGTTGATTTCAAGCCGGGCTTGGGTAGTTCGTACCTTGTGACCAGGGGCAGAGTGTTGCTGGAAAGTCCATGGTATATTTTTAAAAAGTGTATTGCTGAGAGGTTTCACAACATTATCCGAGACTGTATCTTGACACACTTTGGCTGAAGTTCTCACTTTTTTTCACAAAAAGGTACTTTAATGACTCTTTGATAAAACACGCCCCACCAAACTATCACTGTCGCAAGATGATGACCACGTTGTACCTTTCCGATCACCACCACTTGAGTCGCTTCGACGAATTCTGACTTTATCAGCCTAACAGCACGCGGCCGTCCCGAGCTTTCCTGGCCTTCGACAGAGGAAGTGTTGTTGTATCTGCTGACGGTACGACATACGACCGCACGGCTGATAGCAAGCTTTGGTAGTGTCTGCAACATGAGCGAGCGGACCGGCTCCATGCACACACACACACTTTGTGCAAGGCGATCACTGCAATACTGTTTTCTTTAACACCCCCACCCCGTTCCATATTGTAATGTGATAATGAACACAAAAGTATGTGAAATGGCGCAAAATCGAAACAAGTTTTTAAAATAATATACGCGTTCCAAATTCGAAATAATTAAAAAGTTGAAAATATAAAAGTTTTTATGTAACATTGTTTATGGTCAGACTAGTTATATGAACATAACTACGGTCATTTTAAAAACTTTGTGATACACTGAAGTTCATATCAGTGTGTTTATAAGTTATATTATTTTATTATATAACACTTCAACTAGTTCTAGTTAGAACAGTAAGTGCTGAATCTGGAAATAATCCGGTAAGTTCGAATTCTTACATGAATACAACGTGGGAATCTTCCAAGAAATTTCCAATAGTATCATGTTTTCTTTCAATAAATTATGGTCTTTAGATATCTGTAACGAGTCTAGCACAACTTCAATTCCGATACGGATATGTACCAGATCAATTGGGCTGCACCTATCTCGCTGATAGATGACGTTATCGCTTATCTAAGAGTTTATCTGGTCGCAAGCTCGCCGCCGCAGCCGCGTTCACCATTCAATAGGATCGCGCGACGGGACCAGCGGGCTCTGGAGGAAATGTAAACGGTTTGTTATGGACAGCGTGAATTTAGTTTAATGGATTATTAACTAGTTACAAAAATGTGAGTAAATCTTTTTCTTTATACAACTTAAATAGTAAATTGCCCCGCCTGATGATCAGCTGTCAACGCAACCGGTAAACGCCAGGGCTAACGTTTGCCGCCACTAAGATCACCGTTTCACGCCTTTTTTGAGAAACAACTGTAATCTAAAGATAATAGAAAGTTTTTCATTAACTAACGAAGATATTTGAATGGAGAAATAATACATGTTGCTCACATCTCTCCTGAGATATGAGCGATTGACTCTGGAAACATTATTCTTATTCCCGTCCAGCCATTGTATTTTGATTTGAAGATGAACAAAATTAAAATATTCTTCTATAAAATCTTCCAGGAACGTCTGCAGAGTGTTGACTTTCATTCTACTACTTCTCTATACCATCGCGTCTTCTGTTCCAATACCTCGCATATACGGGACTTTAGTGTCCGGCGATACGACGGGGCTGGAGGTGCCGAGAGATCTTACAGCCGGCATCGCAGTTGGATCGGGCGCTCTTCAATTGGTCATAAACGTGCACACAGACAGTCAAGGCAATATTGAGGTACACACAAACTGAAACGATAATAGACAAACGATTTGTGAATAACCAAATGGTAACCGCAATGATGAAATAACAGTTGTAACGAAACCGACGAAACAAAATAACGAAACTAACGTACAAAGCGGAGTACGAAAACTTTGTGCAATGGAGCCCACAATCGCAAACTATTCCCGACTGGAACGTTTCAAGGGTAGGTTAACAAGAATAACCAGTTAAAGTATTTCAAACCGGTAGTAAATCGACAAGGAAATCTGAACACTGTATACGACACTAAACCGACTCCTGAAGCTAATGTCGAAGTAAATACAAATTATGTTATTACGTGAAATAATATCATTTTAAAGGACATTGTTAGTAGAATAGGACTCAAATCAAATCTTTATATCAACATCGTGCCAAGTAACCATGTAGATGAAGAAGAAGACGAGGAATGGACGATAAAATAGGACATAACCAACACAACAAATAAAGGTAAACAACAAGAAATATATTGAATGTAGACCCTCTTGGATCGACGAGATGTAAGTGATGATTGAAAGAATTTTTTATATGCTGAATAATATCAGATCGCAAGAAATCAAGCGTCGGAATGTAATAAATCAAACGATCGGCGCGAACGTCGACAACTCATCGGAAGCGGAATGTTTGACACCGACGCCCGACAAATTCATATACCGACGGGTCTGAACCCTCACGCCTCCGAAGTACGGAGGGCTTATCGTTGCGAAGGAGCTATAAAGGAGGGAATTGCTGGCGAAGTGCCGCCCGGGAGGTGTTCGCTGCTCCCGTCTGCTGCGCCCGTGGGAGGGTCGGTTTTGATATCGACGCGGGCTCACGCCGCCCCGGGGATCCTACAGGTATTTTTATGATCGCGGGAAACGTACGATTGTGTCGGCGCTACTTCCGGTGCTGTACAATACTTGCGAGAATTTGTTATAGCTAAATCGATTATCATGCGAAACAGTTTTAACGTTGTTCCGATTTTTCGAATATGACGATATGTTCTTGATACTTTTATATGTTTTAATATTAAGGTTTTAATTAAGGCGTGTTTTATAATTACTTGATGCCGGTAGTTTTGTTAAACCATATTGTTCTATACAAATGATGAAGTTGAAATTTTCATGTTTCATAATGATCCATAGGTCAAAATCTCTGGTTATCATTTTTGGTGTTATTCAGTATTTTCCGGTTTTCATATCTTATTAGTCTGGATAAATACAGAGATTGAAATAAATCTACATAGAAAGTTAGTATATTAGGTACCTATTATGTATTGTTTTTTTTTTTAATTTTCTTTAAGACAATGATGAGAAGAGATAAATTGCCTTGAACAGTTTTAAGGCTATAAATTATTTCCTAACACCAATTTTTGATGAACACGTACAGATGATGTATCATGACACTTTTTAATCAAAGTATGTAGTTAATTGATACTTTCTTTTAAGCTGATAACATTGACAAAATTGTGACACAAGTCAACAGTTTAGTTAATACAATGATACCAACACACTCCACTCCATCACTTTCATCATTTCAAAAGATCCTTAAAATAAATCTGAATGCGAATAACCTTCCAAGTCTAGACTTTTTGAATTGAGCATTATCTAAACATTTCGTGGAATCTTGCCATATTTCATTTATATCAACAATTGTTAGAAACTAGAGATTTATTATTACTGGATCTATAGATGTAAAATTCCTAAAAACGAGGCATTAATGACTGTTTTTCCTTAAAAAAATTATATTTAAACATAAAATTCAATATAAATTTGTTGTAAGTAATATTATTAAGTTTCAGTTAAAAATGTGATGAACAATAACTTGAGATCTTCTCCTCAATGGACTTATTCCGTGTTTAATTTAAAAAAATGTTTAAAACATTAAAGCTAATACAAAATGTAGTCTTTATTATTGTTTATATACATAATAAATGATAGCACAAGTAAATGTAAGCCTTTCAAGTAAAACCCAAGTAAAGTATTTTAAATAAAAAGCGTTGATAACATTTCTATGAAAGACAAAGCGCAAAGAACACAAAGCGAGCGGAGTCAGAAGCTAAGAAATATTTTTTTTCAAAGCCAAAACAATGTCTTACACAGATATCTTTAATCCCCTTAGAGCCTTAAAGTATTCAATTGTTAAACAGCCTTTTCAGTTTAAAGTTAAACAACGCGTTTACAACGTTATTAAACTGAAAACTGATTAGATTTCAGTTACAATTCATTACTAGCAGCAGTTAAAAGTACCGAAGCAAATTCGTTAGAAACAAACGCCAATGAGGTTCTATATAAAGTTGATACGTCGTTTAATAGAAATTACATGTTACCATGGTAACTGCAGTATTATACTGCAGTAAAGATAATTTGGTTATGAGTCACGCGGAAACTATTCGAAGCGTTCTCATGGAGTGTACGGTGGCTTAGATACTTCAATAAGATTTCGACAATTTTTATATCATATCATCATCATTACCAGCCGACAGACGTCCACTGCTGGGCATGGACCTACCCCAATGATCTCTACATCGATCGATACTGCGCTGCTCGCATCCAGCTGCTTCCAGGCTTTACCATTCGAGGACCTTTGTATATAATCAAGTTTAATAGGTAACTACAAGGCAATTCATCAAATGAAGTAAACCCTAAAACTATATGAAATATATATATCATCATCATCATCATCATCATCATCATCACTATCCGTTAGACGTCCATTTGAATATTTGAATATTTAAAATTGAATTTTGTGCATAGGTTCTTTGATATAGAATACATATAAATAATTATTACTTCCGTTTCCGTTAAACACTGGATGAGTTTAAATACTTTGCATTCGATCGTATTAGTTACTTTTGCAGGATGATTAAAAGGGGATTTATCTGAAATCGTTTTTCCGGAGCGATCAGCGCGCATCAAAACTTCGATCCGGATTTAGCACGGAGGCGGCGTGCCGTGTCAGCTCCATATCTACGGGCAGTTTATCGGCCCGCCTGGAACATATCTCCTCAGCAATTTTACCGGAAACGGGTATAATCTTCCATCAGATAATTTCCTTTCGCTTAGAATTGCGGCGGGTTTCGTTTCAGGATTTAGTTCAGTAAAAGGGATTCCAACAAGAATAAGATCTTGTATTTTTAAACATATTATCCTTCTTTTTAATGTGCTGATGTTCGTAATACTTATTTTGTAACTCTTTATCGGATTCTTCAAACTGAACTACATCCGACATCCGTTAACTGTCTCAGCAATATATGGTGGAGTATGAACCGTCCTTAGATTTGATTGCTGGGTGGTAATCAGTTTGTTTCCAAATAAGCTCACCAGCAACCGTTTGACCTTCATAAATATTATAAATGGTAATTCGACTGCAGAATTATGATCTAGAAACACGGAAGGATCAGGAAGTCGGGAACAAAATCAATCGAATGGGATTTACGAACGAATTTCAAGAGAATAGCCTCGATTCGGTCGAAACAGCGGAGACGGAAATTAAAAGAAGGAGACGCCGGCTTCGGGCAGCTCCCATCCCACTCTGGCATGTGGAATGGCATCCGGCGACACGCTACTGGCACGCCGGGATATTACAGCTACAGGCACAGAACGGGCGGAACGAGATATGAAACCTAACTCTTCATCTAACGCAGACAGATTTATAAAAATTAACAATTACCTATTGAAATGCACGGTTAGCATTTCTAACGCAAATCTAGACTTCTAACTATCAGTATAACTTTATAGTTTTACACACCACATCATTAGCAGATAGACGTCTACTGCTAGACATAGGCCCCCCTCAAAGATCTCTACGTTTGTAGGACTTCATACGGGGGATCTGAGCCAATGCGGGTTGATGGGAGCCAGAGCCTCGTTTGTTGGTTAGCAGGGTGCACCACGAACAGGTGAGGTTGGCTTGGGTCCCGTCAGTTGTGTGAGACCCTTACGTCTCAGGGAACAAGCGCAATGTGGTGCAGTGTATACCATTCTAACTAGTGCCACGTGATTATGGCGTAGCAATTACCAACAGGTGAACGACTTGTTCCTTTCGTCGCTTTGTCGAATAAAATAACAAGTACTGACAAGTGCTTGTGTAAATAATAACTTGGGTTGTGTTTTTAAAATGTGTACTTATCAACTAATCCATATTCATGAAAGAAGACGGTGAATCGCGTTCACACGACGACGGATCATATTATATCCGTTGGATTAAAGAATAGGATAGGATATATACACGAATGTGAACTGTAATCGATAATTCAAATGTGGATGCTGGAGGCGAGATTATGATTGTTTTATCTATATACCATAAAGGAGAAACTTTGTGCTCTTTTGCGATATTTCGCATTGAGAGAAATGCAACACTTGGTATAGAGGAGTAATAAATAGTCTAATGTGTAGAAAAAGGGGGTGTAAGGGCACAACAACTCACGGAACGCAAGCCAACCACACCTGCTCCGAAACAGGTTCCCGCCTTGTCGTGGCGGTGAGGCTCAGTAGCCGTGGCTTGGTCGCCCACGGTGAAGTTTAGAGGAACCTACACGGCCGGCCCGAGATGGCCGCTCCAGGTGAGCTCCGTGAGCTCACCTCGGATGTGTGTCGGTGGACTGCAAAAGGGCAAATTTATATTGCGTTCCATAGTTCTGCCTAACCTTCGCGGCCATATAACGGTTGACGGCGGAACCCAAGGACATATCCGCCGCAAGGCATCGAAAGAATTTTCTCTCTTGGCTTCCAAGGCCTCTGGGTGATGGATTCGAGGGAATCCTTTGCCCAGGTGACTGCTAGAAGCCGAGGAGTGGGCGTGCTTGTGTATTCCGGCGTGCCCTTATAGAGGTGAAAAGGGAGGGTTCCTCCCTCCCTCTTGACGTGGAGCTGCATGGTGTAGCCAGCCCTGGCGGGGTCGTGGATGTGTGCGAGAGCGTTCGCGTGACCCTGCCACAAAGCGACGAGGACGAACATCGTGGGGGTTTTAGCCGGTGCAAATCCGACATAACCTGCGTTTACGCCCGCGTGTGCAGGTATGAGCAAGTATATCCCCCACGTAAAACAAAACAAAACCTCCCCTGCTCGTGGTGCACCCCGCTAATCGACAAACGAGGCTCTGGCTCCCGTCAACACGCATTCGGCTAGCGTGGTTGAAAATGTACCAAATCCCCTCATATGAATCTCTACTCGAAGTAGGAATCTTTGGGAGAGGCCTATGACCAGCAGTGGACTTCTATGGGCTGATGACGATGTCAATGAATAGTCACGTTTATATTCATGTATATATATATATATATATAGGAAAGGCTTGTTAATAACAGTATTATTACCAGCGTTTACTGCTGGTAGGAGACTGTCTAGATAGTTACCACCGCAGCGTCTATTGCAGACGACAAACAGTACTGTGCGGATATTACTGTGATCCGGTTTGAACGGAGTTATACGTAGTGAAAGTACTGGAGTAACAAGACAGCATCATTTCTCTCAGGCGACGAGCGCAGTGTGGTGCAGTGTATACCATTCTAACAATAACCACGTTATTATGGGCTGGCGTATCACTGACCATCAGGTGAACGTCGTCTTACTCGTCTCGTCGCTTTGTTGAATATTTTTTTTTTCTGTTGTGAGCAGTTTTAAAATTTTATTTTCATCGTGACAGTATAATATAGGGTGCCGCAAAAATAACCTTATAAAAGTACCTTATAACACAGGTAATAAGGTACTTTTTATAAGGTTATTTTTGCGCAACCCTATATAATGGATACTACCATGGATAAAACTATTTATTTGTTCTAATAATAAAACCTGTTACTTTATCAGCGACAACACGTTATTATGAGTCTGCTTACTGCGGTATCGGATTTAGTGCTTCATGAGAGTTACAGAAGTATAGTATTTTCCTTCTACATTATACTACATACATACATATATATCACGCCTCGTTACTCTTCTCATCTCCACAGCATTAATCCTACTTTCATGTTTCTTCTGCTATACATCAGTGTGGAGATCATCTCGCCTCTATGGACAGCCAGTCGTGCTCTTTGTGATACGTTCGGGTTATTCATAAAGTTATAAAGTGCCCCATTCACTTGATTCCCATTCAAAACTCTTCTTTCAACATCACCATCACACTTGCCATCTCTCGTAAACTGTGAATCCAGATATACAAACTCTTTCACTTGTTCCACATTTTGTCCCTCAATCATAATGTCACAGTTTGTCATACTTCCTTCTCTTTCAAAAACCATTACTTCCGTCTTGCTTACATTCACTTTCATTCCTTTACTTGTTAAAGCTCCATGCACCATGTCTACCATCGCTTGCAACTCTCTCTCCGATGATGATAATAAAACTTGATCATTCACGATCAACTCATTCATCCTTAGTCCATACTCACTACCTTTTAAATCATTCAAGCAATTGTCTATAACTTGCTTAAACAGCCACGGCTAAGCCACACACCCTGTCTAAAACCCTTCTGGATGCTAAACCAGTCTGAGTAAGCCCCGTTAACCACTGGAACCCTCATAAAGTGATTTCAGTGCCCGTATCAGCGTGCCGTTCACCCCATAAACAGACAACATGACCACAATTCATTCCTCACCACCCTGTCACAGTCCTTTCCCAAATCCACGAATACGCAGTACACCTTTTGTGTATGTGCCAAACATTTTTCGGCTATGCTACGTAGGGAAAAGACCTGGTCTGTACATCCCATTCCTCTCCTAAATCCTGCTTGTACATCCCAAGTCTTCTCTTCAGTTTCATCCTTCACTCTTAATCAGTATCTTTGCATACAGTTTGCCGACGACGCTCAGTGAGCTAATGCCCGGGTAGTTTCTGGTCTTGCTGTGACCCTTTTCCTTTATGTACCGGACGGATTACGGCTTTGCACCAGTCATCTGGCACATTGCCGCTCCTCCAACAAATGTTGAAAAGGCAGCACAGCTGACTACTACATTATACTATACAACGTCAACAATAATTCTAGTATAGTAATAAGAGTAACAACCGTGCTGTTTGATATCCTGGATAACATCACATTGTTATAGAAGAAGCGATGTTACGTTTTCTATTAGGTAAGCTACTAGTAATTTTTTTTAATTTAATCTAAGCAGAATATTGGAACAAACAACAAAAGGATCAAATTGATCATCATCATCAGCCGATAGACGTCGACTGCTGGACATAGGCCTCCCCCAAAGATCCTCCACATTTGTAAGGTTCATATGGGGGATATGGACCGTCTAGATAGGGGGTAGACGGGGTATAAGGGGTCCCACATAACAGCTGACGGGAACCAAGCCAACCTCACCTGCTCGTGGTGCACCCTGCTAATCAACAAACGAGGCTATGGCTCCCACCAACCCGCATTAAACCAGCGTGGTAAAATATGGCTCGAAACCCCCCCCCCCCATATGAACTTCTACAATTGTAGAGATGCTCATAGGAGGCCTATGTCCAGCAATGGACGTCTATCGGCTGATGGTGGTGGCGGTGGTGTAGATACCACCTCGGCTCATATTGTTTGTTGTTGATTAACACGCACCACGAACAGGTGCAGTTTGGTGGGGTCTCGTGAGTTTTAGTGCGCGACCCCTTACACCCCTAACACCGAATGTAAAGAATACATAATGACATATAAAAATAAATGAGTTAAATCGCTTATTTCCTGTCGCCACGGCTGGCGGGTCCGACCACCAGGGTCCGCGCGTAAAATTTCGAAGGAAATTTCCCAAGGTCCAATGAGGGCCGACGTAATTATATTATTAGAGATCCCTCTTCCTCGCTCCATAAAACTGCCGTAGCGAAGTTTAATGCGGAACTGCCTCCTCAAATGGAGTTGAGGAACAGCCATATTGTGAATATTAAACGACCTATTTCCTACTTTACGTTGGAGTGGCCGCTTCGCCGGGGCCACCACCCCCTTTTTACTGAACACAAAATATTATATAACAGAACTGTTACATGTAACACTTTGTTACAGTTAATGTTAACAAATATACATATATATATATATATATAATCATAAATTAAACTTACCAGAGGATTATGGAGTATGTAGGCTTTAAACAATCGAGAGTAAGAGTCAAGAGTTATAGCGAGCTAGAATTTTGTTGTGATCCTAGTTCCGGCTTATCTTACAACTGAAAATTGATAGAGAACGAGGTTCTCTATGTCAATAATATTATTACTGGTGGTAGGTGGTTTATTTGTGCTGCCTCTTGATACTTGATCACTCTGAACCCTATCACTAATTGTCGTAACCTATATCACTTATTACTGTTAATAGTGATAGGTCTCTGTTGCCGGACACCGTCTAGGTAGGTACCACCGCATAGCCCATTGCAGCCGACAAGCAGTACTGTGCAAACATTTCTGTGTTCCGGTTTGAAGGGCAATGAAACTACTTAAGTAAAGATACTTAACATATTATGTCTCAAGGCGACGAGCGCATTGTTATGAGTGAGCGTATCACTTACCATTAGGTGAACGTCTTGCTCGTCTCATTGCTCCGTCGCATAATAGTAAAGAGAAATTCTATTTAAGTATTATTTATTCAAGCAAGTGACAAAGCGAGCAAGAGGTTTACCTGATGGTAAACAATACACCTGCCCATAACAACGTGGCGCTAGTTAGGATGATATACACTGCATCACATTGTGCTATATATTAATAGGTGCTGGTGGTACCTACCCAGACGGTGTCTGCCAAAGACTTACCACCAGAGAAAAAGTGTAAATTAGTTTAGATCGCGGTCACGCCGGTTAAGAGACGTTTTATAGAACAGATATACGCGTTAATGTGTAGCCTTTTTAGGGAAGTGTTGAAGGCGGTGAATATAACACTTGCTTCGTAAGATATTTCATCTGTATCTTTTATGAGAAACTGCAGCGTTGAAGCTGGCGGTGAACACCTTCAAGGCGCGGCGGAGGCTTTCGTTCCCGTTAGCGAAGTGCCGGCGACACGTTGACCTATATACAGCGCGGCGCATCTTCATCCAGGGTCCATAGTTTCACATCCACAGAGTATAACACATTATTTTACTTATTAGATTACTGGTAATATGGCATATCATACGCTACATTCGCCATATTAAAAACAATACTAAATAAGGTGGCTTTCTAAAAAGCTAAGATTTTCTATGCTTACTGGTAGTAGGTGTCCTATGCCGGAAACTGGTTAGGTACCACCGCAGCGCCTATTGCAACTGCCAAACTAGCAGGCAGGCGTATCACTTAATATCTGGTGAACGTCCCACTCCTTTCACTATTCATAAACTAAAAAAAATATTAAAGATATAAGTATTTAAAGTGGGTACGTTTGAGTGTCGTCCGCCCGGCTCTTCATTCAGATGTAGCAGGGATCGCTGCACTTACTCTGTTGCTCTCATTACGTGGAGGCTGTAATTTTTAATTCTGCAACTACCGTCATAACATAATCAAGCTACATTTCAGCTGAAAATCTATTAGTATTAATTAGTAACAGCCGTTTAAAGTTGGCAATTACCAGAACGTTATCCTGTTCGTTTCGTCGCATGTTAATTTGAACGTCAGTATACAAAATCCCATATTCTTCTATTTTTATTGGAATCGTGTGGTAATCCATGATGATGAAGAGACATTCAGGAGTAATGAAGAATACTCCTATTTTATTAATAATACGTAGTCATTCTTAATTTAAAGCTATTTTATTTGTGATTGATTTCTCTTGCCGGAGATCTAAGGATCTATGAATCGATTTGTTAAGGTTACCAAAGATTAAGGACTTCCGGTTTGAAGGATTCGTCGTAGGTAAAGACATCTCTATATTATTAATTAAGATGATGAAATTAAGTAACGAATTCACATAGGTTTCGTGGTAATCATATAGCGTAGACATCGCTCCCCTTAACTGTTAGTTAGGGGTTCTATTATGTCAATTACGCGTTATCACCGGACGGTAATAAGTTATTAGGGTGTAATTACTGCGCATCCGTCGGTCCAAAACTACACCCTCTCCCCGGGGGTTGCCGCTGGAGCGATAACGCAGACGTAGTGTATATAGTGTATTACATGACGTTATTTAGACAATATATTTAAGTTGAGTTTTGTGTGACTTATATCTTAGTAAAGCTATCCTGTAATTAAGTTAAATTTTTCTTTTATATTATCTTCTCTCTTTTTATACACTTAACCTATAAAAAATGCGTTGGTTAGTACATTTATACGACAGCATAGTGCTCTTACAGTTTTCAGATACGTAGACATTATATAAAATTCAATAAAAAATAAGCTATACAATGGTTGGTAGCTTAGAGGTTTTTGTTAAGTATCCTTCGATACTACTTGATCAGTTATTCATCATCGATTGGAGTTTATTATAGTACAAACTTATTTTATTATCCGCCAAACCAACGGTAGGACAGAAACGATCACCTGATGTCAAGTGATACGCCTGCCCATTACGGGTACAACGGGGCGGTAGTTAGGATGATATACACAGCACCAAATTGTGCTCGTCGTCTTAATATATAAAATTTAAAATCTCATTACCACGTGGTAAGGATTACTCGTAATTTCAGAAAGACAGTAATGTTTGCTCCTGCTTTACCATACAGTTATTTGCGAACTAATTGAATAATTCAAAGATTATTTCATACTTGTATAAGGGATATTTTATAACGAAGATTTCTATTAGTAATTTTTTTTTTCTTTTTTTCATTTAATTTAAGAAAGTTTCAGGTTAATTAAAAATATATTACGTGGATTAACACACGACATTATGTATATCCGTTTCGCTGGTTACTTGGCGTCCGGCCCGCTGAGACGAATAGAACTTAACCACACGCCGTCTGCTTAAAGGAAATATTTACGAGAGATCTCGTAGCGCCGCGAGCGATCCTCGTAGCGCGGGCCTACGCGAGCCCGGGGCCCGCACGTGGGGCGGGGCTATCGACCCGTTCCATTATACCGCCGGGTCGTTCAACCCGGCCCGCGTAGCCGTTGCTGTAGCTCGTAGCTCGTGGTGCCGTAGCCGAAAACGGCCGCGGGCTCTCTTTTTACCCCGGTCCGTGGGTATTCCCGCATTACGGCTGATGATTTCTCTTATTTATAATATATGCAGCATCTTGATCCTTGATCACTTCGAGCCCTATCACTAATTCTAGTAACTTATATATATATATATATATATATATCACTGTTAATAATGATAGGCCTCTATTGCCGGAGAAGGTCTACACCGTAGCTCCTATTGCAGCCGCCAAACAGTAATATGAAAATATTACTGTGTTTCAGTTTAAAGGGCGCTGTAGTTAGTGTAATTACTGGGGTAACGAGACTGAACATCTTATGTCCTAAGCGGCGAACGTAATGTGATGCAGTGTATACCATCCTAACTAGCGATATGTTGTTATGAGCTGACGTCTTAGTGCCCCTCTCGTCGCGTCGCTTAATTGAATTGAAAATAAAACCATTGCCTTCGAAGTTTCCATGACACGAAAGAGGAACAGCTACAAATGTACTCACTGGCTTTTGTTATACAAATATATAATAAAAATTATTTTTGTATTCAATCGAAAAACTTCTATCTTTACTGAAATGTTACTTTAAGTACTTCACTTTGTCTTTCTCTCTCTTTTTCTTTCTTCTTCTACTACGAGTGCATTCAAATCCCATTTTTTTATTCATTCCTTTCGTAGTTCTTCTTTATGCTTAATAGCTTATTAAACTTTTACTTCATTGTTACATCAGCTGCATATTAAAGTTTATGTTATTAGTCTTCAAGTTAGTAACGATCACTTACACAATTTACGCTTCATTCAAACGTAGAAGGCTGTATAAAAAAAAATTCAAGTAAGCTTGACAGAAATAGTCGTTTTTTTCAGCTGGTACCAAAATAGGCAATGAAATGACGAGATGAGCGGGACATTCATCTGATGGTAAGAGATACACTTGCCCATAACATCACTCTAATTAGAATGATATACACAGCATCATGTTTCTCTCGTCAGCTTCATATATAAGATGTTACGTTTCGTTACAGTAATTATACTAGCTACAGCGCCCTTTAAACCAGAACAGAGTAATATTTGCATACTACTACCCTACCACATCAAGCAGTGGACTAAGACCAAGAGTAACGCGCAGCTAATCCACCTAGCGCGCAACAGGAATGCAATGGATTCGCAAAACTGGTGTCCAACCTTCATTAGTTGGATGGGCACAAGAAGAGGGAGACCTACCTAGACGAACTCCAGCATCAGAGACCTAGCACCAGTATGAATAGAATAATTTGCTGACGCTGCTTTATAACGTTAATAAGAGACGAGCAATTCTTATCAGAGATTGTTCAGCCAAGAGCTGCGCAGCGGCGTAATTAAAATCCTCGACCGGAAGCGATGTGAAAAAGGATATACTTAAGTTACATGCAATTAATTCAGCTCGAGCGCGAGTCGATGCATCACCGCTTAATTAAACGCCAATTTAGTGGCTTCGAGCTATTATTTTAAATGAAACTCTGAACGAGTTAAGACTTCGTCTTGCCTGCTGTTTATCTACCATTAAAACTTCTGGTGAACGGCAAAGCACGTGCAAACATTACTGTGTTCCTGCTTTAAGGGCGCTGTAGCTAGTATTATTACTGGGATAACGAGACTCAACGTCTTATGTCTCAGGCGGCGAGCGTAATGCGGAACATTATATATTATCCTACCTAGCGCCAAGTTATGAGCAGGCGATCACTTACCATCAGCTGAAACACCCGCTTGTCCCGTCGCTTAACAGATAAAAAAAATGGTATCTGCATAAACTAGAATACGTTTACACGAGGGTTGCTTCTTAAAGAAGAATCTGATGAGTATTTTCGAACCTACCCAGATATCCCGATATTATAAACATACTGACATAAAGGTATTGCTATGTTCCTGCTATCATATCAAAGTCAGAGGATTTTAAGTGATAACTCTACACTTCTGCCTCATCGTCACTTAACATCGCGTGAACATAAAGAGAGGTTCTGATTTACGGATTGAATTATTCAGCACTTTGAGAGAGTATCCCAAACTATAACTTGAAACTCTTTAATTGATTGAAGCGCTTACTTTCTTTCTATCTCCTGTTTCCGTTTTACCATCAGTTGACCACATGATATTCTCTCACAATAATGAATATACTCTACATAAAGGACAAAGGAAGTACCTACAGGATATTTGTCAAGCGAAACCTGCCAGCCAATGTAATATGGTACTAATAGTTTCCGGTCTTTTGGATGACACTAACCTATCGTATACTTAAGCACAGTAATAATAAACTTTTCATTAACAGCATTATATCGCACTTAAGCCTTGAACAGGATATTAACTCGTATATTATCCTTTTGATTACCTGCAATACAGTAATCCTTGTTACGTGAGCGTGACGCCGCCGGCATCCATTCTCCTTTATTGTACTCCTCTTATATATCATAGATTATTAATCAGATAAATCTCTCAGTAAAATCATTACAATAATAGTTTTAAAATTACTCATAATTACTACCAACCCGCGTTGGGCCAACATAGTGGTAAATGGCCCAAATCCCCCCACATCAACCTTACAAAGGACGGCTCTTGGACAATGACGGACTGCTGGATGCGAGCAGAGCAGAACCAATCGATTTATCTTCGGGAGAGGCCATGTCCAACAGCGGACATCTATCGGCTGATGATGATAATGATGATGAATGACTGATTAAACCCTACTGTATTACTACATCTGTATTACCGTGTAAGGTTACTACTTCCGGTTGGAAGGCTTCTATAAATCGCGACAGTAATACTCAGATTAATATAATGCTAAAGGTATCTTTTTTTGATCCAAATCAGAGACGAGACGAGCGGGACGTTCACGTGATAGTAAGTGATACGCGTGCCCATAACAACGCTAGTTAGGATGTATACACGTCACCACATCGCGCTCGTCGCCTTGAGACATAAGATGTTATGCCTCGTTACCCCAGTAATTTCACTAGCTACAGCCACCCTTCAAACCGGAGGACAGTAATGTTTGCACACTATTACTTGTCGGCTGCAATAGGCGCTGCGTCAGGCGGTCTCCGGTAAAGGAGACTTACCACCAGTGTCTGTACCTAACTGTTGGAATTTGTTTGACTGTAACAATTTTAAGGTTTCCACTCTTTCCCTCTCTTTTATCCTAGCTATTATCCCATATCATGTTTTGTTCAGCTTTCTCTTCTACCTCGCCCTATTCACTACATCATTAACGGCCACTTCGTCTTGTCCAGGTTTCGTCCCGATGGAACGGATAATGGATTTTCATTGCTGGTAGGTCTTTGTTGCTGGAAATGGTCACCCAGACATATTTCAGCCCTGTAGTCGTAGACTATCAAGAATGGCACTAAGGTATTCCCTACTTGTCGTACAAGGCGACTAAAAGGGGTCTTCGGGTTCATGGGCTTTAAAGGTGTTCAGAGCTCAATTAGCGAGCCTTATAACGGCAAATTCATGGTGGTGTTGTTGTGAAGAACCACTTGTATTGTTGACAATAGCATGCAAACACGGGCGGGAGCATTATGCAGCAGCGCGGCACCACGTGGGCACGGCGTGTCTGCACCAGCGTGCATCGAAGGACGGCGCGCCCCTCGACCGGACTCGCCAGTCGCACAGTCGCCCAGTCGGACAGTCGCACAGTCGCATAGTCGCACAGTCGCATAGTCGCACAGTCGCATAGTCGCACAGTCGTACCTGCACAACCACTTCGCCATCTGTTCCCGCGCCTAATTTATTGCCCCTCCTCACGCACTGAGAGAAACCACCGAAGGGGTTTAAATGGATGGAAACCCCACATAACCTTATATTTCCCCCAGAAGCAAGGTATCTTGTAAGATATGCTCCGCGATAGAATAAATACATATCTACTTAGATCTACCTGCCTAGGTACCACCGCAGCTCCTATCGCAGCCGACAAACAGTACTAAAGTTGTAGCTAGTAAAATTACCGAGGTAACGAGACTTATCATCCTAAGTCTCAGGGGACGAGCGCAATGTGGTGCTGTGTATACCATCTTAACTAGTGCCTCGTTGTTATGAGCGGGCGTATCATTTACTTTCAAGGGAACGTCTCGCTCGTCTCATCGCTTTGTTATATAAAAAAAATGTTGTTGAAGAACTTCTACCAACATATTCTCCTCACGAACGAGATCTGATCGTAGACTTCGATTATTGCTTATACCGCCAAATTCCTCTGTAAACAGGCTCCGCGGCCGTGCTATCGACAGCTGCCTGGTGAGCCCCTGCCGTGATTAATTAGTCCCGGGGCTCTGCGCGTGATTAATGCGTAGCGTGGCGAAAAAAAAATCCACCAGAATCAATTCCCTCCTTACTGCACTGCCGCGGCCGCGGCGCGAGCTGGACCTGACGCGCCGACAATTAATCATCGGAATTTAGATTGGATACCGGAACAGGCTGCGTAATATCATTATTGGTTTTTTTACACAATCCACCCCCTCAACCACTCCTCCCCCCACATACAGCATTAAACCAAAAATAGGCTGTAAACTTTACCTTTGCTTACCAACCTATGTTTTAAACCAGGACAGTCAAAGAGGACTAAGCTTTCTCTATAACACGAAGGTTCCCGATCCGAGTCCAAGAGACGCTGTTATGGAATTCGATTAATGGTAAAGGTTTTTTTATACCGTGAGGGTAGTGCTTACATTCTCATATTACATAAATATCCCGCCGTAGCAGCATCACTGTGCTCCCATTGTGTAGATGCTAAACCGGCAGTATATTGGACGAGTATCATCATCCTCATTATCACTTAACACCGTGTGAAATCAAAATTTAATATATAAAAAAAAAACTGTTTTAGCATACGTAAAAGAAATTGTGAAATAATTACATTTCACATAGATCGTCAAATATATTTTCAGTTACCCCTGTTTATATATAATACGGGTATATCCGTTATCGCAGTGTACGCTTCCGTAATGTTTTCCTTTGGACCATTTGTAAATATACAATAATCCCCCTTACAACACGGTACTCTTATAACGCAATTTCATATAACGCGATTTCAGTCCCTTCCCCCCAGATGACATTTATAATGATTTATACAGTTCATAATTAATTCGTTTTAAATACCCTTTAACGAGAAGAGTTACGCAAAGTGAATCATTTGCACGTAACGCGCTATATGGGGGCATACAAGCGCGTTACGCGAGAATACTCCTACAACGCGTCTCCTGCAACACGGTACCGAACTACCGTGTTGCAGGAGGGATTACTGTATTTGAATTAGTTTGCAATGGGAATGAACTACAATTCGCGATTGACTGGCTGAGTTTCACCTCCCGTTTGTAAGTACTAAGCTCCAGCAGCTGCTTCGTCTGAAACTATATCGATGATGATGATGATGACGATACTTCTTTTTATGAAGTCCTGTTCATAGTTATCATCATCACGTAAACTTTAATACGAACCAAAAAGAGGAGTGCTATAAACTTACGTCTAGGACATCTAAATTCTGAAAAGAAATCTATTGAGTCGCTCTTAGATTAATTATTTTCGTGTTTCCTATTATTATTGTTATATCTTATCCAATCCCCTATTATGTTATTGGAAATCAGTGAAGATGTATACCGACTATTGATAGGTCTCTGTTCCCGGATAACGTCTGGGTAAGTACTACCGAAGCTCCTGTTTCTGCTATCAGACAATTGTTATGTGAATTGTGATGATAACAATGATGATTACTTTGTTCCGGTTTGGAGGCTTTTCGCATTGTGAAATACAAAGCGAAAAGCGTCAAGTTAATGCGTACTGCGATGTCAGCTGTATCTTTGTGCGTATGAGGAAAACAAAAATAAAACCTAAACTATCAATTCATGAGAACAGCAGGTGTTCCCGCATAAATGCGGCGTGGACGTCTTCAAGAGAAGAATGAATAGACTGTTACTAGATTAATGCGGTTTGCCATCACAGACCACTTAACATCAGGAGGGATCGAGGCTAATTTAAAATATATAGTACTTATAGGTATCTGCGCTGGTGTTGAATATATAAAACGTTTAGAAAAGCAAACAAATGTCTGTTGAACATATAACTATTGAAGGATGGAAGTTGGAAGGAACTGACTTCCTTTCCTGCTGCACACTGCGCCGTATTATGCTCGTAACTTTATAAATAAAATATGATGTCTCGTTACCGCAGTAATTTCACTAAGTACAACACTCTTCAAACTGGAATACAGTAACGTTTGCACACTGATGTTTTGCGACAGAAATATGAGATGCGGTGGTACATAGCTTCAGTCTCCGACAACAGGTACCTACCATCAGTGCCTTCCTCCTTTTTTTTATTCAATTAAACGATGGGACTGGCGAAACGTTCACCAGATGGTAAGTGATACGCCTACCCATAACAACGTCGCACTTGTTAGAATGATATAAACATATTGTGCTCGTCACCTAAGACAAAGATGTTGAGTCTCGTTACCCCAGTAATTACACTATCTATAACGCCCTTGAAAGCGGAACGCTGTAATTTTTGCATAGTACTGTGTGTCGGCTGCAACAGGCGCTGCGGTGGTACCTACCTAGACGGTCTGCAGTAACAAAGACCTATCACCGGTAAAAGCCTTCGAAAGAAGTTGGCCTATACTGTCTTGATACTTAAGGCAATAAGCTCATGGAACAATCAGCTCACTTAATTTAAAGTTAGCGTTAATACATCAAAAATACTCCACTAAGTGATGGTGGGATAGATAACGCAATCAGTGGCGAGTGGCTAATCGCTGATAAAAAATGAATGTCGGAGAGCTGCTGAGCGGGGGCTCACCACAGTCGCGATGTACATCACGCTCAAAGCGGCCGCGGTGGCCGTGGCAGCCCTGGCCGTGGCGGGGGGCATTGCAAGTAAGCACCCTGACACATACCCACTTCATCTGCTCCTCCATTTCATAAAATCCGTTTTAAGAAAATACAAGTACGTTTCAGAATCTTTAATAAATTTGAAGATTAACTTAAATTTTTTATACATATGTTTCGAACTACTTAGTGCTTATTTAAAGTGGTCTTGGTCATTGGTAAATGAGGAAATAATCATCAATATCCCGCAAATCTTCAAATTCATCACCATTGGCATTCAAATCATGTTACCAAGTTCATGAACAACTTTTTTCCGTAAAAATTACTAGAATCGGATCATTCTATAAAAAGTTATGGACGAACATAAAAAAATTAAGTAAAGTAGAGCCTCTCCAATCGAGAACTTCCTTTAGTTTGATAGAAGAAACCTAGTTACCTACCGTTAGCAGTTAATTCTAAACACTTCTCTTCTGTTGCATGATAATGATAACACAGCATCCGTAAATAAATAGATAGATCTTCGTTTAAAATATGTTGTAACATGAGATAAACATGAAAATAGATCGCGTGGTAATGCACAAGTAAACTAAACCGAATACGACGGTACAAAGTAAATTGTAAACATCATACCTAGTATGCTATTTACGATGTGGAGTTTTTGTACCTGGTCTCCAATCTGCATTCGACAAACAAAGTAGTTAAGTATTCAAATAATTGTTACACGGGAGATTGTTTCCGGAGACACGTCAGTTGGTCAAATTATATGATTGTCTATAACCTGGCTATCAGACTGATATTTAGGATCAGAAATAACAGCATTGCTATTTTCCGAACGCCAACAAAGAGTATTTTTGGTGAACTCTGCCTCATTGTCACTTAACATCATATGTTATCAATGAGATTTGTTCCTACTAAGCCAAAGGAGTGTAATTATTATTTATTACTGTCTTAGTCGGAATCACCTTCGCTGTGCTGTCAGCGCGGACCTCGCCCGTGCCTCCACCGGAGCTGCTGCCTCTCGACTGGTGGAAGCACTGCGTGCTGTATCAAATTTATCCAAGATCATTCAAAGACAGCGACGGCGATGGTATCGGCGATTTGAAAGGTATTTAAGGAATTGTTGGGAATACTTTATCTGATGAGACCATAGGTCACATCTTTGGAGCGGCTACAGATTATAGACTTCTTCCCGATCGATTTTTACATATACAAAGTTCTTTTTCCATAATTACAACTATTCCCAGACATTTCATTACACATCATTCATTAATTTAGCATGTCTACAAAACAGGCTAAACGGTATACTGCAGAACAAAACCTGGCTAAACGGTTAACTGCAAAACAAACACTGGCTAAACGGTATACTGCAAAACAAAACCTGGCTAAACGGTTTACTGCAAAACAAACACTGGCTAAACGGTATACTGCAAACCAAAACCTGGCTAAACGATCTACTGAAAAACAAACACTGGCTAAACGGTATACTGCAAAACAAATACTGGCTAAACGGTATACTGCAAAACAAAACCTGGCTAAACGGTTTACTGCAAAACAAACACTGGCTAAACGGTATACTGCAAAACAAATACTGGCTAAACGGTATACAGCAAAACAAAACCTGGCTAAACGGTTTACTGCAAAACAAACACTGGCTAAACGGTATACTGCAAAACAAAACCTGGCTAAACGGTTTACTGCAAAACAAATACTGGCTAAACGGTATACTGCAAAACAAAACCTGGCTAAACGGTTTACTGCAAAACAAACACTGGCTAAACGGTATACTGCAAAACAAAACCTGGCTAAACGGTTTACTGCAAAACAAACACTGGCTAAACGGTATACTGCACACCAAAACCTGGCTAAACGGTTTACTGCAAAACAAACACTGGCTAAACGGTATACTGCAAACCAAAACCTGGCTAAACGATCTACTGCAAAATAAACACTGGCTAAACGGTTTACTGCAAAACAAACACTGGCTAAACGGTTTACTGCAAAACAAACACTGGCTAAACGGTTTACTGCAAAACAAAAATTGGCTAAACGAATATTTACATTTACAAAAGACGACACACTTTAAGAATTGTCTATATTTATATAATTTATTTACTTCATCTAGTCAGTTATTTTATCTTAGGTTCAATTCTGCTGTGGTTATTCTTACAATTTTACCCAGTACGTATTCAACGACACGTTTCCTGGTTAAGTTGAAAACAAAATCCATAAAGAATTCAACACTAATTCAAGCAGTATTGTGCAGAAATAACTCTGTTCCGGTCTCTCATGAGCACCTACTATCAGGTTAACGTCCCACTCGTTTCGTAGCTATTAATAAACAGTTTGTTAATGATAGTATGCTTTTTGATTATGTATCTAAATTCACCGTGCGATGTATCACACGGCTGGGCTGCTGAATATAAAACGTAGTCATTTCCTGTTTACGATTGTTACATAGTCATTTTCGTAATTGCAGGCATCATCAGCGAGCTGGAACACTTCGTGGACGCCGGCGTTGACGCGATCTGGATGTCACCGATCTTCGAATCGCCGATGGTTGACTTCGGATACGACATAAGCAACTTCTATAAAATCCACTACGAGTATGGCACCATGGAAGATTTCGAGGATCTGCTAAAACGGGCTCACGAGCTAGGCAAGTAATTAGAGACCACTTGTGTTACTTATGTGTTATTTAATTTTATGTAAGCGTAACATAAACATTAATTTTTACTTTTTTACTACATATTGATACACAAAGAGAAAGATTAGATTCTATTAATTTGATAAACTTACGCTCTGCATTTTTTTTTTGCTGTAATATTTCCGTGTAGGGAGCGACGATACTGTGTATTGATTTAATTTTATTCTGTTGTTACCAAAAAAAAAATTAAGAAATAACCTATAAGACAAGTTATAGTGAGAGTTCTGAATTATGCTTTATCTTAAATAAAATTAGCGTGTTACTTCCAAACAGACATTTCTACAACTGATCTACCCTTCAGAGTCGAAATTTATCAATCTATTTAGTGTCACGAATGTATTAAGTTCCAACGATTAATTTTAAAATTTAACTGATCCAATAAATCTTAGATCTATCATCTGTTACACGCCTGCTCTAAACGTATCCGTCGCTTCGGTAGGCGCGTGCATGTCACATCTGGATCCGCTATTGCCCCGACCTTGTTATGCATCATTTATTCTTATTCAGCTCGGTAACCAACAATAATGCCGACCTTGTCACAGCGAGTGCCTCGTCGTGGGCGAGTTTATCTAAATGTAACAGCATTAATAATAACGCTAATCTTACTTCAAGAATTCTAGATTTATAACATTAGATAAGTTAATCGTGACAGGTTTGCCCCTTAGGCAAAATAAACTACTTATCATCCATCGATTAACACTTTCCTATCTTGTCTACGTAGGATTAAATTTGATATAATATAATCTAAAGATTTGCAAAATATGTTTTTCATTATATTCATATTATAAAAATAATATTTAGCCCGTTTAGTTTCAATTTACTTTATCGACTGTAAAATCAGAAAAACTAATCGACTCGAAATCTGTTAGCCATCCATAAAAACTATTTGTAGATTTTGATAAGATATTTGATAGATGTCGGAAATATAATAAATTGCGTTTTAACGAAATTCTTCATTGTGTCCTTCATTTTTAGGTTTTAGATTGTGATTTAAAAAGTTTTCCTAAATATTCCAAACCGAATAGTTTAAGTGAAACAGCTTTTTCCAAATAAAATCCAAAACTCGTCCAAGCGTTTTAGTAATTAAAATAAGTACTACGGCATTTTTGAAGTATTAAAAAAGTTATAAAACTTTTGCAATTTGTTCCACTGCAGGAATAAAAGTACTACTCGACTTTGTTCCCAACCACGCCAGTACAGAGTCCGAGTACTTCATCAATTCAGAGAAAAGGGTTTCTGGATACGAAGACTATTTTATATGGGCTGACTCGCCAGGCCCTGATCCTAATAATGCCAGTATTATGCGTCCACCATCCAATTGGGTAAGTACAAAAGATAGAAGATGTTATTATATTACATTAAGAACATACAAAATTTATAAATCAGTCTATAACCTAGAAGAGGTAATTCTAATTTATTGCCATTTTCAATTGAACCTAGAAGTCTGCATATAAATTCTAAAATAGCTGAACCAGTCTGTAGATTAGTGTGGTGTTGCGAATGGAATTCTTGGGCTAACGTGAGGCACCCCAAGTCGCACTTAAAGATACAAAGGAAACGTATATTATTTTAAGTATACAAACTTTTACACCAGGTTAGCCAATTCGGAGGATCAGCTTGGGAATGGAGTGTGGCTCGTCAACAGTTCTATCTGCATCAGTTCGCGATACAACAGGCTGATTTCAATTTCCGCAATCCAGTGGTCAAGAATGAAATGTTCAATATTATGAAATTTTGGCTCGACAAAGGTGCTGACGGATTTAGGGTCGATGCGTTGCCTTACTTAATTGAAGCTGATCCCGCTGACCACAACGGTAGCTACCCAGACGACCCACTCAGTGGAATAGTCCATTTTGAATCGCATCAGCTGGGATATACGATTCCGCTATACACCAAAGACTTAATCGAATTGTATGACGTCGTTTACGAGTGGAGGGAATTTATCGACAAGTATCTTGAGGACAACCCTGGCGACACGCGGTGAGATTTTGTTACCTTCAAATGTTCTATCTTACTTTCCATTGAGTATATTTCCTGTAGTCCCTTTAATGTATCAAAACTAGCCTAAATCATTAATTGGTTTGGTGTTCTACATTAAAATTACTGTAGAGGAATAACCAGTCGGCAGAAGAAATACGCTAACACTGTTTACATTTTACGATTTATATAATTTCAGAGTCCTTTTCTCCGAAGGCTACGCTAACGTGTCAATGACCATGTTGTATTACGGAAACGAGTTGGGAGCCATCGGAGCACACTTCCCATTCAACTTTGACTTTATCACGGATCTTTCAGCTAAATCCAACGCCAGGGATTTCGTGTACACAATCCTCAGGTGGTTGACCTATATGCCATATGACGCTGTGCCCAACTGGGTGGTAAGCAAATATCCTCAATTAACTTCAACTATGACTTTAAAAAATTTTAGAAAGTAGAAGCTCATATGTCGGTTTCATGTCTCCCGTGTGCTCTTACAGTGCCAATTAGTTATCATGATATTTTTAATTTTATTAAAGCATTATAATTGCTAATTACAACGGTAATCAGATGTACATTATTTAAATGAACGGTATGATATATTTAATTTTTTTTTTTAGTTCGGTAATCACGACAATAACAGAATGCCAACTCGATTTCGCCACAATATGGTTGATGGTCTTAACTCGCTTAACATGATGCTCCCCGGCGTCGCGGTTACGTACCAAGGTGAAGAAATCGGAATGAGGGACGGTTATGTGAGTTGGGAGGACACAGTGGACGTCGAGGCCTGCAACAGAGGCGACGAGGACACTTACCACCTTTACTCGAGAGATCCGGCCCGGACCCCATATCATTGGAATAACAGCACTAATGCAGGCTTTTCCACTGCGGAAAGGACTTGGTTACCAGTTGCTGATGATTATAAAGAAATTAATCTGGCAAAACAGAAAGAGCTTACCAGGAGCCATTTCAAGGTAATTATTTTCCACATGATCAATTAAAAAAACTTGCCATAATCTTATTTAACACTAGGTGTTGCCCGCCCGCTTCGCTGGCTGTAAACCCCCTCAACTCTATTTCGGAAGGAATTTTTTTAAATCTATTCTTAGCTGACCTGTACTCGGAAAAAGGAATATTCCTACCAAATGTTAAGTCCTTAGGACTTACGGTTTCAGATACATCGTGATGACTACACAGGCGGAAATTTTATACATAATCTTATTGATAAAGGAAATCATAACGAATAGTAACTTTGAATGAGAAATAGCTACATATAATAATACGCTAAAAGTCATAAGATTTTTTTGCTTTATTCTCAGGTCTATCAGGAATTGACGGCTCTTCGCAAAGAAAAGACCTTAGCGTACGGTGCTTATGACATCAGGGCCTTATCAGATCGGACGCTGTACCTGACGCGGAGCCTGCAGACATACGAGACGTTTGTTCTATTGTTCAATGTCGGGGAGGTTTCTGACACGGTTCATCTGAACAGGATCGTAAATGTGAAACTACCAGCAATAGTATACGTATCAAGCGTGCATTCAACCAGGGTTGCCGGGTGAGATATTTTTAAACTTAACACAACACTTACAATTAATTTTTAACAACACACTAGCAAAAGATGAGCAAAACGGACCCCATGACATAAATCGCTTAGCGAATCTTGTCTTCTTACTCGCATGCAATATACTTGGCATAAAAACAAACGCTCTGATTGCCCTCTTAAACCATCACCAAAAAGAGAGCACTTCCTTCTTAAGTCATTTTTCTCAAGTCCGACAGTTGCAACCACTATCATCTATCACTTTTATCCTTACTATGTTACTCCATTTCGTCCTATCTCTGAACAATCCAAGGACACGGTAGACGGTGCAGTCGACACTGAGAAGAGAGTGCTGCTTAGTAAATATGTAAAGATTAAATCTCAAAATTAATAACAAAAATGTCGGAATACTAATTGATTCGTAGTCATGAGACATTAAAAGAAGTATATCGTTAGCCAAGTAATTTAATTAACTCAAATATCTTCAAGTGCAAACTAGATTTTGTTAGCACACTGCTACTTGCCGCTTGCCAGTAAGAAGTAAATAATTTCAATCGTACCCCTGGGCTGTCTGGTTGATAACATGAAAATTAATTAAACCGATTTTTAACTCAAATATCGCTTAAGCAATAAGAATGAACATAAGAAAATTAATTTCAAATCAAACCGATGAAACGAAACTCGCGAAAGTTCTGAAACACCTTGAAAGTAAATTTTGATTCCGCTTCCAGTCGGAAGCCCCGCGACCCAACCCCGACGGATTCGTTTACCTAAAATTAAAATTTTGAACGGTCCATTTACTCGGATTGATCCATCTTGTGCTTCATTTGGATGCTGAAGATTACGAAAGACTTTATGAAAAAAAAAATTACCTAATCTTACGATACGAAGCAGTTTTTTTCTGTTCATTACGAAACTATGGTACATTTCAGCATCTTCAAGTTAAAGTACTTTTTTCACTTTTGTTATACGATCGCTGATTCTTTATAATTCTTGACGGTAGCAGATTCGGACTTTACTATCCAATAGTAGACGCTCATCGATTGATGATGATGATCCCCTGCCTCCGAGTCGAAGCTTGTCACTTGTCTACAAATATAGAAGTCTTGGTTCGATTTCATGGTTTTATATTGCAGATTTTGGTGGGTGATAGGTTTTTATTATTGTTTAGTTAGCTACCATCCCCATGTTATGGCAGTTAACATATGAGAGCCAAAACATTCTGTACGTTTCATCTTCTACAGCCTCATTGTAACTAAACACCGTGTGAAATTGAGGTCAAGTATGATCCTTTAGTTGATAATAGAACCGAAGGCAAAAGTTCAATCGGTCGGGCACCAACTAGACGGACCCATCAGATTAAGAACTCGACGTCCTCTAAATTCTATACAATCGTAAGAGAAGCGCTGGACAGGAACCGCTGGAAGCAGATCGTCCGTTCCAGACAGCAATTCTAGCATTGACCACGATCCTCAGACATGAGGAAACGACCCTAGAGAAGGAGAGAGAGAGAAAGATAATAGAAAACTGAGTACAAAATTTGACAATATATATTTATATAATACATTTTTCTATTACAAAAACATGTATTACTGTTGCTTCTGCTATTTAGAAGCATCATTAATATATGTTCGGTAAGAATGAAAATTCCTTCCCCCAAAGGGAGTAGCGGGGTTGTTACGGCCAGCTAAGCCGGCGGGAACAGCTAATATGCGTACATTATCATTCCAGAATTAAGATAATTGTAATGTCATACAAAGGTAGATTAGTGTGTATAGTAATAGAAACTGCCATCTAACGTTCAACTGTGATTGTTGCAGCGACATCGTTGATGGAGAGCAACTAACTCTTCAAGCAGGCGAAGCGATTGTGTTGAGAACAGATCCATAATGAAGTGGCACCTATCGACATTATCTGTGTGAATATTGTAAATATTTAACTAGATATATGTTATTAAACAATTGTACATTTAAGTAATGTAAGATTGTTTATGTTTTTTTTTATGATTAAGGCTCAGTAATAAAATTAAAGCTAAACGAGTGATTATTTTGATTGACCCTAAAGACATTAACTTAAATCCAGACACACGATCGCCCAACCGCTCGCCAGAGATATCAAGATGAAGCGAGATCATTTACAATGGTCAAGCTTAGAGCGATCGTACTTCTTGATTTAAGTAACACTTTAAAATAGGGAGTGATAAATTGTGTGAAACAAAAACTGAACTATTATTCTTTGTGAGAAAATTACCCCTATCAACAAAAATGCGTGAAACCACCACCAAATAAGCATTAAAATGGTATCCACGAGCTCAAGCTCAATTTTGTAAAAGCTATTTACACAGGTGGTAGGTTTCTACTATCGGAGTCCGTCTAGGTGGATACCACTGCAGCGTCTATTGCAGCCGACAAACACTACTGTATTCCGGTTTAAAGGGTGCTGTAGCTAGTGACGAGCGCAATGTGATGCTGTGTATAAGATTCTAAGTAGCGCTACGTTGTTATGAGCAGACGTATCACTTAACATCAGGTGACCGTATCGCTCGACTCGTCGCATCATTGAACAAAAAAAATAACGAGTGTCGTCCCGCGTCACGCGCGAGCACGCTCTGGGCGGATGCAGCGTCAAGCGCCGAGCGGCGACCGAACACGACTTCAGTGTTTTATTTCGAAATGTCCAACCCCTTTTGATACGGACACCGCTTCCGCTGCGGTATTCCGTTGTTTCATACTTGTTCCAAACATTTACCACTTTGTGGCGCGCGTCGCTCACCCCGCCGCGTTTTCGGGCAATAACATTTTCATATTACACACCCTAAAGTAAATTATTCCACGTTTTGAATATCGGGGCATCGCGTTTGTAACTACGAGTCGCTACTTCCAATGGAATGCTATTGTTAGCTGCAGCATACAGCAGCTATATCCGCTTTCATAAACGATTTTCTTTTTTATTCAACGAAGCGACGAGATGAACATTCCACCTGATGGGAAGTAATATGCTATATACTGACCCAAGATGTTAAATCTCGTTGCCCCACTAATTACACTAGTTACAGCGCCCTTCACAATGGAAGACGGTAATGTTTACACACTACTGGTTTAGTATAAACTTAGACGGTCTCCGGCAACAGACTCACCACCAGTGGTGTCCACTTACAGTATGTTCGGAGACAGATACCTGCCGCATCGTTTTTATTTTACTGTTAAACAACTGAGGAGTTATTCGCCATTCAATTTCGCGTAGGGTGTTATGGTACACGGGACCCGACGGCTGGAGGTCTCGTCTTCGCCACACACTCCAGCCATTCCTTTACGCCGCCGGGCGAGATGCCATATTGCCAGGTACGGTTTCCGCTACAAAGTCGTTGTTTCCGTTACGCTCACAGTCGGTGTCCATGGGCCGTTCCCTGTGTTTGACTGTCTTTAAGATATCGATCGCCAATATAATACCTTTTAGCCATTTATGCCGATCAACACAGGAAGTAGTGTCAATGGTATGTGTGAACCAAAAATCCTACTTGTTAAAACTGTTGAAGCTACTCTTGGATGCCTTCATCACTCACCTCATGTTACTCATAACCGTGTGAGCGAATTACTCAGGAGCCGACCAGGTTATGTCCCGACCGAAATCTGACGCCTGTTACCGTCAATTAAGTTTATCCTTCGCTTTAAGTAACTGGTTTTTTATCGAAACCACAATATACTTCGATTTAAGTTCTCGTGCATAATGCAATAACCAGCAACCGAACTAATCATTTAAACGGATTTTGCATTTATCCGGAAAAGGCATCACCAAATTTGTTGTACTTAAAAAAATCGGATTTGAACCAAAACGATAACTTACAGAACGTGAAAGAAATGCCCAGCTTCATCAGATATTATCCACAAATGCGATTTTAAACCAATTTTTTAAAATTTTAAAAGACTTCTACATTAAAAAAGAATAAGTTAGTATGCAGGAGAACGACTTGAAACTGAATTCTCCTTCCTCTTTATTTTGTACGAAGCGACGAGACGAGCAAGACGTTCTCCTGGTGGTAAGTGATACACCATCTCACAACGACGTTACGCTGTTACACACAGCACCACATTGTGCTCGTCGCTTTGAGACATCATCGTCATCAGCCGATAGACGTCCACTGCTGCACATAGGCCTCCCCCAAATATCTCATACAGTCAGCATGGCCTCCGATACCGCTGTGCACTAGAGGCTGTGGTATGTAGGGGTTCATTTTGGGGGATTTTAGTCATTTGCTCACGCTGACTAAAGCGGGTAGGTGGGGACCAGAGCCTCGTTTTTTGATTAGCAGGGTGCACCACGAGCAGGTGCGAATGACCTGGGTCCCGTGAGTTGTTATACGGGAACCCTTACACCCCTTTGGGACATAAGATGTTAGATTACCCCAAGATGTTAGGTTAATGATTTCGCTGGCTACAGCACCCTTTAAACTAGAACATAGTAATGTTTGCACAGTACTGTTTGTCGGCTGCAATAGGCGCTGCGGTGGTACCTAGACGGCTTCCGGTAACAGAGACCTGCCACCAGTAGTATAAAGCACTGACAATTATGCCTGAAAGAATATTTGAAAATAGTTTGAACAGGTAAAAGCTCTATTGCTTTAAATTTAATAAAAATATTCAAAATCCAAATGCTTTGGAAACCACTTTACTCCCACCCACTTGATTATTTTATAAAAAACGTAAACTGGGTAAAAAAATTTAAAATAACTGTTACTCTGGTATTATTTATTGTGAATGTGAAATTTCGCGTGAAAGGAGTTAACTTGGAGATAATTAGTACTTTTTTTAAGAGTTCGTGAACAAACTACGTAGAGAAAGTAACATTGTCATCACTTGTAATGATCAAGTAAGCACATTAATCTTAAATTCTAGTACCCTTTTTTATAAATTATAGAGATGAAGGTAAGAAGAAGAAAAATTGGTAGAAGCCTTTATTTGATCCTCTCAAGACAATGTGAATGCAAAAGTTAAACAAAAAATGAAGAGTAAGTGTTTTCCACTAGACTAGCTAAATATATTGAACCCTGTAATAATAATAATTATTGATTCTATAATAATATTGCAAGTGATAAATTTTAAAATAATATTATTTTAAGAAATACAGCAGTTTTATAATTGTTTGATTAACATTTGAACCACAAGTAATGTTAACCAGTACAGTAAGCACAATGTTATTGTCAGCACAAAATTAGTGGAACCTTGCCAGAGGTCAGGCAGCGTACGTTAGTTTGGCTGCTGAACCTGTTTCAAAACCAGGTTTACTACTTAAATACTTGTTTAAAGGTTTACTGTGCTGATAATGAATATCTGAATGATAATTTATCACGCTGTATGTAAGGCAATATATACCCACAGCCCATTCTCCTCAGGTCACTAACTCCGAATGGGTGGTACATTCCATTAGTGACCGTATGATCCTATTTTGTTGTTGTTTGTGATGGTATTACAAGTAAAATTAGAAAACGCTCTGTACACAAAGCAACTCACGCGTTTGACCTCTACAATTGTAATTAGTATTCAAGCACAGGTTAAAGCTAGAGACCGGTCTAGGCTAAAGTAAGAGAACCTTGAAGTTCTAAAGAATTTCGAGAAGCAATTATAAAACGACGGCGCTGCGATAGATTCATGGTTTGATTGCTGCTCTCAAAACTGAAGACGCTCAGACTCAACCATTCCTATATCGTCGCGTACAAAAATACGCGTATCTAATGCATTTATTTAGCATATCTTAATAATGATCTTAGCTTCAAGAAATGCAGTCATATCCACATTGACTGCGCTGTCTGGTGAATATTCTGCGAAATAGGATCTTCAGATTTATTTATTAAGCGAAATGCAGATTACTGGTAACAAGGTCTCGAGAAATAAATATTAGAAGATTATTATTCGTCATCATCATCTCACGTTTATGTAATGATGTACTCGTATTACAAATCGTAATCATTAAAAATTAGAAATGAAAAAAAAATTGACATTTCTATTTAAGCGGATAACGTTAACTTACTGCATTTATAGCTGATATATAGATAAAGAGCTGATAGAGGTTTTTGAAAATTGGACCACTAGCGAATTCCTAAATACTCAAAATGCCGTCCTGGGTCAAAGTAATCTGGATACCACTAGCTGTTGCAGTCGTGGTCGGGGTAGTGGTGGGTATCGCAACTTGGCATATATTGGATAGAGTTCCACCACCGCCGTATCTGAAGAAGCTGGACTGGTGGGAAAACACAGTCATTTATCAGACATATCCACGATCTTTCAAAGATACGGACGGTGGTGGGATTGGAGATTTGAAAGGTTAGCAACATTAGTGTTTAGATATAAATTAATAAAAAATATTTATACAATTTTTCTCTACTCTAACAGACTCATAAGCTATTACTATGATAATTCTTAAAGGAAGAAAAAGAAGTATGGGAGGGAGAGTTTCTGTTCAACAGGAATAATTAGTAAGTTGAAACATTTCGTCGAGTCGGGTGTTGGCACGATCTGGTTGTCGCCGGTCTTCGTCTCGCCGATGGTGGACTTCGGTTACGATACCAGCGACTTTTATGACATCCATCCTGAATACGGTACCATGGCCGATTTTGAAGAACTAGTTGAGCGTGCTCATGAACTTGGCGAGTTGAAAAATATAATCTAAATTCTAAAACTACCAAATGACAACTTTTGTAATGATTGTAAAAAACTGAAATACTCTCACACATTTTTGATAAGTCTAGACTTTAATTTTCTTTAACGAAGGAACAAGTCCTTGATAAATATTATGATCAAAAAACAATTATGTTTCCGAATTTATAAGAGTTTGTTTCCATAAAGGTATCCGAGTGCTTTTGGATTATGTACCAAACCACGCGAGTACCGAATCTGAATACTTCCAAAGATCGGTCGCCATGGAATCTTGCTACGAAAACTATTTCGTTTGGGCAGACCCCTGGTAGACCCCGAGAATAATCGCACTGTTCCCTCCAATTGGGTAATGTAGTTTTTAGTTCATATATTTTATTCTTCCATTAGAAAAGAAAAGATAGATCGGAGTAGTTAAAAAAAAGTTTTATATTCGTTTAGATTTTATTATTACAAAAAAACTGTGATACTAATATTTTATAAATAAACATTTTTAATTAGTTATTAAAAATTGTAACTTAATAAGATAAATTCATTTTCATTTAACTACGTAACTTCACTGCTGAGGATCGCATTTGGTGGAAGACATTGGGGAAGGCCTACATCCCGCAGTGGATAAACAAAAGCTGATAATGATGATGATGAAGTTCACATACAAGCCGAATCGCTTTAAATTATCAATTTTATTATATTATATTAATTAATACAAATTTAATTATATTAATACACAAATAGTCAAAATGTACTTGATTGCCATTATTCAAATCGAATTTTAGCACTTTCTTAAAATTGTAAAATGAAGTAAGCTTGTACAGTTCATTTGGCTGTAATTAATATGTGATTTTGTTCTTTTTTATCTAATCTTTTTAAAATACATTAAAGTTCTTTACCCATATATGTCATCAACGAAACTTCTTACCCCAAATCAATAGTTACAACAAACAAAAGCTTGTTCCTATATAACGTCTATATAATTCTGAAGTTTTTAACTACTTTAGCAACACAATCAATTTCTTTTTCAAATAGTAATTTATTCAATATAATTGTCAGGTTTACCAATCGCTCACGAGACTCCGTGAAGAAGCAGCACTGTCCCGCGGCGAGCTCCACGCCAGGGCGCTGTCGGGGAACACGTTCGTGGTGGTGCGGCACATCAGAACCTACGACACGTACGCCCTCGTATTCTACGTGGGCACGGAACCGGATACCGTTGATCTCAACAGGATCACAATCCTAGCGGAACCCTTGACCGTTTATATATCGAGCATATTTTCGAGGAGAGTAAATGGGTTAGTTTCAATTAACAGTTTATTTTATATGTACTCGAATAATTTATAAACTGTGATGATTGCGACTGCAGCTCATTACAACTTCTTGAATCTAACATGGCGCAACATAATATTACGTACCTACATATAAAATTGGCATTTTGTTACAAATTCAAAATCTAAATGTATGTAAAATTCAGGCTTCATCAGGATCCATCGCAAAATACGACAAAATCAGCAACAGGCTTCGGCGTTAGTAATAAAATAATTTCGATTCACTTGAAATAAATTCACACAACAACCGAAAACACTGAAGTCACTGGTTGGACCCCGGACAAGCGGCCAAATTCTGTCCCAGACGATTTTTTTTTATACAATTAAGCGACGCGACGAGCTGGACATTCACCTGGCACCTGCCATTCATAATAACGTGGCGCTAGTTAGGTTGTTATACGCTGCGCTGATGAGTCTCGTTCATTTACCAGTAATTACACTAGCTACAACGCTCTTCAAACCGGAACAAAACAACGTTTGCATAGTAATGTTTTGCGGCAGAATTACGAGTAGGCGCTGCGGCGACACCCACCTAGACTGTCTCTGGCAACAGAGGTCTACCACCATTGAATTTGTTCTGTCAATTCCAGTTGACTCTAAAAACGTACTGTTGAATGTTTGGAGGACACGAGCTGGTAACGATAACAAATTATTACCCTCACTAAAGCAATTATCGAGATACCATTACGACTAATAATTGGCAAACTTAACCTTAACAAACACTCAAACATTTATTGATGTAGTGTTTATGTTATATTATTTTTGCATTCTGCTTATAGATATACGATATACGATTACCAGTAATTTGTTTTATTACAACAATAATCGCTTTAGTTGTTTTTGTCTAATTTGGTTCGATTACCATGTAGTCACATTCCAAATAATCGACTGCGATTACCTCGGTATAGATTTGATTAAGCAGAGGTTACAATGTAGTTAACTTGCTTCCACTTATGCAGAGGTAAGTCTGTTGGCACAAAATTGCCTTATACCAGTGTCTTCGTTCACCAGTCACTTTGACAGGACAGTAACAGTTTGACATGGCGGTACAATTACCGTTGCCTTCATATCAATTCTTTTACATTTTTAACAGTAGAGATAGAATTAGTTTATGATCATCGAGTACGGAGTCTCCAAGAAGAGAATTGATGTTGAACCCCTCTTTAATTTGAGTATTAGGTTAAATGTAGTAACGAGTCTTGACGAGACCGTATTTGGATTATTCCCCATAAAAGGATATATTAACAAATACAACATCAACTGATCCAATATAAACATCCGTGAACTCAAATATTTATCCAGCGCTGGTGCAGCTAAAAGCCATTTCCAAGCCATCACTTTCCGAAACGCAAAGTTAAATTTGATTATTTAATCCAGTTCTTATTACACCAAGGTATTTTTTTTTTGCTGTTACCTAATTCCTCTCGGCGAGTTGACGCTGCAACCTGCGGAGGCGTTGGTGTTGCGCGCTTCTCCTACTTAAGTTATCATTAAGATTTATTAGATTTTAACTATATTATATTTAATGGAAAAACTAATACATAATCAATGTTTCTTTTACGTCAACGAGTTGTAAAAACAGACTTTTACTATATTTGGAGTATATATATATATATATATATTGTCATCTATATCAAAATCAAAACGGAACAAATTACGTATAAGTATTTTTATAAAAGATTGAGTTACTTTTGTCATTATGTTCTGGTATTTACTAATGTGCAATTAATTATCATCATCGTCATCAGCCGACAGACGTCCACTGCTTGACATAGGCCTCCCCAAAGATCTCCACATGGATCGGTCCTGCGTTGTCCTGGTTCCGGCGTCTTTCCAACGTTCTTCACAGTCAGCATGGCCTTCGGCGTGGCGGGGCACCAGGAGCCGTCGTCTGTAGAGGTTCATACGGCGATATTTGAGCCATTTCCCATCACGCTAGCCCAATGCGGATTGGTGGGTCCCAAAGCCTAGTTCATTGATTAGCAGGGTGCACCAGAAACAGGTGAGGTTGGATTGGCTCCCGTGAGTTGTTGTGCGAGATCCCTTACACCCAGAATTAATAATAGTATTCTGTAACGCTATTACAAAGGAAACGAATTCAATTATTTAATCTTCACTCAATAAGAATAGTTTACTGTCTTAAAAAGAAAAAGCAAAATCGACCAGTGTGCAAGGTTATGAAACATAGATTGAATTCTCACCTTATCGCCTAGAGCATCATGATCTCCTCAGTGACCGACAATACGGATCGCACCGAAATCAGTCAGCGGGGGGACCTTCCAGCGTACGTCACAAATCTGTATGCGGCTCTCAAGAAAAATCAGGGAATAGATAACTGTACGACACTAGTCTGGTACGATAGTCTAATAAGCAAGTTTCGGCGTATGCTATATATCCGTCAGTTTGGTCAGTTGGATTTGGGATTTCTTGAGCGCACTTAGAGAATGTGTCGCGACAGAGAGTGTCACGTTTCATTTTACTGTTAACATCTTAGGAGTCGTTGGCCATTCAATTTCGCGTAGGTCGTTATGTTACACGGGACCCGACGGCTGGAGGTCTGGTCTTCGCCACACACTCCAGCCATTCCTTTACGCCGCCGGGCGAAGTGCCAAATTGCCAGGTACGGTTTCCGCTGCAACGCCGTTGTTTCCGTTACGCCCACACTCGGTGTCCATCGGCCGTTGTCTGTGTGCTTAAAGAGATACATATTATATTGCAAAACGTTTACATAACTATATCTCTAGGATATCGATCGCGAACTTAATACCTTTTAGCAATTTATGCCAGTCAACACAGGAAGTAGTGTCAATGGTGTGTGTGAACCAAACCAAAAATCCTACATGTTAAAACTGTGGACGCTACTCTCGGATGCCATAACGCATCTCGCGTCGGTCGTAACCGTGTCACTGAGTTACAGCCGTCTGTCAAAATTATTTACATGTCCTTATCGTAGTTTTTCAGTTGAAACAGGTTTACTCACATAGACCGTTTTATATTTCCATTTACGTGTCACGTGAACGTACTTGTTTGCTATGAAATAATGAACAAGTAAACGAATACAAATACACCATTACGGTTATATTTATAAACGACATAATTGTATCATTGTGTACCAGCCAACCAAAATAAGGGAGAGATGTATCCCCTACTTTGCTTAACTGGGAGAGATCGCCCGTAGGCAAGTCTACCCCCTGGACTAATTTTAGCTGCGACAATAAAGATTTTAAATAACTAAATGCAGATATGAGATGTTGATCGCCGATCTTCACTTATTGAAGAGGCACTTTAAGAAGAAGAAGAGTAAAACGAAGACAGTAAGATAACTGTTAAAATAGTAAAAAATATCGATAATCCAAATGGTGTGGAACCTTCTCTATGTCTTGTCTCTTGTCTGTGGAACCGTCTCTGTGTCTTCTCTTCCATATGTTTGACATAATTATTTGATCACTACTAATAATGTATTCATACTGTATGAATATATAATTTTGAAAACTCATGTTACTTGAGCTCTACCATTGTACAAATAGACTTTTGTGTGTAAAGTCTACGTTTTAGAATAGTTGTTGTTTTTGCAGTTCACATTTCTGAGACTTGTGTGAATAGCTTATACGGGAAACTACGTTGTGTACTACAAGAATTTCTACCCGACCATCACGTAAGATCAATATGATTCTAGTATTCTATTTTATTTTTCCGAAGCACAAGATTCTGTATTTTCCACCGGAAACTGACGACAATTTTCACTAATTCTCTAAGGGCATAGTTAATCCAATCACGGCATCATTATTTCCATAAAATTGTTTAAAAATAGTTAGCTCTACACATTCTTAAAAGCGTATAATTTATATCCTTAGTAAATATTTTATTTTAAGCACTACATAACGCATGAACTCTTCAAAACTTTCAATACCGTATAAATGTTGTTTTTGGTATGCTATTACTAGAAATGTGATAGAATTTTAATTCAAATTAGAAAAACTCTGTTTATAAAAATAACGCACGCGTTTGACCTCTACGGTTCTGATCTAAAGTTGGAGAACCTTGAAGGTCTCAATACATGCGAAGAGCAATTATGAAAGGATGGGGCGCCAATAGAATCATGATTGTACTTGCCACTCTTAAAAATGAAGATACAGAGTTTAGACTCCACTATTAAATTATTTTCGGGTTCCAAAAATACTATATGTAGAATGGAATTATAATAATGGTCTTAACTTCAGGAGATCCAGACACATCCGTCTTGAGTTTGCTATCAAGCGTAAACTCTTCAAAACAGATAACATAGATTTAGTTGTTACGCAAAAGGTAATGAAGACACGTTAGTCGTCTCGCCGACGGTGGACTTCAGTTACGAGATCAGCAACTTTTATGACCTTCGTCCTGAGTACGGTACCATGGCCGACTTCGAGGAACTTGTTCAGAGTGCCCATAAACTTGGTAATACAATCTAAATTCTAAAACCATCAAATGGATATTTTGTGCAAGGAATATGTTAATCCTTCAACTTATTCGATGAATATCATAATTAAAAAAAAGATACTGAGATTTTATTCAATTTATATTTCCTCAAAGGTATCAGAGTCCTTTTGGATCACGTAGCAACCTACGCGACTACCGAATCTGAATACTTCAAATGATCGGTCGCCAAGGAATCTGGCTCCGAAAACTATTTCGTTTGGGCAGACCCTCGGGTAGATACCGAGAAAAATCGCACTGTACCAACCAATTAGGTAAATTTCAAGTTGATTTAATGTATTCTCGCCTTTGTTAAAGTAATTGTAAAGATAGATCAGAGCCATTTGGAAAATTTGGAATTTCAAGTTTCTATCGCTACTATCACATATATTTTTTACTGAAAGGTTTACTAACATTATATGTAAATAAACATTTACCATAAGTTATTATAAATTGTAACTTATTAACATAAATCCATTTCCATTTAAGTATATAACGTTATATACTAGCAGATTCACTTTGAAGTATTCTGAAGTTATTCGGTCTTATTTTTTTAGGTCAGTCAGTTTGGAGGCAGCGAGTGGAAGTGGAACGAAGAGCATCAACAATACCAGTTGCATCGATTCGCGGTGGAGCAAGCGGACTTTAACTTCCGCGAACCAGCAGTTAGACAAGAAATGCTAAACGTAATGAAGTTTTTGATAAAAAAAAGCGTGGATGAACTTACTCTCGATGCTTTACCTCATCTTCGGAAGCTAACCCAGATGATTACGGAGGAGTTTTTCCTGATGCACCATTAAGTAGTAATATGTTAATATCGAGTAGAATATCGCACCCCGGATACACAAGTGAAGAGCGTGTGAAGAATCTGATAGAACTTTACGACGAATGGAGAGATTTCGCCGACAGAGATAGCAAAGAGAGAATGAGGTAGAAACAAAGTAAGTTTAGCAATTAGATCAAAAACTAATGGCAATAAGTAAAAGACCTAAACAATATAACATTGTTGTGATTGCTTGTGTTCATTTTTAATTTTCAGTTTTATTAGCGGAAGCTTACGCAAACATAACAATGTTAATGCCATACTACAGCGACGGAAGCGGGCGCAGCGGTACACATTTTCCTTTTAACTTTGACCTCGTCAACGGCCTATCGACTAAATCTAGTGCCCGAGACTTTGTGTACGTAATAAGCCGATGGCTGACCTATATGTTGCTAATTTAGTGGTAAGTTACACAATCGGACGTTGTACTAACAGATAAAGGCGTAATACAAAATTGAACGGTTGTGGTGGAACTAGAAGTTATTTCTCAACTTGGCATCGACAAAGTTAATTTAAAATAGCTAATATTGCTTCGGACTTCATTTTCAATTTTCAATACAGGACATTTTCAATAAAGGAATCTTTTTTGTTCAACACAACCAATTTAAAAAGAATATATTTTTGAAATTCTTCTCAAAAGGGAAATAATCTTGTGACACTCTAAAAGCTTATAATGCTTATATTATAGTTCGGTAACCACGACAGAAAAAGAATGACATCAAGGTTCCGGAAGGTTGTGGTAGATGGCCTCAATGCTTTGAGCATGATGTAGCCGGGAGTAGCAATAACTTATCAAGGGAAGGAAATCGATATGAGGGACGGTTACGGCCTCCAGGTTAGAGCACCGATTTTAAACCGCAAGATCACCACGGATGCGGCCGGTGGACTGTAGGGGCGGCTTTGTGCTGCCTTTTGCGGACAGGCTGCAGAGGCGGCTTTACGCTGCCCCTTGCAGCCGAGGTGTATTCGCGGAGGGAATATCTTCTACAACTAACCGGTGTCGCACCGGCGATGCGGCGGCGGTGGGTCGCAGAGGAAGAGGAGTGTCAGTATTACGATGCGCCGCTCACCCTATCCTTCGCGGCCGTATAACGGGTGGCGGCGGCCCCAATATCGGATTCGCCGCAGGGAGCCGGGACAGTTTTCTCTATTGGCTCCCATGGACTCTGGGCGACGGGTCCGAGGGAATCCGTTGCCCGCGCGGTTGCAAGAGGCCGAGGAAGAGGCGCGTTACATGTTCCGGCATGCCCCTACGGAGGTAAAAAAGAAGGGTTCTTCCCTCCCTCCCGAGACTGCTTAAATGGCCGACGCCGACGGGATCGCGAATGGTGCGTAAGCGTTCCCGTAACTCCGCCATCAGGCGACTAGTTGGAACATCGTGGGGGTTTTAGTCAGTGCAAGTCCGACATAACCTGTCCTTGCCCCCGCGAGGACGGGTATGCGCAGGCATTTCACCCACGTTAATAATAATAAAAAAAAAGCTGAGCGTAGCTATTTCAAGGTTCGTGAAATTTACACAAATAGACAAAATGTACTTGTATAATGAAGTAAACATACAATTTTTTTGGATGTAATTAGTAAGATGAGGTAATATGATGAAGTTGTAATTCGTTTTTAATTAAAAGAAAGTTCTTCACCCACACAAGTAGCAATCCAAACTTCTTACCCCAAAGCATATTGACTCGTACAATAAACGCAAGCTTGTTCCTTTATAAGTTCTATAAAATGTTGTGTTTAAGTACTTTTATTATTTGCTAGATTTTCTTACTTTAATCGCATTTCAGGTTTACCAATCGCTCACGAGACTCCGTAAAGAAGCAGCACTGTCCCGCGGCGAGCTCCACGCCAGGGCGCTGTCGGGGAACACGTTCGTGGTGGTGCGGCACATCAGAACCTACGACACGTACGCCCTCGTATTCTACGTGGGCACGGAACCGGATACCGTTGATCTCAACAGGATCACAATCCTAGCGGAACCCTTGACCGTTTATATTTCGAGCATATTTTCGAGGAGAGTAAATGGGTTAGGTTAGGACAGCATATTTTATCTTTATTATTTTTGAACTTATAAAAAAAATGACTCTTTTCTGATCAATACAGTTTTGTTTTAATTAACATCTAATAATATTTGCATGAATAATTTCACATACTTGTGTTTGTTTTTAATGAGAAGCGGACATTATCAGCAGTTTATTCATTTCGTATCATTAAATACAGGAAATTTCTAAGTAACATCCAAGTAATAAATGATAAACTGTTCCATTATGTACACTCAGATGTTTATTACTGTTGTGTTTATCATTCGTTATATTCTCCTTATCGGTATCATTACTATCAGTAATTTCTTTTGTTATAATAATAGCCGTTTTAGGGTGTTTTTGTCTATTGTAGTTTGATTAACGTGTAATCATGTTTGCGCTTATGTGTATGTAACATTTGTGATTAACTTCCTCCCACTTATAAAGGGGTGAGGAGGCAAGACTATAGGCGCAATATTGCCTAACACCAATAACTTTATTAACCAATCACTTTAATCAGTAACCGGTTGAAATGACGGTACAGTTACCCCTGTCTTCATATCAATCCGTTTATTTGTTGACAGTAGAGACGGGGTTTGTGTAAGACCGTCGAGTGGGGACTCCAAGAAGAGAATCGACGTTGAACCGTACTTGAATTTGAATAAGCAATTAAAACGTTGACAGGTTTGAGATCTAATTAACTCACATAAATATGATATATAATTAAACACAATATCGATTGACCAGACAAATATCTGCGAGCTGAAATATTTATCTCGCGCTGGGACGGTTGAAGGCTACTTCAACACTTGGTATAATACACAGTTGAATTGATTGATCATTGGCTAAAAATATCAGTTACATAATGTTCCTAGGCAATACAATACAAATAAATATTTATAATTCTAAATCTGATAATTACAACGCTTTTTTGTTGAGACTCAATTCCTCTCGGCGAGTTGACGCTGCAACCTGCGGGGGCGTTGGTGTTGCGCGCTTCTCCTACTTAAGTTATCATTAAGATGTTACGTTTATGATAAATAAATATTAGATTTTAAATGCATTTCATTAATTGAAAATCTAATACATATTCTATATTTTGTTTCTTTACTTCAGCGTGTTATAAAGACAAATTTTTATTACGTTCTGAAAAAAATTTATTGTTACCTGTAACAAAATAAAAGAACAAATTACTCGTAATCATTTTATAAAATATTTTACTCAATGCTTTTATCATTATGTTCTTTCTAGTTTTTACTGATATTCAATTAGTCATATTAATCTCTAAGACTAAGACTAGTACGAATTGAATGATTTATTCATTTAAAAGAAATATGAAATCAGACAGTTAAATGAGAAATGCTTGTGGCGCAAATTAAAGGTATCGAATGGTGAACCTCAGGCTCGTGGCCGCGCGAAAATAAACAAGTCATCCTCGTCAGGGATGTTATTAACATTTTTGCCGGAGCAGCTCCTCGCTGTACTGTATTATTCAGTACGTACCGTAATTTGTCGCCTAACCGTCGGACGATTACCGACCGGGTAATAGCTGACGGCGCATCCGGGCGCTAGTGACGGGACTGAGTGCACTCCGCATACCGCATTTTGGACGTTATAGTATTTTAGTGACTTCGCGTGGAACTTGAGCCGGGTTCGGTAAGCACGTCGCCTTCTAACGACACAAATTTAAAACGCTTTTACGAAAGCACTTTGGCTTAATGCACCGGATTACGCGGCGGTCTGCTGCATTAAGCCAAATAGTGCAACCATATAACGCATAAACTATAGTAGTTACTCCACCGCGAGCGGAAGAAAGGTTAGAATGTCCCCATCACCCCTCTTTTCCCGGCCACTAATGAAGGAGTACAGAGACATGTTCAGTATCCCATGTGACTTCACCAGCATACCTCACCCCGAACGCAGCGAGTACACTCTTATGCCGCCCAGATTCAATATTTAGCGTCAATAGGCTGAACTAATGATAATAGAAATACTTTGCTAAAGAAATAACAGCATGTTCGAAAACCGTATAATTGTTTTTGTAGCAAATAAAACGAACAATTTTATTGCTATTTGTTTTCTCCAGGCGCTTTAATATACTTGAGTTTCTTGAAGTTGAACTTTATTGCTGCTTAATGCTTAACGTTTTTTATTTTACACAATTTTACTACTTAAATGTAATATTGTAATATAAAATATTAATTCGACATATGCAAATAATTCTAACTTCTAACATTTATTTTTTAAAACTACAATTTATTACTTACTCTGTCGGCACATTTCGACGTTCGTTGTTATCTCATCTTGACTAATTCATTTATCGTTGTTTACTTATGAGTATTCGTTTCAATATAATCAAACAAAGGATTCATAGATCTTAATTGGTATATACTAGTTAAGATTTCCGTACCAAGATTATGTAAGCACCCCCCAGCTCTAGTGATGCATAAGGGTCATACGGTAAATGATCATTAGTGAGCCAATCTTGGTTGACATGAAATACGTCGTGCTCATATTGGGGGCGGCCGTAGCTCTGGGGGTGGCCATGGTGCTGGGGGAAGGGGAGGCGGTGGAGCCGTGGTGGAATAATGCAGTTTACTACAGGATGTTAGTCGATTCGTTTAAAGATGGCGACGGTGACGGATTGGGCGATTTAATAGGTATATATTTTTTTTACATAAAAATCATTATGGTGGCAATAGCTTTAAATATTCATCGTCGATAAACATTAGTGATATATTTTAAGTTCTGTACTTGGCGGTAAATAATATTCTATTATGCACTACGATGAGGTAAAACAGTAGATTTTGTGATGTTTTGGTACTAGAAAAAAAATGAATCAACAGTATTAAAGGCAAATTTTCTTTAATATACGAATATGTAAACAAGTAGCCCACTTCATGTGATATTGGAGGTACCGGAATAAAGAGAGCCGATGCTCTAACCCACTACGTACCTCCAGCGCGGATTGACAAGGAAAATAAAAATCTCTTTACAATGTATACTTCAAATAAATTAAAAAAAGTCCGTATCTTTATGCCTGTACATTTTTAATAAGCTCTTTAATATTGCCGACTACAGAATCACATAAAGTAGCTGCAAAAAATACGACATTAAAAAAAATTTTCATTACACGTTTCTTTAATAAGGAAATTCCTCAAAAGCGGTAACTCTTTTAAAAAACACTTTCCGATGGTTCAAAGCGCTGTTCCTGCTTTTGTACAAATTTAATTACCCCCACCCCCCCTCTTTAATTGCTTTAATGGCACACGCTTGACTGTTTTATTACGGAGGCTGTATGTTTAAACATCCGGTTACGTTTCGAAGGTGCAACCAAACAAATTAGCTACGCGCGGGCCCTGGGCGTGGACGGAGTGATTGTCTCGCCACTGGCGGTGAGGAGCAAGGACTGCGCCGAACCTGGTGTGGTGGACTTTAGCCAAATCGATCCTCGTTACGGTGACGCCGAGAAGTTCACAAAATTTCTGAGCAAAGCTAACAAATTGGGTGTGTAGAAATTGGGTACATATACGAACCGATAGTCAGCTAAAACGCAAGACATATGGACATCATCAGCTCGCTGGTGAAGACGGATCTCTCCAAGTGTAAACAGTTGAACAAAATCATTCATTCCCATAATCATAAATATATCCCATTGCATTTCATGTCCTGTTCTATCCTATTATTGGAATCCAGAATCTTCTCGCAAATGAATAAAGTTAAGGTCATAATTCACCATGTAGGTCGAGAGTCTGTTGGCAGATGTCGCATACCTTTGAAAGCTTTACCGGAAGTTGAGTTCAGCGGGGCTCGGGACCTTCGCATTTCCGTGTCATCTTTTTCCCTAAGACTAACAGTGGTATAGGTTATGGTCATGACCTGAATTACCTTGCCAAAGCCGTTTGTTTAATAGTATTACCACTAACCGAATCTGATTGAGCATGATCTGATTTGAAAGGTGCTGCACCAGTGCTAGTTAAATCACTAGATCTTTTGTTTTATACAATTAAGCAAAGAGAGACGAGCGGGACGTTCACCTGATAGTAAGTGATGCGCCTACCCATAACAATGCGGCGTTTGTTCGGAGGTTATAACATTGCACTACATTGTGCTCATCGCCTTAAGACTTAAGATGTTGAGTCTCGTTACCTCAGTCATTTCACTAGCTACAGCGTCCTTCAAACTGGAACACGATAATGTTTACACAGTACAGTTTGTCGGCTGCAATAGGAGCTGCGGTGGTACCCAGACGGTCTCCGGTGATAGAGACCTACCACCATTAAAAATCTACCATTTTGTGATCACAAAAGAATCTCAAACATGTTTTCTTCTTAGTCGGTATCACTCTTGACAAAGTTGTCGTGGTTGTCACTTTAAGTGTTCCAAACATATATTCAGTGTAAATTTGTCTTTACCACTACAACTGAAAATAATATATGATCTTAACCAACTTTATCCTGTAGGAGTTCCAAGTTGACTACTTTACAGACCATTCAGACAGTACAGACTGAAAGGTGTTGTATTTATTCTCCGCAGAGCTTAAAGTGGTGATCACACTGCAGTTTGAAGCAATTAGTACAGCGTCTGAATGGTTCAAGCTCAGCGCGGAGCGTAAAGTCGGCTACGAAGACAGGCTGCTGTGGAGAGACGGCGAGCCGGATGAAGCGCCGACAGTAAGTGGTAACATCTTCATTTGACCCAGTTATTCGGATGCGGTGAAATGTATACGGCAAAAGTAATGATTTATAATATATCCGAGTTGGAAAGAGTTCAGCTTCCATATACCGGATGAAGGTGTAAAAGGTCCCACACAACAGCTCACGGGATCCAAGACAACCTGGTGCAACCGGATAATCAACAAAGGAGGCTCTGGCTCCCACCAACCCATATTGGGCCTGCGTAGTGTGAAATGTCCCAAATCCCTCCATATGAACCACTACAAACGACAACCCCTAGTTCCCGGCGCAGGACCGATCGATATGGGGATCTTAGGGAGAGGCCTGTCTAGCAGTGGATGTCTATTGGCTGAGGATGTACCGACGACGGTAAAAATTTTGTATTACCTGTCTTAGGCTTTTACATCTTTTTTAAACTATGTTTATTTGTATGTATTGATTGCATAAATAACATAAAAAGGATTTTTAAACCAAGGAGTCCATAGACTTGATTTACATTACCCAAGAGCACCCTTGGTAGCTTCACGCATAAGCTGTAGGAAACTTCCAGAATCTTCTTGGAAAGCAAATATGAAATGAAAACGTTTCACTGTTGTGAACAGACTCCAGTCGAGTAACACAATTGTAGATCATTTAATCAGAACTATATATTTATGGAGAACATGTAGGGAGTGTATGGAGTGGCAATAAATAACGCGTTTCATGCAGGCGGGGAGTGGCTTCGTGGATTGGACGTGGTCGGGGACTCGGAAGGCGTACTACGGGCTCTCGAACAATGAGGCTGTGCTTAATTTATGCTCCGACAGCACGGCCACCGCGCTGTCCACTGTACAGTGCGCCTGGCTGAAAAGTGGAGTGGACGGGGTGCTGCTGAAGACCGGATATGCACTGGACTTTAATTGTAGCACGAGGCTGGTCGCGCTGCTGGCAGCGGACGCCAGGAGCTGTGCACGAAGCGCAAATTTGAAAACACCGTTAGTAATCCAAATAAGTAAATCATTCATCGACAGAAACAAAGGTTTCTTCAAAATTCCAAACATTTCTATTTGTTGTAGTTACCAATTTATCTGAAGAATTGATTAGAAAAGCGAATTGGTCACCTGATGACCCACTCCTATAGGAGTAGTTCTCATGTAACACTTTTCTGTGATACAGCGTCTCAACTACAATAACAGATTACATAAAACTAAAAGGGGTAAGGGTTCTCACATAACAACTTACTCCCGTAAGCCAACCTCACCTGCTTGTGGTGCACCCGGCTAATGAACAAACGAGGCTCTGGCTCCAGCCAACCCACATTGGGCTATCGTGGTGGTAAATGGCTCAAATCCATTCCCGATTGAGGTGCTTTAATCTTTAGGAGAGGCCTATGTCCAGCAGTGGACGTCTATCGGCTGATGATAATGGTGATGATAAAACTATTTTGTGATAGAGATGCTGTGGTATCTGATTAAACAATCTCCATCAGCAGATATCTACCACCAGTTTTATTGTTCTAACCAGAGGAGATCTTATAGAGCTGATTGTCCATTTGTTGACTCCCTCCTAAACTTAATTTCAGTTGAACTTGGATTTTCCATTGGAATGATAAAATTAAACTTCCATCAAAATGCGGCTCCAAATTGCGATTTCTTTGTTGAGAAACTCGATCAGTGCAAGCGGAAGTATCGGATGGGTGGGCGGGCCGAATTCAAAAGTTCGACTCATAATGATAAAAGTTTTAAAATTGTTCAAATTCAACTTTCTATAGGACGGAAGTTAGATTTATGAGGATCGTTACTGTTTTCATGGCAAACTTGAATGATGCTGATCGAAATTTATAATAAAAACATTCTTTTTTTATTGACAATGGATTAACAAAACTTAAACCCAATTTTATGTAACAAGAAAGAAGAACCAGGGACCTTCGTGTTACAAGGCCAGTGATTACCCACTGCGATATGGAAGCGGTTGAGTAGTTCAAAGTCTTTTAAAGTTAAATCACAATCTTAAAGTGGCTATCCAACTAGTGAAGGTTGGCGATCAGCGTGGTCCAGTCCCAGTTGTTCCGCCGAACCGGAGACAGACAGGACTCTACCACGCTGATCGCCAACCGACTTCTTATCATACCTAAAAACATACTTCTTAAATTGTATCTACTTCTCATCAGATATTATATGAGAAATAAAACAATTAACAATTTTAGTTATTTAAGTAATTTCGATAACGTTAAGAACTAGCGATATATCCTTTTCATTTAGACTCAATCCTCAAACAATGCTTACGACTGGTCTAAGTTGCTGGTACAACTTTTACCAAAGGATACAAAAAAGAAACTAAAGTGTCACAATGGACTTAAAACTTAACATTATAAAGTCCTTTAAGTGCTCCTGTGCCAGCTCGAGGAACTCCTCGCCGCGTGCCCGCTGTAATTACGCAGTCAGTAAATAAACAGAGCTGCGAGAAAAAGCACCGCAGCCTCCGTATCATTACTGGCGCACTTCCAACGCTTTTGCGAAATTAACAATCTTATGGCAGGCAAGACGACTTGCCGCCGACCAACGTATCACTCGATTTCCAGTGTAGTTATCGTCGAGAGTGCTGAAAGTCCCGCCGAGCAAGGCGTCTACTACGGGGAGGAAGGAGACGGCGCCAATAGCGTTATAAGTGAGGCGCTGACGGCGGCGGCGCTCGCAGCCCCTCACCTGGTGGCGGCTGTGCACGCAGCCGTGGCGTACTGCCCACACCACATGGCGCCCACTTGGCAAGTGAGTATCTTTATTGCACCATCTGGCCGTCGTAAATTCTCAGATACACCACACCAGGGTTGTACCTCGGGTCGTTCCCATGACACTAAATTATTATAAATTTGCTTTAGTCGAGGCAGTGGGCGGGGGCGTGCGCCCCGTACAGACAATAAGCACTGCATACCCTGGCTCCCTACACCTATCTGAACAATAACCTCTCAAATCACTCTAAAGGACTTTCACCTGATAATAAGTGCTTCGCTTGCCCATACCAATGTGGCGCTAGGGAGAATGATATACACAGCACCACATTGCACTCGTCGCCTTGAATCGTAATAGGTTAAATCTCGTTACTCCAGTAATTACACTCGCTACAGCGCCCTTAAAACTGGAACACAGTAATGTCTGCACACTACTCTTTGTCGGCTGCAATAGGACTTAGACGGTCTCAGGCAACAGAGATCTACCCTTCTCGAAATCTCTGGGCACGTCTCTGACAGAGGGGGGTAAGTGGCATGAAGCCTTCGCACTTTTACAACTTTATAGTATTTATCTTGTTAATACTTTACTTAACAGACCAGTACATCGACCGGAAGCCGCATCATGAGTAGATACGGCAGTAATATGGTGGACTCTATCAATCTGCTCGCCTTGATACTACCCGGTGCTGTCATTATCCAACAAGGGGATGAGTTAGGCGCGGCTGATACTATTTTAGAATGGGCAACCAGCAGCGATTGCTGGCCTATTGCAGGGAGCTCCTCTTTTGCACCGCTCCCGTGGGACGACACCCCCAGTGCTGGGTTCACAACGGGACAACCCTGGCTGCCGATCGCACCGAATTATAGATATGCAAACGCGAAAAACGAGTTTGGTAACGATTTAAGCCACCTTGGAGTTGTCAGGACTGTCGCTGCCATGAGGAAGTCACCAGCTAATGGACCGCACACGGAGGTAAAAATTGTTGGTAAATATATGATTCAGATTTTATAGTGATACCTCTGGTATAAGGTTTTATCTGAGCAGCAGAGTAGTACTTCGAGACTAACTAAAGCTTACCAAGATTGTATCCTTAGTGCTTATACTTTTACTTCCAAGCCTTACCTTCTTAGTACCCAAAGGGGTCCAGGAAAATTCGATGCAGGACTTCGTTAGTTCTAGTCTTCACAGTTTTTATGAAGATTGGGAATATGGTAGAAATGTAGCTGCAGGAAGTCCACCTGAACCAGCTATTTTATAAGTGGTCGATAAGAAAAATATCTGGAAATCGTTGCCTCTGATGGTACCTTAATCTATTTTTGTTAAACCTTCTTCCCAAATATACAGTTCCGCAAACTAAATCTTCCCGGAAATACCTTCCGCCCTTTCAGATTATGGTAAATAGTCAGAAGTGTTTTTTTAATTTTTATAAGTAACGTGGGAGGTGGGGTTTTCAGACAAGAGTTTTCCAAGTCAACCTTATGTTATAGTTGGTAATCCAACTTTATTTAATATTGACCAATGATTAAATTAAACATAACGATAACTATTGCGTGGCTGATGATGGTGATGTTTGTGTTAAGTCATAATAAATATATCCCTAAACTCATCAAATATTGATGTCCTTTTTAAAAAATCACGGAAAATCCTGCATAAGCTTTGGATAAGATCATGCTGGACTATCTTCCTGCTCGACTACTGCCTTAATCTTATAAAGTATGACAAAGGAAAATTTTCCTTCTGAAATGAGCATTTCAAAAATATATCCCCCGGCCTCCGCAGAGCATTTCCTTTCAGCGCGGCGGAACTAACGTCCGCTCACATTCTGAAATTTAAATTACAAGGTATTCGTACTTAGATAATAATGGGACGCATACCACAACCACCTACTTTATATCCAAGTGGGAATTTTCAAGTTTTCCAATCCTGGCCTGGCTGGAAGGTCTGGCGGAATTAATTCTCTCAAAAGTACACAACTACTATAACAAATTGTTTATTATGTTTTTATTCGACTGATACGAAATAGATATAATCACTTTACATACGTAACAGACGTGTTGAGATAGTAATATCACAAGCTACAGCGCACTTTAAACCGGAACACAGTAATGTTTGACCACTACTGTTTGTCAGCTGCAATAAGAACTGCGGTGGTAATTAGACGGTATTCAAAAAGAAAAATCCTACCACCAGTAAAATGTAATATTGCTTTGCTTTAAACAAAATCACTCATCAGCCGATAGATGTCCACTGCTGGACATGGTCTCCCCCAAAGTCACGCGTTGCTCATAATCCAGTTAGTTCGTTAATCGCTTTGCTAAATTGCATATAATATTTTGCTGCAACTCTCGATGTTAGCAAAGCTTGAACTTGCCACTGGAACAGCCAGTCGTTATAACTCGGTCCCATATGTGATGGACAAAACGCGAAGATTAATGGGATCGAATCCTCATCAAGCCTCAGCTATCCTTAATGAAAACCGGCATAATTCAAAAATACTAGTTTTCAGAGATGCCGACTTGCATTTGGATTTTCTGACAAGTCTCTGAGACCTTAAAATTTATCTTCTCTGCTGATTTAGAAAGATGCTGATGGTAGCAGCGGGAACATTCTGTAATCTAGAGATGTTCACAAACTGTGGAAGTCTTATATCATACTGCATTCGAATTTAAAGGTCGGCTGTACTGTGGCTAGAATTAGATCAGTACCACGTCAAGTTCTGAGGCGGTGAACGTTTAAAAAAGTCTACCAATAAAGACATCCAAGGGTGAAGCTGATGATATAGCAACTAAAATGTAACTGAAGAAGTACGTAAACGCTGCTCAGTCCTGCTGCCCCTTACAGCCTCACGACAAATTGGCATTAAAGGTCTGGTTTCTTTTCAAAGATGTGACATCTTTTAAAAAATTATTCAGTATAAAATATTTTTAGTGGTAAAAGTAAATTTTCAATTGCCAACATGTACTACAAAAGATGATCTTCAAATAGAGGATGACCGAAAAGTGGCGCGGAGTAAACATTTTTACCAGGGTACCACCAGTACGAGGATAATATATTGCTCTTCATTTATGATACCACCACACCACATCACACCACACGCACCACTTCATAGTAAAATCCATACAAAACGAACATAAAATGTTTACAAAAAGCATAAAATAGGAAATTTGGTCTAATTCATTTAAAATTATATTTATGAGACACAAAATGTACGTAATTGTAAGATGTCATGAGAATGAAGAATTAGGTGAGGAAGTTATTTTAAAAAATTTCAGATCAAACGGCTTGGGAGCGCCGTTGCAGCGTTGCGATGGGGCGGCAGCGGCTCTCTGCTTGTCGTTGCCAACCTGGGACGACGCCAGGCCGACGTCCAGCTAACTAAAATTCCCGGTCTTCCGCCTACGATGACGGTAGCCGCTGCTTCCAGCGGCACGAGTGTCACCAGCGGGTCCCATATCGCTATAGAAAAAGGAATGAAGCTCGGGCCAGGGGAGGCTGTGCTTCTCGCCGGACCGCCCAGACATTGCGGTGGTCCCGGGCCGGTTGATAAGATCGCAAACAAGCTCAGCGAAGGTTGGCAGAAGATCAACAAGTACTTCAGCAACATTTGAGAGGTCGTCAGTCCAAATGTCTCAAGATAACGCGTCCATACGGCTTCGGTTACCAAACAACGTAGTTTACGATAAACGCAATCGTGCGAGCGCGCGTGCGTGCCGCGGCCAGGGCTTTGTGCGCGTACAAATGTGCATTAAAATTATTCTTAGCTTTTGTAATGTATTTAAACATTTTAATAGTAAACATGCAAAGTTGTCGATTCGGCTAGAATGATGAGGTTGCAGTGTTACCGACATAGCCTTTGGAACCTGACCTCATGCGGGGGCCAAAATAACAATACCCCAAGCCGGCCACACTACTGGAGCGTGGCGTAAGGAATCGTACACTACAACACACGCGCAGGGGGCCCGCCACGCCACGCCACGCCACGCCACGCTACGCCACGCTCTCTTCCGTATTGTCTATATGACCTATTTCCGGTTTGAGCCTCTAAAATTTCATCATTCACATAATAGCCGATAAACGACCCCTCAGTCTATTCCTTCCTCGCCTTTCGAACACGTATTTGCTATCGATACTTTAACGACACATAATGCTTTAAATGTAACCTCAAAATGTTCACGTCGTTTGACAACATTGCAGTTCCATCGAGCTTCGGCTGTTGTCTGAAGCGATTTAATCACGTAACGTGACAAATAATACTGGTGTGCAGTAAATCGGCGCGGCCGGAGCGCTGCTGGAACGGGAAATTACTTCAAAATGGAGTCGTCTAAACCGTAATAACCGCGAACTCTCTTTCGTACGCTGCCGCCAACCGCAAGGGGGCGTGAAACGGACGCCGGCCGCTAATACACACGGCCCGCCGGAAGCACGGCTGCGTCGGTGGAATGTGTTGGGTTTATGTACTGGGTACTTACAGAACTTGCTCTTCTCGGCATTTCCGAGCGTGGTGGCGGCGAATATCGCGGTGCACACGGATAAGAGCGCGCGCGCCTTCATGGCGGCGCGGCGCGGCGCGGGCTGGCTGGGGCCCGGCGCGGCGCGGACTGGCGCGGCGCGCGGCGGGCGCGGCGCGCGCGGTCGATAGGCGCAGCGGGCGCCGTCGCGCGCATGCGCCCAACCGCCCCGCCGCGGGGTTGCTGACAAACAAAACTTAATCTCACAAAATTCTCCTCGCGGATCCTTCGAGTGTTTCGCGTTTCGCAACAACTTTGCGAACGCTGAAATACTTTTAAACTCATCACTTGATCCTTGTGTCGATGTTTTCTTTACACTTTGACGTGAATCTCTAATGACAGAGTGAATGACAGTTTGCCTAAAACCTTTCATACACAGAGCGCATATAACCTTCAATGTTGCTTTGTAACTTATTTAAACGTACCGACAATATTATCTATATATAATATTATCATTACTAAATCGACAGGAATCTAAATGACAAGTTATTCAACATCTAAATTATTCGTGAAGGAATTCATAAAAAGTATTCTTCTGTGGCAACATCCGACTGCTGTAGTACGCGGGACCTCGTCGGATACTACAAGTGTAACCCGCCAGTGACTCACTCTTCCGGGCAGCTCATGAATGATGTGGCGCGGCGGCACCCCTGCGGGCGTCAATCAATATAATATTACAATTATTAATATTAGGCGATGTTTTGTTCCAGCAGATCCGACCAAGCGCCGCGTAATCGTCTTTTAATAATTACGTATGCGTATGAATGGGGCAATATGGAGCCACGTCGGCGCGTGTGCTTATGTATGGAGATTAGAAGCTAAGCCTGGCTCGCCTACATGCCACGTCTAACAAACGCACACCCTGAGCAAACAACGCCGCAACGCAGACGCGAGGAGCCCAGAATGGATCGCAAAAGTTGATTTAACGTTTAGCTAAATCACTTTAACTAACAACTAAACTTGCACGATTAAATAACTAAAAACTCACGCAAATTCCTTACGTTAAATTCCGATCTATTTTATGACATCATTCTATGTTTAAAAAATTAATGTTTTTTCTTTCACACGCACTTACTAACAGAAATATCAACTTTCGTGTATTTCCCAGCTGAACCGATCGCAATTGAGTATTGACCATTAATAATTAACTTAAGTATACATCAAGATACTTAGCCGTCGTGTAGGAACTCTCAATTAGAGCAGGAAACTTTATTCATAATTTATCAATCCCGTGAAGATCCCGTGCTAAAACTGTATTAACGGTCAAAGCTTCCAATAAATACGTAGATAAGAAATAACTTTGCGGAAGTAATGCGATATTTTATAAGATTTAAATTAACAATCGGCGCTTTTTAAAGAAACAAAACTAAGTTTAACTGTATCTACAATAACAAATATATGTTATAAACTTATTATACTGAGTTAATTAATCTGTAAGAGTGTGTCGTTACTTTAGATAAGGTCCAAATTGTACAATATGCAGTAGCGGTGCTGCCGGTAGCGACAGCTTCCAATACAGCGCCGCTTCACGTAGCAATATTCAGCAGTTATACGTTTAAACAATTATGTCTTTTAATATAGTTCGTGTGCATTTTATGACGAAAGCATATATCATACTTCAACAAACATATAGACAGTGTCCATTTTCATCTATACAACTAAACATTACTCACATGAACAGTATAATACTGCGCAAAGGAGAGCCTTCAATATTCAAACTAAATATGTACCACATTGTATTGTGAATATTACTGTGTCCTCTCCGAAATTGGACTGGACCTTAGACAATGAGCACATTATCGACTCCAAGCGAAAGCAATGTGTTGTTGTGTAAACATCCTAACGTTTCACTATTATGGATATGAATATATCACAGTTAACGTTTTAATTGACTAGTCGACAGCTTTGTCATCTGTCAAAAAAGTCGAAAGCTTTATAATATGAACGAATGACATACGTAGAACAAAATTTAGTAATATACACAGTTAAAGTATTTAAATATATATTTTCAATACAATCCACTCTATTAAATATATTTACAGTTTTTAAACCTTATTAACAACCGAACATTAATTTTGGTTCCGATGGCCGATAACGTGTCGTAACATATCGACGTCCTCATAGTGTTTTCCTTAACCGGAAACTCAAACTCAAAAAAATTGAGTCACACGCATCTGCGAACTGTACACCGGAAAGTTTCCCCGCATTTACAACAGTTATCACAGCTTCCGGTTTGATTAAAGCACACCAATAATTCGTTTGAGTGTGGCAAGTGGTTACAGCTTGCGAACTATAGCGTAGTTGAAACCGGATCTCAGTTTCGCTATGTTTAGATAGGTAATACATTTATTAAAATTAAACAGATTTACACCCTAACTGTAGAAATAAACGCTACAAACGATATGAATTCTGCGCGATTACACACAGTATACACTATTTAAGTTTAACGCCATCTATTGTCAATTATAAATATTAACTTAATTCCTCGAAATAATTCTAAAAACTGAAATATGTAATAGTTATTTAATAATGTATCCTAAAATGTACTACTGAATATATACAGAATTTATAGATTATGTTGAAAGGCTGTTCTAACAACAAAAAGATTTACAAATGAGTGATAACTTTAAAAATTACTACAGTGCTAAGGAATACTTTAATAGTTAAAAATTTATTCTTTTTGCAAAACATTGTTGTAAAATTTGCATGCGCTTTAATAGAGCTTAATATGAGATGTTGATTTATAAAAAAAAACTTTGTAACAATGATTTAGTTCAAGTGAATAAATAAATAGTGATTAATTATTGTTTCCGAACACAACGAAGAGGAAAATTTTCGTGATACAACTATGCACATTCATTAACTGTTACGTAATTGCAAAATATGATAATAAATGATTTTTTTATTTATAAAAATTCCTATAGGTTTAAACAAAGCAAATAAAATAGAAAAGAAATTACCGACGATAACATTCCCCGCCTCCCCTAAAGTCGGTATCAGTCTCGAACCACGACCTGCCGGGTCTGCCTGACCGACGCCGACTTCTCAAGTTGACGCAGGTACGGTACCCTTACTGATTACAACAATTCCACCATCCCCCCGTCCCTCAACCCGCCCGGGTAACCTCTCAACACTCCACTCGAGGCTCGAGAGCCACTCGGCGTCACTCAAGGGCTCTTCATGTGCAGGTATCTTTTTGACAGATCCTGGGCGTACCGTAAGCTTTCAAAGTGTGACGTGATTAGAACTAAAGAAAATTTTGGATTAAAAAATTGGCTTCTTCTCAAAAAAAAATTTTTTTTTGTTTATCTACACTATCAAAGTGACACAACAAGAACAAACAGAACAAGAAGGAGAAGAACTAACGAAAGTTCTAACATCGTGATATCAATACTTTGTGTAAACCTAATTAATAATCGGAAACAAAGTAAACAAAACAATGAATGAAACTTACGACTCTGATAAACCTGTAATGACGAATATAGGGCAGCTTTTGGAGAACGCAGATCAAATCATATTTCACGAGAATTCCTCCATTAGAAGAAGAGCCTCAACTTCACAGCACACGCTCTCGCGATAAGTCTATTCAAACGTACAGTTAGCCACAAAGAAAAATATTAAAAGTAGACCTCATCATCATCAGCCGACTGACGTCCACTGCTGGACATAGGCCTAATCCAAAGATCTCCACGTCGATCGGTCTCGCGTTGCTCGCATCCAGTAGTTCCTGCAATTCTCACCAGATCGACGGTGCACCTTGTGGGAGGCCTCCCAACACTACGTCTACCGGTACGCGGGCGGCACTCGAGGACCGTACTGTCCTTCGAGCAACGTGCCCTGCCCACTGCCACTTACGTCTAGCAATCTTTTAGGCTATGTCGGTGACCTAAGTTCTTCTGCGGATTCTAAAATTTCTGATTGGATCGCGCAGAGAAATTCCGAACATGACCCTCTCCATTGCCCTTTGGGTGACTGAGGCTTTCTATAAGGCTGACAGTAAGGGGCCACGTCTAGGATCCGTATGTCAACACTGGCAACACGCACGAGTTGAAGACGTGACTGTCTTCCAGACCTCAACGCTAAAAAAATGTGAGGACGCAATTGGTCAAGTTTTAGGTCTTTAAAATGATCTAACTAGACGCGGGAAGTTGGACGGAGCACAATCGGGACGGGGTCCGAATGAGGTCACAATCGAATAGGACCGACATTGGTACAGAGCCGGGGACCAGCACCCAACACAGATTTTAATTACATCCGTTTGTTTAAACGAACCACCATTTATGTATACCGGCTGCAGGTCTTCACAAACATGTGCCATTAGTGAAGTGTAATGAAACTATGCGAAGAAGTAAGCAAGAAGATTTTCCGGTGATAGATATTCATCGTCTGTCTCCGCTGATGAAGAATTATTTTTTTAAGGGAGCTATAAATGAAAGAGAGGTAAGAGCGCATCATCATGTTAGAACAGCCATTGTTGCTAGCAGATGCAGTAGCTATATGTCTCTTCTTCACGAGCCTTTTAAATAGCGTTTTACTCTGTCCTGATACTGAACTGTTTAAAACTATTAAATAACTTCAGATGGAGCGGTGCAGTATGAAATTTCTCATAAAGCTACTTTACTAAAAATAGGTTCCATTAAAACCTTCGCCGAAGATCTTTACGAAGAATATCAGATACCTAATGAGTTTGTAATAGAGCTTACAAATTTGAAGTGGGTCTTAGTCGACGGATCGATCGCCCCCTCTCCCGTGCCCCTTTACCCTCGCGCCCCCAAGGGGGCACCGTCGCGCTGGACCGCGATCCTCCTTACAAAGCTTAAGTTTATTGGAAGAAAGCTCGTTTGCAAGTTATTTGTGCCCGCGGCTCAGCCTCCGAGCGCGCTTCAGGGTACACGGCAGATTCATCCCCGTGTACCGACGCACACAATCACATTGTCCGCGTGCACACAACGCACACACCCCCCCACGCGCACAGATGATTTGAACTATTCGCAACAGAAGTGCTTGAAATGCTTTCATCTTGTCACGCTCGAAGAACGGAGTGTTTATACCTATACTAACTGATTTAAAGGGCGGTGTAACGGGTTCCGGACGACAACTCCAGGAGCCGAGCCAACCTCACCTGCTCATGGTGCAGCCTTATAATCAACAAACGAGGCTCTGGCTCCCACCAACCCGCATTGGGCCAGCGTAGTGGAAAATGGCCCAAATCCCCCCATACGAAACCCTACAAACGTGTGGATCTTGGGAAGAGGCCTATGTCAAGCAGTGGACGTGTATCGGCTGATGATGATGAACTGGTTTAAGGGGTGTACTATTTAATGATATATTATACGAACGCAATGTTTTATGACTTAAGAATAATCAGGCCATGTGGCTCTGTAAACAGCACTGTAAACATCCGAACTTATGAAGACAGGATGTTGTAAAATATGAGTATTCAAACCGCATACACTGCAGTATATAGTTATTAGTTTGTTCTATGTGATGTTCACAGAAGTTATTGGTAAACAAAGATTAGTTATTAAAAAGCATTTTTCATAAGTTAAGTTCGGAAACGCGACGACGACGCGACGACGACGCGACGACGACACGACGGCGACGCGACGCGACACAAATCGCGTCAATACGCAATACTTGAATATAATCAAAATAATTCAACAAAACGTTGTGTAGGCGCGCTAATCAGTAGTACTTCGGATTAATTGCCCAAATCAATCATGATTAGACCGTGACGAAAAAAAAATAAGATAAAAAACTGATAGCTCCAGGATCAGCAGAGGTCTCGAATACCATTCAGCCAAGCAAAGGGTGGAGAGGCTGTCGTTAGGTACCCCAGACCACCGCCGATGATAAGTTAGCGCCGAAATGTGCGGCGTATTCCACGTATCAGCGCGTCCGCGGCCGTTATCGCGCCTCTATCTGATACGCGCAGCGGCGCTGATACGCGCCCAACGCATGCTGCAGTGCTCGCCGCGCACGCACACCTGCACGACTAATTGTGGAGCAGTTCGCACTGGTGGTTATATCACTTGCTCGATGGAGAAGCGCCAGCAACAGCCGCTACCAACAAACAATTCGTCTCACGGTCTCCTCAACCTTACTCTTGTGGCGCAGCGACACAAATTAAATGCTAACCACCATCCACCACATAAGCGAGATCTAGCGTGGTCTTTCCCTCCTTATTAACACTTAAGTTCAAAACTGTAGCCGGGGGTCCTCCGCCAAAACGCCAGGCAATGCAAAATTTTCTTACCAACTTAATTGTTATGCAAAGGTCACCAACGCATCCCCTTGGATTAGTAAGCTAAAGTGGAGCATACGGCGTGTATATCAGACGGTAGATGACACAGGGAGATCCTGGAGAGGAGACCACGTAACTGTAAGCGAAACGTAGGATGACTGTCTCCGTTGGATGTGGCGTCACTAGTCGCAGTGGAAATATATATTTGTCGATCACTGCTGAACATAAGCCGTGTCCAGCAGTGGACTGAATATATTGGCATAGTTATACCCGAGTGGTAACTTGCCCGAGAACTAAGCAATACTAAACAAAACTTCATCAAATTCTTTACTTTATGTTGTCTTTCTAAACTATCAACTTTTACTTTAGCAGCCTCCGAACTTAAGCTGTAAGTACACAATCCCAGTACAGAAGAGTGTTCATCAAGTTAGCGGTATTGGTTCAACAGAATTCGAACACGCTATCTGGTATTTCAAAGCCGACCGTATCACCAACGGCCACACCACATTCAGAGAGCACTTTAATACATTTAAGTTGAATGGACGTAGTAACATTTTAGAAGATTAAGCTTCGTGTACGTAGAGCTTTGGCGGCGGCTCGCGGCTCGCAGCTCCGTTTCAGACGAGAAATGGGTTTACTTTAACTTGTTATCCCTACGAACACACGACATCGATCGTAGCTGGAATAACTCACCGGTCTGGTTGAGTTTTTACGGAAAAACTTGAAGAATATTTACAAGTGATTAACTTGATGTAGTCTATATAAACATCGCTGTTTCTACTCCTGCCACTGAACCCTGCTTCAAATCCGTAAATTGTGAAGACTGTCTGAAACAGCAACGCTGTTGGGTCTTTATCTGGATGGTAGGTAAATAGGCAGGTTCGGAAAGCTTCTAGCACCGTTGGAGTCAGTGTTATCGTAATTATATCCTCTGACAGCTATTGCTACATTGCAACGTAGTTATTGTTACTAATATTATAATTATTTGCGGTTGCATTAGACCGAGGTGCTAGTTAATTAACACATTGTCGTTGGTGCTGGAATGTACACCGCGTTACGCTGATACTAAATAGCGTAGCATCAACAATCACACCCTCTAAACACACACCCACACACCCACACACACACGCACACGCACACACGCACACACACACCTACACATTCCATGGTGAACTTAGACAATAGGAGATATACATCCACAAAAGAAAGGACGCGGGAAGCTGGTTGATACGGACGGCTAGATAGAATTGTTGAGACTTTTTAATAAGGCTAGTGTCCAGCAGTGGACTATGGCTATGGCTATCTCATAATGATGACCTTAGAAATCTCTAAAATCAAACAAAAAATCACTTTATTATCTTTTGGTTACATACAAGTCTTTGTAGTGTTTTGTAACAACGCATATGGTCAGGGTAGCGCTGGATCTCTAAACTAAAAAGGAAGGCGCTGGGAGACCACCGACTACTTGGTTGACGATGATCAATAAACATCTAAAGAATATCAAATTGACAGGAGCTGTGACACAAAGTAGAAATAGATTTAGAAGAATGACCAGGAGAACCGACCCTAAATAAAGTGAGCAAGAAGAAGAAGTAGAAGTGTTTGTAGTGTAACTGGAACTTAAGTATTTTCAGTTATATCACAAACATTAAAAAATTTAGATTATATTCGATTGAGTCGATTAAAATAGCGTTACTTTATTAACGTTACAATTATAAAATTAATGAGAGATATTCATTATCAATGTATAAGTTAATTGTAGCAAATACTAACTAATGATGTTTACGTACATTTGGCAGTATTCAAGTTTTCCTTTTGCAAAACGCAATTAAACAACAATAGCGAGTTACAAACAGTAACTTTATATCCTGTTTAAAGTATTAATATAATATATAGAAAATATTATTTGGTCCAATACAATTGGATAAGGTTACCATTAACATACGAGTTCAATGAAGTGTTGCACCGAGTCGATAACGATGCGACGTAACACTCGGCGCGGCGGATGTCGGCCGTCAACAAACAAGTCAAGTGAACAGAGATGAATAAATCTGTGTTACCATGTGAATGTGAGTTAATGCGGGCGTTAATCAGTCCAAGGAAAACAAAAGTTGGCGCGGAACGCAACAGGCGGCGGTTAGGGGGATGCAGATGCGCATGTAACGGAAGTCGGTGCGCGCGTGTTGTAAACAAAGCGGACGGCGGTGCCGGCGGTGCAGGCGGTGCAGGCGGTGCAGGCGGTGCCGGTGCTAAATTGAATTAGCGCGGCGCGCGCACGCGGCCCGCAGTCCGGCGGTGACCGTCGCGCGCGACCCTCCGCCTGTCTGCGCGAGCGCCCCGCTCGCTCACTCACTCGCTCACTCACTCACTCGCTCACTATATTGTTACCGATAACACTCGAATAAGCTTCCTCCTTCGCGCAAGATATTTGTAATATCAATTTCAATTCATTTCACATACAAGCATTTAGTATAACACGTAAACTCCTACTACTTAAACTGTACACCAACAAGTGCATATCCTGCCGTTCTAAGAGTTTTGTTGAAGTATAAATCTGTGCTCCGAGTGTGCCGCCGGCCTTACGCCGCGGCGGGGCACGCGCCACGCGCCACGCGCCGCGCGCCCGCGCCACGCTCAGTGCGCCCGCGCCCGCCGCCACCGCCCGTCATGAATCTCTTCAATCAGCCCCGCGTCAACGTGGACGCGTCGCTGCAGCACATCGAGATCGTGGAGCCGGCGCCGGAGGACTGCCCCGCCGTCTCCCTCCCGCCCGAGGGCAACGTAAAAATCCGCAACTACCGAATGCTGAACGAAAATCTGTGCTCGTACTCCCCAACGGGAGACATTAACACCTCCCCCAGCAAAGGAAAATTGGTACCGAAGTATGAGGTCTGCTCGACACTGTCGCCGCCGCGGCAGAAAATATTGGATCTACTGAGACCGGAGGACCCCGGGAGGGACGCATTGGAGGCGATAGTGAGACCGGCACCCCGCCGCGGCCTCACTCGGCCATTCGACGAGGACACGAGGCGGTTCCTTCAAAGGACTCTGCTGTCACCGAGTCCACAGATATCGAACACGGCCACCCCCGAGCCGTACTCCCTGTCAGAAACTAAATATATTCAGAAGTCGAACGAAACGCAGTCGCTAAAGTCGGAACTATCGCTCGCTGACGAGTTGAAGGAAGCGGAGGAGGACGAGCAGTCGGGCGGCATACGGCGGGAACTACTGCGGGAGTTCCGGAAAAGGGGTGGAGGTATAAAAGAGGCAATGGAGAGGGAGAGAATGGGAAAACTCGCGCTGTCGATGGAGGAGGATGAAGAGGACGATTGTGGCTTGTCGGCGGCGACACGGCGGTTGGACGCGCTGCTGGCGGAGTCGAGGGACCTGCACGAGGAGCTGGCGTGCATCCACGAAGACATCCAGGTGCTGGCTCGACGCGTGACTCGCCGCGACCAATGATGCGTTGGTATCGATGCTGGCGTCTCTGCCACCGCCCAAGCGCACTCTCGCTTCATCAGCACCGGCACCACTCTCCCCGCTCCTCCCCATGGTTAAGAGTAGTTTAGCACATCGTTTCAAAGGCCCACGTTGTCGGTCCTGTGGAAATATCTTCTGCGTGGTGTACCGTGACGGCTGCACCGGCGCGCGAACTATTCGCTGCATTTTTTGTGCAGTTTGTGTAAATGCAACGCGAATTCGTGATGCGTGATGAGGTAATTGGTGCAGTGAGATGTAGTGAAGCGGCGGTTGCACTATCGCTTGATAATCGATTTAAAAATAACCGGTCACACTTGACACGCGACCCACGATCCTGGACCTGGTTAGTACAGTTTTACAATTAGCACTGACATTGCATACCAATACACTGTAACTTAATTGGCTGATGCAGATGCACTAACCGACACCGGTGCGATGCTGACATTGGTTGGTGACCACGCCACTAAAGTAAATATATATTATCATCATCATCATCAGCTGATAGACATTCACTGCTGGACATATGTCTCCCTTAAAAGTTTTCCACATCTAAGAGTTCATTGAAGGGAATTGGGGCTTAACTCACCACAGTGGCCCAGTGCGGGGTGGTGGTTAGGGCCTCGTCTGTTATTCAGCAGGGTGCACCGCGTGCAGGTGAGGTTGACTTGAGCTCCGTAAGCTGTTGGGCGGGACCTATTAACCCCTATATATATATATATATATATATATATATCCATTGAATATTTTAAAATATTTACAAAGCGTAAACTCACAGATTAGAGGGTGTTCTAGTTCTCTCACTTGGATTTCCGGCGTGATAAGGTCTACTTCTCCTCGGTTCCAAATCTGATAAAAATTTCTACTATTTTAAAAGTCTCAAAATTATAACTCCAAATAACGTTTCATTGGAAATATAAAGCATACGCAGGAATAAGATCAACGTGGAGAACGTTGTGTGAGACGTGTGTCCAGCAGTGGACGTCTATCGGCTGATGAAGATGACGATACATTGTACTTTTATAATAATAGATGCAGAAGTGGTTATTATTATGAATGTTTCTGTGTTGACGAATGTAAGTGTGCCGTCCTATTATTTAAGTACTCTCCCCACCCGCTTTACTAGCCGTAACACCCCCACAGCTCCGTTTGGGGAAGGAATTTCGTAAAATCCGTTCTCAACTGACCTGTACTCGACAAAAGGAATATTTATATCAAATTTTAAGTCTTCGTGCCTTGCCGTTGCAGAGATACCGTGATGAGTCTCAACGGAGGAGGGAATCTCTTATGCATATATATATATATATATAGATTAATAACTTTTCAAGGGACGGCGGGAAACAAGGAATTGATGACGATCCTGACATATGTAAATTTCAATAACGTTTAGTTTTTTTCTTCGATAGACATAGAACCGTACCATAACTCGTTTAACTATTCAAATAGTTAAGAATAGTTAATGTATTGTAAATAGTTTTGATCATTTCAGTGTTGATAACGCCGCGATAAGGTTATCGCTTATATAATCGCGCCAGCCGACTAAACGATAGGCAAATACATTAAACACGATCGTTTGTTGTGTCTGCGCATACGTGTACTCGTTCGTCAACATGTTCACTATACAATTCATATTAAAATCACGTTTTTCCTAAAGGCGGTCGGGTCTAGTCGGTCTAAGTTTAGTACTAACCGTTACATTGAAATCAGCGCCTTTAAATAGGTCCCAAACTAGTAGTACAAGTTATTTCTTCACCGGCGGCAGGACTCTGTTGCTGGAGACTGTCGCGAACATAGCTAGTGAAATTAATAGAGTAACTAGATTCAACATCTTATATCTCAGACGGCCCGCACAATGTGATGTAGTGGTATCATCCTAACTAGCGCGATGTTGTCACGGGCAGGCGTATCGCTTACCATCTGCTGAACGTCCCGCTTGTCTCCTCGTTTAATTGAATAAAAAAAAATTATAAGTTATAAGTTGAAGATAAAATAATCATTTGCATATTCCCACTGCTGGGCTTTCTCATGTGGATTAAACCGAGGCAACAACAACGCTGGATTAGTTAATGGTGTCGATTGCTGTGTTTCTTCAAAAGCTGCTGTATTTTCCCCGTAAGCGCGAGCTCACGAGAATCGAACCCACGCCTTTCAAGTCTCATACTTAGTACAGAGTGACAAGTTCATAAAATTGATTTCATCATCATCAGCTGAAAGACGTCCACTGCTGGACACAAGCCTCCCCCAAAAATCTCCACATCCATTTATTTTGTGCTACTTGCAAAACAGCCAGACACTATGGCCATTTGCCACCAGGCTCGCCCAATGCAGGTTGGTGGAAGCCAGAACCCCGTTTGTTGATTAGCAGTCTGCCCAACGAGCTGGTGAGGCTATCTTCAGTCCCTTGAGTTGTTGTCCGGGCCCCCTTACACCCCCATATACATGATTAGCTTTAAACAAATTGTGTACAAACATTAGCTGTAATCAACACCGCGGCTAACCAACGCGCCGGTGTACGGCAGCAGGCAGTTAACTAATCAGCAGTAAGACCGGTGTTTACCGACACCCCGCTTTGATTACCGTAGTTTTCCTCTTAAAGGGAATTCAATCCGATTATTCGTTGGCCGCCTAAGTGAAAGGATTAAGTGAGGCGTTAAGTTATTATAATGGCTTATTTATCATAACACGGCTTATATACAAACTATTCTATTAATAAAACTATATTTGCTTATTGAGCTCACCGAGTCTTGAAATCTTCAGGTGACAACTGCTGCAGACAATAGACAAAGAGGCCAGGATATTGTTCAGATGCATCCTCATAACGGTTACCGCATAGCGGTTTAAATATTGGGTTAGGTTAGGTTAGATTTATTAATTAGCCCACCGAACAGGTACCCGCCTTGTCGTGGCGGTGGGGCTCAGTAGCCGTGGCGTGGTCCCCCACGGTGATGCGAACAGGAACCTAACCGGCTGGCTCGGGGCGGCAGCCCCAGGTTAGAGCTCCGTGAGTTCACTTCGGATGCGTGATGGTGGGCTGCAGGGGCAGGTTTATGCAGCCCTTTGGAGCCGAGCTGGAGCCGCGGAGGGAGAGGAGTGTCAGTACCGGGATTCGCCGCTCTCCCCATCCTCCGCGGCCGTATAACGGTTGGCGGCGGAACCCAGGGCCAGATCCGCCGCAGAGAGTCAGGAAAGTTTTCTCTTTTGGTTCCCATGGCCTCTGGGTCGCCGATTCGAAGGGATCCTTTGCCCAGGTGAATATAAGAAGCCAAAGAGGGGACGCACTGTGTGTTACGGTGTGCCCTTACAGAGGTGAAAAGGGTGGGGTTCTTCCCTCCCTCCTAAGGTGGGGCTGCGTTGTGCGACCAGCGCTGGCGGGGTCGCGAATGTGTGCGAGAGCGTTCCCGTGACTCTACCATAAAGCGACGAGGTGGAACATCGTGGGGCTTTAGTCGATGCACGTCCGACATAACCTGTCCTTGCCCCTGCGAGGACGGGTATTCGCCGGAATTTCCCCCACGTTAAACAAAAAAAAAAAAGATTTATTAAATAAATCAGTAAAACTACTTACTGCTGATAGTTCTCTGTTGTTGGAGACGGTCTAGGTACCACCGCAGCTCCTATTGCAGCAGACAGTACAATGCAAACATTACTGTGTTCCGGTTTGAAGGGCGCTGTAGTGTAATTACTGGGTAATGAGACTTGACATCTTATATCTCGCGACGAGCGCAATATGATGCAGTTTATACCATCTTACCTAGCGCCGCGTGGTTATGGGCAAGCGTATCACGTACCATCAGGTGAACATCTCACTCGCCTCCTCGCTTGTTCGAATAAAAAAAATGTATATGTCTATCAGTGGACATCTATCGACTATTCGTAATTATGTATCGGGGTAGATATCGTATCAGGGTAGAGAATGTGTTGTGATATACATAGGGTAGCTCGTTATACGAGTATTATTTGTTTGTCAGTGTTAATATGAGCAAAAAATTTTTTATTAATATTTTTTTTATTACAATAATTAAGTTAATTCTGCTTACAATCTAAATCATCCCCTTGCAAGTAGGTTTAATCGTAGGATATATCTTTTAACAATTATCTATTTATTTATAAAAGATTATAATAATCAATCAATTCTCTGTAGCTGGGTACTCGCTCACCCCTATAGAGTGAGTGGAACTGAGCTGGTCTTCCTTTGATTATTTTGTTTTAAAGTGATGTGGTGCAAGTGAGCCGGACAAGTAGAGCCGCGAATCGATTTCGGCTAATTTATGCCGAGGACGGGATCGTATAAATATTTATGGCGATATTGTTAATTCATGCGGGGCCGGCACACCCGGATATCCTGGAGATTGCCATAACCAACACCTTGGGAAAACGTTGGACTATGTTGAAACAGTTTTTATATAACCTAACACGGAAACTAAGCTAAGAAAAACGTATAACTTTGACATTATTATGTATACATTTATGTTTATAAAAACTCGATCTTTTTCTACTTCCACATAACTTTGATTACTTCAAGAGAATCCATTTTGAAGTATAAAGTTATATATTATTGAAAGGTTCGCGTATATTCTTACAACAAGAAAAAAGCTGTTAGGCGTGAACTCTAAATCTAGTTTAGTTCTATCCAACTGTCTTGACTTCCGATCCTGCAAAGAGACGTAGCATCTCCTTGCATGCCATATAAGATAGAAAATAATCATTTGCTCTCAACGGTATTTTCAAAGCAATACCACTTAGACACCTTCTAGAAAGGGGCCTGTCGCTTTCTTAAAGGATCACCCCTTAGCAACGGTAGTTGCAATCACACGAGCCGTTTGCTCGTTTACCTGCTTTCCTTTAAACAAAAAGATGTATATTAGATATTAAATGTTATAAATGAATTAAAATTACAATCGGCTAATGTTAGCAGTATTTCCCAATGTATGGTAAAGTCTCACCGTTTCCAAGTATCTCGGTGCACCTAGTCCTACATACATCACCGCGACCCGGATGTGTGCGGTCGTCATGTTTTCCACCAGCTCTCCACTCACCCCTTGTTCGGGACCACTTTCCAAACATTTAATTTTTTCTCTCCCTAACAATTTCTAATAATAAACCCCAAAAAACACAAACGGATTTTTATCTATCTATTCATATATATCATATACACTCGACTTCCACCTGTGTGGAGACTCATCACGATATCTCCGAAACTATAAGATGTAAACATTCAAAATTTGGTAGAGATATTGCTTCTGCCGCTTAGAGGTCAACTTAGAACGGATTTTACAAAATTCTTACTCCAAAGGGAGCCGAGGGATGAAACGGCCAGCGAGACGGGCGGGGAATGGCTAGTCAATTATACTTAAGCATATGTACATTGAACTATATACATAGCAAAAATAAATCTAATCAACCAGTAAAACACTTAACTGTATACATAAGCGTCGAATCGAAATCTTCATATATATATTAAAAACCGTTCCGTTTAAATATATACCTACATACGAGTATGCAATAGTAAATATACTAACTGATGCATTGATTGACCGTTAAACGGCGCACATCAGACGTTTTGTGAGATTTTATTAAAACACCAGGTCGTAAATGCTGTAAAATAAGTAGATAAAGTATTGCGAGTACATGCGTATTATTGTTAGGGTTAATTCGATCAGCACCTCATTAAGTTAAGACGGTATTAACCTGGACTTGAACTTGACTAGTCGGCTGGTCAGCGCAAGGTGTCTCAACATATGATTATTGTTTCGCAGTGTTATGCATTCGGCTAATACTGCGACTAATCATGAGTAAGTGCGGTCAGTTGTAAACGTAAATATACTAAGTTACACTACTTAATTGTAGCATAGTAATATGAGTAAAAACTGGGGTGATAGCCTAGATAGTTGCTACCAGCCGTTTCAACCGGCAAACATTAACGCAATCGTAACAGTTCCGTTTTGAAGGTTGATGTAGTTGCAAGACTAAGTTTTCACTTTTTTCTACAACAATATATGTAAACATTTTCATTTTTTTATTACAAACCCAAATTACATATTTAGTAACCGTAGACATTCAGTATCAACCCATAGACGTCCACTGCTGGACATAGGCTCCCCCAAAGATTCCCACACGATCGGGTAAGGATTCACATTTCCCACCGTGCTGGCCCAATGCAGGTTGGTGGGAGCCAGAGCCTCCTTTGTTGGTTAGCAGGCTGCACCATAAGCAGGTGAGGTTGGCTTGGATGCTGTGAGTTGTCCTGCGGGAACTCTTACACCCCCATACTTAAACGTAATGTTTATCATATCAACAGTTCGACGTTTACTGCTGGATATGATGTCTTTTAATAAATTCCATAAAACTTACTGCTACTTTATTGTAAGTGATATCTCCTGATGCACATCTTTCAACAGACTTCACTCCGACTACTCACCATGCACTCCCGATAAAGTTTTATAAAAAAACAACAACGCTTCCTCTACCTACTGCACCCTCGAAGTTTGTCTTCACGCAGACGTCTCTTCGCTTCGTCTGTAAATAAAAAACTTGGCTTACAACAGTGAACGGACCAGTGCTGGTCTTTTGAGAACCAATTGGGATGTTTATTTTATAATGTACTCGTACTGTGAACACACGAGAACAGCACAAAACACCACACACACACAAATGTGGTCATAATGTTAGATCCCAAAGGCCGCTTATATCCGTACTACCGCAGTACTTATTTTTCTCCACCAAGGTATAATCTTCCGATAAATGTAATAAGTCATTATAATCATCATCATTATCATCAGCTGATAGACGTCCATTGCTGGACATAGATCTCCGCTAAATATCTCCACATGGATCGGTCCCGCGCTGCCCACGTCCAGCGGCACCAGGGGCTGTGGTTTGTAGGTGTTTATATGGAGCACATTTGGACTATTTCGAACCAGGCTGGCCCAATTCGGGTTGGTGGGAACCAGAGCCTCGTTTGTTGATTTGCAAGGTACACCACGAGCAGGTGAGGTTAGCTTGTTTCCTGTGTTGTTGTGCAGTACCCCTTAAAGCATTATACTCTAGAGTAAATATCCTAATGATAACTCATTTGCTATGGAAAGAACTTATCCATTCATTGCCAAGTTTAAATCCTGTTCATCCATTTGCTGTGTCAAAATACAGAGTGTCGAGCACCAACAGATCGCTCTGCGCTCTCGCGGAAATGAAACGCTGTCCGTCCATCTGTTACTGGTTGGAAATTTTGTGACAATTCGCGAATGTTGAAGTCCATTGTGCTCAATGTATGCACGATCCATACATATTCATACAGCGCACACGCGCACGCACACGCGCACGCGCACGCACACGCGACCAGCGCGAGATTGTGCGCTAATTATGACGTACGTAATGAACTAAACGTTTGTTGTTTGTTGGTCTTAACCAACAGTTTACAGTGTAATACTGCTAAGTTCACCGGCTGGTGTTCACCAATTATCATCAATCATCTGTCTTTGGCTTACTTGAACGAGTTCCCGTTGTTCACACGAGCTCTCGTAATAGCGCAGTAATTACTACGCCGCTGTTCAACCAAAGTAATCGTAACATTTGCTAAAAATTGCAATGTAATACTTATAAAAAATCAAAGCATTACATTGGTGAAGGTCACAGGATAACCTGCTGACATTTTCCTATAGTTATTCCCTGTTAGTCATCTTTTACTAAATGATTAGTTGAGTGTCGATGAGAATAACTCTAATCTGTCTCCTGCAGTTTAGCAAAACGTAACATACTCGTACATAGTGGTCTGTAGTTGTATTAGTGGTCGTATCCAGTACGCTTGCAACTAGGATGGAGAAGTACCCACACAGTATATAGCTGCATCTTGTACGGAAATGATGTGTACTCAATTAAAATACTATAATGTTTATTTGTTCACGTGTAAGTCAACAGTAAATATAGATTGGAAGGAAATGCATCGCCGTAGTTACGCACTGCAACAGCATTGCACCCGCCACAGGCTTCCGTCACGCACTTCATTCTCAATACTAATTCAATTACACACCTACTGCAATACGAAAAATTAAGTGACAAAATGCGGTCAAAGCGAAATATCTTATTCTACTTAATTCGCAGTTGAAGCAGATGAATACATCGAGGTCATAAATATACGGAGCGATTAATGAGCATTTTGTTTGTCGTTTTGTGTAGAAAACAACAAAGAAAGATAAATAAAAGCAATTAGGTTTATATTTGAATAAATATTGATATTATTCTAATCTATATAACATTAACAATGTTAATAAAACAATACGCAGAGCAATATTTAAAAGCGCGCCATAGTCGCTAAGATCCAACGGAGAATCATCTTCCTATAATTTTGTACGAACAAAATGTTCGTTGCATAATTATTATGCAGTTAAAAGACACTTCTAGAAAAGTCGTAGCAAACACAACTGTTTTCCTTGATAAGAAGACTAGTGTGCAAACGTCACTACATCGTGCGAAAGGGTGTATCTCAATGGTCTTGTAATTTTGCTGTAGAATCTCTCGGTGCGAGTAATCATTGTACTCGTAATAATAACAGCACTCCAGCTTCCAGCAACAAAGCTCTACGAAAAATATATTGTTTTGACTCTACAAATCAACAAAACGAGCGAGACGTTCACCTTATGGTGAGTGATACGCCCGCTTATAACAATGTGGCGGTAGTAGGATGCCATGCACTACACCATTTCATACCCATCGCAATGAGACATAAGATGTCGAGTCTCTTCACCCCAGTAATTATATTAGCTACAGCGCACTTCAAATCAGAACACAGTACTGTTTGCCGGCTGCAATAGGCGCTGCAGTGGTACTTCTTAGTCTCCGGCAACAGAGAGCTACCGCTAGTAAAAAAGTTAGAGTAGGCTCACAGTGACAGTTTGTGATTGCAGGCGCAGTGCGCACGCGCATGCCGCTGCTCGGCGGCGGCGCGCGCGCTGAGCGCGGAGTCGCGCGCGCTGCGCTACCTGGACGACGTGGTGGCGCTGCTGCGGGGCGACGTGGCCAGGGCGGCGCGCGCCCGCGCCTGGCCCTTCGCGCTCGGCCGGCGGCATCCCGGCCGGAACTACATCGTCTGATGTCAAGTAATGCGAACACACTGGATTCTTACACACACCAGCGGTACCCTATCTGAGACATGCCCAAACTCTACACTTCCACATTGTTCTGACAAGCATGTCATTTAACATGAACTGAATGTGTTAGTTTGGCTTCATTGTGATTGAAGATCACAGTAAATGTTGCCAACTTCAGTATTAATGCCAAAAGCGACGGAACCAGGCGTTGCGATGCGATGCGACGCGATGCGATGCGATGGGCGGGTTTAATTTCCCGCTGTCTGGGTTCGGAGCCGAGCGCAGATCGGGGAGCTGTTTCAGTTAATACACGAAATTACTGGGTCACAATCAACTGGGACTTATTAAGGCATGCTACCCTTCATAACGGCCGAGTCACGTCCCGACATTTGTATTTAGCAATCACGAGACGGGCACGACACGATTTTTTCAAAAACTACTTCAGACTGACGTAAGAATAAATATGTTACAAGTTTGTGTGAGAACTAAAGGAGGCCGCGTACAGATCGCAGAAGTGTAGGACGCCCTCCCTGCAGGTGGACCGACGACATCATCAGGGCGGTCCGAAGTGGATGGATGCAAGAAGCTGAGATTCGCATTTGGTGGACGACATCGAGGAAGGCCTATATCTAGCAGAGGAGAAACAAAGGCTGATAATGATGATGATTGTATGCATAGCTCTGTAAACGTGCACCGCTGGACATAGGTCTCCTCCAAAGGTACCCCACGTCGATCGAACATAGATTCATATGGGGCAGCTCTGTTAGCTCGGGCTAGTAAGAATAGAACTAAGGTAAGCCCTGCTTGTCATAGAAGGCGACTAAACTGGGACAACATATGGCTCAGCGATGGTGCCTAGGAGGGCTAGGCTCCTCCTCAGGGACGTGTAACACCAGGTGTAGAGGGGCACCGGTGCATTCTGTAAGAGATACTGGAACCTCTCCGATTGCACTGAAGCAGACCACCGAGGTCGGTTTTAGTGAATAAGAATCTCACATAACCCCGACTTCCCCCCAGAAGGAGAATATCTTTCGGAGATTCTCCCTACACAAAAGAAGGGGGTTGGGGATATAGTACCCTAAAATAATTGCAAATATTCTTTACATGATATTCAAATTCTGTACGCCGTTGTATGCAGACACTACTTTACTTACAAGTAATACCTTACATCCAAGTTATACCATACTTTAAACTTTGTTTACTTAACGATCTTAATATGCGTTGCTAATCAGGCAATTTTTTTCCACTTTTTACACTCAATTTCTCCAGCAATCCATCAAAAGCTTGACGGCAAGCGGCGAGTTTCGTACATCGTTCATACGCTACGCTCTCTTTGTAGATCTAATATAGTATTTTTTATGGCACACAGCTAAGAAACAATCAATTCGGTGGTGGTAAGTCTCTGTTGCTGGGAACCGTCTAAGTACCGAGTAAGCAGCGCCCATTTGTACCGCCAAACAACAGTGAGCAAACGTTACTGTGATCCAGTTTAAAGGGCGCTACAGCTAGTCTAGTTACTGGTGTAACAAGACCCGAAATCTTATCTCTCAGGTGACGAGCGCAATGCGGTACAGTGTATATGATCCTAACTAGCGCCACGTAGTTATGAGCGGGCGTATCACTTACCATCAGGTGAACGTCCCGCTAGTCTCGTCGACTAACTTAATAAAAAAAACAAGTGAGACTTTCTCCTCGTGATAAGGAATACGCCTGCACATAACAATGAAGCACTTTTTATGGTGTAAGCACTAATCTACTCCTCGTGATATGAAAATGTCATCATCATCAGCCGATAGACGTCCACTATCGGACATAGGCCTCCCCCAAAAATCTCCACAACGATCCTTCTTGCGCTGCAGTCAGCATGGACTCCAGCTCCGCCGGGCATTAGGACTCGTCGTCTGCAGAAGTTCATATGAAGGGATTTTGGCCATTTCCTACTACGCTGGCCCAATGCGGTTTGGTGGCAATCAGAGCCTCGTTTGTTGATTAGCAGGATGCACGACGATGCACGACCCCTTACACTCCTTGAAAATTTGGTCGATTGGAATTGGTCCAGAATAGAAGCGGAGCAAATGCGTTAACCACTACACCTTTACGACAGTACGTGCGGAACTTTGCCAACATTCCGACGGGTTTACCTTCGGATATGCAGATCCCTGACACCCGTCATCCGACCTCGTCCCGTATCCGCCCCGTGCGGGTGTAAGGGCGGTTTAATTGGAGGCGCGCGGGCCGGTGCCAGCACGGGCCGCCCCGCCGACATCAGCCATGGAAATTACGAAGCTGTCACGACATTTCGGCGCGTAACCTCGCTCCATAACTAATTACGAAGTAAATGGAGGGCTCATAACCCCCCGCCCCTAGGTCGAAGTTATTTATAACCCTAGTGAATAGCGCAAGATCCCCACGAGTCAAGTTCAAACTAACCGTACCATAGTTTAAGTGAAGCTAAGGTGTTTGCAAAGCACCAAGCCGCACTGGCGGGAGCACTCCGTCGGCGGAGACTGTCTAGGTAGTCAGTACTAGTCTTCAGTAAGAGCGTCGTACTACTAAAATTACTGGGGTAACGAAACTTGACATGTCATGTCTCGATGCGTCGAGCACGACATACTGCAGTGGACATCATCATTACTGTCATCACGTTGTTGACACGACAATTACCATCAGATGACTGTCTCGCCGAAGTCAATAACGTTTGTGCTCCAGTTCTCGGTGATAGTAACCGGCACCTGCTCTCCCGCGACGCGAGTTGGGGAATACTTTTACAACGACGTCTGCTTTTATACTTTTAAATATTTATACCGTATCCACTCCTATCTGTATTAAATATATCATTGTAGTTCTTTAATTGTCTTCCGGATGCTGTTCTTCCGGAGCAGCTCGCTTTCGAGAATCTAACCGGTAAAGTAGAGAGCCACACTCTGTTTATGCCCGAAAGGGGAACGATATATCGCAATGAAACAGAGATCTATCGCTAGTAAATGCTGTTCTTAATTGGATATTTTTTTATTATCAATTAGTGCAGCGAGTAATTTAGTTGTATAAGAAATATTCTAGATTAGATCTCGCGGCAGCATAGCGTTGCAATTATCACGTTAAACGGTCAAACTAAGTCGCATGAACCACTTCATCAAATGGAAGAAGCTAGTACAATATTTTAATTGGTGAAACTTAGTTACGCGGTTAAATAACTTGAGTGCAGCTTAGTTAAATGTTATGTCAAATTAATTATGCTGTTTTTTTAATGAACTACAAAGAAAGTCGACTGCGGCGGTTGCTATAACATGTAGGCGCTCGCCATCAGTGCAGAACTACTGAGTGTGGAAAGCCCAGCTCGGAATTTAGGAAATAATAACGTAATTCATTCTTTAATATATATTTGTTATTGGTTAACGTATATGTGTGAGTGCATTTTGGTTATGATATATATTTATTATAAAATTTCATACTATTTCACATACCCCTCTCTTTTAACCCCACGTCCTGTTTTAATTTCTAGAGAACAGGTAGAATTACTAACTACACTTCCTAGCACCTCACTTTTAGCAAAGCAAACAATAAAAATTAAGTACATGCTTATGTATTTCAATTTGTAACTTAAAATTTGATCAACTGTAAAATCCATCGCTTCGTGATTTCTCTTCTTTTCTATTGTATGTTAGATGTTAGATGGTAATGCCTCAGAAATCGAGTGAGGAATGCCGCTCACAGTACTGATGTCCATATCGGCTCAACCAATTACAATATTTAGTAATTTACTTGCAAATTAGAAAGTGGGCGAGTGCCGCAGCGGCAACGTGCGCACGCGCACTGCAATGTAACACTTATCGACATCAATATATTTCATAAACGATGCAAAATTGTTTCACATATTTCTACAACTAGCTTATTAGATATTAACATATAACGCAAGGTCTAAATAAATCAATTATTTGTTAGGAAATTATAGAAATTCTAGGTCTGACGCGAAGAAAACCCAACTGTAGTAGACCATAATCCACTTCATACAGCATCGTTCGCCGAAAGACACCTACTAGGAGTATTCCTACCCCGCAGATCTATTTAGTAATAAGTCCTGCTCTAACTACTTGTGATGTCGTCAAAAAATTATATATTAACAAAATCAATAACCCCATAAAGGGGTGTAAGGGGTCTCGCACAACAACTCACGGGACCCAAGCCAACCTCACCTGCTCGCGGTGCATCCTGCTAATCAACGTGGTGGGAAACGGCCCGTGCCCCCCATATGAACCCCTACAAACGCGGAGTTCTTTAGAGGTGGCCTATGTCCTACAGTGGACGTCTATCGGCTGATGATGATGATGATGAGAACCCAATAAAAATAACATTTGTAACCTATACGATCGATTGAAAATATTATAAACGGCCCGCCAACCTAAATAGCGATGGCGCGGGCCGCAACTGTTGGGAAGTTTATCCCAATCGCAAAGTAAAAGCTATTTAAAAGAATCCCCACTCAAATTCGTTTCCGGTAGAAGGAGCGATTTGAACCTGCAACTTCCGGCTACATTACACCGATAATTTAAAAACTCGCCCCGACTGCGCTCGAGTTTCGCGGAAGCACTTACTGCTCGACACTGACGTTTGAGAAATTGATGGAACTGCTCGAACTGCGGCACAAATAAAAGATAACCAATGTTCGATAAAAGTTGGTGGGAGTTCGAAATCGAACAGCCGCTCCTGCTGAACGAACTCTTTCTCAAACTCCATTTGATTTTAATACAAAATAGATTGTCCCTTCCCCTGGATTTCAAGCCATCTCTTAAGCGATCTACTCAGTGGTCAGAGCTGTGTTGTTGTATAAACTCCACCATCATACTTATGTATCGACATCGGCCGTTGGACGTCCACTGGTGGACATAGGCCTCCACCAAACATCTCCACACCGATCGATCCCGCGACCTTCACGCAGCCAGCACGGCCCGCGGTACCGCCGGGCATCAAGGGCCGTCGTTTATAGGGCTTCATATGGAGGGACTTGAGCAATTTCCCACCACGCTGATCTAATGCAGGTTGGCGGCAGCCGGAGCATCGTTTATCGATTAGCAGGTTGCACCGCGAACAGGTGAGGTTGGCTTAGGTCCCGTGAGTTGTTGTGTGGGACCCCTTGCACCCCTTGTAGAGTTTATCAGCGGTAATATTAAACTCGGTTATTTTGCCTCATTAGTAAATAGTATATCTAGATGATAAGATATATGTGTATATATATATTAAAATATTATGTATATGCAAGTGTAATTTGTTGCAGAGAGGAGATGGCCGGGTCAGTGCCGCCTGCAGCGCAACCGTATCTCCATACGGACTCCGACTTTGCTCCACATAGTTAACTACGATACGAGTGGATCTCTCGCAGTCCAACGACACAGCAACATTGATTAGATATTGTAGTGTTAAAAAACTACAATGGTAATTATATAAAGATTGTATGGACAGTTGTCAGGAAGACAGGCAGGTGATGGGATGGTGCGGTCCATAGGTGGAGGCGACTTAATTGATAGATGTGAGGATCCTTTCGAATATACTGTGTCCGACAATCGACATCTCCAAACAGAGGATGAGATGATATCTTGTTAATAATATAGCTAATAGTCTAATTTAATTGTGGTTAATTAAAGAGTTTAAAGAGATATTTAAGATTCATCGCTTCGCTGACATTCAACATTATAATACACATATATATATACATATATATATATATATAGCTTGGGCCCGGTGTGACCTTGATCCCCACTACTAAAGCTCTACAAGAGAGTACGAGTTAACTGTTTGTTATATTGTACGAGTATTTATCATTATAACAAGTGTATAGTTATATTAGTTACAGAATGTAATATGTGTAGTTATCTTTCGCCTTATCAAACACGAGTCACCCTTATCATAAGTAATTGCAACTTGAAACCCCTTTATCAACGATTTAACTAGATATTAAGTGTTGCCAACCGGCATAGATTTGTTTGTTTGTTCCCTTGTATACATTAATTACGTTTATTGGTCGTTAATGGCTCTTCTCCGTTTGAACTACGATTGTGCCTAGATTTACACCACCACCGTAGACTAAGGAGTCCTTTCTTAAGCGTGATTAAGTTAAATGCTCAATTAATCCTATAACATCGATACAACAAAGTCGAGCTCAGATCCTGTCCAAATAACACGATCTCTTCACAACTTAATATAACCATAACAAATAAGGATAGTTCTCTCTAGCCTTTTATCAATTCAACTATATTACCTAATTTTATTGTCGTCATCAGCCGATAGAGGTCCACTGCTGGACACAGGCCTCCCCTAAAGATCTCACATCGATCGGTCCCAGCTGCCTTGGTACCGCTGCCTTACCAATGCCACACAGTAAGCACGGCCTCCGGTACCGCTAGGCACCAAGGACCGTCGTTTGTAGGGGTTGAAACTGGGGGATTTGGGACGTTTCCCACCACGCTAGCCTAATGAGGGTTAGTGCGAGCCAGAGCCTCGTTGGGTCCCGTGAGTTGTTGTGCGTTTTATCTGCTTCTGTTACTATATAAAAACTATAACTTTGCCATCAAATATTTGTTTAAACAATTCAACCCTCATGTTAATGATTATTGTCATTGATTGTTTAAACAAATAATGAATAATATATTTGTTATTATATAATTTAGTTAATACTTTACTTTATTTAATAAAAACTCTGTCTGTATCTACGAAACAATAATATACAGTTCTTGCTGGATCAAAATGTAGATATTATCGGGAATAGTCTCCCTCACGAATTATGTCAACGATCGTTGACATTACTGGTTGAGGGATGGTATTATTTAACTGCAGTTAATAATAAATTTGTCGTCGTAAACCTGTGAATAAACTAATCATAATCATCACCATGCGATCCATGACGTGCACTGTTTGTCGGCGATAAGTTTATTGATAAACCAAAATCAAATAATGAAACAAGAAGAGCAAAGGCAAATGATGAGAAGCAACTTACTGCACCAGATCCAGGCCTCTCCTCCCTCGTTTGATAATGAAATACAAGTGATGAGTTCGGAAATCGGTTAATCGTTAATATTTAACTTTAAGGGGCCCAAACTGATATTTTTGTAGACTTTAGGATTTATGTTAAGAAATAAAATAATATAAGATTCACAGGTCCTGTAGGATGCAACATGTATGCTCCAGTAAGGGTGTGATATGTTAGATTTAACCCTTTAATTTTATAATTTTCTATAAGAATTAGTTTTGTATATAATGCTTATATATCGTTACAAGACTGATATATTGCGGGTTAGTGATAATTCTATGTCGCTTACTGTACTGTAAGGTGAAATTAAACGCTTGCAAACTGCACACGAACAGTGTCATTGAATCTCATAAGGAGCTACGGTAACGGATGTCATTACCGTTGTTTCATCGTCATGGTCATCATCAGCCGATAGGCGACCACTGCTAGATCGGTCCTGCCGTGCGCGCATGCCGGGCACCAGAACCGTTGTTTGTAGGGAATCATATGGGCGGGACTTGGGCCATTTCCCACGGCGCTGGGCCAATGCGCGTTGGTGGGAGCCGGAGCCTCGTTGTTTTATATTAATTCATATACAAATCAAATATTTTATAATACATTACATACAGATTGAAACCTACATAAACTATATTGTCAGTAATTCTCGTGCAGACATAATCCTGCAAGGATGTTCCGCGACACTACGAGTGTATTCATCGTGTTGTTGTTGACACTTTCATGTGACAGTCAATGATGACACCTGCTCCATTGTACTCGTCGCCTACCTGATTTATAGAGTCTCGTTACCCCAGTAATTTCACTAGCTACAACGCACTTCAAACCGGAACACGGTAACGTATGCACATTACTGTTCGGCGGTAGATATGACTGCAGTGGTGCCTAGACGGTCTCCGGCAAGAGAGACCTAATACTAATAAATACTTGGACTGTAAAAATTGCTGGGCACATCATCATCATCATCAGTCGATAGACGTTCACTGCTGGACGTAGGCCTCCTCTAAAAATTTCCACATACAGTCAGCATGGCCTCCGGTACCTTTAGACACTAGGGGCTGTCGTACGTAGATATTCATGTGGGGGGATTTGAGTCATTTCCCACCATGCTGGCCTAATGCGGGTCGGCGGGAGTCAGAGCTTCATTTGTTGATTAGCAGGGTGCACCACGAGCAGATGGGGTTGGCTTGAGTCCCGTGAGTTGTTGTGTGGACCCCTTACACCTTGACACTTGAGCTTGACATTGGAACATAGCAATGTTCTCATAGTTCCGTGTAAGCTGCACAGCCTAAGATTTGCAGACTGCACTGCTCTAGCTCGTTTAGAAGCTGGATGTAAAACACATGTTCTGATGGACTGATCTGGTTGACAGTGCTGTGCACGAGTACGATGCGTTACACCACTTGTAGGGCTGCTCCCGCCGACGGACATTTCTATTCACGGAATACGACTAAGTACAAGCTATGTTTACATCCCTCCCCTCCATACGTTTGATTGTCGGCATCAGACAATCTGGCCACGAAGATGGTAGCTCCGATAGTGGGTGGATATAAGAAACTATCCAAAACTGCTATCTGCTATGGTATCTGGTTTGTATGCAATTTTATTTTGGATGGGATTTAAGTCATCTTTTATTGTTCTAGATCTTAGATGGACTGTCGCTGTCTCCATCTAACGTCTCCTCTTACATAATAATTATACCAATTTTATATATTTGTCAATTCATCATCATCATCAGCCGATAGATGTATATTGCTGGACATAGGCCTCCTCCAAAGATTCCCACACGATCGGGTATGGACTCATATGAGCGATTGGGGCCATTTCCCACCACGCCTGCCTAATATGGATTGGTGGAAGCTAGATCTTCGTTTCTTGATTATCAGGGTGCACCACGAGCAGGTGAGGTTGGCTTAGATCCCGTGAGTTGTTATGCGAAAACCCTAACACCCCATTTGTCTATTATCTATAAATAATAACTAGTAAAAATCAATTCTTTCTCTCTCTCTTTCTCTCTTTTTCTCTACAATTGTGCTCTTCATGATCGTCCAGAGTCTACTAGGGAGCAGTACTATTCCCGTTGGAAACCTAAGGTCTAGATGATTATCATATTATTAAACCTTACAAGACGTTATTGCTATGATAGTGTTTACAAATGTATCCAGTATCTGATGACCCTTAGCAGTCGGTCAGCTGACTAACAACATCATACATCATGAGGGACTTGAGGGTGGAGGCCCTTATCGCTCAACAAGCGAACTTGCGTGGGACATCGTATGGCTCAGCGATGGTGCCTAAGAGGGTTAGGCTCCTCCTCGGAGACGTGTAACGCAAGGGGTAGCGGGGCACCGGTGCGTTCTGTAAGAGATCCCGGAGTCTCACCTACTGCACTGAAGCAGACCCCCGAGGTCGTTTTTAGTGAATATGAATCTCACATAACTTTTCCTTCCAGAAGCAGAGTATCTTTCGAAGATTTACCTCGGAAACCAAAAAAAATAGTTTGGTGAACTGTGTTCTACGTCACCCAAGATTTATATACTTAACGCTAAGTTATCGAACGAAACAAGTGAAATAACAAGCAGTTATCTTTTATCATCCTCATCAGCCGATAGACGACCACCGCTGGATATAAGACTCTCCCGGAGATCTCCACAGAGTTCACTGAGAGGAATTGGGCTATAAACCCACCATGCTGGTCCAATGCGGGTTGGTGGGTAGTCAGTGCCTCGTCTGTTATTCAGCAAGGCGCACCGCATGCAGACGAGGTTGACTTGGGTTCCGTTTGATGTTAGGTGGAACCTCTTACACCCGCCATGTATAAACCAGTTCTTTCGATATCACATGCACTCAATTTCTTTGTTTGTGTAGATGTACTTCCGTTGAAAATACTGCAGCGACAAGTTCCTCTGCATCTCCTTTCAGTAATAATCGCATTGACGCTGCACAGCCGTCGTATAACACGAGCGAATCAGAAGTACACGACGCCGGGAACGTATCCGGTGCATCGTCGCGACTCTTCATTTGCACTTTGTGTACTTAGATCGAATCGTGGACTGAGGTGACAACTCCTCACTTTATTCCACGTGGACTGAGGCATTCGCAAGTGTATCTTACTAAAGATTATATGTCTAGTAATAATAAAGCCTATTCTACCTGTAAGTGGGTAAGGGGGTATAAGGGGTTCCGTCCAACATCTTACGGAGCCCAAGTCAACTTCACCTGCATGCGGTGCACCCTGCTGAATAACAGACGGGGCTCTGACCAATCTCCCCTGGGCCAGCGGACATAAGCATCCTCTTCATTTTTCCACACCTGTCGATCCCTAGCTTCCTACATCCATCCTCCACCAACTTCTTGGCATGTATCGTCTACCTAACCTCTTCGGCAGTCTTCCCTTCCCGCAGGTAGATGCGCGGGATCTCCATTCCAAAGTCCGTCTCACTCAACGAACCCACTTTCTCCTCTCGATTTCTTCGACCACGCGTCGATCTTTCGATACCCTTCTAATCCACTCACACTGGCTACAGCGCCCTTTAAACCGGAACACGGTAATATTTGCGTTTTGTTTAGCTGCAGAAATACGTGCTGCGGTGGTACCTACCACCGGTACAGTCACCACCTACTGACAACAGAGACCTATCACCACTAAAAAATATTTGAAGATTGATATGTCGCGGTATTATACTCGTATATGGAGTGAGGACAAGTGGAAGTTTCTCTCCTATCATGACTAGTTCTTGCTCTTAAGGGCAAGTATGCGGGAGCAGTTCCTCCCACGCTAAACAAAGAAGCATACTCTGAAGCGACTCTAGCGACGGAAGCATACCTCAAACTTTTGATGTGACAATTGCTGTCTTCGTCTTATTAATCAACACACAAAGGATATTAACCATGATACGAAGGATTCCCTGTGAGCTATTCACATCCACCGACGGGGTTGGACGGGGGTGGGTTGTAATTAAATATCCCCAAAGGATCACAAAGAGTGCGCCGCAGCCGTGTGGACTAACGCGGGCGCCGCGGGCCCCCACGAGCCCTTCAGCAGTGGAGACGCTCCGCCGAGGACCCGGGCAATTCGTGTTTGACACGCGAACTCTTGTTTAACTTGTAAATTACTTCAAATCCTTTGAACTACCCCCGTAATACAAATTTAAACGGGGTCGCGTGAAGCAGTAATTATGCCCCCTTCCACCTGGTGAAGAAGGTCGGTAGACAAACAGAAAGTTCCGCAACAAATATATACATACATCGGCATCATCAGCTGATAAACGTCCATTGCTGGACATAGGCCTCCCCGAAAGATCGCCACAGAGCTCAGAAAGGAATTGGGCTGTACCCCACCACGCTGGCCCAGTGCGGGTTGGTGAGTAGTCAGAGCCCCGTCTGTTGTTCAGTAGGGTGCACCTCGTGCTGGTGAGGTTGATTTGGGCTCCGTAAGATGTTGGGCGGAACTCTTGACACCCTATATATATACATACACAAACATTTAATTCATTCTTGTATGAAACCTTCAGGCTCATGTACTGGTGGTGCTGGTGATAGGTCTCTATTGTTGGAGATCACTAAAACATCATTATATATCACAGAATTGTACCAAGAATTTGGGAGAATAACTGTTTATAGTACTAGTAAAAACACTAACAAACGGCTCACGTTATACTGGTTAAGGTTAAGCAATACAGGAGTACGTACGACAGGTTTACAGCACGAAGGTGCTGATTAACGAGGCGGTTTCCAGAAACTTAAACTAACGACGGAACCGAACCGGGGACTCGCGTTGTACAAGCAGCAAGCTACTGCGCTGCTGACATGAGCATCAGACCGAACCGTCCAGTCGATACCAATTGCTATCTTTGTTTCTGTGTACCTGATGCAGGCGGTGCATTGCGTGACTCAATTGAGGGCACAAACACCGGAAGTGCGTTACGGTATCCGCTCACCCCGTCTAGTGTTACCTTACCCGCGCACCTTTTTTTTCATTACATTGTTCCAAGTTATCGTACCCTATATATAACATAGCTACTTAGATTGCTTGATACTAAGTATCAGATTTTTTAAAACTTTAAAGCGACGACTCGAGCTGGACGTTCACCCGATGGTGAGTGACACGATACCATAAACAGCACCACAATCTGCTCGCCGTCTGATACCTAGGATGTTAGGTATAGTTACCCCAGTAATTTCACTAGCTACAGCGTCCTTTGAACCGAGACACAGTAATGTTTAGTGGCAGAACCAGGCACTGCGGTGGTACCTACCTAGACGATCTGTTGCAACGGAGACACTACCACTAATCATCATTATCAGCCGATAGACGCCCACTGCTGGACATAGGCCTCCCCAAAGAACTCCACATACAGCCAGCATAACCTCCGGTACTGCTAGATACTAGGGACTGCCGTATGTAAAGGTTCATGGATTTGGGCCTTTTCCCTCCACGCTGGCCCAGTGCGGGTTGGCGGCAGATACCACCAAGAGTCTATTTAAAAGTCCAATAAAATTGAAACGCAGGGCTTATAGACCGAACGAGGAGTTCAACCAAATTATGAATGCACGACATTGTTGGTACGGCGACGGAAGCCCGTTGCGTGACGCGACAGATTAAAGGACGTACCGTGAATCAAAAACCAGAACCGTCTGCTGCATTAATATATAGGGGGTAGAGGAATTACGAAGTTTTTATGGCAATCCGCTGGAACGCGGCAAGGCGCGGGCCGGGCGCGGGCCGGGAGTCGATCGCGTGACCCGGCGGCCCGCCGGCGCTGCACCGCTCCGAGCCCGGCCCGCGCCCGGCCCGCGCCCGGCCCGCGCCCAGCTCCCGCCCAGTCCGCCACAGGACACCGGCCGGCGCGTCCGCAGCGACGCCCGTAGGCCGCACCCGTAGAGCACGCGCTACGCCCGTAGACACCGCCGCAGGCAAACCACCGAACTGTACTTATTACGTAGCACTTTCGAATTAGATAAAGTGATGCAAACAAAAATGTCGTTTCGGTGTTAAAACATTATTATTCACTTAAAAGTCAGTGTAAGTGTGTAAGTTATGTGAATAGTAACCACTTTATCAAGGACACAATGAGGCTATCCCGTAAGTTTAGTTTTTAATTGATTATCTACAACACTGTTATATACATAATTTATGAGTACTATGTACAAGGTGATGGTACGTGATGAAGGAAGCGGGAAACTGTTGGATGAAGCCAAGGCAGGATAGATTTCATAGGAGATCCTCTGAAGCGCATGCCCAGCATTGAGCGAATATCGGCTGATGATAATGATGATGTTGATAAGACTTGTCTTAAGTGAAGTTTGTTAGATGAAAAATTATATCATTATTCAAGTAGCCGCAGATAGCACGAGATGGAAAAACATCATGAAGACAAGATTTATGGGTGGAGGCAGTCACTACCCTCAGACGTTAGGAATACGGTTTGAGGAGGAGGATATCATTATCTATATAATCACCAGTGGTATCTGCCTATGCATTAATTGAACGAACGACAAAGCATTACCACCAGCATCGCTTGGTACCATTGTACTCCAACAGCATAAAGTTCAACGACCTTGTCGTATCGAATCTCAATACTGCTTTACTAATTTTTACATTAATTGTGGTGTCAAGTTTCACTGATGGTAAGTAGTAAGTAACCATATCAATGCAGTTCTGCACTGTGGACTCTTAAAGCCTTTACACAACAGGAGCAACTTATTTTGTCACTTGAAGTTAACACTATAATATAATAAATCGATATAATGAGAACAAAGCTGACCGTCCCCAATAACCATCACGCCGTCATATAATACTAGAAGACAAGCAGAAAGATTGAACCAACCATTTACCTCGTCCCCGGCCACTTCCGGCGGCTCATAATGAAGCTTACGCATCGACTAATTACGTACAGCAGCTAACTAGACTCCTACCCGCATTTAACCTACACCACCTATCATCATCATCATCATCAGTCGATACACGTGCACCGCTGGTCATAGGCCTCTCCCAAAGATCTCCACGCCTCTTGTTGAAGTTCATTAGGCCCTAACCCACCACGCTGGCCCAATGCGGGTTAGTGGATGGCGACATATACACACACGTAATTTAAACTGGTATCTTTAAATACTTTGTACACTTCCGCACTGAGTACACACACAAGTGTCGCAAGGAAGCGCAGGTTCCATTCCCACGGTTTTAAGCTTCCGGTGAATAAAATCATTGCGAATAAATCGAAATGTTGAAAGAAAAAGAGCTTTCGATAATGTTATGAATAAAATCACCTTGACTCTTATACGAGAGAGAACCACCAGTCCCAGCTGTGGGAAGATAACGGGGGCTATTTATTATTTATGAAGGTAAAGCAAACGATTTGTACACTGTCCAATAGTGGACATTATTTACTTGCGCCGTATGCGTTTCCCGACGCACACCTCTTACCGGATGTAAGTAAACTTTTCCTTAGCAATTGACAACAGCTCGAAGCATTTCAATAATTTTTCTTTCAAAATAAATTTCAAAGTAAGTCCTATAAAACATTTATAGTATGTGAAAATTATTGCACCAGTGAGTGTCTAAAGGCTGATGATGTGATGATGGATAGAAACTTCGGGTACCGCGGTGCACTTTAGTATTGCAAGTGTCGACATTTAACGTCTTCGCCCGCCATTTCTTGCTTAACATTTCCCTTAACGTTTTAAACCGGTGCAAATAAATAAGTCGGGTTAGAACCCGTGACCTTGCTTATCAAAGTAAGCGCTGCCTGCTAACTGAATCGGACAGTTATTTCCTCCATCAGGCAGCTGGTAGACACTGACTACATAACTAGCGTTCCGTCCCGGAAATGATTTATTGCACAATCATTTTAAGTCGCTCCGGAGTACAATGCTGATGTGTACTTAGTGGGGGACTGTTTCCGCAATAGAGTATACAACACCATTGTCAGGTCTTTATTGCCGGACACGGTCTAGGTACCACCGCAACTCCTATTCATGTCTCAAGGTGGTCACAATGTGGTGCAGTGTATGTCATCCCAACTAAAAACAAACAAAATTAAAATAAACTTGTTTACTCCAAACCTCATGCAAGATCTTTGCCAGAATATCTTTCGGTTGAAATTATTATGAATTTAGCTTATATTTATGATAACGTCCGTTGTACTAAATAATAACCCGTAATGTGAACAACAACCGTTTTTTTGTAAAAATTTATTATAAATAAATACAACAGAAACCTACTGTCAAAAACTGACAAACAAATTCAATGATAAATGAAGCGATATCCAGTTAATGTTTAATCGTGAAATGGAACTCGAACGAAAGTTGTTACAGAACTAATGAAATTAAGGGAAACTTAAAAATATACAGCGAACCCCAGCTCTAATACCCCCATAAAGACTAACCCCCGGGAACTGCGCTCCGCAGTTCGCAAACTTACGTCGTAATCCGTTGTTCGGGGCGCCGCGCGGGTCTCATGGCGGCTTGCTATTTGCGAAAAAATTCTTGATTAATGTGAACACGCAGCAATGCCAGTAGCACGCGAAATAGTGCCGGATCATTGGCAATTCAGGGAATAGTCGGCTAATGCCGGAGACGGCGACGCGGAAACAAATTATAAACGATTACGACAACCGCACCATTGCGCATATTCTCCTAGTTAACGATATCGCTTTAGATTTGTTGCTTTTTTGTTTTTATTTATCGTTGACTGAATGCATTTAAATGTGTCTAAAACGTCATTCTCACTAAGCTATGGTAACCACGGCTACTGGGCTCCACCGCGACGACTAGGCGGGAACCTGTTCAGGGGATTGAATGTACGCCATAAGGCCTACACTAAAGTAACTAAATATAACCTGCAAATTTGCTGTTACTTTTTTATTTTTCCCCTGTGATACTATTATTAATGGAGTGATACATGATTTTCAATATTCTGAAGCTCCAAAATGTAAAATGACTTTTGAACCAACATTAGCAACAATTTTAAAACCTTGAATACTTCAGTAGATGTAGTTATTCTATATTCTATATTCACGTATACAAGAACTGAATATAGATGTCGCTGTTCCTGTATACTTCTTAAAATGCCTCTCCAACTAGTTAAGGTTGACGATCAGCGTGGTACAATCCTTTCTGTCTCTGGTTCAGCGGAACAATTTCGACGCCTCAGATATATGCCTCAGATATGATATAGATATCGTGTATACAAAAATAGAATATAGATGTCGCTATTCACAAATTACGTGAACAATATGTCATTGTTCGTGTATACAAAAATAGAATATAGATGTCGCTATTCGGATGTTACAAGAACAAAATACAATTCGTTGTGCGTGTATACATTAAGAGAATGTAGACGTCGCTGTTCGTGTATATAAAAACAATATAGATGTCACTGTTCATGTATATTACATCAAAATCTAGATGTCAAACAATGAACAATATAAATGTTGCAGTTAGTATACATCATTATCATAATCCGATAGACGTCTACAGCTGGAAATAGGCCTCCCCAAAGATCTCCACATTGTTCGGTCTTGCGTTGTTCGTATACATAAGAACGATATAAATATCGTTATTTGACTGTATAAAAACAGAATCTAGATGTCAGTGTTAGTATATACATCAACAAAATCTAATTGACGCAAAATTTTTAACAGTGTGTAAAGTAAATATGATCCGTTGAATTTATTACTTTAAAGTTGATAATTTTTACGAAACAATTTTTTTTTTGAAATTATTAACTTTAACGTATTTCACTACACATTTACTGTAATTAAGAATTATACTTACAAAACTAAACACCAGGACAACCTAGTACAGATATATTTTATATAATAGGGCCACTACTTAAAAAGAAAGTTAAATCTTATATGGAATAATAAAAACGAAATTAGTAATATCCTGTAAGAAAATATTTCATTAAGGCGCTCTTATTAAATAAAACAAATATTTGAAAATTCTTGCACGAGCACGTCGCGCTTACTTGGAACCACAGCAGGTTTTACAATAGGGTCGCGTAAATAAGTATCATTCCGTAATATATATACATATGTATGTAAGAGGAGAGGTGTCTTCACGATTAATACTACCTTCTTGTTTCATAGTTTAATCAAACGGTTAATGTTTTCGATTCAGTAAATCAGTAAATAAAATATATATAGGTACCCTGAAATGATTGAATGACATAAACAAACACATTAACAAAATTATCACAATCAGTACTACAGGTCCATCCTTCCGCGCATGCGCGAGTCACGGACGAAATGCGAGTAGCCTTTTTTATGACGAAGTTTGCGTCGCAGTTTTATTGACAACCTTTGCGGCTTCATCGGACTCAGGGCTCACGGATCTGTATCCGCGAGCTGAAACAAAAACAAGAAAAGAAGATTAAATTAAAATCAAACTAAAACTAATGAACACAATAATACAAAAAACTAAACACAAAACACAAAACACGAAACACTGAAACCAAAATATGAAAATTAAATATATATATATATATATATATACACAGAGTGAAAGGTAATTGGTGTAAACTATGTGTTGGGGCTAAAGTCTAACTCGTGTCCTATCTACCTGTGTATGGTATACCCCATACATACATACATTTTTAATTAATAGTAAAATAAAATTTTATTTATAAGAAATAAGTATAAAGCACATAAATAAGTACCTGACTTCAACACCTATCCGACAAGGTATAAGAAAGTACATAAATGCTGCTGACAAAATAATAGAACAGCTCACATGGCGAATCACTCCATCTGACTTAAGAAAAGGCTTCGTGCTTGTATCAGGAACCGTGGCCGTCAGTTTGAGCAAAAAAGGTGCGGTACATATCCTACAGTCTCAAGGCGACGTATTTCAACTTGATCAGACGTCGAGTGTCCTGAAGGAGCGCCCGGAATTGAGGTTCCAATTCAAGTACCGTCCTCGTGGAGTCTTCGACGGCCGAATAGACATGTTTGAAGAGTGAACCGACCGCCCGAATTACCACTTCGGGGATTCGATCCTTTTCGGTATCTCATCGAGCTGCTGGGATTTCGTAGACATAAGTTTTTTTTTAAGTTTACACCAGTCAACAATAGTTTTGATGCGAGGGATCTCACCGGCGCGTGGCCCCAGCTTGAGAAGAACCGGGAGATGATCAGATCCGAGGTCATGTATGACCTCGACCAAATGGATGTAGAAAGCTACATTTTTCAGTAGCGCTATGCCCAAGACAGAAGGCCTGTGACAGTCCCGCTTTGGGATTCTTGTAGGCGAAGAAAGGGCGATGATATCAAAGTTTAGCTTTTCTGCTAACTTTGAAAAAATACGACCACTTGGATTTTGACCGAGATGATTCCTGCCGCTGTGTCTGCTGTTGAAATCGCGGATGGAAAGACAGAGATGGAGGAGGGTCCTTATGTCTTCGGTTTCTACCTTTTCAGATGGTGAAAGGTAGCAAGAGACAACAACAAGGGGTTGATGGCCAGTGTGGCTGATTTTGCACGCGGATACTTCGATGGATTTTATGTTTAGGGCACACAAGAGGGACACAGTGCAGTGACCTCTTGTAATAGATCAGGGTGCCGCGTACATAGCGGACCACCTGACGTTCCTAACGAGGTGATTGTTTGCAATTTTTCATGTCATGGTGAGACGGTTTCAGAAATGTTTCCTCAATTAAGATGATATCGACGTCGTGGTGTCGGAGAAATGCGCTGATTTCTTCGTTCTGGTGTCGAACACCGTTTGCGTTAAAAGTCGCGATGGTCAACGAGCCAGGTTTGATATTGCCTCATACTTTGGGGAGCTCCGCGCTGATCCCAAAGGTGTTTACAGGGACTCAGACGACGGTGTCCAGGTGCGAGGGCGGATATCATTAGATATCCTGCTCGAGAGCGGCTATCAGGTCGTAGCGCTCGTATACAACTAGGAGCCTCTCCTTTTGGCCTTTTGTGGCACGAAGTTTTTCCGTTTAGTTAATAATGTATTTTAATGTGAAGCGTCCCATGTACTTCCTAAGGGTCGCTATATCGGCTGCGCCCCGGGCATCCAGCACCTCGGGCTCGACAGAGTTGCTGGGCGGTAAAGGCCTGTTAACAACTGGGGGGGAAAGCGTGCAACGGGGGCCTGCGGGCGTTGTGTCACCGGCAAAGGTATAAAATATTTGCGCCGATATATTGAGGAGGAAGAAGAAAATTTGCTAGAGGTATTGCTTCTGTAATTTAAAGGTCAATTAAGAATGATTATGAAAACTTCTTCCCCAACGGGATTTACGAGGGTGTTAATAATGGGAAGGATCCCGGAGTGTGGCGGACTGCCGCCGGACGGAGATATTTCTGAGAAATTTCAAGTGTAATTCTTTATTACGGCCAGCAAAGAAGGCGGGGACCAGCTAGTTGCAGTAGTATTATTAATCTAAGATAATAATAGTACCTCGCACCCGTACCGGATATCATCTCCACCGCCTATCGGCATATTGGACGTACTTTACTCAATTCTTACATCAATGCAAATACTTACAGCTGCGTTCTAAGTTATACTTCTACAACGCACGTTTCTTTGCAACTTGTACCAGGGTAAGCCAATGTGGTGACTTATCAATAACTTATAAATTTTTAAAGAATAATGTAAATAGATATTTAGTTTTATGCGATTATTAAACTCTCCAAATCTACTTCCAGTACAACCTTGATAAGGTTGGAACACATAAAAGCTGGGAGCTCCGCCAGTTTACGAGGCGCTGTCGAAAACAAGTGTATCAAGTCGCTGCGGAGTGGACACGCGAGCAGTACTAGCTGGAGAGCTGGAGCCCTGCACAACTCACAGACAGGAATTCGGAACTTTTTAAGCATTCAACTTTATTTTGATGAATAACAATCATTAGATTACACTTTGCATAGAAATGTCTACGTAACCTGCGCAATGAACACAACTCCGCATTTATTTCCTTTTCTCAAGGACTTTTACCAAATTGATATTCATACGATACTTTATTATACATGTATAGATCTACAAATTAATATTCATACGATACTTTATTATACATGTATAGATCTACAAATTAATATTCATACGATACTTTATTATACATGTATAGATCTACAAATTAATATTCATACGATACTTTATTATACATGTATAGATCTACAAATTGATATTCATACGATACTTTATTATACATGTATAGATCTACAAATTGATATTCATACGATACTTTATTATACATGTATAGATCTACAAATTGATATTCATACGATACTTTATTATACATGTATAGATCTACAAATTGATATTCATACGATACTTTATTATACATGTATAGATCTACAAATTGATATTCATACGATACTTTATTATACATGTATAGATCTACAAATTGATATTCATACGATACTTTATTATACATGTATAGATCTACAAATTGATATTCATACGATACTTTATTATACATGTATAGATCTACAAATTGATATTCATACGATACTTTATTATACATGTATAGATCTACAAATTGATATTCATACGATACTTTATTATACATGTATAGATCTACAAATTGATATTCATACGATACTTTATTATACATGTATAGATCTACAAATTGATATTCATACGATACTTTATTATACATGTATAGATCTACAAATTGATATTCATACGATACTTTATTATACATGTATAGATCTACAAATTGATATTCATACGATACTTTATTATACATGTATAGATCTACAAATTGATATTCATACGATACTTTATTATACATGTATAGATCTACAAATTTGTTCAATATTGCTGAACACCTTTTACCAGAAACCAATTTGGAGAGGTTAAGAGATAGTATGAATATTACTCTTTTCCAATAGCGAAGATCTAATATCTCGTGAAAAAGTAACGAGGAGAATGAGAATGGTCACATTGCCATGGGCATGCATACCACCTAGCACCAAGTAAAGCTCGTGCTCTTTACGAAACATAGTTTTATAAATAAAGTGACTGGTTAAAGTGTATAATTTTCGTTTTGCCGCCTCTACGCCGCTGCTAATCTACATCCGGTATACCGCCTTACGCTGACATTGCGCCGGATGTCGCTGACGAACGCGGTCGTCACCGCCGCCGCCGCCGCCGCTGCGGGTGCAGGCAGGAAGGCCGCCCAGGTCCAGCTGCAGGCGGAGCTCACGAACGATGACGAGTGGAACAAGTTCTTACAGAGGGACGGGCTGCTGGGTAAGCTGATACAACTGCAAATCGTTTGCAGACCTTTACACACTTTACATTTTAGTACGGATGGAAAAGGTTATCTGTCTTGTCCTGCTTTCATAGCTGTTAACCGGCTGAACCAATTTTCATTAAGTTTTCTTCGTTATAAATGGTAGTCCGAGCGATCGGAAAATTCAAATATTTTCTGGTATCTGGGGGGAACACTAAAACTCTTGTTTTAGAGCACAAAATAATTGTTTTTCTATTCTTATATATATACTTTAATTACTAAATAAAAACAATAAGTAAGTTTTTAAATAAAATATGGAAATAATGTTACAAGATATAATTAACATAAACCGGTTTTTCTCGCTCAAACATCCATATTCCTCTCCTCGCTCGTGTTAGCTCGGAGCGAGCTATTACAGAGCTTGCTTTTGTTCAGTTTCTAAGCAATATTGTAAAATGAACATAAAACATGAGTTTCAAAAGGTGTAATAGCTCCAAAAACATGGACAGCTGCAAGTTTAGATCACCAAATAGCTAAAATGAAGTGGGGCGGGCATCCTCGACGGGAGCTTGTTTAATGGTACAATATAATGAAGTCGGAGTAATGCTTGACGCAGTGGTGGACGTTTACTCGGAATGGTGCGGACCCTGCCTGGGGATGGTGGGCAACCTGAAGAAGATTAAAGTGGAGATAGGCGGTGACAACCTGCACCTTGCGGTGGTGAGCGTGTCATTATATTATGTATCATACATGGGCTGATTTCTCATCCACACGATGTTGATGATGATACAACATACAGGCATTTGAAAAGTATTTCATAAAGCTGTTTGTCTTGTAGCTGGTGGAACCTGTTTGCCAGGGTTTCGTTAAAATCGTCTGCTTATTTTTATATTGTAATAAGAAAAGAGGAAAATCATTTACCTCCGTAACTTTTGTTACGTCCAGCTTGCTTGTAACAATAGCGCATAAAAACACTATATAAATAACGAATGCTTAATAATCTAATTAGTATTAAGTTAGTGAACACTGAAATAGGTCACCTACACACACAGTAACAATCGTGTACCTGTATGTAGTTGTGTAACAAGTGTTCGTTAGCTACTTCGGCGACCGCAACGAGTTTTACACTACTGCTAATCAACAAACGTTTGTAACACATAACTTGTGTATGTTTGTAATAGGTATACGAATCATTCCCCAAAGGTAAAGGCAAATTGACCAAGATTAGATCAATCCCGAGGATGACTGATAGATGATGGATGAAAGAGTTTAAGGGACGATAAACACAGCATATGCTGACCAGGAAAGACAAGGACTAGGTAAAGATGGCGAGGGAAGTACTGGAGTCGCAGACGTCAAGCGAAATAATATATCATTTGTTCTTACGATTGAAAAACAAAATTCCATTCGGAATCAAATAATCTTCACGACGCTTTGACTAAAAGATCTGTTAAAGTTAGGGATGTTTCAGGGCGGCGGGACAGGCAGCGCGGTCACCTAATATCTGTAATACGTTTTCGAAACATTTGTAAAGCCTTATAAAGCCGTATGTCTTGGTAGCGAAGCTAAAGCACCCTTCAAACCAGTTCACGGAGACTTAAATTGAAGACCGCGGGAACTGTAGTTGTAATAGAATCTGGCCTGGCTACTGGAAAATAACCAATTGCAATAACTTAAACTCCTGAAATTTGCAGGCTAAATCCGATACCATAGAATGCCTGAAGAGATTCAGGAACCGCAGCGAGCCGACGTGGATGTTCATAGCGGTAACTAAGATCTACATTATTTCTTTCTTTGCGTTTAAATAAGAAAATATTTAGTCATCTCTTAGCATCTGTTTGTTTATCTGTGAACAGCACTATTCGCCAGCGATGAAAACTATTTGCTTTAGCATAATTAGGGGGAAACTACCCCAAAAAAAATATTATTGCTTTGCCAACGGACTGCACTCACCAACTCGCGCGGCAACTACAATACCTTCAATTGGGAAGGCCTGTGTCCAGCAGTGGACATATATAGGTTTAATTGGTGATATCACAATCACCGTCGATACGAATTATTCATGTGGCTCTGCACCGGACCTGATTTTTTTATTACTTCATAAAGCGACGCGACGAGCGCGCCGTTCACCTGATGGTGAGTGATACGCTCGCCCATAACAACGTGACGCTAGTTAGAATGGTAACACTGCACCACATTGCGCTCGTCTCCGCTAGACATAAGAGGTAGAGTTTCGTTACCCCAGTAATAACACTAGCAACAGCGCCTTTCAAACCTGAACACAGTAATGTTTGCACACTACTGTTTGGCGGCAGAGGGTGTAAGAGTTCCCGCACAACAACTCATGAGAGCCAAGCCAACCTCATCTGCTCGTAGTGCACGAGGCTCCGGCTACCACCAACCAGCATTGGACCAGCGTAGTGGGAAATGGCCCACATCCCCTCATATGAACCCCTATAAACGACGGCCCCTAGTGCCCGGCGACGTGGGCAGCGCAGGATCGATCGATGTAGAGATATTAGGGTGAAGCCTATGTCCAGCAGTGAACGTCTATCGGCTGATGATGTTTAGCGGCAGATATAAGCGCTGCGGTGAAACCTAGCGAGGCGGTCTCCGGCAATAGAAACCTACCACCATTAAATACTTAAGGAACCCCCGCACCACCACCACCACCACCACCACCACTGCGCTCATCATTTTGAAAAGAAAGTTGAAGAGTAGACTAGATGAAAAGAATTACTTTTAGGAAAGAATTGTTTATATGAATTGTATTGTTGTGCCTTTGTACGTCATCAGCCGATAGACGTCCACTGCTGGATATAAGCCTCCTCCAAAGATCTCCACATACAGTCAGCATGGCCCCCAGTACCGCTGGTCACTAGGGGCTGTCGTATGTAGGGGTTTGAGAAATTTCTCATCACGCTGGTCCAATGCGGGGCCTTTGTACACAAAGTCTAAAATTGATTGCGTCAGTGTACTGATATTAGTTCATATGTGTGTATACATGGGCGCGGGGGTTGGCACGGGTGTGGACGGAATCGACCAAACATCGCATATACGCAGGGTGTAGTAACGGGGTGTGAGTAATATGCGGGGTGGAGGTACCTGCGTTATTGGCGTGTTTAAATAGAATTGGTGTTCGCATCAGCAGTGGCTGCGACACAGCACGCTTCTCCTACAGCACATTTGTTACTGATGTTCAGCAGTACTTGACATCAATAGCTGATGATGACGTGTCGCTTAATGTCCAATATTAATAGAAGAAAAAATTATTCGGAACAATTTCCAATGTCTTTTTTAAATAACTAGAGTTCATTTACATGTGAAATTAGCGTTTTGCTGTTTTGGCCTGAACTGACTTCGATCTGAAATATCTCCTCTTTGGTAAAGAATTCCAAATTCAAATGTATAAATTCATTTAGCTGCTACATTTGAGTTTTGGAAACAGTCATTCGTTTGTTTTATACTCATTATTTTATTCTTTGGCGTCGCTTATTGCCGCGCAACGGAGAACATGAAAAATCGGTATATTTACGAGTACGAGTTCTATCGTGGCACCAGCACCAGTGCTGCAGGAACAGCTCGAAGGATTAATGATGTGTACGGCGCTGGTGTCGCAAAAGAAAGCCCGGTCCGTTTTTGGTTTCAACGTTTTCTTTCTGGAAATTTCGAGCTTTAGAACCAACCCCGTGGACGGCCGAAGACCAAAGTAGAAAATAAAGAATTAAAGTCTATTGTGAAAACGGATCCATCACAAAGCGCTTCAGAGATAGCTGCAGGCTTCGTGGTAAGTGACAAAGCTGTATTAATCCACTTGAAGCAATCCGGGAAAGTAAAAAAACTTGAACGTTGGGTACCTCATGAACCGAGTGAATCGAACTTGCGAACACGCGTCGACTGCTGCTGCTGGGTTACTTGGCTCAACCCACACAATGATGAAGGGATTTTAAATAGAATCATTACTTGTGATGAAAAGTGGATACTGTACGATAATCGGAAGCGCTCGTCGCAATGGCTGAACCCTGGAGACCCAGCCAAATCCTGCCCTAAACGAAATTGACTCAGAAAAAGTTACTTGTGAGTGTTTGGTGGACTAGCGCCGGTGTCCTTCACTACAGCTTTCTAAAATGTGGCCAAACGATTACGGCAGATATAGGATGTCCCGTGGCAGATTTAGGATTTGAAATTCGAACATTTTTCTAACGGTTGCGCGGGGGACCGGGGAGGGGTTACAGCTTGGCGCGGCATTTGTGCGGATTGGTCAGTCACGATGTCGCAGTGGACTGGTGCTCTTTCTGTCAATGGAATAATTGGACCGTTTTTCTTTGAAAATTATCGTGGAGCAACCGTAACTGTTAATGGTGATGTCTATCGCCGCATGCTTAATGAGTATTTTATACCGATCCATCGAACAGCTCCCACAGGTGGTTTCAACAAGATGGCGCCACGCCTCACACAGCAAGAGCCACCATGAGCCTCTTTCGCAGGATACACTCAGGATACTCTCGAAAGATTCCGCGAGTGTGTACATCGCGATGGAAAATATTTGGACGGAGTGATTTAAAATAAAATCCGCATGTCTTGTCTTTCTTTTTATGACAAATATATGTATATTCTAAAATAATAACATCCTTTCATTTAATTAAGAAATCCTAAATGTGCTACGGGACATCCTATATCTATTGTCAATAACTGCAGACCTGCTGCATGAAGGAACAACTAGCTGCTAAACAACTGAAATTGGTCAATCGCTCCAGGCCACTGCTGCTTCACGACAACGCAACACCACCACCACACACTGCACAACAAACAACCACTAAGTTAGATAAGGCTACAATTGTAATGTCTGCGACATCCACCGTACTCCCGGGACCTTGCCCCAACAGATTACCATTTTTTCCAGAATTTGGACAACTTCTTACAAGAAAAAAAATTCAACTCCGATGCGGCAGTCCAAACTGCCTTCAAACAGTTTATTCATTCTCGCCCCCGTGGTTGTTTCAGTAAAGGTATCAATGAACTACCTATGAGATGACAAAAGTGCATAGATAACAACGCGGTGCTTTGACTAAATAATTATACTTTACAAAAAAAAATACTTTGTATTCCTCCCGTACAAAACGCCAATGTCATATGGAAGGACCTAATATTATGTGAAATTTTTCTATATAAAGTACCTTAGTCATTAGTCATCATCAGCCGATAGACGTCTACTGCTGGACATAGGCCACCCGCAAAATCTTGATAGAGTTCATTGAGGAGAATTGGGCCTTAGCCCACCCCACTGGCCCAGTGCGGGTCGGTGGGCGGTCAGAGCCTCGTCTATTATTCAGCAAGGGCACCGCGAGCAGGTGAGATTGAGGCACATCTTAGGGCTCCGTAAGATGGGCGGTTATTGGAGTATTAATCATTAGTAAATATGACTATGTTAGAGTTGTGCCACTTAAGCCAGTCGTTAAGAACTGAAGTTGTTGTGTGCAGGCAGGGCATCTGCTGAACGTGGTGTTCGGGGCCGATGCGCCCCGGCTCGCGAGGACCATAGAGGAGGAACTGCGGAACGAGGAGCTGGTTAAGAAAGGAGAGAGGACGCGTCCGCAAAGGGCCCCACATGAGCTCACTCCTCCTGAACAGGTTTTTGGTACTCAAGTATACAACCATACTGGTGGTAAATTTGTTTTGAAGGCGACCGTCTCTCGGCACACACAACCGCCACGCTACCACTGTTATGGTTTCTCTGCCTTTACATTTGAGGAGCCTAATTTCATTCGCCGTGCTCGTTGTCGCCTGGTAGGAAGCGGCCGACCAGCAGCGGCAGCTAGCGGCGCAGCGCGCCCAGCGCGTGGCGGCGGCGCGCGGCGCGGCGCGGGCGGCGCGACGCGGTGAGCGCGCGGCGCGTCTCGAGGCGCACTTCGCGGACCTCTGCGCGGCCCTCGTGATGCCCCACGCGCAGAAGCACGTGAGGAAGTTGGCAGAAGCGCTGGAGCCGTACGGTGGGTGCTTTCAAACTTTAACACTAAAAAATCATATTTATTGAAAATCTGGTAGTTTCTTGTAATTCTACTAAGCAGAGGGCTAAAATAACTAAAAAAGATTTTTATACATGAAATTACGAGACGATGATGATAATAAAGTTTAGATGTGAGATTTAATAGATTATTTTTGCCAGGGCAGGTGTAGTAGTAACGGACAAGTGTCCCCTGGTGCTGGGCAGGCAGGGCGCGCGGTTACTGGGCGCGGAGGACGAGGAGATGAGCTCTGAAGCTGTGGCCGCGATATTGGCCGAACGGCCCGCGCTCGCGCTGCTGCTCAAGAAGCTGCCGGAGAAGGAGGGAGACGTCATCGGTACATTTTACCATATTGACGACACGAATATTTTGATTTGTTGCGTTTGCATACTTTTAAGAGATACTCCAATCCATCACGAGGTGTCAGTAAGAAGAAAGTCTACATATTTTAACAATAATAACTTTGGAGTAAACACTTTTACCACGAAGTGACTGTTATGATTGTTGTAAGATAACATTTTTTCTTCTCAGAGCTATCCCGTCGCGGTCTATGTGGAGACGGCGTAGAGCAAGAAGAGGGAACGCCGAAGAAGTTTCCATCGGAAGAACTGCGCGCGGACAACTTGCCCGGCCTCTTCGTGCCCAAAGACCGCTACCAGAGGGCCGCAGTTCTAGACCTGCTCTTTCCCAAGGTGATCTCGTTTAGAGTTTAAATGAATAGTAAATATATAATTTGATTTTGACTAAAACGCTACACGTTCAATAACTCCAGCTGAATAGCTATAAATTGATCCAGATGGTGGGCGCGCTGGTGGAGCCACCGGTGCCCGCGGAGCCGCCGCACGTCGCGCTCGTGTTCGGCGCGTGGCAGCGGCGCGCCGTGCTGTCTGCTGTCGTGCAGCACGGCGCGTCCCAGCTGCTACGAATTGGGTTCTTCGCGGACGGCAACGTGCACGAGCCCCGGCTGCTTTGCAAAACAATCGAGCAGTACGAGGAAAGGCCAGACAAAGACTAGTGAGACACACTCCTTACACTGTATATTACTCCGAGTCATAGTAAATCTTGCATTTTATCTCTCAACCGGGTGAAGTTGGTTCAATGCGTTTATATTCCTGTGACATTTTCGAAGCGTCACAATTCTAAAATAACGGAATGAAAGGGACCGTTTTTTAATAAATTCTATAAGGTTTTTTTTTCCAATAGCTGCGAGACGATAGTATTGATGGTGGCAGTGGGTGTAGTCGAGCTCGCACTGGCAGAAGACGCGGCGGCGGTACCGGACGGCGTGCCCGCGGCGCTGCTGACGCTGGGTCCGCTGCACGTCAGCGAGGACAGCGTGGTCGGCGAGCGCGAGTGTGCGCGCTTTTTCCCGCCAGGATACAACGAGCCTGAAGCTAAGCCTAAGCCAAAGGCCAAGAAAAAGAAGAAGGTTTCTATTTATAAAGTAATTCATCTCAGAGCTAACGTTTTTAGAACTTTGTGAGCGATATACCCTTCTGGTGTCAATACGGGGTGCTGGTAAAGGTGAAATTAATCGAAATCCAATACACTATCATCAACCCTTCGCAAAACGATAGGGATTCCTTAAAAATTCATCCAGGAAACAAAAAATTATCTGTTTCATAAAAAAAATTGTGCTCATTACACGCGTTATTACTTTATTCTAGAAGCGTCAGGGGACAAAGGAAGAATCAGAAGATGGCAGCAAAGACCTGGCCCCGGAGATAGCAGAAGTGGAAGGTGATATTAACGGAGACGATGACGGAAATCGGGACGTCGAAGACGGGATCGACGAGGCCGAAGTGGACGGGGAAGGGGATGACCGAGACGATGACGAGGTAGAGCAGGCGGAGGATACGGTCGTAGCGGATAAGGCAACCTCGCCACCGCCCATCGTCCTTTAATTTTGCTCCTATTTAAAACATAATTTAAAAGTAAAAAAGCACTTATTACTATATTTAGAAGAGTTTATGACTTACAGACGGCAGATTTTAACAAATTATATAGAACACACGCAAGACAAAGCAAAATATATATATATCAGAGCTCTAGTTCGCCACCGCTGCTAGTTTGTATTAGCCTTTATAGTTTATATCCTTCGAACTCTTGTGTAGGGGCTGTACCGGATTGGCTTGTTTAACAGTGGAAAGTTCTTGGTTGTATTTATTCCTCTTATGCTGCCTCCAGAATATAGTTCCGGGGCCGGCGGCCAGTAACAACGACAAACAATGCAATCTCGTCTCATGGTCGTGAATAGGCATTATTACAATGAAACACTTTATTTTAACAATTAAAGAATGTTACTAAACTTTTGTTTTATTTATATATTTAATAACTAACCTGCAAATCTTTTATGTTCGTCCGGGGACTAATCTTCAAAAAGCCCAGCTTCTCGAAGGAAGTCAATTATGGGAATACCTCTCACTAAAAACCCCTTTGGTGGTTTCTTTCAGTGCATTAAGAGGGATCCCAGAATCTCAATCTTTAAGCATGTCGCAAAGAGATATAAGGTCCTTTCTAGCATGTTCACTGTGCAAATACAAGATACACCAAGTGGGGTCCCTGTCCTCGAGGCAGGCATTCCTAAAAACTGTTTTAATCACTTTCTATTAGAAGTAGTGCTTACCATAGTCCTGTTTATACTGACCTGGGACTACTCAATCCGACTCACCCTAACGGCAAAACGCGGAGGCCCACACACATACACCAGCGGCACACTACTTTCCGAATTATATGACATTATTTTTATTTATAGAGACAATCGATTTAAATAAAAAACATTTCAAGTAAAATGTCACTGGATGCTATCATGGCACATTGGTGATGGCACATGGCACGTGTGATATGGATATTCTCGAACATGAAGTCAACAAGATCCAAATCGGGCTAATCACCTGTTAATATTATGATCAACATAAAGCACAGATGTGGGAGGTCCTGCAGCGACAGAAACAAAATCTCGTTGGATTTGAATATTCTAAAAATCTTTATTATCATTTATTTATAAATAGTCAATTAGTATATATATTTTTAACGGTAAAATAAATTGAGTAACGAGTTATCGCGCGGGCAAATAGCGCGAGGGCGAGGGCGAGGGCGAGGGTGCGGCGCCGTGCGAGGCGCGCTTCACACCACCGAGTCCTTGCGGTTCCTGCAACAGAACAGAGCGTTGCGGAGCTACGTCGGAGCACAATGTTGGATGTAATACTACTGTATGTAGATGGTACTAAAGTATAGAGGACTAAAAGCTGAGGCGGGTATTTCCCCGCAAAGAATCGTAAAGAAATGAATCGGTCGGGTATGCAGAGCCCGTCTCCACGCGCTTACCATATGTAGTGGGTGTCGTGGTGCGGCGCGCGCATCACCCCCACGCCACCACCCAGCCGCCGGTAGTTCATTGCACCGCACAGCCGCCACTGGTTCGACTCTGGATCGAAAACCTGCGCACAGGTAAACTTGATTACCACAAACATGGAAAAGTTATTATTCCATATTTTATTATGTTGAGACAACACCCACGCTCTCTGTTTGTCTTTCGTCCGCTGCCCTGCATCGATACTCGCCTCTATAGACTTCAGGTAGGCGGTGCCATCGAAGCCGCCGACCGCGTAAAGCTGCCCGTTGACCACGGCCAGGCCCACGCCGCTGCGCCGCGAGGTCATCGCCACCACCGGTGACCACGTATCCGTCGCTGGCTCGTATCTGCGTACACGCACGCGCATCGATGATATGTATTCCCTTGTCTTTATTATGAAGACTATGCATTACAGACTATTAGTGATCACCGCTGAATCCAAAACCCGCCTTAGATGCAACAAGCAGATATAACATATCGGTAAAAGTCACAGAAGTTGCTGCCTCTTCACTGATCTCGTTTCATCTTAGTCACTTATTTGGAAATACTGATAGCAGAGCAGCAGTAGCAATATTCTAATGCGTTTTCATCAAACGTGTTACCTGTACTTTGTATTTTTTTAAATAACACCACGATAAAATCATTACATTTTGCTATTTATTTCGTCACTTTTTGGTCCACTAAAAATTAGTAAATTAATGAGGAGGCCATGAATGATTCAGTATACAGCGAACCTATGTGTGAATGACTAAACATTTAAATGAATGCGTGTATGTACCTCTCCGCGGAAGAAAGCTCGGTGCAGTCGTCACGGCCGCCCACTGCGTAGATCTGGCCGTCGTACACCGCGCAGCCGAGATGCTTGCGGCGCGTGGACATGGGCGCCACAGGTGTCCACTTGTTCGCGCGCGGCTCGTACCGCTCTACCGAGTTAAGCGGCGCCTGCCCGTCGGACCCACCCACCGCATACAAATGCCCGCCCAGCACCGCCACGGCCACGCCCAGACGTCGTGTTGTCATCGATGCCACCTGAGTGCACACGTTTATTTTATAATAATCTATCCTTTCGAAATCAAAACCAATTATAAATAATTTTCCTAATACATAAGCTGCGTACATACTTTGGTCCAGCGGTTCTCTTTGGGGTCGTACCGCTCGACATGGTTGAGGCACTGCACTCCGTCTTGCCCACCCACTGCGTACAACGCGCCCTCCAACACCGCCACCCCCACTGAGGTGCGGCACGACGACGTGGGCGCCACCGCGCCGCACCACTGCGCACGCGTGCACTTCATAAATAAACTAGCCGACCCGCTGCCGTGAGCCCATCTTACTATATACAACCATAACAACTTATACAAAACGTATATTGTTATATAACAATAAATAACTTTGTACTTTCACTTTCACAAACAGTTAATTGACGATTTAAACAACTGACTTAATTAAATGTTTTTATAGTTTTGAAGGGTGCTAGGGAAATGGCTGATCATGTCACCACTTAACATAGGATTGTGGACAAGTATTAATATCTATATAGGACAAAAAAAAAACTTCTAATTTAGAAACAAATTCCAAATGTTACGAAGTGGAAGCGAAATGACAGGAGTGATCGTTACCTGATTAGTCTGCGGGTCGTATCGCTCGATGCTGTTAAGATAGCTCTGTCCATCGTGGCCGCCGACCGCGTACAACAGGTCGTGCAGCACGGCCACGCCCACGCCGCAGCGCCGCTTCGACATGGGCGCGACCATCTTCCACTCGGCGCTCTGAGGGTCGAAGCGCTCCACGGACGCAATCGCATCGCCAGAGCACCAGCCGCCCACTGCGAACAGCACCTCTCCTGCGCCCGCGTTACATTTCTATTATCTATAGTTTCAGCATTCGAACCAGAAGATAATCTTTGACTTTTCAAAGAGTGGAATTTGTTCCTTCTCATGTGAAATACACTGGCAACACGTTAGAGGATTATTACGGGGACAATAAAGGTCTTTTTTAGTTTTTTTTTAAACATCAAGCAACAATATCAGCAGTTGTCAGACGAAACTGCAGCGCCCTTACCTCGCCTGCTGGGCTTCCTAGGGCGCGTTCGTGGGCCCTGCATGAGCGGGCGCTCCTGCGGCAGCAGCAGGTAATTCTTCGCCTCATCAAGCAGGTCGCGGCATGCATCGTCCGACCGAATCAGTAGTTCCGATGACACCGTGCCTACCAGGAACTTGGGACTTAATAGTGGCAGTCGAACATGTTGCAGAACCTTTAGGAAACACAAAGTTTCTTAGCGTCGAACTTTTCTATACAAAAAAGTTGTTTAATGTCAGGAGCTCACCTGTGCCAAGTGCTGGCGCCTCTCAGCCACATTGTATTTGACCCAGGACATAACAGCCTGGAATGTTTGCTCCTCTGACCTGACATTGAGTTCGTCTGACGACACAATATCGATCAACTGCGCGGCAGGCAGTAGCAGGAACTCTTCGCTCTCCATCACCTGGATAATGATATAATAATGTTAAATAACAATTTGAGTGTAAAAACAGACAAATTTGTAGTTGGGAGCTAAAGTACTATCTGATCCAAGTTTTGAAAGTTAAACAGCTATCTGGAAAAGTTTATATTCGTGACGTTATTTCAAAGTAGGTTTATTCACATTGGATTCAAAAAACCTTCACAAGGAACTTTCTGAAATAGATAAACACTTTTGAAAATCTAAGAAAGTTTATATAGAGATTCCTTCAAAAATGTATTGTACTTATAAATAGGCTGTTATTTTAAGAACAACTAGATAGAATGAAATCCGATCCAAAATTCAAACCTCTGGGAAATTCTGTTGTGTGAACTTATCCGCAATGCGGAGCAACTCTCGGCAAGAATGTGTATCGGCGAAGGCGCGTATACCGAGGCAGTTAGAGCAGTCAAGTTGCCGCTTGAGGAACTCGCAGCAGACGTCTTGGATCTCCTGCAGCTGCAAGAGGCACGCCGCCGGCAGTAACGCCTGCAACAATTTCATCAATTACTTTAAAATATGGAGAAGGTTGCTACTAATAGTCTAGCTTGAACAGGTCATGGCGGATTACCAGTCCCCCTGAAGAGAGTTTTTATCTGGGTTATGAAAACCACCCACCACCTAGAGACAACTGTACTTGCGAAACTTATATAAGCAGAAAGAGATAACTAAACAGCCTCTAATGAAAACAGAATAGAATATCTATCGTACACTACCCTCTCTTCCCACCTGAACGTTGCTTTCCTCCACGACAATGTGCGCCGTGTAGCAGAACTCAACCAGCTGTTCCATGGCCTGCTCGTCCACGTCGCGTATGGTCACCTCGGTCGCGCGCGACTCTGCCAGCTCGCCGGTGAACATCGCACGGAAGTAAGGACTGCATGCTGACAGTATTACTCTGGAATATTTGATTTACAAAATTAAAGGTGTAGCCGTCATTATATTGGTAATTAGTAGGCCTCTTTTGGCATAGATCAGTTCAGAATTATAACCATAACTCTGCTATGAGCCACTATTTCCAGGGTTACTATACTCGTTCATAGCACCTTTCGTCTGCAGTAGATGAGTGTGAATTATTTATGTATTAAAATATTAATTAATCATATGGGGGATCTAGATAACATACATTCTTTTCATATTGTTATATCATTGTTTTAAAAGCTATATCAATGATCTAATATTATCAAAAACAAAAGTATCAAAATTTCATTGTTCAAAGAATGGTTTGACAGCAGTATATTCTAACTTCAAAGGAGAGATCCTTGAATGCTTTCCCTTTCGATGGAGAAAACATGTTTGTGAAACTACTACCTATTATAATCTTCTCTGTGATCACTCACTGTAATTATACTGATATTACCTGTGGGCGAACAATTTTCTATTAGCGACATTGAGCACAACGTCGCAGAGCTCCCGGTGCCTGCGGAGCGCCGACAGCTCGCCAAGTATAGCGCGCGGGTGCTTCTCTGACGTGTGTGATAGCCGCGCCCCACCGCCCGGCGACCCGCCCTCGCCCATCCTGTCACACCATACGCCAAATACTTAAACAACCATTATCAATCCCGGGATCATCAACTCTAAACACTTAGAGAGGCTTGCAGCGAAAAGTACTTTGGATAAGACAGCTTTCTCTATTGCACAAAAACGACCACTTACCAAATAAACATAACAAATGAAATTCAATATATCAAAGTTTGTAGGTGTTGGTAGTTTTAATTGGATTTTCTGTTCTTTACTATAATCAGTTTTCTGCCACTTATATTATAAAGTAACAAATTTAATTTATAATTTTTTTTATAAACTGTAAATAGCATTCCTCAGGTATCATTTTATCACCTGTTAATTTATCTTACAATAACAATGAAGAGCATGTTATATTGTTATGCTAATATTTATTAATCATGTCATAACAAACACCATTTAATTATTTGGGTACAATTTAATTACAAAGGCTTAATAAAATGTAAACAGTTTATTCATTTAACTCCAAGCACATCATATTAATATATTTAATTAAGAGCACTCACTAGAAACTACATGAATATCTAAAAATACTATGATATTCACCAACTGATTAATGTTAACTTGAATTGCTTGAGAAAATACTAGAATAAATTAAATAATTTTCATAAATGGATTCTTCACAATAATAAGGCAGGGAAACAATTTTTCTGTATTATGAATAACTGAATTGTCAATAATTCTTATACAATATTTATTCTGTTAATAATGTGGATATATTTTTCCTAGTTGAGTAAGGCAATTGACATTTTTTTTTATGTTTCTGTATACATCATCATAATCTAATGGAATGGACTGGCACATCTGTGGCATCGGAATTGTTCTACCAAACCAAAGATACAAAGGATTGTACCATGCTAATCACCAAGCTTCACTAGTTGGAGAAGCACTTTAAGAAGAAGATACATCATCATCTGATACATATTAAATTTTAAACAGAAATTAAAAGGATTATTTTGTTTTTAAAAAAATAATGAGTATCCAAATATACATACATTATTGATTATTAAATGATGATGAATGAGATGAGATGAGACTCTACCAGCACAAGATCATGTTTTGTGGAATACATTATGAGATTCAAGTTCCACAGGAAATAACCATCTATATATATAATTCTAATATTGTAATGCATTTTAATATTACCTAGCAATAAATTGGGTTAATCGCTTAAGCAAGTTTCAATTTAATTAGGAAATAGACCATGATACATTAATTTCCATCTGAAAAAATATTATCTAAGTTATTGCATACTTCTTTAGGCAATAATTAGAAGTGTTTACAGTTAAGACTAATAATATTAGGATAATACAAGAGAATAACGCTGTGATATAATACTTTACTAATCTGTATGTAATACAGACATTGCTCAAACCATTGCACAACACAAGTGAATGTTAAGAATGCAAAATTCACGCAATTTGAATTCATCAAAAAATTTAACTCACCTTTTATGTCCACGCGCGTTACCCAGCTGCAGCCGCAGCGGGGGCGAAGCCCAACCCCACACGGAGTCAATCTACGAGCAAGCATTCACCATCAAAAATCCCATGAAACTACACAGTAATCTATTCTAAATGACATTCGTTTAGCATTAAGTTATTAACACTTGTGTTGTTAAGACTACGATGTAAAAGGAGTGTTGTAATCATGTGAAGAAGGTCACATATTTCGAGGTAAAGTGCAATGTTTGTAACTGTCGACAATTAATGTTAATGTCACTGTACCTTGTCCTATCTTACCTTTGAGGATTAATGTACACAACACGATTAAAACAATCCTCGAAGGAGCGCAAAATTATATTTTGGCGCCCTGAGGTCACACAAAACTATTTAAGAAAACATTGATTTTACAATCACGAAAATTTTTTATGTTTACTGTTACACAGGTTTGGACATCTTACAATACTTCACTACTTTTCATTACGTCCATTCAGAAGTATAGATCACACATAGAGCTACTACTGAATATCGCACAACATTTGTAACAGGTAACAGATATTGTACGTCACCAGTAATTTTAAATTCATAAGATGAAAAAGTATTAAATTGCTAATAAATAAACTTTGACTAAATTATTGTATTAGATGAAATTTTATCTAATCCAATTTCGGACGATATGGTATAAATTTGTGAATAAATTACAGCATAGTGTTTTGCAATAATTATAAAAAAAATGTCTAAAGTCGTTGAATATCATAATAATAAATTAATTTTATAATAAATAGTTTTAAATAAAATTGTATGGACTTAACAAATACAAAAAATAATACGTAAACTTTAGTTTGCATTTGATAATGCCTCTGGCCCTTCATTGTCCTCTTCAAACTGTCAAGGTGACAGTGACAGATTAGTGTCCTCTGATTACTGCTAGTGTGTACGAATATGTCGATATCAATCTTATTAGATAAATACGATGTTTCCACAGAAGAAGGTCTTCAGAAAGCCTTAAACGAAATAGAAAAAGAAGAGGTGCATAACCAGCATTGTTACAATAATATCTTAGCTCCATTATATTGTCAGTTTAGTTACTTAAGGAATATATAGGTGACGTAGCGTCTTATTAATGTTGTTTATGTCTTTGAAGGTTTTAAAAATAGTAACATCATCGGTTACTTAAATCTGTATATACGGGCCTTTATTTTATTATTATATACCTTGGAATATTATATGCTACAGCTGTAAAGTTCATGCATTACACCATAGCATAATTATTTCCAAAATTAGGGACTATTAAACCGGCGTTCTATGGCAGATAACATAATTAAAAAAAAAAAATATTCATTATACAATAAATTAAAAAATATTCTCATGAAATCTTATAGGCTGATGTCAATGATGCTCTAGCCAGCGCACTTTCCCGTGCATACACTCTAGAAGGAAGATTACGGACTGCTAGCCAGGCATACACTAAACTTGGGGAAGTGAAGAATGATGCTCAAACTGCAGCTGACATGGTAGAGAAGACTGCAACACTGGCTCGTGATGTCAGTGCTAAAGTAAGACAACTGGACCTAGCAAGAGTAAGTTTATTTACTATTGGTACTTTCATTCTAGTGTGATGAATTGTTTATTAGTGTAAAACTTTCTTGTGTAACCTTATATTAAAAAATAAAGTGGACATATTTCTTAACATAACTCTTCACACCTTAATGATGATAAAAAGATATTGTGACTATTTGTTATAATTTGCAAATGGACATTGTTCTATGTAGGACTTAAAACAAGCTTTGAGCAAAATAGAACATCTGCAATATCTGAACTACCAAAGGTTCAATTATTTAGGTTTACTTCAGGCATACTTACATTATAATGTGTAAGCGGATTTAAGTGTTTTTAGTTTTCAAATGACTATGGTATATTGTTTCAGTCTAGAGTTGCTGAATGTCAGCGGCGTGTACATGACTTGATTGATCTACAGTTGTGCAGTGCAGGTGTTGAAGCTGCAATAAAAGCACATGATTATGAAACTGGTGCGTATTTAGTTGTATTTACTTTTATTTATAGCAGAGGTCCAAAATAAAGAGTCCAATACAAATACAGGTAATAACTATATATTTTTTTATATGATTAAACCAAGTTCTTTAAAGTTAATAAATATAATGTATATCTACACATAAATTGGGAATGACAAATAGTTGTCCATAAAGTATCTGTAATATAAAGTCTAATGAGTTAAAAAGTTTTTAAATATTACAGGGTCAAGTCAAATCATTGTACTTATTTAAAACTTTGTTTATATAATGTCAGTGAACGGCTTGATAATCACTATTAAACAATCTGTGAATCTACATAAGTGCACCTACATTTATTTATTAATTTCCTGTTGCGACCCGCAGGAGCGCGTCATGTGGCGCGATTCCTGAGCATGGAGCCGGGCTCGGTGGCCGCAGCGCGCGCTCGCGGAGCGCCTGACACACGGGCCGAGATGGCTCGCGCAGCGGACACCCTGCGCGAGCACCTCGTGCGCAAGTAATCAGAATATCAAATAACAGATAATTCTTTGCCTTTTTTTACAGTTATTTAATTCAACTATCGAGAGTATTTAAAGTAATATTTATGTTACGTGGAATATTCTCTGCTCATCACTTAGAGAATATATAAAATCAAATTTCTTTAATATTGATTATATTGATAACACAAATTGACAACTTGAAATACGTAACTTAAACAGATAGGCTATTGACTGTTTGTCAGATTTGAAGAAGCGGCGAAAAAAGAGGATGACGTGGCGGTGGAGCGTCTGTACAGGCTATTCCCACAGATCGGTCGCACCGAGGAGGGCGTGAATCTGTTCTCAAAATATCTCGCAACGCAGGTATGTAGTAACTTGTATTCAGCTACCGTTTGTATTACATATATATAAGAAATTTCCAGCAATGTCTCATCACGACATCTCTGAAACCATAAGGTTTGGATACTTGGAATTCGATAGGAATATTTCTTTTGCTGAACTTAAGGCAGCTAAGAATCGGATTTTACGAAATGTTACCCACAATGGCCCGGGGGCGGCGGGTTACCGCCGGATGGGAATATTTCTGACAAATTTCAAGTTAATTGAATATTACCACCAGCAAAGCGAGTGGGGAACAGATAATTTAACCATATCAGATTACTCGTGCTATAAACACAGAGAAATTGTTGAAGTTTTATAGTAACTATGAAAACGTACTTCGGCAGTTGGAGTCGAAGATTCGCAAGGCCTGCGCGTCGGAGAGTGCGGAGGCGGGCGGTGGCGACGCGAGCGCTCCGCACGCCGACGCACTCACCCGCGTGCTGGAGGCGGGCGCCGCGAGCGTGCAGCGCGTGCGCACACTGCTGGCCGGTGAGCCCGCGCAGCTGCCGCGCGCGTTGCGACACCTGCAGCCTGTCGTGCGTACACTAGTGTTTACTCGCGGTATCTGACTACTGCCATTGACCGCCGTAGTTAGTAACATTTGTAGTAAAATAAGTATCTCGTTATGAGATTGATCGTTTCATGTCTCAAAGCAACGACCGAAAAAATTGCTACTACATGTATTTTCCTGTGTACAAGTTTGTATTACCATTTCTCAAATGTCCTACATATCTCCTTCCATCTTTTAACAGAGAAAAATAAAAAGGTCAAAAATATCTGTTGTGAGTTACCAGCAGTTGTCTGCAGGTATGCTCAGGCGCACGGCGCGTGTACTCCTCGCTGGTGAGCGCGCGGGGACTGGTGGGCGGCGCTCCGCATCCTGCGCACGCGGCCGCGCTGAGTGCCGAGCCTGCGCTCAACGAGCTCGCACTGGCGCATTCGCGTCTGCAGCTATACTTCGCATTCCTGCGCCGGAACGCTGAAGTACGAAGAAATAGACACAACTCTTTATTTTCCGTAATATTCAACTAAACTCATTTAATACACAAATTTATTTACAATTTTCGTTGTTATTACATTTAAAATACATACGTAATATATTAAAAAAAAAACACCTCAAGTTACTATAACTTGAAGACTTACCAAAGTAAAGTTTTAAATCTTTTTACGCTGCATTTTGCATATTGCAATGATACTTTTGTTTTGATCAGTTGAATAGGATCTATACAAACGAGTGTTCTACTGCTCACATTTGCCGTACTGATGTTAATGTACACTTACCGGCAGTCAGACACGACTAACTTGCCGGAAGCTGACAGGAAGGCGTGCGCGGAGGCGGTGGAGAAGATCATCGCAGAAAGCGACCTAACTCGCACCGCGCAGGACATACTCAGCCATTACTTACAGCTGGAGAGGTACTATGCATGCTTTAATCCTTCATGGAAGATAATAGTCACCTGTGAATAATGTACAACTGTTAAATAAATAGCTTAATAAAGACGTTGACGCAAAATTATTCAAAACAGGATAAAACCCAGTTTAAATAATTGTATGAAATAGGTTCTACCTAGAGGAGAGCATCAACAAGGCACTAAAGCTGTCCAACGCGCAGGCGGGCGGCGCCTGCAGCCTAGTGGACGATGTCTTCTTTATCGCCAGGAAGGTCATAAGGTACTATCTCTTGGTAAATACGTTACTTGTAAAACCGCTGAGGTTTCACAAATGACCTATTATAATTGGTAAAAAGTAGTATACTGTGTAAGATGTACTTTGTCAGTTACAATGCAAAACGGTCTGTATATTATCATATATATACATGTTATGTACGTTTTCATTGTACGAACTCGTATTGGCCTGCCTGTCTCCACTCTCACCTTATAATCACTACAACTCTCAACAACTTATGAGAAGCATACTGCAGCTTCGTGTCACTGTGATTTTAACGGTGTGAGGATGCATGTATGTGTGCACTGTTTGCAGACGCAGCATCACCACGGGCAGCGTGGACGGCGCATGCGCGGTGCTGAACGAAGCTGCCGCGGCACTAGAGCGGTCAGCGGGCGGCTGGTTGCGGCGCCGGCTGGCCGCACCGCCACCGGACCCGCTGCCACTGCCGCCGCCTGCACCCACTCGCGACGCGCCCGCCCCGCTTGCAGCCGCGCGTGCTGCCACCGAGCACGACGCGCAGCGCGCACTCTACCTGGTCTGTACTGCATCATTTCATAACTGTATACAGTGTATACTGTTTGTATTTAAGTGCCCACTCTCGTATATTTATTTCACCGCTAGATAAATGTCTGGCAGGTGTTAACGCTTCGTCGCATAAAAACAACGTATTGACTAATACACTAGGAGTACATAAACGAGGCGGAGTCCGGTGCGGAGTTCTCGGAGCGGCTCGCCGCGGAATCGGTGTCGTTGTGCGAGGCGCAATGCCGCGGCGCGGGCGAGCTCGGCAAGCTGCGCTCGTGCGCGGCGGGGCTGGCAGGCGCGGCGGCCGCCTTCCGGCACGCGCGTCACGTGGGGCTCGCCGCGCTCAGGGCCGCGCTGCAGCCGCGAGCACACGCTTGGGCATACCGCCTCGCGGAGCCCACTGCCGGCGCCGGCACGGAGGCGGACGCGGCCGACATCGGTCAGTGAACAGCCATTACTTTCTTGATATATGAACACGATAATACTTATGTGGAGCGATCATCAATCTCTACATATAAATAATGAAAATGGGTTTCTTTGTTCGCTAATCACGTGAAAACTATTGAACGTATCGAAATGGAATCGTGACCATTCAACGCGAATAATCTGAAGATGATTATAGGCTATTATCTTTTTGACTTACGACCACAAAGCGCACGCGGAACAGTTAGTCATTCTACAAGTATATAGCAAACGACAAATGATATGTATTGATGGTCACATATCTTGCTATCAGATCAGTGTCGTTTAGAAAGCAATAGTGGGAGCGTTGTGTAACCTGAAGTAATTTATAATTACTTGACGATTTAAATTTACATATCCCCGATAACATTATACTGGATATTTTGCTGTTAGAGGTCAGCCGGAAGTGAGCCGAACGATACACTCGGGCAAAAGACAGATACGATTAGACACCCTCAAATAGTGTAGAAGCAATACGAGTGGATTCTATTGATAATGGAATGTGACCCGCAGATGACATGGAGGAAGAGGTGAGCGCGCTACCCGCCGCGCTGGAGGTGCTCGCGGAGGCGGCGCGAAGCTCGCTGCCCGGCGCTGCTGACGAGTTGCTCGCGGCCGTGCTGACAGACCTAGCGGCCCGCGCGGAGGTCGCCGTGATGCGCCATCAATATGACAGGGTACGTAAGCCTTAAACATGGCGTAATATAGCATAATGTGGGTGGTCAATTTATACTCAAGCCTATCCACAATACAGCTACCGCACTCCTTAACTAGCTTGCATTATGTCGGTCCACCTGACGCTAAATAAACAGACTTTAAAAAAATTGGTATGAGCCGAATGATGTAGTTGGTATTTTCTCATGATCGTAAATGCTGTTTTCCAAGCTGGATCTTGGAATTTAATTTACATAAAGCTTTAAATTTCAAGTAAGGGTTTGTTATTAGTTTTATAGTATTCGTGTGTGTGCCTGCGCGATCTATTAAGTGAATAAAACATGTTTATGAAATAATACGTGGGTGTAGGAGGGCGGGCTGACGGTGGAGCGGCGCGCGCGGCGGCTGGCCGCTTGGGCGGGCAGTAACGCGGGCGGCGCGCGCGAGCGGTGCGCGCGCCTCACGCAGATGGGCGCGCTGCTGGCGTTGGAGCGCGTCGCGCACGCGCACGACGCGTTGCGTCCCGCCGCTCGCCTCTCCCCCGAGGACGCGCGCAACGTGCTCGCGCGCAGGTTGTTTGCTTTGTTAAATCTTTTTTTTTTATCCAATTAAACAAGACATGCGGGACGTTCTTCTGATGGTAAGTGATACGCCTGCTCATAATAACGCAGTGGTTGTTAGGATGATATTTGCTGCACCATATTGCGCTCGTCACTTGAGACAAGACATTGAGTGTCACTAAGCTACAACGCCCTTCCAACCGTAACACAGTAATGTTTGTACAATACCGTTTGTTAGCTGCAACAGGCGCTCGATAGTTCCCACCTAGAGGGTCTCCGGCGACAGAGATCTGCCACTAGTAAAATTTTATCTTAGAGAAGCATCCTCACATGCCTGTGCAGCGCAGTGGTTTAGTGCTTGTAGCACATAGGTTCCGGGTTCTATTGAGTTACTGATGGTATCAGTAAGTATATCTACTTAGATCAGATCTGCTGCTACATACTGAAAGACGTCCCAGTTTATGTGCGCATTAGTAGTTCGCACAAGCGCGATTTTATTACGCTTAATTTTTTTACTGAAAATTTGACATTGCATGATTACGAAGCCTCTTCAACACACATGCCGAGATTCCAGGACTGAAAAATGATTTCGTATTTATAAAAATTAAAATTTCCATATCGTACTGCATTCACATGTATATTTTGTTAAACAGTACAATATATTTTCAGAATGGACTTCAAGATGGAAGAGATAAAACGTTTGAAGCTTTAATAGTTTATAATACATATACCCACAAACATTTTTTTCGTTTTAGAAATTTATAATTTATTATAATTGTAATCTTCCATAAACTATTATTTGTGTGTAATTTCAATTGTATGTAGATAGATACACTTGCAAAGTTAAAAGGTTACATGTGCAATGTATTTGAAGTTACTAAATCAATCTCAGGGATTTTTTATAAAACCATTCATATTACAACAATCCTCTCATCATCACATTCTATGTACACACATAGTAAAACAAGACTTCATTTATAATTTACAATAAAGAGTTTTAATTAAAATTATGTTTTTAACATTTTATAAAGTAACATATTGTAATAGGAAGAAAATAAATAAGCCAACAAATTTTGTAATAAATTTATTATCAATGAAACAATATTATAAACAATGTAAACATATTAAAATGCAGTGCTGCAAACGTCAAGAGTCAGAGGTAATAGTTGATGAACATATCAACATAATATATAATTCGTAATATTTGCATAGTAAACATTATAACAAACTTTATTATTAAGTATATATGCGTGTAAACATACAAAATATATATTTTTATTTAAAACGTTATCGAATTTGGAGTTAAAGGACTAGTATGTTTTTTATTTTTTTATAAAACTATATTATTTGATTGATTACATAAACATCTGATCAAGGCACTGATTTGGATATTGTTGAGTATATAAGCTATTGGCATTATATGCCAGGTCGGGTGCCCCCCCTCGTTTGATACATATCGATTGAGTCAGTATTCATTGTTTGCAGTGTAAAAGCAACGCAGCGCACGGCATACAGCCCTCATTCAATGTAATTAAGTTCGTATCTGTTCTAAAAAGTGCATCAATTAATATTATACTTTTAACATTTGCTGAATTTATAAGAACATCGATGACAGTAAAAGTTAAATACTAATGTGAATACTTTTACTAATACTAGGAGTTGATTGTTACCACTCCCGTGTGCATGGTTTAATAGTGTAACGACTTTAATTACAAATATTGACAGATTTCTCAAAAATTGATTATAAGTAAATTGCCACAGTAAAAAGAATAATTGCTACTTTTAAATGTGTTCACCATCATCATGAGGTGTCTTCTTTAAACTTTAAATATGTTGCTATCAACAAAATAGTTTGATTACACGGTTTGAAGTTATAGCTTAGTACTAAATAGTTAATATATAACAAAACTAAAGATATAATTAGGTGGTTAAATTCCTTAAAAAAAACCTTAAATCTAAATTACAATAAAACACTTAAAATAAACTGAAATTTTATACATTGTATGTTTGCTTTACACGATGTAAATCTCTACAAAATCGCTATAATCGCAAAGGTTGCAGTGCCAGCTACAATTGCGCGGCTACATGTGCTCGAGTAAATGGTGTTGTGTGATCGAACTTAAGATATTTATAGTACAACATTTATCAAGTGCATAAACGGACTGTGATCGTGACAACTGGCTGCCACGTTAAGTTGCATTTGATATCAGTAAAGGCGTCCGCTGTCGAGGCACCTTATTTATTTAGGACGAAGTTAATGCTGTTGGCGTTGTTGAAGACTTAAAGCTTCATCAGACTCGGGACTTCAATCCGGGAGACCGCGAGTAAAATGAATCACTTTATTTAACTGTACGCTATGTCGATTTTTATATCAACAAATATTAAATTAATATTGTCATTATGCTTTCAAATTTATTAACATTTTTCTATGTTACAAGTTTTTATTTTTTTTTTCAACAGCCAATTTATGTCACCACTGCTGGAGCACAGGCCTACCCTAAACATAAGAGCAATGGGGTCATAGTCATCGCGTGGGCCCAATGCGAATTGGTGACTTCACACACACACCTTGGAATGAATTCTAATTCATGTGCAAGTTTCCTCGCGATGTTTTTCTTCACCGTTTGTATTCCGCTGTTGTTGCTAAAGTTCACAAATGTACATAACTTAAATATTAAAGTCATCGGTACACGCCGAGGTTCGAACCCGCGACCTTCGCAATGAAGGCCGCACGCTCTGACCATTAGGCCAGCGAGCCACTGCTACCAGTTGCTCCAACAAGATTTGCATGAATACATGCTATTAACTTGCAAACGTTATAAAAACCTATTAAAATACAATTATGCTGTATGCAATCATATATTATTATTCTATTTACGATAAACATGCGTTAACGTATTGTATAAATAGTTTTATAAAGTTTTCATAACTTTTTAGTTTACTATACAAAATATATTATTAGTTTTATTAGTGATCAAAACCTTAAAACATAAAAAATATATATATTTGATTTCATTAGATATAATGATAACGTTTAAAAATATTGCACTGTATATACTACAGACATTGTCGTGTCGGAAGATACGTCCGGATAGAATTCACTTAACTTGAGCAAACATATAAAATCATCACTAAAGTTTATTATGCCATGTCATCTCTCATTCGCCTTAAAGTATTGCCATGGTAAAATAAATCATAATATTTGATTCATTTTGACAATGGTTTCTGAGATAAAACCATCTTGTAACACCATCATTATTCATACATAATCATATCAACTTGATTTTTATATTATGTAAAGGATGCTGAGAAAGACTCGACATACTGAAGAAAAGTCAAAGAAGTTGCTAAACATATGAATTCCAGAAGCAGGAGGAACTCGGGGCTTTTGATGCACAGACAAGATTCATTTACTCTTCATAATTTACCAGAATTATAAGGACCAGAAAACATTTACAAATTTAATGATATTTTTAGGAGTATAGGAGTATAGGAGTACTGTGCGCCCGTGTCAATATGCTGAGTATTAAATCGCATTGTATATTTCAATTTATAATCTCATTTACATTGGATCTTAAAAACATTGAGAGCATGCATTAAATCTTCATGGAAATGACCCCCCAAGGGGAACTAATGTGAGAGCTTGACCTTGTAAACAATATCGCAATTCCATTGTTTAACTAACGTGTGAACTTCAACAGACGTATAATTAAAAATAGTTAACCAACTTTACTTGCGGATTTAGTAAAAAAAAATCAACACATAAGTACAGATTAGTGACAAAATTAAGTAAAAAAATACTTTATAGAAGTGTACAAAAATTCATACAGTAAAACACAAAATGTCGCGGTGATAAATAATTAATTGTTTGTCTATACCCCCACCCTCATCTCTATGTGAAAGGTGTATAGTTATTCTTTTAATATATTTAAGACTACAACAAATGCCAATCTAAAATGATGTGACTGTCTTATAACGGTTAAATAATCAATTACGTTTTTATTTAAGTTAGATAATTTAAAAAGAACCGCTTTTCCATGATGTATGAATGGTTGTACGAAAACAACGATATAATGTAAATTAATGTGAAACCAATTTTTTTTTATTTTGTCATCATATATTATACAATATATAAAAGTATGTATTTGGTATAGTTACAATATTTGTATTGTCGTAAATATTTTAATGGAGTGTAAGGGGTTCCGCCCAACATCTTACAGAGCCCTGCCTCTCACCTGCACGCGTTGCACCCTGCTGAATAACAGACGAGGCTCTGACCACCCATCGATCCGCACTGCGCCAGCATGGTGGGTACGGCTCCATTCCCCTCAATGAACTCCAACAAAAGACGGCCCGAAGTGTCCAGCGGGACCGGTGGCCGTGTCGATCATAACGTAGGATCGATCGAGGTGGAAATCATTGGAGAAGGTCTAAGTCCAGCAGTGTACATTTTAATAAAGAACATGGATACAGCGTGCAGTGCAGTGCAGTGCAGTGAGGTACGCGACCTTTTAAACAACTCTTACAGTGTCAAGCTGCAGATGAGAATGTGAACGTGGAAGAAATGCGTTTATATTTTGTCTGTATGCCTTAGTTGATATTTACCGTTGTGAAGTGCACTTTAAGCTTAACCTACCTACACGAGCTTTGAGACTGTCGTCGGCTGCGAGGTTAGTACCCCTCCCTGGGCGGCGGCGTGTTGACGGCGGAAGTGGTCTGCTTGGAGACGACGCGCGTTCCCTGCGCGAGCCCGCCCGCGCGCACCGCACGCCACTTCACGAACGCGTCCAGCGCGTACGCGGCCGTCGCCACGAAACCGAAGAACTGACCACACCAATTATTTATTGTAGCCTCACTTAAATACACAACTTCCCTCATATCGTCTTCGGTAGCGGACTCTCAACTGTGGTCCGGGTGAGTGTCCGTCTAAGTAGGAATCGCCGTAGCATCTATTACTGCAGCTGAACAGTAGGGTCTCGGTGTGAAGGGCGCTGTAGCTAGTGTAATTACTGGGGTAACGTGACGAAACATTGTATGTCTCCGGAGGAGCATAATGTGGTGCAGTGTATAACAACCTAATCAGTGATACGTTGTTATGACCAGGCGTATCACCTACCATCAGGTGAACGTCCCGCACGGCTCGTCGCATAGTTAAATAAAAAATAATAATTAATATAATAATGATGCTGAAGAGCGGCTATGTAGATGTAGATTTGAATTGTTTATGAAGAATGGAAGTACCTCAGTTCTCTATCTTTCATTTAATAGTCGCAGTAACAGAATACATTGCGGGGTTACAAAACGGACCACATCAACCGGGCCTCATTGTTATGCGACGTGCACAACACTAAGTGAAATGCTTGCCGATAACTAGCAACTGAGACCTCAATTAGAGACACCATTCAATAGGCACAACGGGCACAGGGAACGTACTGAAATAGTGTGTACTTACCGAAGCGGCGGAGTGCGGATTGTCCTGGACGGTGACAGCGAGGATGGAAGCCAGCACGTACAGCAACGTCCAGAGCGCGCAGAACACGAACTCGATCTTGAGCCAGGGTATCTTGTAGAACTTCTCAACGATGTGGAAGAGGTAGAAGCCGAGCAGTATGCCCGTGAACCAGAACGCTATCATCGATATCCAGCTGAAGTAGGTGCCCTTGCTCGCACTGTTAAGCCATGACACCTGGATGCAGATGAATCCGAGCAAACTGCACGCCTACGAATCATTTATATAACTCAATTATATATTTATGTTATGAAACCTATTCTCCTGGTATTGGAATTCATGACTAATAAGCTATAGATGAGACGTTTAGTAACAAACAAATAATACGTTTCAGGTGTAGACTCCTTTGCATTAACAATACGTAGAAGGTCAACAGAAAACCTCAATTCAGAATACGCCCGAAAGCAATCGACTAGCTTCCGGTATTTTCATTTCACACAAAATGTGGACTAATAAAATAAAAAACTATACCGGCCGAGTTTCCCCGACTCCGTGAAGAAGTCGTCCATTATAAATACCAAAAAAGAATTATGTTCTATATAACATGTTAAACAATATAAAAGCATGTCTGTGGCTTCGATTTCCGGTTTTTTAATTAAAGAAACTACGGAAATGTTAAACTAATGCCCATAGTTATTATTTTGTAAATGCTGCACCGATTCCTACTTAAATTGAAATAAAACCAACATAAACATCATTTTTATTTGAAAGCCGAAATATTTTAAGAATGGACTGCGATTCATAATATATGACAAGTTCTGTTTTAACCTTAAAAAAAATCAATTTATGATAGGTTTTTTTTTGCAACAGATAGGTGTTTAAACACACAAATGCAGCAGAGAGTTAAGAATAGACGTGAATTCTGCTTGGGAAACTTGATACCAAGCCTTACTGCAACTTTTTTAAATACCAAGACTAGAAACCAGGTTTTAAAAGACTTTCAAGTATTTATTATACTAGCTTTATAAAGTGATACTTTTTTCCTTGAAGTATTAATTGAAAGTAGCTCGTTAATAAAACCGGCAGTGTACAGGCACAATAAAAAATACGCAACGCATTACATATCTATATACAGCGACAAAAAAACTTGTAAACTATACTTGAAAGTATTTTTCTAATGCACTCGATTTGTGTACTTGAAGCAGATATTTGGTATTAAAATCGGACCGTTCCGTCCCTAGTTAAGAACATTGAATACAATCTTTATTGAGAACGCCATATACTAATTATCTTTAGTCCGAAATATGTATATATCGTATTCGTAGCACATTGTTATAATTACAATCATGTTACTAATGAGTTTTATTAAAATGAATTACATTGAATTAAATATATTCAACTTAAAAGCAATCATTGGGTGTAGTAATTGTTGTCTATGCTCGGGTCTTTCCCGGTTACTTTTATAACTCAAGGTTATCGATCTTAACCTGTTTCGTGGCGAAGTAAAGCGACTCATTTACATTTCTCAATCCGCTGCAGCCCCATCACCACATTTGCAATGGGAAACTGTTGCGCATCAGTTGTAGTGAAAGTGCTCGCTGGTATCGTGGTGTACACTGGGAAAGGATTGTGGCTTCTGGCCAAGCTCGGATTCGTTGTGACGGGTGTGGTAGCCGGCAGCGTGGCTGCTGCTGCTATGGCCTTCACGGGGAACGTACCGTCGGGCAGCATCATATCGCGAGCAACCTCCATGGCAATGCGAGCATAACAATTTCGGTACGTCATTGTTTACTTTTTTGATAAACACATTTAATTTGGTTATTAACACATATGCATCATATAGAAATATGAGAAAAGATTGATATTTTATGTTAAGGTATAAAAGAGTGAAGAAAAAAAAACATTTTCAGCAATATTTGTTTTTTGGCACTTTCAATTTTCACATGTAAACTCGTACTCGTTTCCTGAACAAACAACAAAACAGTTTTGAGCTTGTTCTGACGAAGTTGATGTTACGACCATAGGATAATGTCCAAAAAATTTTGTTCCCAATGTAACTTCTTGTTTGTTGGATGCATTTAGTTTTATCTATATTATTTGCAATAATTTCATGTACAAATTTTTGCATGAACGCGTGAGGTTCTCTGTCTTTATGAATGTTCTTGAAAATTATGTGTCGTGTGCCAACCCGTACATGGGTACGCATATATATATATGTATTTATATATATATTTTCTTATGGCGCAAATAGTTTAAGTTACCGGTGATAGGTCTCTATTGACAGAGACCATCTAGGTAAGTACCATCGCAGCATCTATTTCTGCAGTCAAAAGGTGGTATCCAAACAATACTGTCTAATGTGAAGGATACTGTAGCTAGTGTAATTACTGGGGTAATGAGACTCAACATCTTATGTCTCAGGCAACAAGCACAATGTGGTGCAATCTAAATCATCCTAACTAGCTTTGTATTGTTGTGGGCAGCCATATCACATACCACCAAATGAATGTCTTGTTCATCTTGTTGCTTATTTAAATAAATAAAAAAGTTATTATAATTGCTCCATATATTTCTATTGCTAATAAGTACACCTACTGATGATAATATAATAAATTACTAAAACTTGAGGTTTCTCTTGCCAGAGTTCATCCAGGTACCGCTCGCAGATGCTATTTCTGTTGTCAAACATTACAGTTATCTAGTTTGGATGTTGCTGCAGTTAGTGAAATTACTGGTGTAACTAGACCATTATCAGAAATCGCAGCACGTTGTTATGGGCAGGGATATCGCTTGCCATCACATGGACATTTCCCTGGTCCCATCGCTTCGCCAATTAAAAAAAAATATCACATAGTAAATGGACATTTTCACAAATAAATATATATTATGTTCCTTCATGTAAAGAAAAATTTACATTAATTAATTCAAAATATTTTTGTCCACAGCTTGGATAGGTGAAGTTTATGATCTATCACAAGTAAGATGTTTTATGATGGGAGAGCACAGCAGTATAATAAACAATGTGGTGTTTAATGATTTTAATTTATATAAATAAAAGTTTATTAAAAATTTTATCTTGTTTACATTTAGGAGAAAATTTTATATTCAAAAAGTGTGTAATTTAATTTTTTTCACTTTAATTAAAGTGTAAATAATAATACCTATGATTTAAATTATTTTAGGTACCATTATATAGGGTGCCGCAAAAATAACCTTATAAAAAGTACCTTATAACACAGGTAATAAGGTACTTTTTATAAGGTTATTTTTGCGCCACCCTATATTAACATTAAAATTTAGTATATGTCAAATATTGTAGTTGTGCGTCTGTATGTATTAGGTGGACAGTTTATTCCACCACCACCCCTCTTTTTATGTTGGTCATCACTAACAAAATGTGTGTGCTCTATTTTATATCAATAAAAGATGTCAGAACAAATAGAGTTTAAATGTACGAGTGTACTCATAATTTGCCAACTAGCATTTACAACTATTTCATGGTAGATATGTGCTATGATTAAGTTCACTTTATGCCCTTTTATAATTATTCCATAAATAAGTCGGTAACTCTTGTTCCATTCTAAAAGCTATCTACTTTAAATATAGTTATATAAATAATATTTAATGCATTGCTGCGAACTATACTGATGGGTACCAATTCTGCTGCTATCAAATAGTGTGCAAACTACTCTCCATTGGATTTGTAGCTACTTCCTTTCACAGAGTTAATAAAAATAATACCATCTTATATCTTCAATATAAATGTACAATTGTGGTACTATTGCAAAATAACTATATATAATTCTACTTAGAAACAAGATGCAACTTTTAATATGAATCATTCTCAATATCTTCTGCTTGTCTAAATGGATAGGTAACAAAAAAGACTATGCCCTATGTCCAGCAGCGATGTCTATTGGCTAATGATTATGAAAAAAAAAGACAGCTATTTTATGATGGTTTAAATTGTATATAAATAAAAAATATGTACTTACAACTTGTACAACTTTTAGTATACCAGGTATGGTCCTTATATACATAGGGTCAAAGCGTATGTTTGTTTGGACTGTGGTACTGGATGTAACAGTAGTTGTAGTGGTGTGCTGACCAGGAAATCCCACCTCTGCCATTATTGCTTATTACCTTTAGAAAATTCCATAAATTATTATTTAATCATATTTCTTGAACATACTAGTGTTGGGTCTCTGTTGTTGAAAACCATCTAGGTAAGTACCACCTCAGCGCCTATAGCAGTTTACAAACAGTAGTGTGCAAACATTGTGTTATGGTTTGAATGGTGTTTTAGCAATGTAATTACTGGAGTAACAAAATTCAATATCTTATGTCTCAGGCGACGAGCAATGTGGTGCAATACATTTAATCCTAACTGGTACCATGGCTTGGGCAAGCATATCACTTACCTTCAAGTAAACATTCTCATATCATCGCTTTCTTCAATAAAAAGAAATAAAATTTCTCAATTTTCTCTTAACTATGTAAATAACTTCAATGTGCAATTTGTATAATTATATTATCTTTCTATTAAGATATCACTGACAACTCATACTATTTTAAATAACACATTTTAGTACAAAATGTAAGTTTTTAATTCACATGAAATATATCATATTTCCGTTATCAAAGACTGTAATAGGTATGAACAACTTTATCATATTTAAACATTAACCAAACTTACAATTTATTGATATAATTCTGTGTAGTATTTTACCATTAAATATTTCATTAATTTATTAACATTTGTAAGTATAAAATTGTGAAATGTTAACAAGATATGTTTTTAAAAGATATAACAATTATATTAGTTGATTTTATTAAATAAAAATTAAAATAGTGTGGATGAATCTACTAAATCACTAAAACAATTTTTTTATATATATAAATTAAGTAAGAAATTCTGTTTACTACTAAACAAATTTAGAATGTTTTACAAATTACAAGTATAAAGTGAAGAAAAAGGTGATCAATATAATATTATATTGGGAAAAGTTAGTACAATGTACAAGTTTTGCATAGATGTAAACTAATAAAAATTTCTATCAATGTACTGTGACATTGCAAACATACTTTTATAAATATAGTACAATGGTAGTGATGAATTGAAATGCATTTAGTAAATGATTATGACATTATGTGTTCCTTTACTGATTGTCTTATACATTATCAGATAACCACATGATAATAAACATGTTTTTGTTGAGATTGGTTCATTAGATGATTCAAACAATGAAAAAGAATTCAACAGTTTATGTGATGGAATTTTCAGTACTAAAATATGTGCAGTTTTCAATATTTCAACTTTAAATTATTAATTTGAATGGCTTACATAACAGTAATCTTATATTGGAATTTTCTTTTAGCTATTTTGTCCAATAAAACCAGTTGAGTGTTGAATATGATTCTCTACACTTCAAAATAATAAAACTTGAATACTAACATTTGTTGCACACTAAGAATTATAAACAATTAACATTCTTAAAACACCAAAGTAAAAGCTAGTGCTGTAAACAATGACAGATACATGATAATAGATTGTTATTGTGCTTTGTATTTGAGAAATTATGGAGATCAAAAACCAAACTAAATATGCAACAATTTTAAGAAATTAATTATTAAAAAAAGCATAATGAAAAAGTAAAAGTGAAATTACATTACAGCAAAATTTTTTTAGACCAGAATTTACAACATAACTGGAATATGTTTGTCTATTAATTTCTATGTACATATGAAAGCTATGCAAACAATAATTACTAAGTTGGTCAGTTTGTAAAGTATAAGAAATGAAAATATTTTAAAAGATTGTATAGTAATTTTATGCAAATAGATGGTAATTCTGGTTCTTCCGTAGATCTCCTTATTTTTGATTTTATCACACAGGGATACTCCAAGCATCACTCTCAGTGTGACTGAGCTTTCTTATAAAGCTCATAGCAAACAAATTTCAGAGCTGTAAGTCATCAGTAGCAACACACAGTTCGAAGACTTTAGTCTTCAAGCACTATGAGTAGCAAGGCTGAAATGGCAATGGCTGGGGCACATAGCTCGTAGAACCGATGGATGTTGGGGTCTTAAAGTACTGGAATGGCGACCTCGCATCGGAAAGTGCAGCGTTGCTAGACCCCCCCCCCCTAGATGGACAGAGGACATAAAAAAAATTGCTGGGAGTTACTGGATTCAAACAGCACAAGACTGGTTTGTGGAACACATTACAAGAGACCTATGCCCAGCAGTGGACGTCCATTGGTTTAAATGATGATGATGATGAAATAGTAATTTGTTTAGCCTGGAAAACAAATGTCACTACTGTTAGTAACATTACGGTTTTAATGAGTGGAATTTAGATAGATGCGTGATTTTTTTGTGGTAAACTATTATTGCAGCTCTATCATGTTATTATAAAAAAAACTATTCACAATCTTTAAAAATAAATATTTATATATTTATTTGTGTACAGAACCCGTCAGACTGATATTGAAAAATTAACCACACCTTGAAAGATAATTAATTTGTAGGAACACATTTGTCACGACCTAAAATAGCAGTTATAAACTAAGATCATATAAATCGGTAAAGTTTTATAGTAATCGAAGTAAAAACTTACTAACGTATTCACCAATAAATTTATACCACTAATTAATGCAATCAGCACGGCAACGAGCACGATTTACTATCACTATTGGATTCATAGAGAATCAATTAAAATATCAAATGACGAAATTCACAAAACATTAACGCCAAAGTTGACAACATCCACCCACTTTGAAATGACAATTCAAAACAACTTTCTGACATCACTTTTAACTATTAGGTCTGTGAGAGCTTGCATAGATAACATAAGCAATATACATAGAATCGATGCATCGAAGTCTTTTGAACTAAATCTTTTTATTTAATAATTACAAACATGTTACATAAACAACGTTTATAGACATTATTTACATAAATATGTTTAGCCCAGTATTCGAACATTTTGGTGTAAAAAATCCATTTTATACATTAATTTTTGAAACGGTCTTACTCAAAAAATCAAACTGAAGAATAATAGGTCTTATGACATCACTTTAAAAATTTATATTTTAATCTCTTTTACATTTCAGTTATAAATAACATTTAAGTTTCATTTATTACATATGTATAGTCCTTCACAAAAAGATTAAAAATTAACAAGGTTATGGGAAATGAAACGTTATTATTAATTTTGACAGTTGCTAATTGTTGATACAATTCAGGAAAATGAGATAGAATCGTTGTTATTAGTTGATTTTGTTCTATCTTCAGTTCTTTAAACCTTGTGTGAGAAGCCACTTTTTATATAAATTTCCATTATAAAAATGGCATAGTAATGTGCAAACATGATATTTAGACGTGTTTATCAGTTTTTAATGGAATTCGTAAACAAACGAAGTTACTACACAATTTGTTATTCAAAAATATGAGTCACTGATGCATTTAACACTAGTATGTACTTGATGCGTTCATAATTTAGTGTCAAGGAGAGACGTTGACTAAAATGCGCTATCTAGCATCCGCAGTTATCTCGTCACAGTTGAAAGATATTGTCTAAACTCAAAATATTGTTGAAAAATATTTGTTTCTCTGCGAAATAATTTTGCAAGTAAGTTAACATACCTTTTTTTGGAGTTGAAATAATGAATTATATCAATTCCATTATTCACTCAACAATTTTTGTTTAATTTTACCTGTAAGTACCTACTCATTCTAGAAAAGATTTTCTCTATTGAAGGACTAATCATTTAATAATGTGTACTCAAATTTATAATATTTTTATTTTTATCAAGTTTCAACCTATCAGTCAAAATGTCAGCAAACTCCAACCAAACAAATGGAGCACTTCAAACTGTGGGATCTACAAACACAGTGTTTATAACGGAAACTAGGTTTGACCTGTCTTATATAAAAACACTGCCTGGGATGATTAAAGTTGTTGTGATTGTAAGTAGATTTAAAGTTGTTTTGCTTTACTACTTAATTTTTATCACATAAGTATCTGAACACACTTTTAATTTTATCAAAAAAATATGTCTGTATCTATAATATAAAAAATAGGTTTAACATAAATAGCTAATGTTTTAAGAAAACATTGTATTCATGTGTTCTCTATGTGTACATAATATATTATTTCTTTAGGTGTTAAACCTCCTTGGTTTTATTTGTATACAATCATCTACATTCTGGTACAATGCACGTGGAGTGTATTTTAATGTGGTTGCTAATATTGGGCTCTGGTTCACTGGAATCCTTCTACTGCTGTACCTGTTTCATATAGTAGAGAAGTACCATAAATTAAAGTGGTTGAAGATAGAGATGATTGCATGTGGTGTAATTGCATTCCTGTACCTGATTGCTTCTACAATTGTTGTTGCCTTTGGCTCTGCTGGATACTCAGCTGCTGGTGTGAGTATAGATAAATTATATAACTTGTTTATGATATAGAAATTCTAATGTAGTCTATAATAGGCATAAGGTTATTACTTTGTTAATGTAACAAATTAATAAAACTTGTAGAATTTTCACTTATAGATAAAACCATAAGATTGCAACAAATAATTAACCAGTATTTACTACTACCTTTTTCGCTTAACTACAACTTACTGCTTAAGAGCAATTGAAAAAAGTAAATTGTGTAAAAATCTTAATAGATACACAATTTATATAATAGGAAATTATTGCACATGTACTTCTAATAAGAACTGAATCATATATACACCCAACTGATACATAGTATGTATGGTAGATAAAGTAATCATCTACCTAGAAGCAAGTGCAAAATAATCTGTTGTGATGAAAAAGTTCCATAACTGTTTTAAATATTGACTCCACAATATTATTTCCAATAGTGATTAAAACAACCACAATGATTCTGCTTACATAATTTATTTTTAGTTTTCCTCAAAACCAAGGTTATGTTTGCCATAATGCAGTACTTTTGTTACCATTGAATTTACTCGAGCTGTCTACATAAGTACACAATTTCTAATGTGACAAGGATCTAGGGGTCAATTCTGGTATGCAAGCAAAATATATAATTTTTGCTGGACTTGATTCTGTATCGATACACTGGGTCCTTGGGACTTCACATCAGAAGTTGTTAATTTTTTTAACATTTCATTATCAACGTGTGTGAAAATGAGTTCATAATGTATTTTTGACAATCATGATTGAACCGATTATGCGGTGACTGTCTGACGATACATGTGTACACAAACTTTAGCAACAAAAGTATAATTGAATTATTTATATCCTAAAATACGTAAATAAGTTTGTGCTGTTGATAAATAATTGAACCGCATTTTGTAAATTAGAGAGGATAAATTATTTCATCATATAGCTATGTTCAGAAATGAATCTTCAATTATTTGTTTTTTTTTTGTTTAATAGTAGATTCATATATATTTGTAATACTAAAAATGTGTAATAGTGAAACGCGTTCGATTGAACAGTTCTTCGGCTACCTGGCGATGGTGCTGTACGGGTTTGACGCGTTCCTGAAGGTGCGGTCGTGGCGCGGCGGCGAGCTCGCCCAGGGACACCGAGTGATGACCAAACAGGCGCACGTCACCACCCCGCCCGCGCTGCCGTGACGCTTCCGTATCCCGCTACCATTGCCACTACGTGTCGTATCATTCGTTCTCACTATCCGTTATGATTTTTTCTATTAGATCATTACTGTAAAAAGTTAGACTCCTTATGAAAGTCGACGACCGACACTTGTACCAATTACTATAAGCTTATTCGTCGGAAAATCAGGGCGTCGAGATTCAAGGACCGAACAAGTGAGGAATCTTAATGGGGTCTTAAGCCATTGTACAAGTTATATAAATCATGTAATTTGTATATGCTTAGTACACACATACTTATAGGAAATATCCATAGATTTAATGACACATCACGCAATCACCGAAACTATAAGACGTAAACACTCAAAATTTGGTAGAGGTATTGCTTCTTCCGTTTGGAGTTCAGCGAAGAATGATTTTTACAAAATTCTTTCTACCAAGGAAGTTGCGGGCGAGGAACAGCCAGCAGTTAACATTTGGTTTTAAAAGTATCGACATGTTGTCTACGGCTCCAAACATTTGTTTAATTCCCTGTCCAAATGGTTTTGTTATATTTATTTGAAACAATGTTATATGTTTAATTAGTTAAATATCATCACTTCACAGTGGGGAGTACTTATTTTTTGACGTTTTTACTTGTATTCGAGGCATGTTTTATACCATTATTATTATTATGTGTAATTTTACTAATAAATAGTTGTAAACGAAGTACTTAAAACTTTGTGGGTGTATATAACAGCAGTTTTGTGTCTAGTCTTCATTAACACGGTTTTTTTTAAGTTATTCTATCGTTACTATGATTTGGTTTAGAGACTATTTATTTAAACTGAGATTAGGTGTGTATTGAAAATTATATTTTCAAACATTTTACTTAAGTAGTTTTTAATAAAAAGATGAATAAATTCTTCTTTTATTTGTGATTTGCGAACGCTGTCATTGCTTATAAATATATAATTATTGATGATTTCTTAAATTATTCAATAATTGGTGCGGTAGAGTTTTAAATAATTTATTTTTAGATGAACGTGTGACAAAAATTTGTTGGTGTTAATGTATATAAATCATTTTATTTCGGATTAGTATTAAGTTTACATTTGTATGGTCATGACTAGCTGCGCATGCCTAGTCGCGTCCAAAGACCGACCACGCGTCCTGCGTGTGCGCACACTACACTCGTATCAGTTACTATTTATACATAAAGCACAGATATATTATTATCTTATGCATTTTCCATTTTGAAAACTTTTTAATATATTGTACATATATGCAGTAACTTAACGAGTTATATAATAAGCACGTCACATGTTATATTATGATAGGGGTAAGTGGGTTACAGTGGCGTTGGCGCAGCGTCGCTCCGTCCGCACCGGCACCGCTCATGCTAGTGTCAAAAAATGTATCTTAGTACGCTTACTAATTTTTAAGTATATACGTTATTACCGGCGACAATGTACTTGTGACTTTCACCCGACCAAGTGGGTTCGGGGCCACATTATTTTATTCTTTGCTTTCAAACATTACCGTATATACGCCTTTATGCCCTCTACATTCTTTTCTTTCGTCCATCGCATAATGACGCGACATTTTCTGCGGTCTTCCCTTACTCTTAAATCCATCCACTTTCATGGTTAATAAACGGCTCAAGTCGGTAAATTAGTCGCCGATTCACGTCCCAAAAGCACAGGAATAACTATATACAAACTGCTGGTTCCATTGCAATTACGGGACCTTCCACATTTATTAATTATTTATAACTTAAGATCAAAAGAACTTTGATTAACAAGTAAAATTGTATGTTGTTAATGCCAAATTGTTACGTAGATGTTATATTGAATCATGAATTAAAAATCGATAAATCGGTTATCTTGTTTTATTTCCTCTTGTTGTTATTTGTATATTACTTACATCCCGAAAAAGGCTAACATCAATTTATTATCTTTTATATTAAAAAATAATGCACATAAAATGGATATTATGGTATGTAAAAGGCCCCGCACAACAACTCATTGAACCCAAGCCAACCTCACTTGTCCGTGGTCATCACCAGCCGGTAGACATCCACAGTTGGACATAGGTCTCTCCCAAAGATCCAGTCGTTTGTAGGGGTTCATTTGGGGCATTTCTCAGCACGCTAGTCCAATGTGGTTTGGTGGGAGTATCTTTGTCCGTGGTGTATCTTGCTAAGCAACCAACCAAGTAGGTTTTGGCTCCCCCCTCCAACCTGCATTCGAACCCCCTATATATGACAACCTCTAATGCCCGACGGTTCCGGAGCCCATGTTGATTGCGTGAAGGTCGCGGGAAGCCGCTGCATGTGGGCAGCGCAGGACCGATCGATATGGTGATTTTTGGGAGAGATTTATATCCAGCAGTGGACATCTATCGGTTGATGATGATGAATGTAAAATATACGTGTTGAAGGAACTTAATTGTAAAACAAAACATATTTGCAACAATCTTTATTTCAATGCAATCGTTACACGTTAATTGTAAATCAATGTTTCGTAATAAACGGATCTAATATTTTGATAACAACGAACCATTAATTACAAAGTTAATAAACTTAAGTAGAAGTTCTAAACAAACAACTTAATACTTTATTTGTAAAGTTTAAAACGAAAGTGTTTTACCAGATTTTTTTTGTAATACATTAATGTTAATACTTAATTTCGTGTTGAACGATGCCTCTTGTCAAGTTCGTTACGTGAATACGAAAGTCTACTTTGATAACATGCTTTAATGTATATAAACTGGTAAGGTAATATTGTTATACATGTTATAAATTTATACTTCACTTTTAGCTTTCAAGTGTAAAAGCTATAAAGATATTTTTGTTATACATCATACGAACATTGTTGCGGCGCTGAGCCGTAATTTCTTTATCAGTAGTTACAACTGTATTAGGCACTAACGGTAATTTTATATCGTTTTTCCTATGCCCCTTCAATTATTTTTACCTTTGAAAGTGCAGGCATTCCGCGACATGCACTAGATTAGAAGCGGCACATCTATCTATAATGATCAATTAATACACAGACATTCAGTAAAATGCTTAAAGTTATCCTTTACGAAAACATTTTTTATAGAAATATATACATATAAAAATATGTCTTGTTTCTCAATGTGCAATCTCCCATCTCACGCAATAAGTAGATGAATTGATGTGATACCTTAGAAAAAATTTAGTTAAACGAAAATGAGGTTGTTTATAACCACACAAGAAATATTAACAAAACACAGATAAATTTGTTGTTTCAAAAATTAAATATAACCTAACCATTATATATACTTGAGCTTACAAATCTAAATAAGTAGAAAAAAAGTGCGTATAAATAATTATAAATAAACTTGTGCTGACAACAAAGCTTAACACTTTTGTAAAACTTTTAACAAAACTTAAAATAATTAAAACAATCGAATGTTCATAGATCTAAGATCTGTTTAGTCTGACATAGAATATATATTAAAAATAGTAAATTGTATAAAAATAGCAAACATGTAACTTTACTGTCCTCTTAATATAATTGTTTATAGAACACTTCCAAAATGTATACATTTTATAGTTTTACGTCTAAACAAAGTTGTATATCTTTATAAAATTTCCTTTAATAACTTCAGCTTAATGTAGTTTACTTAAACATTTAATGTTAATTACAAACTAAAATACCTAAATGAATATAAGCTAAAAATTATATCCACCGCTATATTTATGGAAAGTATTTGTGTGTAATATTGAAATATTGCAATGGAACTCAGGCATGAACGGTGAAGTGGTTTCGAGCACACTGAAATAATGTAAATGTTTGTATTGACCCATTCACAAAACTATGATGTTGTCTAAAGAGTATTGTTGTACTTTCAGGTAGTGGATAATATTTATATAAGTATGATGTGGTTATTATTAGTTTTACAGCACAGTAATAACAATGTTCAGTAGTAGACTGCAGTATTGTAGTATAACTTGTAAAAAGTATTTTCTGAACTTTACCTAGTCAATTACATCAAGTTGAATATATGAATTTGTAGGATTTTTATCATTATTATATGTATGTTTTAGATTTTTTTTTGACTATGATAAAGTGTAAATAAGATTAAGTAATTGGCATAAAATATAATCAAACAAAAATGTTAAGTTTGTACATACATCTACTATGGCAGAGAAAGTGTGGTGAATGTATACATTTTTGATATTTTGAACAACTAGTGACAAATATTGATTATCAGTTCAAAATTGTTTATGCATGTGAAGGAAAGAATATTTATACATCACAATTTGGTTATTATAATCTAATGAACCTGGTACCTGTAGAAAATACCATTATTGATAACATATATAAAACAATGCTTATGCTTCTAAAACAACTAATTAGTGGTAAAAATCTTGAACAATTTGCATGTAAATCAGATATTCACTGTACAGAATCAAATAAATGGTATTGGTTGATTCTACCATTTATCAACTATAACATTGCTGTATTAATAATGGTATAGATATTAAACTTTCTCAATTGTTTAAGACATTAAAGTACATCATTAGGTTTATACTACAGATTGTTCAAGATTCTTGCAAATACTTATAACTATAAGGTGGGTGGACCTCTGTGTTACTGAGGTGGTAGGCCACGTTTCCATGCTTTATACTTTAAGAAACCATCATATCCATATGCTATTATAGCACACAGTCCGAAAAACTGTAATAAGAGGAAACAACTTTTAATAGCCTTATTCAAACAATTTGTTACATCTATTATATATTGAGTGTTTGTCAATGTATTTACAAAACATCATTGCCAAGTTGCAATATTTATGAATAGGAAAACCAGGCTATTAAGGGTGATGATGCTTCCTTTGATGCCTTATTGTCACTTAACATCATCATTATCAGCAAAATGACTCTCTGCTAAACACAGATCTCATCAGCAATTAAATTTGTTGTGTACAATTCTCTGCCGATAAATCTTGATAAAATGCATATATAAGATGAATTAAACATATTACTATGCAAATTCAAGACACAGTAACTAAACTATATTAGTTGTTTATTGAATTCCTAAATGCAAGAAACAATTGCCTAAATGTTATTTTGTATAATGTAAGACTTACCCCAACTGCATAACCGTTCTCGCCTACAGTTGTAGCAAATATAGAGAGGATAATATAGGCCAGGACTATGACCGCACAGTAGAAGAATTCAAACTTTAGCCAAGGCCAGCGGTCATACTTCTCCACAAAGTGAAATGTGTACATGCAGAAAATTAAGCCTGTGATAATGATGCCCACCCAGTACAGTATGTTATAGAAAATAGATGAGAGCCAGGCCCATGATATCTTTATGCAGATGAATCCCACAAAATTACACAGCTGTAAACACAAAATTTTGATGATTTTGAGACATATTTTTTTATTCAAATCTTGTTGAACACATTTCACTATATAAAAGCCCAAACAAAAAAGATAATTTTGACATAAATGCTTGCAAACATGCAATCAGTGACTTAACCACCCTACAAATAAAAAGACTAATTTCACTTTTTCAAGGTGTGAACTAAATTTAACAATTTATTAACACTGAATTTATATTTATATTGCATTTATTTAAATGTTTGCTACTCTGACATTTCAAGTGCTTTAGAACACCCATGGTTACTTTACAACACTGGCAGTAAGTCTCCTGTTGCTAAAGACTGTCTAGGTAGGCTAACAAACAACATTTTGCAAACATTACAGTCTACTGGATTGAACCTTATGTATCAAGGTGTCAAACACAAGGTGGTGTGGTGTACACCATCTCAACTTGCCCCTTCGTTATGGGCACACATTTTTATGAGCAGGTGAATCTCTCACCATCTGAGTACATTTTGTTTATCTTGGTGCTTTGTAGAATAAACAAAATGGATACAGGACAACTGCAACGAAAGATATCCTGAGGTTATATTTAACACTGGGTACTTACAGCAGTCCAATTGTTGTTTACAGTCAAACCTACCCAGGATAAGACCACTGTCTTTAAGACTTCTAATAATATGCTAAGTATTTAATTTAATTTTATTAATAATGAAAAGACAAGCCAGTGATTGAAACCAACAAACTTGTCTGTGTTTCAATAAAATAAAAAAAAAACCCTTTGCATGTATAGAAAAACATTTTATATTTATTACATTGTAATAGTTTCAATATGTTGATGACAATATAAACCTTACCAATTGTACTATTTTCAATATCCCAGGTAGTGTTTTCACATATCCTTTATCAAATCTTAACACCTTCTGTGGTGCAGGTGCAGGGTTCTGATCCTGCTGTACTTGATTAGCATATCCATCAAACATTGTGTTTAGGAATCAAAGTGTGTTTCGTTATTTCTATAAACAAAATCAAACGCGGTATAAGTTTATGATAGGACGTTAGAAACAAAATTATATGTAAACAAAACTTTAAGCCAATTTACATGGTTTTCTTTTTAATATTTAAATAAACATGGATTCCTTAACAGAGATCTTACCAAAAGAAATTTATAAGTATATAGTTGATTTTAATAAAAATAAACTACTGTGGGACATATATGAATAAATTAAGTGTTACAGAAAAAATTTTAATGTAAGTTATGTGTTTCATCAGGCTCTTACAATTAAACAGCTATTTTTTATTAAGATATGAGACAAATTAATTTTATCTATAGAAGATTTAACAAAAATCTAATAGTAATATCAATATAGTTTTAATAATGTTTATAAAACCGTTCATAAATATATGTAGATTTGACACATGATATAGAATCAAAAAAATTGCTAGTACAAAAGTATAATTGAATATTCGTACAAAATAACCGACACTTTTTTCTTATTCGATATTTTCTAACTATTACGTTAGAAAAAAAAACTGAAATTAATTTTAAATCTATAAACATAATCCAAAAATAATATGATAATAAAATAGAAAAGTCCATAAGTTTTGTAGCAACAGCAAGATCTTAGGAGCAATGTATTTGCTATTATAATAATATAGTATACAACATATTTGTAATAATAGTGTTAATATGAATACGATGTTATTTAAAATAAGGAAATATAAATCATGTTTTGCAATTATTAAGCTGCGCAATTTACAGAAGGTATTGCTAAGGTGTTATTTTGCGTCACAGCAACATCGCAGTTTGTCACTTTGAATCTACTTCTTGTCATTAGCTTGTTGCCTAGTTTAAAATAAATCGAGTGATTATGAGTGTTTTAATTATTTTAAATGTATTGTAGTGAATACTGCAATTATCAATGAAAATATTCGGAGTAGATCGAGATTCCGGAGTGGTGCGAGGTTAATGTTAACCTTAACCTTTGCCAAGAACCGGACATAATAGTAAACAATTGATCGCTCGAATTATATAGCGCAGACAGTGTTTGCATGTGATGGGAGATAGAGATTGGAGACCGTTTATTTATGGCGGCTTGGCCTCGATTGTGGCGGAGTTCGGTGAGTTATACATTTGTTTTTAAACCCAGAAATAAATAACCTCAATACCATATCCTGTAAATACCGGATGTAGTCGCAACGGTGTACATTTTTCCACTTTTCATCATTGTATTATATATTTGTGGGAATAAGTTTTTCAAAGTTACTTTTTATTATTAAAAAAAAATCGTGATTTTCTTATTTAATTTGCTTATTTTTATAGGAAATAGCATAAAGTACTAATTAATATATAAATAATGAATAAAAATTTTAACAGAAGATTAAAAAAATTTTACCATATCACTTATACTTAACAAATACAGTCACACTAATTTTTAGTTTGGATTAATCTTATATTCATTATTACTGAAGCTTATATAGCTAATTACAAATTTTAATGTATTGCAAGACATTACAAGTAAAGTAAAATAATTTTATATCTCATCATATTTTATGTAATGAGCAAATAAATTTTTGCAAAAAAATATTTATGTAATGTAACTGTAATGATAACTTTTTTGTCTGTCTTCTTAAACATCATTCTTCTTCTAAATACATATGTTTCAGGTGGTTATCATTTGTGGCAGTGTCCCTTATAAAAATGTATGTATGTTTTACTTGTCAGGTACTTTCCCAATTGATACAACAAAAACTCGCCTCCAGATTCAAGGTCAGAAGATAGATCCCCGTCATGTGGAGCTTCGATACACTGGCATGGTTGACTGCTTTGTGAAAACTTCTAAGCAGGAAGGCATCAAGGCCTTGTACTGTGGGTCAGTAATTAAGTTAATGAATTTTACTAAATTAGATTTATTATAATTCTAATTGTAAACTTTTTCTCTACTTCAATGAAACATGAATAAGAGAACCAAATGTTGAATGTCCCATTAAGTAATTACTTGTGTCATTCAATATTTGTGTACTATTTTTTCTTTTGTGGCAAAAGAAACCTGCTATTGGTGCCATGTGTTGAAGTAGTTTTATTCTACATCTATAGATGAAAATATGTTCTATTTAATTGAAGCATTACTGATTTAGCTCCTACTACCTTTGACCTTCAAAGATTGCAACCTTCATATGATGATATTGATTGTCTATACAAACATTTTGTGTTCCAACAAAGACTAAGCAATTGAATCTTTGATAATTGTAATATTATTTTTAATGCCATCTCTTAACTTCTAATTTGAAATTACTATTTATCTCCTTTATTGAAGTAAAATACAATTTTACTCTATGTACAGATATGTAGTAAGGAAAATGTTTAAACAATAACAACATTATATTACATTTAAGTTTGTTTATCTTATCTCAATGTGGATATGTTACTTCCGACATTCATTAAAATACGTCGAACTAGACGCGGAGATGCCTTTGCGCTGACGTGGGATTACGTCACACCTTCTCCTCTATTCACGCTCCCTGTAAGTTTAAATCTCTAATGGGATGAATTGTATATTTATTAACTTGTCAAGATGCAATAGAAATGTGTAGTAATTCCAGAACAGCTTATTAATTGACAACAGCATTTATAATTACTTAGTCATATAAAATTTGCGAAATAAGTCTTAGACTCTATTACCATTACGAGGACATTCTGCACTTATTAACGCTTTGTTTTAAAAAGAAAACTTTAATTAGTATATGTAATGAAATGCGAGCGGTTTCATAAACTAAGATAAATATAACGAGTAATAGAAGGTTTATAACTAAGTAGCTGGCGCGGGTTTCCAAGGTCTCCTCGTGCAAGATAGTACTTGGCGCGGCTTAACTGCCGAGAGTTCTGTTACTGAAAATACCTCGTGAAACTCGATTCAGTCGATTTTTTATCTTTACATGTACACATAGTACATATGTATGGATATCTTAGAAAACATGTCTTTTCGCGCAATCCTTCCATTGTCTTTGTTTTACTGCTCAAAGTTGGCATTGAGGATTTATCACTTAATTTTACCACACGTACGTAAACTTGTATGTATGTGTGTCTATCTTTATGTATGTGTTGTAGTTTACAAAGACAAAGATTCTAATTTTTTTAAAAAATCCTATAACTTGTTTAACATGGAGGTCAATAGACATACTTTCAGATACTTAGGGACAACTCTCCAACCTCCCATGGCCCCACCGACGCAAAGGTCATCATACGCCTATAGAGCGTACACGGTCTAGCCTCTATTCGGCTCCACGTCCACCTTCTTAACTCCCTACAAATTAATGATCATATTTTCTGACAGTAGACTCTGAACATTCTCAAATCGCAAATACCCATTATTGGTGATAGGTCTCTTTAGCCGAAAACCATCAAGTTACCATCGCCGCTCCTATTGCAGTCAACAAACAATACTGCGCAAACATTATTGTGTTCTGATTTAATAGGCGCTGCAGCTAGTATAAAAAACGTGGTGCAGTGTATAACATCTTAACCATCTCAAAAAATACTCAAGACGTTAAGGCTGGTTCGTCGGCCCGCAGGATATGGCCGGCGGTGCTCCGGCAGGCGACGTACGGTACCATAAAATTCGGCACGTACTACTCGCTGAAGAAGGTGGTCGCGTCGCGGCGCGCCGACGGCGGCAGCAAGGAGCACCTACCTACGAACACGGTGTGCGCGGCGCTGGCCGGCGGCCTCTCCAGCGCGATCGCGAACCCCACCGACGTGCTGAAGGTCCGGATGCAGGTCAGTCAATGCAACCGCATCGTGCTTGCCCCAAACGACAAAACTACATTTGTTTATAGCCTCGACGCTCCTCCTCACGTTATTCTATATAGGGTTATCATTTTTATAAAATTGAACTGTTTCGGTAACGGTGCCGGATATACGCGGCGTCCAATCTGGTGACCCGTGTACGTGTGTCTTATATATTCGGCATCCACGTAGCAACGTGTGCGTGGAAACTACATCTACTGTTGGTAATATAATATTTTCTCTTTTTAAATCTCTTTGTGATAAAGTTACAAACGACACATGGAAATAGGCCTCTTCCAAAGATCCCCACATGGATCTGTTCTGCGCTGCCTGCATCACCGGGCACGAGGAGCCATTGTTTATAGGGGTTTCATCTGGGGGGATTTAGGCCATTTTCCACCACGCTGGCCTAATGTGGGTTGGTGGGAGCCAGAGCCTCGTTTGTTGATTAGCATAGTGCACCACGGGCAGGTGTGGTTTGCTTGGATCCCGTAAATTGTTGTGCGGGACCTCTTGCACCCCTTAGATCATACATAAGGTAAGGAAAGTCTTCATAGAAAGGAGGACTGAAAATGTGCTGTGTGGTGCGCTTTCAGCTCGGCATCTTACCGAGTTGAAAAAGCTCTCGTATTGATAGGATTAAAGGAAAGGCAATAATAAATGTGATACAGGGGTGAAGCCTTACTATGTTGTAGGTGAGAGCTGTACTTGACCTTTGCTTAGGGTAATAGAATAAGTGTGATGTAAACTAATGTGAAGTTGGGGTGGCGCAGGTGGGTGACGAGAAGCGCAACCTGGTGCGTTGCTTCGTGGAGATGTACCGTGCGGAGGGCGCGCGCGGGCTGTGGCGTGGCGTGGGACCCACCTCGCAGCGCGCCGCGCTCATCGCCGCGGTGGAGCTGCCCGTGTACGACGCGTGCAAGCGGCGGCTCGCGCCCACGCTCGGCGACGCACCGCTCAACCACCTCGCCTCCAGCCTGCTCGCCAGCCTCGGCAGCGCGGTCGCGAGCACGCCGCTGGACGTCGTGCGGGTGCGTCGCACACGACACCCGACACACAACACACGGCACACGGCACACGGCACACAGCAGACAATGCTTTATACACATGCAGAAAACACAAAAGTTATGTTTATTACATATACACATATGTAGTAATTATTATTTATTTCTTACCAACAATGTCTGGTACGCACGGTAACTACCTGGTGGGGGTATTTCTCACCTAACGTTATAGGTTAGTCACCTAAATATACTTAAGAATTAAATATTTTTGATTTTTGAACGGGCAAGAGAGAATGTCGATTTAGCTTAGCTTATTTGAGCTACTTGACCACCTTTCAATGTCAACTCATGCTCTACTCCATTGTCTTTTTATGAAGTTCAAAATGATGTAACGAAATATCATCTAGTCCGTTAAGGATTTATTAGCCATCAATATTTACAGGAATGATCGGTAACCTCCTTATCTTCCTTCTCTGAGCCGATGATCCAGTTTTATTGTCGGTCGGGTTTTATGGAAATATATTATAAATTTCTTGTCAGACGCGGCTCATGAACCAAAGAAACCTGAAGAACTCGTCGGAGCCGATGCAAAGGATATATAGAGGAACCATCGACTGCTTTGTTCAAGTGAGTGTGCAGTACATTGCTAAATTAAGTCTGTGCTCAAAAATATACGGCTGCTGTAGCAACTTCCTCGTGTAGGAATAGGGATAAATCATCTTCTCTGCCCTCTTATCATCATCTCCTCTCACCTCTCATAAAAAAAGAATTAAAAGAATAGGTTCTGAAGATGGAATGCGGTACAGTAGTAACATGCTCTGCTTACCAATCTACACGCTCGTGGCAATCACTTGTGAATCTTTAAGGTCCATGGTCATGATATCTGATAAATGATGATGCAAATATTCTCAGACTTCGGTAGTTTTGAAAGCGAATTACTCATTTTATCGTTTCATGTATTAACATGAATTTTTTTTATACAATTAAAAGACGAGACTAGCCATTACCTGATGGTAAGTGATGCGCTTACCCATAACAATGTGGCGCTAGTGCCGATATCGTAGACTGCACCACATTGCGCTCGTCGCCTGTGATGTAAGACGTTGTCTCGTTACCCCAGTAGCACTAGCTACAACGCCCTTAACGCCGGAATGCAGTAATGTTTGCATACTACTATTTGGTGGCAGTAATGGGCGCTGCGGTGGTACACCTACCTAGACGGTTACCGGCAACAGAGACCTACCAACAGTAACGTGTATACCTATATGAATATTGCAGTGCGGTTTCCAATCTCAGAGTGGCACTTCCATTTTACATATAATTTCGTGCAGACCGTGCGCAACGAGGGCATGCTGGCGCTGTACAAAGGCTTCGTACCCACGTGGCTGCGCATGGGCCCCTGGAACATCATATTCTTTCTCACCTACGAGCAGCTCAAACAACTCTACTGAGATCCTCTTCGCAGGGCGAGGATGTTGCGCGGGCTGCACCGGCAGTGTGCGAGGTAACGGAACCTGTAGGTGTACCCGTTGTAAACTGACCAGAGCCCTAGCAAATGTCCTGAATTTATTTATTGAAGTTTTTATCATAGCTTCAGATTTTCCAGTAGATTAAAATGGGAACAGTGAAAATGTACTAACACTGGTACGAGGTATTGTTTGTATATATATTTATGGATTCCGAACTTCTGTTAAATATATTAAATTCTTTTATAAAAAAGTAATCTAAATCAAAAGTAGGGATTTTCATATAATGATTTATATTAAAGTTCCTATACATATGTTTGTTCCAGATAACTGTCGCCATGGTGATTACTTTGATGACTTACTTAATTTCCTATTGAGACAATGCCATCCTGTCTCGCCACTGCCGCCATGCGCACAATGCTGTGCAAACATTCTAAGCACATAGGAGCTTTGGTGGAGATGTCCCTGACCTGCTACCAGCTACGCATTGTAAACCCTGTTGTCAATTGGAGAGATACAGTATTGTAATCACACTTCACGATTTTCCCTCGCTTTATTATTTATTGTGAAATGGAAGAAATTATTTAGCAAGCACATTTTTGTTTAATGGTAGATGGCGCCACTGCGTCCAATTCTACTGCACTAACGCTAACATTTAGTATTGCAACGGTCACATAGTTCCACTTCATCAGCTAATTTATGACGACATAGTGTAAACAGCACCTTAGGAAGAATCACCCCTTTGCAGGATGTAGTCGATGTGTCTATTTGAACGCGGCTCTATCGCCGCTGCGTGCTGGCAATTGATCGCAGCTGATCGCCGTGTTGCACTTCCGCAGACAACAGCTTCATCATTCTTAATGCAACATTTATTAATGGGATTTTCGTACAATTGTTTTTGTTAATATTTGGATGATTCGGATATGTATATTAGTGTATTTAATAAGTAAAAAAAATCATTTCTGAATATCAATTTTCGGAAGTGTTGTGCCGTTTGTTGTAAAAATGTACATGTACATATATCACGAAAAAAGATTTTAGCTGTCCAGGCCAGCGGACGGCGCGCGGCGTGCGCTCGCGCCTGCGCTGTTAAACCAGGTTGTTTCGCGGCGGTCGGAGCGCGCCGGCGCACCCGGCAGAACGTTGTCGGGTTCCGGTTCCGCAGTCTTAGTTAAAGTATGTACCCATCACTTGTGTCATTTTACCTATTAAAATAATAAGAAGTGATCACAGAACATCGTACGATTCAAGCTATTTATAACCGAGCAGGTATAAAGACGTAGTATGCACATTCCCAGATAGTAACACGTTTGTATATTGAAACTGAACTCGTATCTATGGTAACGCTTTAAATAAACTTTTTTTGAGGATTTTTTTTTAAACGTTATGACGTTGTTTATGTAAATATTGTTTTAAGTATAGGTACATGGTACCGTCTAGATACGTAGGACGCCCAGGTGCACGGCTCGTGGCACGTCACCACCATGCTTTGTCACGGCTGTTCTCTCATACGTTGTGTTGCTAATGGTTTTACTAGCAGTTAACTTGGAAAGTCCAGTTCAGGCATGGCGAACCTGATCGGAAGTAATTTTTTTTAATAAAAGATTTAAATTTTTGAATACTTTTCTTACTAAATGAATGTATTACTACTAGAAGAAGTGACGAGTGGTGAGTTATTGACGCTTTCCCTTCTGAATTTAAATAGTAATTTATTTGTAGGGTTTATTTAAAATCGGCAGCGCAAAGGTTTGCCACCACTACCCCAACTCTCAAGATAGAACGTTTCTTATAAGTTTAGGTGGCTATGAATCTATCATTCGTAATCAAATGACCGATGTAAGTTTTTCTATGATTTTTATATTTGTATAATTTCTATCATTTAGTACTGATTTAGAATGTTTTAACGCAATTTTAAGAAAAGCTTTTAATCATTGCATTTTTTTATAAATATTATACTTCCACTTCCGGTTTCCGGGATGCAGACGTTGAATTACTTTATGAAGGCTCCATAAAGATCTCCGGATAGTGATCTCCGAGTTATGCCTGGTGTGATCGCTTCCTCCAGCGCACGCGTCGTACATTTCCCCGCACCCACGTATATCGGGTTGCATCGTCAGCCTTTACTCTATACAATGTTGTTTAAGTTTTTTTTATTAGTTAACACTGCGGTTTAGTTGTAAGTAGCGAAATTTGAAGCAATCTCGTAGTTGGTACTTGATTATAGTCTTCGAACATTTGAAGAGTTCTTTCCTTGCGCCAGTCATACGCCAATTGAACAGAAGCCATTAAGATTCTGATATAGTTTATTTTTAATTGTACGAGTACAGACGGAAGTAGGGCGGGCTGTAAGGTGTTTTTATTTTCAAAGGTTCCTTTTGTAAAATATTAGATCTAAGTAATAAATGTGTTAAAAACACGCTAACTTATTGCGTAAGTGTATTTTATAGCGGGTACAAAGAATCAGCGCCAAATTATTCGATGAATAAACGATTTACAAAGTTGTATTTTGGTTTTATTTTCATTTAAATATCTTCCTTCATATTTCAGCGGCTTGCAAATATAAAAAAAACCTATCTCCGAATTTATTTCAGTCACTCAAAGCCAGTTTAATCCACAGTTGGTATTGAAAATATTGATTGTAATGCATATACTAAAGTTTTTAATACATAGATTCTTTAAAAAGATTTAAGTAATATCATAATTGTATTTGTTTTTTTATAATATTTTTAATATAAAAGAAAATTAAATTCACAATCACAAAACATTTAAGTTATACTGAAGTCACTATATTTTTATGAGAAGTGCAAGTTGCTGAAAATGTTGAGTCCAAGTCAACTGCGCTCATCACCAAGAAGGTGGAAAATTAATATTCTGCTTAAACCTTTTAAATTTTGGAAAAGATGGCGTCGTGTTATCAAAACGTCATTACATTTATCCCCAGTGAAACACTAGATGCTCATTTTAATAGATTTTTCTACGTAAATAACATGACGAATAGATGCGGCGTAAAAGCATTTTGAAATAATAATGGAGGAAAATTTATCAAATCGCGAAACGGCAGAACAAGAGGGTGGACTGTGCGTTTGCAAAGGCGGCCCCACCCTCAACATACTCAAAGAAGTGCAGAAGGCATACGAGGAGAGGATAGAGCTTATAAACAAAGTAGGGGGAAAGAATAAGCTCCAGGTATAAACGTTACAAAAAATCCTCACCGTTTGAGCCAGAGCATTAAACATGTTGCAATTCCTTAGAAAGAGCTGGAGTTGCTACGATCGTGGGTGGGAGATCTCGTGGAGCAGAACGGGCTGCTGGCTCGCGCCGTTGAAGAAATGGAGACTGAGATCTCTTCCAGGGTGATGCTCGAAAGACGTAGGAATTCAGAGGTGAGGCAGCGACTATCGGCATTATGTTTAATGTTTATAACTAAGTGATTTTCCATCCACGTTGGGTGTAGTCGAGGAAGTGAGAAACTAGTGTTCTTGTTATCAAGGACCTACTTAATTATTTGTACTTCAAGTTATTCAGTGGCTTAAAGCATCGCTCATTTATATCGCGTGAATGTATAACTCCGTATGAAAACTACATCATGATGAATAAATTGATCTAGTTTGATAAAGAAGCTGTCATATGATCATCGTGTCCTGAATTTTCAATGTTCAACGGTCTAGAGGCAAGTTAGAATTTTTATATTACTTATTTACTAAAATACATCTACATAGTACAACGTAGTACATAATATCCTTAAACAAATGTTATATTTGATTAAAAATGTACTTATTATGCAACACTTACACTTCGATAAGGCACCTCCCATCACCGATTTGGTTTAGTCACAGATCATTATCCTGGTTATTGTTACTGGTAACACGGTGGACGTGTAATGCCGTGCTAACATTGCTGTGTTCCGGTTTGCAGGGCGTTGTAGCTAGTGAAATTACTGGGGCAATGAGACTTACAATCTAATCTCTCAATGCGAGGGGCGCAATGTGGCGCGTATCAAGCGTATCGCCATCAGGTGAAGTTCTTGCTCGGCTGGCTCGTCGCTTCGTGGTATAAAAAGGAAACAACCCAGCGGCCGGTTGTTACGGACGGGTGTGTGTGCCTCTCTCGTACAACCCTCCCTGTTGAGCCGTGCGCGTGTTGAATGAGGTGGTTAGAGGGGTGGTGGGCGGGCGCAGGCGGTGTGCGAGCTGCGCGCGGAGGTGGGCGCGCTGCGACGGCGGCTCGCGCGCAAGGACTCGGACGTGCGCGGGCTGCTGGAGCTGCTGCGCCGGCTGCGCGAGTACGACCACCGCGACATACACGACATACGCTTCTACGAAGTCACCGAACGCGACATATTTGGCTGCACCGGGTGAGCACATTGTATGCAACGGAGACTGCACCACTATGACGCGATATAACGAGCGGGATGTTCTTAATAAGGCGCTTGTGTGAAGGTTTTTATAGCATTATTTGCGCTCGTGAAGATATCTCGTTACCACTAATTATATTACAATAGCTACAGTTCTATCTCTACTCTTCAATTAAAAAACCGGTGATATATGTTCGGTGCTGACGAGGTTCCTAACTAGAAACAATTTAGGTAACGGAGATTTAATATCTACGGCGGTAAATGGTAAAAAGCGTATATTTCTGGAGTGATCTTAAGTCAGTGCTTGATTATTGCAACACTTGTTATTTGATCAGGAAAATGGTGTTTGATCCGATATCTTATAGAGATATACCTCTTCCCAGGCAAACAGACATGGAGAATGACGACAAACAAAGTGACAAACGCAGCGACAAACAAAACCAAAATCGCAAAGAGAAGAAGGAATTTCACCATGTCACGATTATATAACAGAGTCAATATTTTTTTTTTACAATTTTATACATTTTATTAATTTTGAATATATCCTTTACTTTTGTATCCTTTTTTTCATTTACAACTACACCTTATGTTAATAGATAGTGTTATATGTCCATAAAGTATGGGCAAGCAGCGAAGACAAATTTGTTTTAGAGAAGATAATGTGGTCAGAGCGATGAAATGTTCAGTCAGAGTATAGAAAGCTGTTCACTCTTGGAATAATGTTCAATCCCGTGTTACGTGAGTCGGAGGGCTGGCAATTTAAAGAATGGGAGCTTTCGGAAATTGGATCTTGAATATCGCATGATTTTGGTACCTTCCTATATATAATTCCTGGTATACATAACGCAGAAGGTACAGAAGAGAGACTATGCACGAGAGATTTAAAAAGATTGATCTGTTGCCAGGGATAAATCTCAGCTATTTCCCAGTTTCGATATAATTTTGTTATACAGTCTCGACGTCCATTAAGGCTGGGCAATCGGCTAAATGTCTTTCATTTTAACATTGTATAACAAGGTAGCAACTATTTCAGCGTCGGCACCAATTTGTAATAAATACATTAGTCATTTTGTTCATGATGATGATTTCCCAAGTGAGCTAAAGCATCATGATATTTCCACAATAGTCCATACCGGCAAAAAGGCTCTTTCATCCAATACTATGTTAACTGTGTTAAGTTGATAACAAATTTAAGCTAAGTTTTAATTGCATATACGATGTAATAAATGTTTAATTTACAGAGGGATCAGAAAAAGTCCGTCTGCGGCAAGCTGCACGAGCTGCGGGCGGCGAACGACACGCTGCAGAAAGAAAACTGTACCAAAGATAGGTACAAAAGTATGTTCAATTATCGAGGAGCATAATACAGTAGACAGACTGACCTTCCCAATATTGCGCTCGTTATCACATTAAAGAAAAACTTTACAGTTGAATATTCTGAAAAAAGACTTTATAATTACTTTAATTACTTCTTTATTAGGTTTTAACGTTATCTGTTGTACGTTAGACTTCTTTACGAGCTCAGGATGCGGGAGTCGACCTTCGTCGGGCATCCTGTAGTTGATCGAATGCTCTCGTAAACATATGCTGCACACATTCGCATCGTGATTACACTTGTAATCTTGAGGGATACGTCTCCACTTCTCAGCATCGTAAATTCTTGAACTGCAACTTCCATCAAATAGAAACATATTTACATTAATTTTGGAAGCTGGAAGAAAACTTCAAAATTAGTCTTATGTGTGTAGTTGTGTAGCAAATTTAGATTTCTTTATAACAACGCGGTGGGACGAGCCGGACATTTGGTGGTGAGAGATACGCTGCTTGTAAATAACGATATACCTCTACTTAGGACAATAAACCCTGCACCACATTACGCATTACCGCCAGTATATTAAATATTATTATTAAATAAAAGGGAGATAAGAAAACTGTCGAACGACGTCCAACAGTACGAGCAAATGGTCGCCAACCTGAAGAAAGAAGTATCCGTGGCAAGGTAATGATAACTTGTGCATAATTGAAGTTTTATACATATTGAAGTAAAGATTGACGGCGGTTGACACATTGTTATAAAATACTGGAACAGCCTAACATTTATACTTTTGGTGATGGTGATAGTTATGCGATAGGAAACCATTTTTTCCATACAGGAGTGAAATGTCTTCGCATGCTTGGCGGGTGGACGGCGGCTATCAATTACTCCGAACTCTCATCAACTCAAACCTTAACGATTTTACATATTGACTAATTTTGTGCACAGTTACGGTAAAGTTGTGATCTTGGCGACTCTGCCAGCGTCAGCAGTAACAAAGAACGTTAAACTGGGAAAAAATTTTTTTTGTTATTTTTCATTGTTGCAGGAACTTCTCCACAAAGGATGAGGAGATCATGACGGAAGCTTTCACTCCTATCTCAGAGGTATATTTTTGAACATTGGCATTTTATATGATCGTTTACGTTGTTTTAGTTTTAGTATTTTAATAGTAACCCGAATCGAATAAAAAACTAACGGCTATCGTTAAAACATTTTATACGACCACGACGTTTAACACCGCCACGAACTATTGCTTTGTCGCCGACGAACACTACACTACACTACATTACACTACACTACACTACACTACAAGTAAAATAAAATAAACTGACTGATTAATTCAAATTGACTATGGCGGATGTTAGTTTTTTTTTAAATAAATAACAATATCAACTTTTCATTACCCTGCGCGACACTCGAGCACCGAAGACGTTCGTGTGTTTATACTACAAGTTAATTGAATAACAGCTCGATATCGTATAAACATTTTAACAATATTGCTAAACACTCTGTGCATTAACGCGGCCTCACGCTTGACAATGACGGCGCCTGTGGCGTAGTGTGCGTGCGCATGCGCGTGCTCGTGCGCGTGCGCGTGCGCGTGCGGCGACTCGGTGCCAGTGCAGGACTGTAGTGGGAGCGGCGCGTGGGAGCAGCCCGCCGAGTACCTGCCGCGCGAACAGCTCGCGCTAAAGATGAAGGCATGTTCATTTGCATTTATTAAAGTTGTGTGCCGTTACTTTGAAAGCTTCTCTTCTAGTGTATACAATAAATAATATTTAATTACTTTCCTGAACTACATTTAATAAAATAAATACTTTATTTATTAGTTGGTAATTACATGCAATACATGCTGCCACATTACACTTGATAGTAATTAGTATGACGTGGCCCTTTGAGCGAGTTGGAATTGGTTTCATAACTATCATATACTCTTAAATATCTTTCGTTATACCAAATCTGATGAGTGCCATAAGAAATATAAGATAGGCTATGAAGAGAGAGTAGAAAATCGCTTATACCGTCCTACGCTCTGAGAAGTTTACTCGATTAGAATTGTAGACATCTAATACTACAATAAAGTTTATTTATATAATAGAACGTAGATAGTATTACTGTGATCGAACCCCTCAGTCGAGCAGCGAGAGCGTCCGCGCGATCCGCAAACAGAATGTGGAACTGAAAGAGGAGATCCGCGCGACGGGCCAGCTGTGCGCGGCGCTGTACGAGCAGCAGCACGCAGCAGCGCTGCGCCTGCAGTTCAAGGACGACATCATACGTGAGATGCGCAGACAGCTACGCCAGGCGAAAGCCAAGGTGAGGAGAGCAACACGGACGTGGCTCGGAATTCACACATACACCGCGCAGACGTTGTCCAGCTAGCATTGTCGACAGCCACCAAAGTAGATACCGTATATGGAACATGAAACAATCTAGAACTATCAAGGCAATGGGATGATCAATGCAAGTGTTTAGAATGAAGGAAGTACGTGATGAAGGTTAAGTTAAGATTCGTAATTAATTCACTTCTAAACTTGTTCGTAAGTGAGACATGGGACAAGTCACAATGCAGGTTTGTTTTGAATTATCGGTGATAGATGCAGCGTTGTTAAGCGTTGATGATGGTGCCCTTATGCAAGGCATGCTATCCTCCGCGGACTTACATGACTTCTTGTACTACTCAAAAATTTTGATTGTGTGTTTTAAGTAACTTATTGCCGAATAGATTACGAGTGGATGAAAGATATAAATGAGCTACTTCCAGTTGGAGATGACGAAGTCGCTGATGCCGATGCAGAAGGCGCTGTCGGCGGAGCGCGAGGACGGCAGCGGCGCGGAGTCAGCGCAGGTGTTGCGCGTGCGCACGCAGCCGCGACGCAGGAGCAGGATAGACATAGAGTGGGAGTGCCGCAGCCGCAGCCGCGACCATTCCTCCGACGTCACCGCCGCGCGCAAAGCGGACGCTCCCTAGTCTCACACAACGCTCACAACAACCCGCGCACCAACAACCGTCCCTGTGCAGAGCAACCCAATCATGACAAACACGCCTGTATAGCTTTAAAGTGATTAGCTGTAAAAAATTAAAAAAATAGTTTTATTATGTACACGTGTGGCGACTGCATACGCGACGATCCTCAATAGATCATGTACTGAAGCCGTTAAGTCTGTGCTCAGGTTTTGTGATCTGTTATAGTTGCTGCGTTATTAATAAAGACTAGTTTATTGCAAATCTTTTTGTTTTATTAAGTTTATTTTAAATAGTCCATGTACTATTAAGATACTGCACAATACAACATAAATGTTATGTTATTGATCAAAATAAATAATATCTATAGTTTCCCAGCAAACAATCGATAACTGGAAGCGTTTAAATTTTGAAATGCTTTAAGTCTAGGAACAATATCAATAGAGCTACAAGAATATGGAAAGAAACGACATACATATGCATTGTTTTTGGTGGTTACACTTTTTTTACTTAATATATCTGTACGTAATAGACAAATAATACTCGTAGACCAACATAAGACTAAAACAATATACATTTGTTGTAGAATCAATAGCGTTATTGATATATTCAATGAAGTCCCTTAACTCTTGAAACGTTACTTCGCAGGAGTGCCGCCGCAGGCCGCGAGGAACTGTTGCATCGACTCCTCGCAGTAGTGGCTCGGGCCCCAGCACCTCGAGCATGAGCCTCTCGATCGTAGAGCCTGTGTGTGTATATACTTCTACGAACTTAACTGCCTCATAACTCACCACCATCATTAACATCATCGTTACCAATTACTCGGTTTAGATCTCCTCCAGAGGTCTCCACGCCGATCGGTCTCGAGCTGCATACATCCTTATAATTAATTAGACTTAAATATATTTTTAAACGATATGAAGACCATTAGAGTAAAACGTTGACATTAATGCGAAGGAGATTTGGACCCTCCTTTTGGATCCTACTTACAATGCGATGTGATTAATTTCTAATTCAAGTAATTTTGTTGCCAGCCCTTAGAGCCTCCATTAGTTGTGGACGACTCCATGGTATCTCATAATCGCTCTAAGCAGCAGGTTAAGGAGGACGATAAGAGGAGAGACAAGAAGCGAGACTGGAAGCCAGTCAAGGAGGAGTGTGCACCGAATTGTCCGAACAGATATTCGCCACATGTTATAGAGCCATGTAGTTGCTGTTCCTGTAACGCAAAGGAATTTAAAAGAAGGAGTAGGAACGTCAGCTTTGATGCGTGAGTACCTTCATATCACGATGTGGAGGAGCACATTATTTGTTCTTTTAAAGCCTGGGTGTGGTATCGTCATAACCTAAACCGTTACAGACTTAAAGTCCAAGAAAGTTTTCATATATAAATAGATTGAATCAATTCTTCCGCTGTAGATTATACTTGAGACTTTCTTTTCATGTTTTTGCTGTATCTCCATAATCCCGTTATTATATTATTATCGCATAAATAAAAAGGAGATTGTTCACTACTAATTTTTGGGGAAGTTATTAAGTAGACAGCCCCCCGGAAACTCATCGTTTCTATATGTCGTAGCAGACGTCAGGCTATGAAAACAGGATAGATGTATTAAGGAGATGGTAAGTAAATTTAGCCACCATTAAGTAAATATTACTTTCTTACAGGGAAGAAAATCCAAAGTTTAAGAGTCAAGGGTCGGATGCTTTGTTAAATGTACGCAAGTATAAAACAAAATTTCTCAACGTACTTCTGTTAAACTTATTTGTGAAAGTAATTTTTCGTAAAGTACACACACAAGCACTTCTCGTTCTATAACTAGTATTGTTAGTGTAAAGCAATTCTGGATATTTATTGTATTAAATAGATTAGCTAATACTTATACATCATTATTATCGCTTTTATTTTCATCGTTAGCATCACCAGTATCATCATTATTACTATCATCGCCCAAGAACACGCTGCACATCGATCAGTGCTCCGTTACCCACAGCCATCAGCTTTCCTCCCTTTTCGGACATAAAGCGCTGTATGGCGATGTAGCGAGTATGGTGCAGTGTCAATATGTGTCAACCTGTAAATGTTAACCCGTCTCATCCTAACTGTGCCATATAAATGAAAAAATCTAATTATTTAGTATTTTACTATAATCTTTGAGCAAAAGACTTGTGGTTAAATTTACGCAAAGAATTTATCTATGCAAAAGAATTTGTTATCGTAAATTGTGTCGGTTTTCGGCGTTATACATGTTCACGGGCGATTACGTGTTGCATTAAATGGCCGAATCTAAACCTTGTGCGTTTGCGTTAAGTGCTACAACAGGTCGCGAGGCCTGCGCCGCGCCGGCGGTCTCGCAGCTTGTAAATCTGAATAGTTAACGTTATGGTTTAAGCTTCGTTTTATTATTGTAATAGTATAGTCAGCATGCAATTTATGCGGGGAAGTTAATTAATAATTTATATCAACATCCTAGAATTACAAACTAAATAAATACCTTGTTTTGAATGCGACATTTCGGCATCAGGCTTCCTATCCAAATACGAGATTGGCGTCTATATAAGATATATAGTCGACAGTAAGAACTAGGTTGGCTTTACCATCGCAACTACTTTGATTACTAACCTTTGACAGTATCTTGTAAGAAATTCTTATCAATATTATATTATATATTACTTAAAATGGTTCTATTTGTGGTGCCTATACATATTTGAAAGATAAGTTAAAATTTGTTGAAAACCCGCGAAAGAAATCCAAGACTTTTCTGAACTCAAATGTGTGGAGTTTGTTTTAATGCAGCGAATTCTCTGTTAAGTTACCATTAAAGCAAAAACTAGATTTAGATCTATCAAAATTTTACTAGCTATCACTAGGGCTAGCTATTATAGGATATGGATCTTTTCTTCCCTTAATTCTACATTAGATATGGACGGGAAAAAGCTATGACGTATTTGTTTCGCTGACCGTACCCGGCGAGTTAATGGCGGCCGCTGTCGCAACACCGTCGCGTCGGAAGCCGCGTCGCTTGTCACCGACGGTTTATTTCCGTTTCCATGTGCAACTCTCTCGGATCCAATTTCAAAGAATCAAAAAACTTTTAGTAAATACAATTTCCTTTGCGCTAAACAGGTTTTTGATTCAATATTACATGATACAGGATTTTCCTAGTTATATTTCTCTGGCCGCTTTAGGGGGAACAGTTTACATTGAATTTAGCTTTTTGCCAACACGTTCATGACATAAAATTCATGTTACCTGCCTCTACTTCAAAGCATTGATGAAATTGAATTTATGGCCAAACATTTCAGTGCTTCTTTGGGTGTAATATGTAAATATTAGTTTTAATTTTATCTACTTTGTAGTTCATATTGACATGAGGTTTCGTCCTGTCGGACTCGCATCCTTTAATAAGCATGTCCGAGAAAGACGGCGAAGTGATGTCTTATTTACTGTAGCATAGCAAAGCTGGTAAGGAGAAAATTGGTCCCTTTTTTAAATCAATGAAGTGAAGAGACTGGCGAGACGTTCCCCTGATGGTAAATAACACGCCTAGAATGGTACACTGAACCACATTGCGTTCGTCGCCTTAAGACGAGTCGAGAGTACTCCAGTAATTACAATAGCTACAACGCCTTCAAAACGAAACAGGCTGTGGCGCTACAGTGGTATCAACTAGATGGTCTCCGGCAACAGAGACCTGCCACCGAAAGATGTATGTTTTAGGACGTCCACAGGCATAATGTATTCCTTATGAAATATCAGGGTCTCTTCTAAAATTCAAAAGATTAGTGGGTAGAAATCACATAAAACCTTGATTTTTCCCAAGAAGTGTCTTATGTAAATCCCCACCTCCCAATTTTGGAGCCCAAAACAAAAAGGTGACCTGATGTTAGACAGTTGACGCGACTTGAATTTACATATTGCGTTGTTACTGACTTGCATCATACCTGCCGAATCGTTGAGTTTTCACCAATTGGTGCTAGCTATTACCAGGCGCGGTCAATGTTTGTTTTTCCGGCGGAAGTTTGCATTCAATTTGTGTAAACTGCTTATGGATAATTATATATTAAATAATGTATACTCCATTTCAAAAAAATATAGAAAAAGTTGTACTATAAACAAACGGAACATAATCTTATTTTTCAATTATTATTAAACCGTAAATCATCAGCGGAACTGAATGAGCAGTGATTATTTGTGCAGTGGATAGTGAAATATTTATATGTGAAGCGCGCCACGCTCAGGTTAGGGGGAGATGGGAATAAAGCGTAAGTGGGGCAGGCAGCGCTTCCGTCGCACTTCCAAAATAATCCACGCAGCTAAATATACCGGGGTGCAGCGCGCCGCATCAGCCCAAGCAGCGCCGCAGTGCCGCAGCGCCGCAGCGCCGCAGCGACACGGCGACGCAGCGCTGCAGCGCCGCAGGGACGCAGCGACGCAGCGCCACAGCGCGCGCCGCCGCCCGCCGCAGCTAACGCGTGGCGCGCCAGCTTGCCGCCTCGATTGACAAGCGAAAAAACGACGAACAACGCAAAACTTAAGTTCAAGAAGTCACTTTTCTGTAAAGTTCGGTGAGAAGTGTTTGTTTGTGTGGTTTTGCGTTTGTGAAGCTATAACATCAACCATGATGTTCAACGGACTTTTGGTGTGCGGGGATTCCGATACCAGCGATTTTGCAAAAGTGTGTTGTTATATTATGTTTGTGCTTTTCCATTTTGAATATTCACATTAGTTGTTCATTTGTGTTTAAATTGTTTACTTTTGATTGTTTTTTAAATAAAATTTATCTTAACTAAAACAAAACTATCATTCCATGAGAGTTTCTACTTGTTTATTAAATAAAGGAAAGTTGTTTACGAATGTTAAGAGAAAAACAAACTCATACCTTGTGTTAAACGTATACGCAATTGATTAATTTTGCTATTTTTAGGAGAGTATCGGAGATCTGAGTGGTGTGTCGAACTCGTTCAGCGACCAGCTGTCCACCGCCGACTGCCTGCGGAGCAAGCTCGTCGCCACCATGCAGATAGTAAGCATACCTCGTCAATCACAAACACAACACTTGTATGTGCATAAGGATTATAGAGATATTATCCGTGTCTCTATGGGTATTCCCGTTATCTTAGCGAACATATGATAGTGTTTATTACCATGAGCAAATCACAAGATTTCCTTTAAATTTATATATTATTTGCAAGTATGTAAATAAAATAAAGTAAATAGTTATTTTAAAAAATTTTGTTTTTTATTTAAGTTAGTTTAAAAAATGACGATCGCAATAGAGTTAAGTTAGTATAGTAGTTAAGTTTTTTTTTTCCCCAACGGACCCTTTTCCCTGAAGCGGTTTTAAGTATATAAAGTCGGGTTTGGTCAAGACTCAAGACAAGAAAGAACTTCTTTTTTAGCCTTAGGGCTACAGTTTTGATTTTAGTGTAAAATTTAATTGATACGCTGAATATTATTTTTTAAATATATTAATATTTTGTATAGTTGGAGAACAAGGAAGAGACGATCCGCGTGCAGGCGCAGAGCCTGGCGGTCGCCGAGGCGAGGATAGTGGCGCTGACGGAGCGCGCGGAGCTGTACCGGCGGCAGCTGTCGCAGGTAACGCGGGTGCGGGTGCGGGTGCGGGTGTGGCCTTGGGGTGAAGGATGGCCCAGTGATAACCTGAAACCTAACCATCCTCCTTGATGTCATATTTTCGAAGTCAATGTTACTCATTCGTCCACTTTCGGGAATTTTATGTAACAATGGTGTCTGTGTATGCGTACTACATTAATTTTCTAACTTACTAAATGATGTCATGCGAGAGCTGGAAAACAAACTCTTTTGTTACCAGTTGCAGTCGGTACGCTCTCCAGGTCCACAGCTGGTGGAGAAGAGCGACACTAGCATCAACACGGACATATACCAGGTTAGTTTTTCTTAGAAGATTGTGTTTAGTAGACGATATTGCTTCGGCCGTGTCTGCCTGTACCGTTGTGTACATAAATAATTTTGTTTTCTACTTATATATATACTAGACGAGATTTAAATCTTATTTTTTTAATGACTTAACGATTTTGATGATCCAACTTTGTGATTTGAAAGTTTTGATACTTGAATAGATATTGTCTTCGATGTAAAAGTGGTGTGTATTGTGTATTGTAAATGTGTTCCGGTATACATGATGGGATCGGTGGCTATATAGAATGGCAAATATATTACCGAGACGATTGCCTGGAGCTCTAAAGTAATTGAAAAAAAAAACTAATCTGAAAACATAGTATATACGATAAAGTCAGAGAATTGAAAATAATACCAGATCACGATATATAAATACAAACAAGTGAAAGATAAGTTCCTGAGAATGAGGGTGACGCTGCAGCGCCGGAGGAGCGCCGATAGTTCTGTGTATTTTTAAATTCCTTAAATTCATTAAATTCGTGTGATATGTTGATTTCGTTTATGATATGATAACTTGGTAAGTTATTTGTGATTATTTTTGACCTTCACTTCATTTAATATTTAAATTTATTGACTACGTCAGTTGTATGATTTTATCATCCGTTTAAGTTTACATGTTGACACTATTTTTTAAATTTTAATGATTTTTGTGATTTAGAATGCTTATTTGTGTGTTATAAATACCATAAAATGTTTTTAACAGGGGGTTCGCCAAAAGAAAATCGTGACCACGCTACAAGACAACCTCTCGGTGATTGAGGAACTGTACAGAGAATGTTTTTACGAGGTAACTAAAGGTTAAATATCATTAATTACTAATAAATACCTACAGCTAATATTTTACGCACTGTTTCCGTCGGCGTCTCTCCGCAGACGGCGAAGCAGGAAGAACTGATTGATTTACTTCGGAAGTCGTGCTCCGACATCCGGGTGATGGATAAACATAAAGCAGAGCAGATCGGTCGCTTACAGAACGAGGTGAACAGCCAGAAGTGGTCCTTGAATCGGTATCAGGTGATTTTATTTTATAGTTAAATACTTGCGCCTGTTGATTTTCACTTGAAGCCTTAATAACCGCAATAAGGGTAACGCATTAGAGCAAATTGTATTTTCTGGCGGGGTGTTAATGTTAATAATTATAACTTTTAAATTAAGCTTTAATTAAAAGACTGAAAGTATGTAGGTAAGCAGAGCCCATTGCTGATGGTGTGCAGGAAACTTTTCTTAAGCAACTATTACATTCACACCACATCTACGAGGGAGGAGTCGTTCGTAGTCGCCTTGTGTAGCGTAGTAGTGATGAAACAAGAGATATTAAGTCTTGTTACTCCAGCAATTTTACTATCTGCAGCACCTTTCAAACCGGAACACACTAATTATTGCATCCCACCTTTTGGCCACAAAAATGAGAGTTGCAGTGATGCCCACCTAGACGGTTTCCGGCAACAAATACCTACCACCAGTGAATGTTTAGTAGATCAAATTTTGTAGTCTGTCTTTAGTATAAAAGAGTCGGTTTGTTTCAGGACATAGCCATAGAGGTGGACAGCCTGAAGTCGGAGATATCCAACTTCCTGAACAGTTCCAACTACGATTCGGTATTGCAAAGAGTAACCAGTGTTGCGTGATGTTGCCACTAACAAATTTTCAATAGAAAATGAAAGTCTCCATTATTTGCTGAGCTTCCTGGACATTTTTAACTGAGACACTCATTCTTGAATAAAATGCATGTTTAATTATAAGTGAAACGATTTTGTCATTATGACGTAAATTATAAATTTGTCAATCAGGAGGTGTAAGGGTTCCCGCACAACCATTTACGGGATCCAAGCCAACCTCACCTGCTCGTGATGCACCCTGCTAATAAACAAACAGGGCTCTGGCACCCACCAACCCGCATTGGGCCGGTGTGGTGAGAAATGGCCCAAATCCTCCCATATGTATCCCGACCCGATGGTGCCGGAATTTTTGGGAGAAGCCTATGTCAAGCAGCGGGTGTTTATCGGCTGATGATGATGATAATCATTACTTTTTATATGTCGTGTTTGCAAATATATTTAATGGTTACTCTAAAACTGAATTCATTTATGTAAAAGTACATATATGTAAAAATGTTAAAAATAAAGTATATGAGTAGAGCGGGTGCGTTCGTTTGATTGGGGCAGGGGGTGTGGGAGCGCGAGGAGGCGCAGCCGGAGGAGCTGGCTGCGGACCTGCAGCAGGTGGGGGCGCAGTTGCTACGCCTGCGCGACCTCCTCGCTGTGGGTACTTCACGAACTATGTGAAAACTACATTATATTAAATAAACTAATAAAAATGTTCTGCTGCTTAACAAGATTAGCGATTTGTTATTTTTTTTAAGAGAACTTTAACCTTGGTAACTATTACGAGAAAGGCAATACATAAGGCGTCACTTACATTCACTTGCTGAGCAATGAAACAGATATAGAAGTAAAATTATTGGTGTTGAATTATCGCTGGCGACACCTTGCAATGTGACGAGGCTTTGCTCCTCTCCTCTATAAAGAAACTATTGTCCAGCGGATGGACAATTTAAGTGCTGCTTTCAATTTGCTGAAAACTCTCATTGATCTAAATTATTTTGTTATTCAGAATGATTGTGTCTGCGGTTTGAAAGATGAAAACGTTAAATTGCGACAAAGGAATGAGCAGTTGGAGGTGAGTACTCACTGATTGGATAATTTTTTGATTAATTTATGTTCCTATTTACGTACTATAAACATTTTTAATTATGTAACGTACGTGGTACTTCTATATTAAATATGTCTGTAGCACATCAAGATACTACACTTTTATTTCAGCTGTGCTGTAGTGTATAAGTATCTTTTTACCTGAAGTATGTGCAGGATATTTAAACGTCATATAGAAAAAAATAGCAGATGGTATACTAATATATAGATATTTTAAATCGACGTAGACACAGGGCGGGGAGCTGCGCGGACGCGTGCGGCAGCTAGAGGCGGCCCTGCACGACAAGGGCGTGCAGAGCGAGCAGTGTAAGCACCGGCTAGAAGTTAAGGATGCCGAGGTAGCTAATACAATAAGAGCTATAATCTCTTGAATGGATTTACTAAATGATATAATAATCTTTTAAAAACACTCATCTCTAAATGAAAAGTCCACCTTGCCATAACTAATTATTGTGTACGAAACAGGAGAGTATCGATAAGCAGCGGACGAGACCTACCATTGACCTCTCCGCTCCTCTAACAGGCAACATGTACTTACTTAGTGTGTTTACAATTTCCTTGATATGTACGAGAATGCAGCTTGATCAGAGGCTACAACACAAAAGAGATAGAACACCTCCAATTTATTGTACTACTTGATCGATTGTCCATTATTGCTAGAATCATGTACACGTAAGGTAACGGGCATATAGGGGGTCGCGCAAAACAACTTACGGAACCCAAGCCAACCTCACCTGCTCGTGGTGCACCCTGCTTATTTACAAACGAGGCTTTGGTGCCTTCAACCCGCATTGGGCCACCGTGGTGGGTAATGACCCAAATTCTCCCAAATGAACCTCTACAAACGTGGAGATCTTTGGGGGAGGTCTATGTCCTGCTGTGGACGTCTATCGGCTGCTGATGATCATCATCATGATGTAAGGTAACGGATTACTAGTAAGTATTGCGAACCTTTTACTAAATGCGGCTTTACGTCTGTTCGCCCTGTTCGGATTCAGTTGGTCCGGGTCTCGCAGCAGCTGGAGGCGGTGCAGCAGGGCTGTGACCAGCGCGCCGCCAGCTGCGACGCTCTGACCCGCCAGCTGCAACACTTGCAAAGTTTGTACCGCTATCGTCATATTGAATATTTGATAATTTCCCGCTGAACATGTTTATAACAACATATTAAATAATTTGCCTTGTATTATATTTCAGAGCTTTTCTGCTTTAGAGTTTCAACTGAAGTAATGTATGTTACAGCGTTGCTATCTAATAAGAGCGAGGAACTGGTGCAGTTGCAGCGGCAGTATGAGGTGCGTGAGGATGCTGTTGGCGAGCTTCGGAAACAGCTCGACAAAGCGCAGCTCGTCATAGAGCAAGTGAGTGTGTGTTTAAATAGAGATCCGACTAGACACAGGATAGATACTAGGGGAGATCAAAAAGTAGCGAGCAAGAGATAGAATATAATGACTATTGATAACTTAATCATTTATTTTTCTACATAGTCTCCGAGTGTCTCTGCACACCGAGTGCAGCGCTTTGCCAAGGCTGCAATCCCATTCAAGAAAAAAGTTTTATCTCGGTCCTGCAAAAAGCTCTCCACGGCATCCATCACCCTATAATCGTCTTTGTACCTGTTTCTCCTTAAGTATTCTTCCAATTTGGGTAACAGATAATAATCGCTAGGCACCAGATCTGGTGAATAAGGGGAGTGGTCAACCAATTCGAAGGAAGCTTGCTAAATGGCAGCCATCGCAACTACGGACCTGTGCGCGGGTGCGTTGTCGTGATGAAACAGCACGCCCCTTTGAAGTTTCCCTCTCCTTTTCTCTTTGATGGCATTCCCCAACTTGGGAATTAAAGCTGCATCACATTGGCCTGTAATAGTCGTTCCACGCTCCAGGTAATCAATCAACAATATCCCTTCCGAATCTCCAAATATTGAGACCATAACCTTGCCAGCCGATGCCACGGCACGAAACTTGTTCGGGGTCGGTGATGATGACCGTTTCCATTGCGAAGATTGCTGTTCTGTCGCGGGATCAAAATGATGGAGCCATGTTTCGTCCATTGTTACGAAACGAGACAAAAAGTTTTCAGAATCTTCTTGAAACTTGTCCGACAATATCTTCGAAATGTCAAGTCGTCGTCGTGTTCTGTTTCGGAGTGTCGGTTAACATTCTCGGCACCCCCCACCCCCCACCCATCTTGCGGAGACTTATCTCACATTCAAAGATTGTTTCAATATGGATTGAACACTTCCATATGAAATGCCCGTTTCTTGAATTACGAGGAAGTATCGGATGGTAACTCTTCCATCGCTCAATACAATTTTCTCGACTTGCGCAACATTATCTTGGGTGAGTGACGTCGATGGACGTGGTGACGGCCGCAACGATGTTCGTCTTCCGTGCTCGTTCTCTCCACTCGAGATTGAGAAGCCCACCTCGCGACAGTGGAGTACGGCGGAGCAGACTCTCCTAACGTTGCCTCCAGATCGCAATGAATCTCTTGCGTCGTTAACTTTTTCAAACTGCGCTATTTAATAACGGCTCGCACTTCGCTTTTCTCCATTTCCATGTTTTTCCTCATTAATATTACAAACATGTATCCGAGCTACGGCACTATTTATTTTTTCTCTTACCGAGAAGTATATATGTCGTTCTCACTACTTTTTGATCTCTCCACGTATTATAGATATTTTTCTTGGATATTAAATGTAATAGTTAAGGAAATGTTATTGCAAGGTTGATATACGTACCTAGTGGTACCGAGGCGAACGATGTCTGGTCGTGCTCTTCAGCCATTGTGGTGGTACCCTACAGTCTCCGAGACGGGCTATCCCGGCACGACGTTAGGGAGACCGCGGTTGTGTTCCAAACTTTTCTCCCGTGATCTCTCCCAAACGCTGTGGACATCCACCGATGGGGTTTTAGTGAGTAAAAATCTCCACACAACCATGAATTCCCTCTGGAAGACAAGGTAAGTTGTTGATGATTTCCCCGCCGCTACAAAATTAAGCACATAGTTGCACTTTACCGAATATGTATTTATTATTGCAATGTTTATTTTACTGCCGAGTTGTATGAGAGCAATGCTACATGGAAACGGCTCCAAGAGTGTACTGTGCGCAGGAGCGCGGCGTGCGCGAGGAGGTACGGCAGCTGTCGCGCGCGGTGTGCGCGTGGCGCGCGCAGCTCGCGGCGTGCCAGCGGCGCATGCGCGGCCTCCAGCACGATCTGCAGCACGCGCACGAATACTGCCACCAGGTGACGCAACAGATCCGGTCAGTGAGATAAATTACTTATTCAACGGTAGTCATTTTACACATACTTACAAATACGAGTCGACGTCCATCATTGTCTTATCTCGTGTTTATGATCATGTATTCAAATTGATGCCGTTTCAGTTTCCCTTTTCTGTTAGTAAATTACTTCACATTTTGGCTAACCACAAGATAGTACTGTATGCAGTTGATACATTAGATTATTAATTTAAATAAACCATAAATTTTTTATTAAATAATATCTCGCTCGCATAGAATAACTGTTGAGAAGTACCAGTTTCTGAACACCCGTTGTGAATGTTTTATTTTTATTTGCAAATTGCACATTTCAATTTGCAAATTATGTATAAATTATTGAGTTGATAATGAATATCGATAATCTATTGCATTATGAGTGACGTCAACAGCGAGAAGGAGGACAGCGCTTCGCAGTTGAAGGGCGAGCTGGATGAGGCGCACCGGCGCGGCGCGCAGCTGTGCGGTGACACGCGCCGGCTCGTGGGTGGACTGCGCGCCTGGCTGCAGCGGCACAGGGAGCGCGTCGGGTACGCGGCGACCTTCCGGCTCACACTACTTTACATTACTCGGTTTCTTAACACCTCACATTACCCCTTCATAAATAAGACCGGCTTGGTGCTCTGGTTACAGATTCTTGAAATACGAAATCAGGTTTGTTTTAGTATCTCTTCTAACAAACCGCTATTTTTTTTCACATCAGATAACGTTAACATCTCATGTAAGTCCAGTTCCGTTTTTAGCTTTTCCTCATACTTGGTCGAATAAATAATTATTTCGTCTGTAGTGAGCAAGAAGAAAAAATAAAGGAACAAGAGAAAACGATCCGAAAAGTTCAACGTCGAGCTAGCGATGAACCTTGCTGCTCCAGATACATCACGCCCGATGAAACGGTACAAAAGGATAGTAGGTCAGAAGCAGCCGGTTGTATAAAATGTATTGCACTACGACGAACGTCAAGCAACAGCAGAGTGAGTGAGATTGGCAGTTGCTGCAAGTGCGACCCACCGGCGAGGGAGACGACTGGAGGCGCCGGGCGAACGAGTGACAGCGAGAGGACGAGCTGCACATCTCCTCCGAAACCTCCAAGGAGATTTTTTAGAAAGAGAACTTCGCCGTCTACATCCGACGTAAGTGTAAACCGAACTTTAAAAATCTAAATTGCATTAAACTCTCAAACACTTTGCTTAGGCTAAAAGTATTTACTAGAAATGAAACTGACAGTTGAGTGAGTTCCTTACAAGATTCATTGCCTCACAGTTGGTGGCGGGAGTACAGATCAATTCCTGACGTCGTGTTTGTTTTTATCAAGAACAAGCAATGACTTTTTTCGTTAACTTCTTTCGGCTTAATGTATGCCTGCCATGATTGTGTTCCTGCTGGTTTGGCTTACATTGGTTGAGGTTATCTAATGTGTTTATGTAATGTAGTGCACATTACAGTGGGGGTGGCGGCGTTGCGACGCGGCTGTGCAGAGGCCGGTGCGCAGCGACGCGGCGACCAGCGCCAGCACTGACGCCGGCTGCGCACCTGCCCGCGCGCCCTGCGACTGCGAGTGCGAGTGCGCCGGCGGCAGCAGAAGCGGGAGCGGCAGCGGCTCGCCCCCGCGAACAGTACGTACGCATGAAGCTACGCGCGAACAGTATTGCGCAGCGGTCGATGCCCGCACGGTTCCCTATCTATGCTTACAAATGCGAACCAACTCTTCCATTTCAACAGCTGTCCGAGTCATACTGAAGCGATCGATTGACTTGTACGTTAACATCCGATGAAACCTCATCATAATAACATTCTGTCACATTATTCCAGCGTTTAGTGTAGTAGTAATGTAGTGATATGGTTACATGTTGTACGCTTTGCTGATAAACGTGCACACTGCAGCGGGAGCCGTCCTTCGCCGAGGAGCTGCTGGAGCGCGTGGAGAGCGCGCGATACGCGTTGCACGCGGCGCACGCGCGCTGGCACCGGCCGCACGCACCGGCGCGCCGCCGCGACAACCAGCAAGCGCAAGCGCACTCGCACACCACCACCGTTCGAAGACAGTGAGAAAATCATAATAATACGGGTTACTACTTAAATAGATAAATATATTATTTAACAATTAATTAATAAGCTAGGGTGACGTACCATCGCACTGGTGGTGATTGCCGTTTCAGAGTATTGATTAATTGTGCTATCTGTTAATATTTAACGGTACATAGTAAACCAAATATTGTGTAATAATGGCGACGGCAGAAAACGATAATGGTGAGCTTGCCATCGCCGCACTGGGGTATGCATTTATTAGTTTTTATATGGATAATATTGTTTGCTAGTCTTACTATATTTTTAAATTCTTTATTAGAATATAGTTTTTGTTAAAAACTGTGTTTTAATTCCCTGTTAACTGATCTCTGCGTACGAGTTTAAGTACATTAATGATAAAATTAGCTTATTACTTTTTTTGGTTGGTGAGATACAACTAGTCTACAAGAAATCCCGAACAACAAAAGCTTTTAAATTACACTTTAAACAAGAAAAGGTTGAAGAAGTATCTAGTATAACGTTTCTTGGCATTGTTTATGATCAACATTGCAACTTGAAGGTACATGTAGACAGACACGTTGTGTGCTAAACTGGATAAGTACATGCTGAGGCGGCTTCGACTGGCGTTGTCCGAGAAAGCGGCGCTGGGCGCGTATCATGGATATTTGGGGCAAATCTGCAGATTTCGAAAGGAATTTTAAAATTCAGACAAAATTCATTGATACTGTTTGTGAGCTGTTCTCTGCTTTTTCAAATATAAATATATTTCTACTAACTTCATTGTATATTCGTGAAGCAAGCTTATTCGTCAATATATATCCTTCATATTTTAACTTATGTGCAGAAGGAAACGTACATATAAATTTTTAAAACTACCTTAACAAATTGGCTCCTAAACAAAATGTACTATGCGGTGGATGATTTTCTAAATGTTCTCGACCCGTGACAATCGTTTGATATTTATTATACATTAATGTTTTGTCTAGTTCATGTAATTTTATCATTGTAAAGTACTACAACTTAATTAGTGTATACGTAAACATTTGCATGCCTCACAACAAGTGGAATGTGCACTCTTTTTTCTGTTATAAACATCTATATTTTGTGATTACGTTAACGAGAATAAAATGATTGGATTTGACTTGATGTGTCGAATAACATAATAAAAATTCTTATCAAAAAAATATTTAATTTGCAGCATAAGTGTTATTCACTGAAAATTTATTTTACAATTATGTAGCTTATGTTCAGTATTCACTACACGGCCCGTCACTCCGCTTGCAGGGGCGACCTGGTCATGTTTAATGCTGCTACAAGCCAACTAGTACTAGAGGCCGAGTCAATTTGATTAAGCAGTCTAGGAGGCTTCTAATAAAGTATGACATATCTCATATTGATATGTCGATTGGAAAAGAACAGAGGACTTGGCGTGCGGTGCTGTGTCATCTCGTGTGCGAGGCAATGAATGAGTTCTACAGATGGCTTTATTATGTGTGTGGAATCCAACAGGTAGCTGACAGCTGCGAGCGTAAGGGTGTGTGTGTTCATTTAGTCCAGCCGCGCCACATGGAGGCGAGTGAAGCAGCCGCTGACGTCACTAAAGACGGTGCCGGCGCGCTGGGTGGACTGCAGCTAATCTCCTCCATCTGGAACTTTACCACACCTCTTATGGGACAAAATGATAGGATTAACACGATGTAAATGATACTAGTGTCATAGAACACAATATTGCCTGTGCCTGGTGCTACTGTTTGGTAAAAGAGACATAAATAGTAAATATCTGCTCAAGGTGAGAGGTCCGAAGCGGACCCAGTGCGGCGCGCGGCTGAGCGCTGCCAGAGTAGAGGCAGCCTATATCCAGGTATTATATTTTGCTGCGACGTGTGACTAACTAGAATTTTAATTATAGTCCGTCATTTACATTGTGTGCAATTCCGTATTCAATTAAAATCAATAGAAACTAATTAAGCTGTAGCATAGTGTAGGAGATGAAATGTAGAATGAGGTATGTTATGGTGCGCACGCTACTCACTTCATCCACCTCAGGCCAGCTTAGGTGTTCCGGCGGCTCGTTGTCGTCGGGCTCACAGCACCACGCCTCCTCCCATTCGGAGGCGCATGACGCCGACCTGCTCAGGCTCGGCTCCACCCTGCAGATGTTTGTCACGTGGAGGGAAACAGATAACGTGGCATAACAAATAGATGAAATAACTATTAAAATTTAAATCGTGATATTTGTAGTTGTAAATATCTTAAATGATGAAACTTTTTTTGGGTAAACGACAACGTGTATCTGTTAGCACTACAGAGTAGCGGGTGTGGTGTTGACAGAATGCAGTCGATTATAATGAGTTTGTGCATATCAAGGTTTTCGTAAAATGTAGTGTACCTGCCGAGCGTGGGGTCGTCGGCGGCGGCGGCCAGCGCCAGTGCGTGCAGCCCGCCGAGCGCGCCGCGGGCTGTAGGCGGGGAGTAGAGGGAGCGCGGGGGCGGTGAACGGGCGACACGGCGTACGCCTGCGCGCGCGCACAGTGCCGCCGCACACGCGCGCAGACGCCTCGCTGCGCCGCCCCATGCGCGCGACCCGCTATACTCGCTACGCACAAACATCAAGCTGTTCACATATTACAGTTAAGTCGAGTAATGTTTGGATGTAGGGACAGCAGCAGAAATTTGATGCGAAATGCCAAAAAATTCTTGTCTTATCATTAACTCACGTGATTGTTGTATCTGGCTGGCAGTAATGATTGTGAGTAACTTTTGGTTAATAAATAAAAAAAAGGTCAGAAATGAAAAAAACTGACCCAAGCATAAGCTATTGAACATTTGTTACAGTAGCTTACTAAACTTTAATGTAGTATTTTTTTGCATTATTACTATGATCTATTATTTAACGACGTTAATACGGCAAAGTAAAACGTCCGTTTGCACATTGTTTTGGTATAGCACCTGAGCGAGATGGCGTGCGGTGTGCGCAGGTCGAGCGTCCAGGCGAGCAGCGCCACCAGCTGCGCCGCGAGCAGCAGCGCCGCGCCTGCGCAATGCGCCGGGTTGCGCCCCGGTTCCAAGTTTAGCGCGGCCTCTTTGTTTTGGGAAACTGAAATATATAGCTGACCTAAGCAACCGTAAGGACATGGAAGCACCTACAACATCAGCACCACAGTCAAACTGTAGTCTATTTGCAAACAAAAACATGTTTTCAACTATCCCTGTACTCTTGAAAAGATAGCTTGTTTTTTATTTTCTTTAAAAACTAAACTAATGGAAACTTTCACTGTCAAATTGATTTCACCCTTTGGAAACAACAACGCTGCAGACACACACACACATTAGACATCTCATCACACATTTATTTTTGCATTGGGTCTTTACAATATATCATAACAGAAAATTAGTATTTGTCTGACATTAGATGGCCCTCTCACCCCAGGCCTGTATGTGTGAGCAGTCCCCGTCTGCATCTATGCTAGGTGCAACAATGTGTAGCTGAGGCCGCCGTGGGGGCACTTCCTCTGCATCTTCACCCACAAACTCCAAGTCTTCAATACTGTCACTGAAATTTTGAATGTATTACTATTTTCACTTACAATAAAGCAAATGAAGGCAGCAAATTGATCTAGTGATAATAATAAAGTTCTAAGCATGTTTAATGCTCCATCTTAATGGAAAAGGTTCTCAATAGAGAATCTGATATATTTACCTACAATCATCACTCATATAAACTGGAAATATGTATTTGGTGAACTGACGTATCCGTGATCTCCTTAAGGCAGCAAGAGCATTTGCTTGCTCATTGTAAGTACTAATTTTCTTTTGCAGCTCAATTCGTTGATTGTGTGAATGCTTTCCTAAACTGGCTACTCTCTTCTGGTACCTTGGCAATTTAAGGCGCAGCTCATTATTGAGACTTGTCAGATCTGCTAATTCCTTTTTTTTTAATTCTATTATACTTTTTCTTTGGTCTATGGCTAATCTCAGTAAGTCAAGTTTGTCCCTTGAGAGCTTTGTCTCTGTGTGCAGTATATCCTTTCTTACCTTGGGCGCTAACAATTTTTCACATCTATCTAAAAGATGCTGTCTATTTAGTTTCAAGCGCATTAATTTAGCCAGCTTTTCTGCAAATCTGAAAAAGCAGTAATTTATTACATGTCAAAATTTCTGTAAATATAATGCAAAGCTTAAAAGAATGTTTATTGCTCACTTTACAATATGTCTGATGTAATTGGTTATCTAATTAGTGAGAGAAATTGCTAGAAAGAGGCTATTGTAACTTTTTTAAGGCATCAGTATCTAAGAGTATACAATGATACATTTAAAACAAAAAAGGTAAAATATTAACTCACCTGTCTGAATAGGGCATCGAGGAATGTACAAAATTACCATTTCGAACACATTCGGCGCAGTAGAAATTTTTCTTTACCGTGTAACACAATACACACTTTTTATACTGTCCATCGCTTTCCGTAGATGAAACTTTGAAATCTCGCGGTGCTTCGCTCTCTGTAAGATAACTTGATGCCATGTTCTAGTAATTGTTTTTGCATTTCATGTATTTAGAAAAGTTGTCAACAATGTCAGCTGGTGAATGTGTTGACGGCGGAGTGTCAACTTTGACAGAGCTGAATTAATATTGCACTCTTTAAAATATATTGACGTGCTACCATATAAAAAAATGTAAAATTAAAACAATTTATATTTATCAAAATGTCTATAATTGTTTTATTTATATTTAAGATTTTTCTTGTTTAAGAAGTATTTCAAACGAAGTGATTATAAGTTTTAGGTTAAGAATTAAGAAATAGTTCGTAAAAAAGTGAGAGTGCACATTACAAAGTATAAATCATTGCCAAAACATTTTAGGACCGAGTAGAAATTAAAAGTATATTGTAATATAAATTTAAGCTAGTAATCAAACAATTTTACTGTAGTTTATGTTACACATACACACCAATAATACTTTAACTAACCTTGAAATAAACGGTTATATCATAAAAGCTTACTACCATAACATTTCACAAAACTTCTTAGAAACTGCTTATAATGCACATTTTTAAAATTTAACTTAATAAACGCCATTAAAAATAAAACTTGGTCGCTCCACAAACATTTGCTTTAATAAGTTTCCTTTCGTACTCCGTCGGATTGTATAATTCAATTTTATTTAAAATTATAATGACGTGAAAGCATTTCAGGCAACTTGGTCAGAGAAAAGAGAAGAAAATAAACTACTGAAAAGTTAAGCGAGTCCAACGGTCGACCCAGTCCCCATATTTTAAGTCAGTAATAAAATGATATTTTGTATATTTCATTAGTAGTTATTTTCTTACTACATAAAAATAAAATTTTTGAAATATAAAAGCAAAATTTGAGAACAAATGTCATCAAGAGTAATAATTCAGGGTACAGCTTCAAAATAAAGGTTAAAACAATTAATTTGCTTGCAATTGTTAATATCAGCGATGTCGCTGTGCAATATGAATAATTATAACATTTTTATTGTTGGATACTGTCAGTTTAAAAGGAGTATTAGCCATATGAAATAATAATCTCTTTTTATTTAAACACTATGGATCAACTCAGTTCGTAAAACTACAACATATAATTAAATTTATACGACAGGAGATTCGTTATTTTTTGTCATTGTGCACCATAATAACTTGATAAATCACTTAAATTTTTGTGTTTCAGATATCTGAGACAGAGTTATGTTAATAGCTGTAACACACAACAAAGGCACCGAGAACTTCGCGGGAAAAGTGAAATTATATTTTGTTTATCTTACGACAGAGCCGGGCACTTGCGGGGCAATAAGCGAGTTGATTTACGACTTTACGAGTTTCTTGAAGGACCGGCAGAGTAGTTGCAAAGTTAATTATGGCGGAATTTGATTAACAGCGCGCCCGAGCGTGCTAGTTTCAAGATGTTAGTTTGAGAGGACTTCAGCCGGGCCTCCGTTACACGGAATATTAACGAGGGCTCGCGGTTTCCCTGCTCTCTATTGTATATGCTTGGAAATCGTCACAAATGGTTTTCGTCGCATCGTTGCCGAATTCTCAGCTGGGAAACGTTTTTTGGTACGACGATGCGACCAGGCTAGCGGGACGTCCATTTGTGGTAAGTGATACGCTCGCCTGGGACAAGGTGGTGCTAGTGAGGACGATATGCGCTGCGGCAAACTTTCCTGTCGCTTTGAAATACGAGATGTAATTTCACCACCTATAGCGTCCTTCAATCCGGAACATGGTTAAGTTTACACAATAATGAGTGATTGCAGAAAGAAGCGCTATATTGTTACTTCTGACGTTTCTTGCAACAGAGATGAGTATGGTAATTAATATGTATTTTAATTATGTTTATAAAAAAATGAATTTATGTTTCCGTGATAGTTATTCTACTTAGCCGGCGGCATTTCACGTAGGTATCACTGCGGCACCTTTTTGACAATCAAACTGTAACGGTAATGTGTCCCGAGCTATACAAGAAATCCATTGTATTTATATAGATTTCCTGTCTAATTTTAAAACATGGTAATTTCGAGAAAATAATAAGGTGAGGTATTATTGAAAAAGTGTTATTGCCGTCATTATTGGAATTAATGTTGTTATTGCAGACGGAAGTTACATTGGGAAACCTCACGTAATGTTTAATGCCCACTATGCAAACGTCACCAGGTAGTGCCCGTGCGGTGTGTAAACAATTAAACGGAATATTTTTGTGTTAAACTTGTTCAATCGTGAATATATATATTGCAGTGAATACAGAGATAAATCGCACGGAAAAAATACATTCGGTGGAATAATTAGTTTTGTTGCTGCGAGCGATGCATTCAAATGAATCGGGACTCCATTGATTATTCATGAATGAAATGGTTTTCGTGAAGCGGGCTCGGCGCGGGCCCTCTAAACATCCAGTGGATTTATCGAGCCGGCGCTCCGGTCACACCATGACGCTGTGCAATACTATTTCATTATTAACAGCACGAGAGTGTGGCATGGTGATACGTTTTTGTTATTTATTAGTAATGGCGCCAATATAACTAAAATGACCAATAGCTACTCCAATAACTATTCCAACGAGCTAAGTGCTGCTTCATAAAGATAAAGTATCGGCTGATTCCTAACTACCACTTTAAACTTGCATACCGCATTCAACTTTTGAGATAAAAGTAATTTTATTAAACCGTTTGAGGAGGTTTTTTATTGCCCTAGTCGTTAAATTCCTCCCTTTCTAATAGATTTATCTTTCAATAGGTTGATCTGTTTGGGAACTACGATGACAAGCACAGACATTTATGTTATCATACATATTATTGTGAGAACGCGTTTTGATGGATATTGTGCGTTATTATCATTTTACACTTCACTTTACTATTGGTAGGTCTCTGTTGCCGGAAGTGATGCCACCGCCAAACTGTAATGCTTAGTAAACATTCATTTGTTTCAGCAACGATACTTAATATCTTAACTCTCAGGGCTTTGAGCGTAATATGTCGTGGTGTATATCATGCTAATTAGTGCCACATTGTTATGGGCAAGCGGGCGCACTTATCATCAGGTGAACGTCTCGCTCGTCTCCTCGCTACATTGAATAAAATAAATAAACCGTTTCGAGGAAAAATGTAAATAACACAAGTTGTTTAGCGCTGGTGCATACGGAAGTGCAGGTAGATGGGATTCAAAGTTGATACAACTGTAAGCCAACACAAAGTTACACGGAGCGCGCTGCAGCGCTGCAGCAAGTTTCAGTTTATGTTTCATGTCAAGCCGGCTCCGAATTTAACAACAGTTGCTGCATATTGCTGAATAAAAACTAAAAATAGCGCTCAGCATCGAGCTGGTAGTACAGTTGACACATTCGTGCAGCACACGCTGCTCATTACATCTTACCGAACCTTTATTTCGAAACAAATGTTGACTTTGTAAATTTCTCTTGAAAAGTATTTTAGCGACTGCGTCCGTATTTAATTTTATATCTTCCCACCAGCTTGTACCATCGGGTGTATACAGTAAAGTATATGTTTGGAGACGGCACTGTCGCGTTATGAATAAGATTAGATTTCGCCTCATGCTGCAGAAGTTTTCCATTACCGCGGGCAGGACATCAGACGTGTGCTGAACAGGAGCTCGCGGGGCAGGCGCCGGCCGCTGGCCACACCTCGAGGGAAATTTCGGATAATATCGCATCGCGCACCAAACGTCCGCTTCCGCAATACATCTCATTGTCGCCGGCGGTGCTGCTGTCTCATATAAATTCAAGATGACGTCCAGTTTAATATAATAGCTTGTATGGATCCGGTGTCGGTGTCTCTGTGGGGTTTCCGTCGCCAGAGACCGTCTCGTCGCCGCAGCGTTTATTTCTGCCTCCAGCAGTGGTGTGTACAATTTGTTGTGTTTTATTTTACAGGACTCTGTGACCAGTGCAATAACTGTGTACCGTGTTTTTATCATCTTGCGTCTCGGCGTCCACATTAAGTGCCAGTCCCAGTACCGTTTCACCAGCTTCACATTATTGTGTGGCGTGTCATACAATCAGGTCTTGCTCGTCTCGTGAAAGGAAAACATGTTTTTTCAACGCTTTACGAGTAAAAGGACCATGGAAATGTGTGTGTGTGTGGATCAACAGGACAACACTCGTGTCGCTCGTGTCACGCGCGTCACTCGCGTCACTCGGGTCACTCGCGTCACTCGTGTTGTGCAAAAAGAGCAGTGTTGTTGTGGAGTCAGGTGCGGGCAAGGCGGGGGGCCTCTGATTGAATATTCATCGGTCGACATTTGCGGTGTAACAGTTATCAAATTATCAGACATTTTGCCGCATCCGGCGCGCAGTGCTCTGTCGCCATTACGGGCTATTTGTCCAGTGGCCGCGGCGGCATACGCATTTATTTTATTCATAAATTTTTAATTAAAAGCGAACATAAATTCTTTGAAATCATACAAAATCTGAAATAAAAATATTTATTTTGATAATTTGTTAAAAAATGAAAAAAATATGCGTATTATAATAATACCGACGTTTTATATATTGCTTCACTTGCTTGTTTACTTATTCCTATGCATCATCATAAACTTATTAAAAAAACTATTGTTACCGTTTGTATTTTTTCTTCTTAATGTCAGCACCAACGGTGGGTTTACATGAAACACAACAATCTCACTCTATCTGCCGACTTTAACAAGTTAAGTTTAACAACTATCGATATCTAATAAAAGGTACTAAAAAAAATTTTTGAGAAGGAAATTTGCGATTATAAGCATTAATAAAGTGACGAGTGCATCTGAGTGATAATAATGGATGTAGTGAAGAAACGCGTTATTTGTAGAAGTCCACGTAACCAACTAGTGTTAATGATACCTGGAAAGGGCCGGACGACAGTTCTATAGTTTTGCGACGAACTAAGTTCATGTTTTAATTGCACTTAATTTAGAAAATTAAATTCAATAAACTAATCAGGAGAAGTTTCGCGGAAGGTAAAAATCGAATCAAATTTGTAAGTTCACGTTACTAATTGAATTGAGAGGAATCCTGCGCCGGGCCGCGCACCCGTCCGCCCGGCCTTTGATCGGCTCGCGCAGGCTCTCGGCTAAGGGTTTTGGTTTTAATTAAAACGATTCCTAAGTAATTTAATCAGAATAAATAAATATACAATCTGAATAGGAAGTAATATTGTCCTCTTCTTCTTATTGGAGTTAGTTGAAAATACATTTATAATGTGTTGGTATTGAATCGCCGCGCGGAGCACAGGTTGCGTCCTCCGACAACCTGTTGCATTAGCGGCGGGTTTGGTTGTCCTTGAGCGTAGATATGTTGTGTTAATGCTGGATGTAGTGCGTTCCACTTTGGTACTCTCCATAACGAACAATATTTAACAAAACCACGTCATTTCAAAGAGTTTATTAGATTTAACACAAGGCGCGAAAGGTGTTATCGCAGGCAGACTGTGCCTACGGGCATTACCACATACTGACTGACGTGGATGTCGAAATACACAAATAAAACGGGTGAAGGGTGAAGGGTGAAGGGTGAAGAGCAAAGAGCAAAGAGCAAAGAGTAAAACGTACAATGAATAAGTGTACACGCGCATTTCCAATAGCTAATTAGCTTTCATTTTATAGCGAATATAAAGAAAGGTGTTGTCGGTAACATCTAACGCGCGATGGCCGCGCGGCCACTCGCAGTCGTTAACAACCGCCGAAGCAGCGACAACAAGTAGAGAGGCTGCTTGTGTTCACACGGTGTCCCCGGTCGCGCGATGTTGTTGCCGTGGGTAGCGAACGTCCAGCTAAAGTTCACAGCTTGAGTAGTTTGCAGGCGGGCAATTGCTGTTGCAAGCGAATTGTTGCGGTACAGCTCCGGGAAGAGCTGTTACGTGAAGCGGTGGCGGACAGCGCTGCCGCCTCACGAACTGCACTCTACTGCACTACGCGCGGTGTGCGTGCGCGTGCGTGCGTGCGCGTGCGTGCGTGCGCGTGCGAGCGCGTGCGGGAACTGAATTTTATTGAAGTAAATATTAAGTTTGCCACAGCTAAGACAATTATTACATGACATACTTTAACTTAATTATCGCGACCGAGTCCCATCTTGAATGCTGCTTCAAGCTGGGCGGTGATCTGGAGAAAAATATTCTGAACCTCCGCCGTGCCCCGCAGCGTACACCAATTAGTGTAGTGTAGTGTGGTGTAGTGTGGTGTGGTGTAGTGTAGTGTAGTGTAGTGTGGTGTGGTGTAGTGTAGTGTAGTGTGGTGTAGTGTAGTGTAGTGTGGTGTAGTGTGGTGTAGTGTAGTGTAGTGTGGTGTAGTGTAGTGTAGTGTAGTGTGGTGTAGTGTAGTGTAGTGTAGTGTGGTGTAGTATAGTGTAGTGTAGTGTGGTGTGGTGTGGTGTAGTGTAGTGTAGTGTAGTGTGGTGTAGTGTAGTGTAGTGTAGTGTGGTGTAGTATAGTGTAGTGTAGTGTAGTGTGGTGTGGTGTAGTGTAGTGTAGTGTGGTGTAGTGTAGTGTAGTGTAGTGTAGTGTGGTGTGGTGTAGTGTAGTGTAGTGTAGTGTGGTGTAGTGTGGTGTGGTGTAGTGTAGTGTAGTGTAGTGTAGTGTGGTGTAGTGTAGTGTAGTGTAGTGTGGTGTAGTGTAGTGTAGTGTAGTGTAGTGTGGTGTAGTGTAGTGTAGTGTAGTGTACTGTAGTGTAGTGTGGTGTGGTGTAGTGTAGTGTAGTGTAGTGTAGTGTAGTGTGGTGTAGTGTAGTGTAGTGTGGTGTAGTGTGGTGTAGTGTAGTGTAGTGTAGTGTAGTGTGGTGTAGTGTAGTGTAGTGTAGTGTAGTGTAGTGTGGTGTAGTGTAGTGTAGTGTAGTGTAGTGTGGTGTAGTGTAGTGTAGTGTAGTGTAGTGTAGTGTAGTGTAGTGTGGTGTAGTGTAGTGTAGTGTAGTGTGGTGTAGTGTAGTGTAGTGTAGTGTAGTGTGGTGTGGTGTAGTGTAGTGTAGTGTGGTGTGGTGTAGTGTAGTAGTTAGTACGTGTCAACTACATGTTTATAGATTATTGCACGTTTCCGTGTCTCCGTGCTCTCTGCGACAAAGTGGAACAACGGTAAAGATCAGCAATTAATCAGCAATCCATTTAGCATAAATTAAATCTAAATGTATCAATTTGTATAAGAAATCATCAAAAAAACTAGGTGATTTACACTACATTTCAAGATTTAATGTAGTGTAAACATCTTCGCTATTGCTTGATTATATATCACCCGGAGAATCCAAATGTTCCAGTTCATTTTGTTGCGTTGCGCTGTGTTGTGCTGCGTCGGGTTGCGTTGCGTCGCGCTGCTTTGCATCGCGCTGCGTTGCGTTGCGCTGCGTTGCGTTGCGTCGCGCTGCGTTGCATCGCGCTGCGTTGCGTTGCGCTGCGTTGCGCTGCGCTGTGACACGTTGCGTTGCGCTTCGTTGCATTGCGCCGCGCTGCGTTGCGTTGCGCCGCGCTGCGTTGCGTTGCGCCGCGCTGCGTCCCGCTGCGTTGTGCTGCGTTGCGCTGCGCTGTGTCGCGTTGCGCTGCGTTGCGTTACGCTGCGCTGCGTTGCGTTGCGCTGCGTTGCGTTACGTCTCGTTGCGCTGCGTTGCGCCGCGCTGCGACGCGTTGCGTTGCGCTGCGTTGCGTTGCGCTGCGACGCGTTGCGTTGCGTTGCGCCGCGCTGCGTTGCGTTGCGCCGCGTTGCATTGCGTTGCGCCGCGTTGCGTTGCGCTGCGTTGGGCTGCGCTGCGTTGCGTCGCGCTGCGTTGCATCGCGCTGCGTTGCGTTGCGCTGCGTTGCGCTGCGCTGCGTTGCGCTGCGCTGTGACACGTTGCGTTGCGCTGCGTTGCGTTGCGCCGCGCTGCCTTGCGTTGCGCCGCGCTGCGTCCCGCTGCGTTGTGCTGCGTTGCGCTGCGCTGTGTCGCGTTGCGCTGCGTTGCGTTACGCTGCGCTGCGTTGCGTTGCGCTGCGTTGCGTTACGCTGCGCTGCGTTGCGCCGCGCTGCGTTGCGTTGCGCCGCGCTGCGTCCCGCTGCGTTGTGCTGCGTTGCGCTGCGCTGTGTCGCGTTGCGCTGCGTTGCGTTACGCTGCGCTGCGTTGCGTTGCGCTGCGTTGCGTTGCGCTGCGTTGCGTTACGTCTCGTTGCGCTGCGTTGCGCCGCGCTGCGACGCGTTGCGTTGCGCTGCGTTGCGTCGCGCTGCGACGCGTTGCGTTGCGTTGCGCCGCGCTGCGTTGCGTTGCGCCGCGTTGCATTGCGTTGCGCCGCGTTGCGTTGCGTTGCGTTGTGCTGCGTTGCGCTGCGCTGTGTCGCGTTGCGCTGCGTTGGGCTGCGCTGCGTTGCGTCGCGCTGCGTTGCATCGCGCTGCGTTGCGTTGCGCTGCGTTGCGCTGCGCTGCGTTGCGCTGCGCTGTGACACGTTGCGTTGCGCTGCGTTGCGTTGCGCCGCGCTGCCTTGCGTTGCGCCGCGCTGCGTCCCGCTGCGTTGTGCTGCGTTGCGCTGCGCTGTGTCGCGTTGCGCTGCGTTGCGTTACGCTGCGCTGCGTTGCGTTGCGTTGCGTTGCGTTACGTCTCGTTGCGCTGCGTTGCGTTGCGCTGCGTCGCGTTGCGTTGCGCTGCGCTGCGTCGCGTTGCGTCGCGTTGCGCTGCGCTGCGTCGCGGGCAGACGATCTCTTATTACCTAGTAAATAAATATGTAAATAAACACGTCCGGTGCAGAGGTACACTCCAATTATCAGTTATTGTCGACGGGCTCCGTACACTCGCTTAGGACGAGTGGCTCCCCGCCCACACGTCCCATACATCCCTTACATCCCTTACATAAACGTATGAGATCCAAATCGAATTTAGGCAAATCCAATTCTCCAGCGGCGAAGGTAAAACGCATGTTAGGGTAAATATGAGATGATTTCGTGGAGTGGCTGCGGGCGGGGCGAGGCGGGGCGGGGGCGGGGGCGAGGGCGACGTGTGCTCTCCGTAATCCGAGAGCTTGTTCAGAGACTGCAGTTTGCCGTACCATGTACTGCAGTACCATGCTTCAAGGTGGGTTACATTACCATATCTTTCAGTGACCCTCATTGTGTTGAATCACATCACAAAGCTATATTGATGGGCCGATACCCGAATTAGTCGAGGACCAGACCTGCTAATCTTCAGCCATGGTTTCACATTTTTTAATAACTATTAAATTTATATTAATTTGATAATTAAATAAACATTATTACCACCGCCGTCTTCTTATCATCCAGCATCATTCAACAAAAATCTTGTTTGTTAAGAAGAGTCAATGTGATGTTTTTAAAAGGTTTGCGAAATCACACATTGGTAGGTAGTGGTCTGATGCAGCACTATCTCGACAATTCCCATTGCCGAGCACAATGCCAAAGTGTCCAGTCGCCCCTGCTAGCCATATACTCCATATACTCCAAATACTCCATATACTCCATATACTCCATATACTCCAAATACTCCATATACTCCAAATACTCCAAACTCTTCAAATACTCCAAATACTCCAATTACTCCATATACTCCATACACTCCATATATTCCAAATACTCCATATACTCCATATACTCCATATACTCCAAATACTCCATATACTCCATATACTCCATATACTCCATATACTCCATATACTCCATATCTCCATATACTCCATATACTCCATATACTCCATATACTCCATATACTCCATATACTCCATATACTCCATATACTCCAAATACTCCAAATACTCCATATACTCCATATACTTCATATACTCCATATACTCCATATACTCCAAATACTCCATATACTCCATATACTCCATATACTCCAAATACTCCAAATACTCCATATACTCCAAATACTCCAAACTCTTCAAATACTCCAAATACTCCAAACTCTTCAAATACTCCAAATACTCCAAATACTCCATATACTCCATATACTCCAAATACTCCATATACTCCAAATACTCCAAATACTCCAAATACTCCATATACTCCATATACTCCATATACTCCATATGCTCCAAATACTCCAAACTCTTCAAATACTCCAAATACTCCATATACTCCAAATACTCCAAATACTTCATATACTCCATATACTCCATATACTCCATATACTCCAAATACTCCAAACTCTTCAAATACTCCAAATACTCCAAATACTCCATATACTCCATATACTCCATATACTCCAAATACTCCATATACTCCATATACTCCATATACTCCATATACTCCAAATACTCCATATACTCCATATACTCCAAATACTCCATATACTCCATATACTCCATATACTCCATATACTCCATATACTCCATATACTCCATATACTCCATATACTCCAAATACTCCATATACTCCATATACTCCAAATACTCCATATACTCCAAATACTCCATATACTCCATATACTCCATATACTCCAAATACTCCATATACTCCAAATACTCCATATACTCCATATACTCCAAATACTCCATATACTCCATATACTCCAAATACTCCATATACTCCAAATACTCCATATACTCCATATACTCCAAATACTCCATATACTCCATATACTCCAAATACTCCATATACTCCATATACTCCAAATACTCCATATACTCCAAATACTCCATATACTCCATATACTCCAAATACTCCATATACTCCATATACTCCAAATACTCCATATACTCCATATACTCCAAATACTCCATATACTCCAAATACTCCATATACTCCATATACTCCAAATACTCCATATACTCCATATACTCCATATACTCCAAATACTCCATATACTCCATATACTCCAAATACTCCATATACTCCATATACTCCAAATACTCCATATACTCCATATACTCCATATACTCCAAATACTCCATATACTCAACACTTTTTTTTTTGGTTTCGTGGGGGCGGGGGAGGGAGGGATCTTCGAAGGATACTATGCTTCTCAGAGAAGTCAGAGTTATGTGAGCTTCTTCCTCAGTAAAGCCTCCTCGGTGATTTACATCAGTGTATTCGCAGAAGCTCTGGGATCTCTTACAGAACGCTCCGGTACCCAGCATCTATACATTATGTAAGCGCGTCTCAAAGGAAGAACAAAACCTTCGTAAACGTGATCGCTGAAGCACACCCTCAAAGTCCGCGAAACCCGCACATGTGAGATGTAGTGTTCTTGGCGAGCACACTCCGCAGACTCCGCACACCACATTGTAAGCGAAATGTAAAGACAGACATGTCTACAGAGTAATGCTCTAAACGAGTGAGTCCCGGATCGATCTTGTCCAAATACTTGCATTCAACAATTACAGATGTAATCGGGTAAACGGGTAAACGGGTAAACGGGGCGCCGGGATGTTTGCTCGGAAGCTCAGTTAGGAGTACCTTCACCAGTTGGTGAAAGTCACAGGAGACAGAGCAGCCCGTTGAAATACTCATGTAAAATATGTAGCTGTGTTAAGTGTACGTGTAATTTATTTGGACGTGCTAGTTGGAGCGGAAATGATTCTATCGGACGTGTTGTCGGTCGAGGAAAAGTTAAATAAATGCGAGTGGAAGGAAGACTTCCTGTGAGACGGACGGATCAAGCGAAGGCTGCCGCGGGCGCTCCCGTTCATGAAGGCGTCCCATTTATGGCCACCGAGCAGGGTGTGCATGTGCTGATGTTTGTGCACTCTCACATTAAAATGTACAGGCAAATAAAAACTAAAAGTTTATGTATCGTTGAAAATGGTAGTTTTATTGCAGTCGCGTCGCTATCGGCGGAGTGCACTGCGCTGCAGCGGCGCGCGATAACGGCGCGCCAACCGCCAACCGCCAACGCCCTGCGCACCTCGCATTTAATGACCAGCGATATTTTTTGTATTAAACCTTGTTCCACGATAGCACAAACACAGGAAGTCGAGGCTCGCTGGCCTAATGGTCAGAGCGTGCGGCCTTCATTGCGAAGGTCGCGGGTTCGAACCTCGGCGTGTACCGATTGACTTTAATATAGGGTGGCCCTTAGTACCTTGTATACAAGGTGGCGCAAAAATAACCTTCCGATGTTTTTTGACTGTAATTTAAAAAAAATATGAAAAACTTTGATTCTTCTTGTGGATTATTTTTATTTGGTCTTTTAATTTTTTTACATCAAGGCAAAATTTATAGCATTTTCTGATAGGAGGATTACTTTTGCGCCACCCTGTATTTAAGTTACGTACATTTGTGAACTTTAGCAACAACAGCGAAATACAAACGGCGAAGGGAAACATCGCGAGGAAACCTGCACAGGCATTAGGATTTATTATGAGGTGTGTGTGAAGTCACCAATCCACATTGGGCCCGCGCGGTGACTGTGGCCCCTCGCCCTCATATTGAGGGTAGGCCTGTGCCCCAGCGGTAGGGACGTAAATTGGCTGTTAAAAAAAAAAGAAATTAAATAAACATACAGTGCTTATAAAGTTACAACAGTCAACACTAACATTCTATGTTTATGATCAAAGTAAAATAAAAATAACTGCCACAATTATAACAGCTTGCATTCCCGCGCGTGCGCGCTGCAAATAGATGCGGTTAGAATATGTACCGCAACACTTAACGTAATAAAGATAAAAAATTAATGAACTGGTGCACTCTGTCGTCAGTTTAGTTTATCAGTAGATGAAAGCTGTTTTTTTTAAACATTTGATAGGTAGATCGTTTAGTTTGGAGCTTTTGATGCGAGTCAAAGCGCGTTCCGTTGCAATTATTCCGTTTGTGCATGGAGCAGTGGGCGCGGTACCGCGCGGCGCTGCACCAGCCTCCGGGTGATTCGATTTCCCCGTCAAAAGCGCTCAATTGCCCGCATCGAGCGCGCCCGGGGCGCCCTCAAAGCTTCATACGATTCAGCGACGGCTTTGCTATCACGCGGTACATGCATACATACGTGCATACATGCATACATACATACATACATCACGTGTCAAATCAACCGCACACGGCTCGCAGTTCGCAGCGAACTCTGCACGTGGCGGAGTTCATCATGTGATTATCAAAGTGCAGGCCGTTGCAATACGAGTATCTACTGACGACTTTGTATCAAACCTCGAAATAAGTTCTATTACTGTGGCACTAACGTCCTCGAATGGCGACCGCGTACCTAAAGACGTAGTGTTGGTAGGTCTCCCACCAGGTGGTCCGACGATCTGGTGAAGGTTGCGGGAAGCAGCTGGATGCGGGTAGCGCAGGACCGATCGATGTGGAGATGTTTGGGGGAGACCTATATCTAGCAGCGAACCTCTGTCGCCTAATAATGATGATTGTGGCGATTGAATCTGGGACATTCAAGGCCAGCGCCTATAAATCCTTGCCTTACCCGTTCCTCATTGTCCTCATTGTCCTCATTGTCCTCATTGTCCTCATCGCGTTATGGGAATATTTAATACACAAACAGGTTTTAAATAAAAAAGATTTCTGATGTTAAGTAAAATGAGCATTGTAAAGTTTAGTACCCGCGCTATTTGGAATACTGAAAATTTTAAGTTTGGCGTGCGTCCAAATGAAGCTATGTTGGAGTGTGTACCGAATGAGTAGTTCCCCTGGTGGGCGGCTTCCGGCGGCGGATGCATTTAACTGCGCTAATAACATCGGCCGGCGGCGCAGCGTTGTGAATCGAAAATTAAAAAGAAAATGCAACAAAACATTACAAAAACATGAGCACGCAGGAGCAGGAATTATATTTTAATTCATTGCAATCACTTATACGTGGACTGTGGCGCGTCAGCTCGCACCGCTTCCGGTTTGCGCGACAAACAGAAACCAATCACTGTGTACACTCATAGAGTTAACGAATATTTCCCCCTTGTTCGCTGAATCGGGAATGTATCCATCCCTTTGCCTCCTCAGCCGCTTAATTAACTTTCACATCGGCGTGTAATAATCGGCGAACTTTTGTTGATTCACCCTCATCCCCCGGCACTACAACGTAATGAATGGGACGTGAAGTAACGCGAGCGCAGCACTCCACCTGCTAATTGGGTCTGGCAGCGACGTACTCCCACGTCAGCTCCCCGACATAACAAATTCAATTGCAACTGATGCCGTTTTTCATGATAGACTAATTTGATCCTCGGAACCCGGTACGAGATCACGATGGCGGGATTTAATGGGCAAAGAAACCGATAGGTGATTATTTCACTTTGTCTTATCAGTAACTGTAGACAAAAATATTGTCACACGAATATTACACGAGGAGGAGAAGGAATCCGCCCAAAATGAAGGTAAGATGAAGATGAAGACAGAAGCAGATAAAGGACAGACATGTACAATAAGATAATTGTTTTCTGGCCTATTTCCGGTTACTACAAATTTTTAGCACGTGTACTAAAGATTTGTTTAACAATAACATTGACTGCCCCTCACTTCTATCCAGCTTCAATATTAGGGTATCTATTGGAATTCCTAGATGTGAGATTACTCGTCTGTCGCCGCCACTGCGGAGATCTGTGCTTGGTTGCAACTCTCCAGTTTTCAGGCTGTGCAGGCTATTGAACTGCTGCAGTAAACTTGTCGACATCCATGCGGACTCATTATATACATTCCGTGAAGCGTGGCGCTCCTGCAGACCTGGCACCCTTACTGCTTTGTGACTGCAATTACTTTCGTTATTTATTCTAACCTACCTTAGCCACAAACAGCGAGTGGCAATTAGTGAATGCTGTGTCTACTTCTTAACAATCATATACTAAGATTTTCTTGTTTGAATTCTTTGTATATTTTAGTAAATATAATAGTGTACGATTGATTGTAGACCTAATAAATAAATAAATAAATAAATCAAGATTTAAGATTAGCCTTCCACAAGGTGGACCGACTATCTGGTGGGAATCGCGGGAACCCACTGCATGCGAGCAACGCGGGACCGATCGATCTTTGGTGGTGGCTTATGTCCAGCTGTTGACGTCTATCGGCTGATGATGATGATGAGCAATGATACTAAAGATTGCATTTCTTGCCGGTTGTCCGTTTTATAGCAATAACAACAATCACAGCTTTATTTTTCCTGTATTCGGCAAACGGGCGAGCTGGATTTCACATGGTTTTGACTGGCCGTAAAGTGCAGTACAGCGAGCGTACTCCTCCATGAGGCTCCGGCTCACTAATGTTGACAACCGGAACAAAGCAAATGTAGATTCAATAAACCATGACAGGAAACACATTTCACTAGTTATCCGGAAACCGAACCAAAGACTGTGTTATAAGACAAGGCACTTTCCTTCCACGTTCACGGTTAGGGTTTCGCAAATAATATCATTGATAACAGCACTCGGACAATCAACTGACCACCCCACATCCCTGTCTCCAGCGGACAGTCGCTGCTAATTTTGCGGCGTCGACGAGGGTGTGACGGGCAGCTGCGGGGGTGTCCCGACGTTGTCTCCTGTTTGATGTATTACTATTAGGAAATGGATCCGCGCTACTTAATTATACCGCTACTTTTGGCAATACTCAAACCGAAGGAGATCCATGATCACGCGGCTGCGTCTCCCGACCTTATTGAAATCACTTCTCACTTTGAATCTAGTCCTGTTAATGATGTTTAACTTTGCAGTGAGGTGTTTTATATCCTGCTAAATATATTCTAAGTTAACAAAATTATCCTCACGTCCACATTGTCAATATAACAAAACTTTGTGTGTTCGTAGATCTAGCAGAACACTAAGGATAGATCTGATACTATAATTACCTGATACCTAATTGACCTATTTAAATCTGAAACCTGACACAAAGGAGCATATCAATGTTAATCATATCTGGATCAGGCAGATCTCATTGTAGCACAAGAAGCTCCAACCAAAATAAAATTAAGTGATCGTTAAGTTAAATAAATATTCAATGAAGTGCTTCGAAAGTTTTAGGGTGGCATTTCCAATGTAATTTATTTGGGGCAATCTCTTTTTATTGCGCTCAGTGGTGATTAACGGGTGCTTAAGTGCTTCGCGACTGAACCGACTCCGCCGCCGGATGTAGTCGTTGCTGTTAAGAAAAATTGCATCAGCTGTGCATTACTTACTGGTGGTAGGTCGCTGCTGCCGGAGACAGTCTAGTTGGCTATCGCTGCAGCGCCTATTGCAGCCGACAACCAGTAACAAACATTACTGTGTTCCGGTTTGAAAGGTGCTGTAGCTAGTGTAATTACTGGGGTAACGAGGCTCAACGTCTTGTGTCTTGGGCGATGAACACAATGTAGTATAGTACCATGTTGGTTTGTATTCAACAAAGCGATAAGACAAGCAGGACTTTAACCTGATGGTAAGCGCCTGCACTTAACAACAGAGCGTTACTTAAGATGATCTACACAACACACAACCACATTGCGCTCTTCGCCTACAATATATGTTGTCTCGTTGTTTCAGTAATTACACGAGCTGCAATGCCTTTAAAACCGGAACACAGTAAAGTTTGCACAGTAATGGTTGTCGGCTGCAATAGGCGCTGCGGTGTATCTCATCGAACCAGAGACAGAAAGGACTGCATCACGCTGATCGCCATGCTTCACTAGTTGGAGAGGCACTTTAAGAGGAAGAAGGTGGTACCTTCCTAGAAGGTCTCCGGCAACAGAGACCCACCAGCTGCGAGGAACCTACCACTAGTGTATTAATCAGCCCCGGCGCCCTCGTAGCCACGTTCACGTATTCATCACCTCTCTTAATAAATTTGTAAAAGAGAAATATTACGTGTTTAATATCTCCAAAAGTTATATTATACAATATATTAATATTGTAGAAATAATATTTTGAAGCGTTTACTTAAGCTGTAAGGTAGTAAGCTGTAGCTGGAGGAGCTGTAGGAGCTTTACTCCCAAACGAACAACTAAATATTTGATTAGTAATTTAGTCAGGGTTGTAATCCAGCATTATTATTTATTAACTATATTAATTATCTTTATATATCTTCACGCCACCTGATTACTCTCAGACCCGTTCACCTATAAACATCTCAGTTTTTGAATCACATCGTCAAAGTGATGCTTTTACTGTAAAGTTATTTTTTTCTCTCATAACATATATCAAGTGTGATGTTGTGTGGAAATATTAAATCTCGGGAACAAAAACCTCTCAGCCCCGGTGAGACACGGTGACAAGTTTTTATCGTTTTAATCTGGGATGGTGAGCGGCGCACAGCTTCCGGTAATGACGTCATTACTTCCTCCGCCGCCGCGAGGGTACAGGTGGGGTCACGTCCGGCCGTGTCGTGTATCACAGTGTATTTTATACGAGCGCAATGCAGTTTTTGTATACCATCCCGTACAAATTCATTAAATGAATGCGTTTGGAAACGTTGAGGTTCCCACCCCGTGCAGCGCGCAATCAATCAATGCATACTTTCCTCTTAACACTTGCATATAGGAAATCGATAGGATTCGATTGGGGAGGTGTCAATGTCATCCATAGATACCTACCTACCTACCTTCTGGTGATTTTAATATGAAAATGGGAACTATACTCATAAAGTTGCCAATTTAGGAGACTGCCGGGGGTCCATTGACTTTCAAACGATATCTCATTTACGTGCCGCATAGTTTTTAAACAGAGATTTTTCGCTATTTGTTCGTCAATAGACCGCCGCATCCGCGAACTTTCACGTAATTACTATCGCACTGGAAATAGATGTCCACATTTGGCACAGACCCTGCAAATCACAAAAGAATTAACTTCTATGTATAAGTTAGCGCACGTTTCCCTGAGTTCAACGACCGTATACTGTATCTTAACAGATGAAGTAATTAGTTAGGTGGATCCGGGCCGCGCAAACATTTGCCTAAACAATTAACCACGCGAGGAGCTTAATTAACGCGTGACACTAACCGACCGATAGTTAATTAACAATCAGTTACACTGACGACGATCGTAACGCAAACACGGCCGCGACCGAACACGCCCTGCTTGCGGGGTTAGCGGAACGTGATCGCGGCTACACATCGCCGCACGGAGGGTGGCTTCTCAGCGATCAGCCAGTTACCCTACTACACTTTTACGTGATCTCAGGTACACTAAGGCCGAGCTGGCGACATTATAAGACAGACTTATTTTTCTTCTTTACATTTATGGTTAATTTTATTTATTATTCTGGGATATCGTTACTACACGTCACGAGTGTTCGTGGAGGCACGCATTGGCGGATTCCATGCCGTCCTGCGCAAAAGAGCTGCCTCACTGGTGCGCTGAATATATTATAAGGTACACGGTTGACCGCTGCGCTTTACAAAGATCTACATCTGATAGGAAAATGCTTACTTAACGCTACTGTCATCGTATTAAATCTTACTGATGATAAGCATCACCGGAGACTAGTACCGTCCTAGCTTTTCTGTTTCTTCCGACAAGTAATATGCAAATATTCCCGTGCTTCTTTTTAAAGCTCCAGCCTACTCTAGTGATATAGCTGGCGCAACTACTGTTCCTCTATATATGTACTGGACGTCTGTAGCGCTGTAGTTCTCAAAGGATTCAATTTCTCATGTCCACCCGTTTCATAGTGTTGTAAGATAATAGAACCATTGCGAGATAATAAGCTTATTACACATTCAGTTAAGCGGATATTTAACATATCCTCTTTACGTTTAACTCAAGAGTTTATTGTTATGCTACGGGTTGCTTTTAATATTATAAAACTTTTAGTTACATAACAGGCCAGCGGTAACCACGGGGTGACTAACAGGGCCCCCACTCTCCAACGTTTCCTGTACAAAGGGAAGTTGTGCCGTAAATATTGCGCCGCGCCCGACGCCCCAAATAGTTATCTACCTTCAATAGAATATACTCGTATTACACAATCTAACATGAAACTTCGTCTCCCATCGCGGTCTACCCTACGGAGAACAGCTACAATTCTTTGAGGACTACGAAGTTGCCGTTCACTGTGCCAAGGCTTCTATACTACATTACACTGTTCTCCGTGGAGAAGTCCTCTTCTCCCTATGAGCACGCGGACAGAATGAAAACTTGATAATACTGATAATCTTTATTCATTTCTTCTTAGCACATCTGTAAATGACCGTAAAGCATCCTAAGCGTCGCCTTATGGCTTTGACGGCCTCCAGCTGCGAAGAGTAAATGCATAGCAATGACTTCACTACTGAAAGTTTTAACTAATTCAGAAACTTGTTAACTGCAAGATGTAAATGAACTATTCAGTTCAACGTTTACTTTTATACAAAATTCCTTATAACATAAGTTAACTCAATTTCCGTTTCCTCGTCATTTTTTTATGCTACAGTTGTTATTTATAATAATGGCGGAAGTTACATTTGTAAACTGTTATTGACCTTGGTATGACGTAACCGTCGACGGGATGCATTTATCGCCGCATAGTATATATACAATGCATTATTGCCGCAGGCTGTCTGAGCAGGTATCACTGTAGTGCATGCCTATTGCAGCCAACAAATAGTAGTGAACAAACATTGCTGTGTACCGGTTTGAAGGGCGCTGTTGCTACTGAGGTAATGGAACCTAACATCCTACGTCTTAAGGCGACGAGTGCAACGTGGTGTTGTGTAAATAATTCTAACTGGCGCCACGTTGTAATGGGCAGGCGTATCACTTACCATCAGGCAAACGTCCTGCTCGTCTCGTTGCCTTGTTGAATAAAAAATAAATAAAAAAAAGTGAAATAACTCCAAGAGCTAAAGGGATAGTCGCTTTCTATGTAGTAGTTGTAAGTTGCCGCTTACCAACTCGCGTGGCGAGTACGATAAATACAAACAAAATTAAATAGGTTTATGGTGTCCAATGGATATAAGTAAGCGGAAATGATGAGGATGCAGTGTCCTCGTGTTGCGACTGAATGGACGTGTGTGCGCGCCTCGTCCGCCGGTGGGTATTCGTGGATCGATTAATTAGTGTAATTGCGCCTGGTCCGGGCGCGCGGCAATCAGGCCGCCTCCGTACGAGTATAGAGTTCAGCTCGCTACTTGCACAGCGCTAACTGATCAGCGCTTATTGATCCTCCTGCTCCGACTTCCTCGATTGGATGTGTACTTAGCATTTATCCTTTATTGTATAAGTACACTTGGAAAGTAGGCTGCGTTGTGCTAATTCTCTTTGTGTTGGAACACATTTTATGGTTGAACAAAAGAAAACCAAGTACAGGAGTAAGATAAACATAGGTAGGAGGTATCTGATCTTACGATGAACCCTTGTGAATTTTTACTTCCTGTCTGTATGCAGTTAAAGTGTGCAAGTCAAGGGATTTCTTATTGTAACATGTGTAGGTGTGTTTTTGTGATATAATTGTTGGAGACAGTAACATGAGGTCAGATCGTCCATTCGTTTGCTGATGTGGAGTGTTTCCGCTTACTTGTAGTACGCGTGTCTTCACGTTACTACGTCACATGTAATCAAAATATGGTCTTTTTAGATTAGTTATTGGGAGGGCTGCGCCGGTCTACCGCCGATGAATAACCAGACAAAATGATAGTTTTAACCTATTTGCCATGGCGGGGGGTGAGCCCGCATTTATTTGGACTCGTTTCTTTTTATCCTCGGACGGACGGACGTTAAACTGTTTCCCGATTTAATTAAAACGTTCCGAAGCCATCAAACTGCTGTTACAATACACACGGCCGTAATCGGCAGCATCAAACAGATTTAAGTTGTACTTAACTGCCATTGCGCCCATTTGAACAGTGGAATTTATGTTAATGTTTGTTCACTGTGCGATTGATTCACTTAGCGCCGCATGGGGAGGTGAGGAGCTCGTCTCTTCGTCGGGTTCGGGTAGTCTCTCTGCACAAATGGCTCAGTGCTTGTCTACTGTCCCACTGTCAAGAGCGGACGCGACTTGCCTTAATTACCCCTTTCCTACGACGTATACGTATATAGGAGAACGTTACGTCCATCAAGTAAATGGAGCTTGCCTTTGACACATCGCATTAATTGGGAAACCGGAGCACGGGCGGCGTGCCCTGGTCCCGGCGTGGTGTCCACACATCACCGTGATAGCGATTAACACCGAGTATACTAATATGGTAAGAATGAACTTTAGAAAATGTTTACTTTAACGTTATGTGTTAAGAGGCAAAAATCTCTCGGCGCGGGTGAAATAAATCAGATCGCATTGGTGTAGGCCGGCTCGGGGTGGCCGCGGGGTGGCCGCAGGGTGGCCGCAGGGGTGGCCGCGGGGATGGCCGACGGGGTGGCCACGGGGTGCCCGGCTCCAACTAATTGCGGATCTGAAACGGGTTTTGTAGCGGTTAAGTTAAACATTAAACATCGCTACCAATTTACATGCGAAGGGGTTGGCTTTGTTAAATATTAAAGGAGATTTGTTTACGCAGCGGCGTTTAGTTCGGCGCTCAGACATATGTATATTTGTATACAGTATATACACATGTAAACATATATTTATATATAGGGTGGTCCCCAAATTCTACACGCTTCATTTATACCATTTTTATGTACAGCTCAACATCTGAAATATCATTAATTCCTATTGAATATTTGTTTTCTATTTCCCTCTGAATCATAATTTGATGTACAATTACTATCTACTTACGGTTTGATGCTTGTGATAGCAATGTGAGGTGACAACGTGCCAAGCCGTTAAATGAAGCCCTGGACACCAGTTTTGTGGTTATTAGAACGTTTACTAATTATTTATTTTAATATACACCTAATCTAACTTTACCTAACTTAAGCCAACCTCTAACCTACATTTCAAATGATATTATCGAACAAGGGAACACGCCTAGATCTAAGTAGCTGGACCACGGAGACGGTGTTTATTAGATAACTAATAACTTAACTACACTAATATGTTTGGAGTACGTGTGAGGGCGACCGTTGACCTCGTCCAGCACTTCGTTACAAACACCTTGTTAGTATAATTTCAGTAAAAAAGCTAAACGTCACGTTACGTTTAAAAGCTTAACTTGACGCTATTAACGTTTCGTTCAAACGTACAAAAAGGTTTACCGTCCAATCCCTCGTCTCCGGCGGAGGGCCGACCCGCACAGCCTACGCCACCCTTCCCTAGCTCGCACCCCTAAGCTGGACACAGACGAATGTGATATTAATTACACAGACAAATTTATTAATGATATATTATTTTTAACAGTTAGCTCTCGCCGGCGTGTAGCCACTTCTGCTACGGTAACAGGACTTATGTCTTCCAGGAAGATTTCCACTCCACGCCGTTCGTCGCCGAGTTGCCGTCATCCAAAGGCTTCCCGTGTCACATACCATCAGGATACCAGTCCGACGATTCTTCAAATAAAAAAAAGTATCTTCCATCACCCTCTTTTTGCAATGTGGGTTAAAAATGAAGTAACATCCGAGTGCCATTAGGTAGCGGTCCGTCAGACAAATCTTCGTTGTTATTAATTGACTGGGGACGATTCGAGCAAAAAGAAAAAAAAACTCGTTAATGGAAGCAAAAAAGCATCCCCTCCGGGCGCGGGCGGGTTTAGTACCTGTCAGACGGTCGGAAGATTTAAAACATTTCCCTTGTCTCAAATAAACAGGAGCAAAAAAATAACTTAATCGAGGATTTACTTTGCGCGACTCGGAAACGCCCGCGTCGGCGGATGTGCCCGCGAAGTGAACAGCCTCCCCATCCAGGCCTGCATTAACGACTCTTCGCGAGAATGGTGTCCAGGCAGCCCGGGGAACAAACGTCATAACATACAAGTTGTTTTGCAGTTGATGTTCAGGTTTTATACAAGCAAATACTGGAATAAAAAGACTTGCTCTTAATTATTATGGGCATGTATTGAACCCGTCCCGTTTCCATGTATTGTATAGGTTAGAGCTATGACACACTCCCACCAGCTCTACCTTTGTTACAAGAAGCACGCTCTAGACTTTAGACACTTCCTTTTAACAAAACAAGGCTCTCTAGTCCTTTTGTCACAATTTGCTCGGCTGCCAAAATGAACATGTAAATTTGTAACCGTCAATCTCCTTCGGCACATCCACCCGAGTATCGTGATAATTAAAGCCTTTGTATGTGAGCAGCTCGATCGGCGTCAACACACAGTCTCCGGTATTGAACTAACAAGGTCATGAAAGATCAGAGAGCGGCACGGATTCTCCAATATATAATTACGGAATTCACAGATAGGTTCAGTTGTCAAGCAATCATGTGACATGAGTATATACTCGATATTGCGACACCGCTTTCTCGTGTCGGACCTTGAAAGCAGACACAGTCGTCAAAGGCCCCCATCATCAACGCTCATCGTTCAATATTGTAGACTAACATAAAATGTTATTACGGTAATAACGTGTTTCAACGAGCCGGCTGGGCGGGGTGCGGCACGTGAGCTATTTAACGATGGACTTGGAAGAGCTGGACAAACGGAAATGCGCAACACACAATAACTTTGGTTATGTATCGTTTCACCACTTCGAATGCACTTGCATAATGCACACAGCGCCACACCACCAAGCTAATAGTATAATTAGTAAAGATTCTATCAGCTTACCTCTCCTTTCCTGTCTGTTTCTCGCATTAACTCCCTTTTACAACCGAACAGTTATTTACCGCGACCACATCTCTTAAAACAGAACTTTCACTACTTAACTAACTACTAACATGTATATATGATTATAAAATACTATTCCATAACTACGGATTAAATTAGGGGTGTTACTAGTGTGGTCATTGTCATTGTATGTGATATCATTGCTTCATAATAACTTAACTGTAGTCGATGTTTAATATAGTTTGGTTGGATTGATGCTGCACACAACATCTCCTTTTTTCATCGTTCCCAATATATCGTTTATAATATATATACGCGACATCCTGTGAGGTTAAGTCTCCAATTCGCCACTTCCGATGGGGTAACGCAAGAAACGTTAATCCCCATCGGCGGCAGCGGAGATATAATACCAACCAAATAAATTACTTTTCAGGGGGAAATAAATTCTACTCACAAACTGCGGCGGCAACCGGCGGAAGGATTTATATAGTTTAAGTTGAATAAAAGTAATACGATCACTGAACAAGCAGTCGTTATAAGGATCGATAATTTCGAGCCTGTTTATATACTTGTTGTCCCTCTTATAGTTAGTTGCAGATGGATGTGGTGCCTCTCCTCCGAACAGTTTCTGAAATGCATTACATAGATATTTAATGCCGCCGGGGCCCGCTTCCCATTTGATATAACTTTAAAGTAAACCAGATTCATTTGACAATTGTGTAATATGAAAGCACCTAGGCCTCGTTAGATGCGTTTCGACACCGGTGCGAATCTATTGGCTGACGCATCGGCCCGGAGACAATATCAGGACACCTCCGCAGTCGCCGTCGGACCCTCGTCTATTACCGCAAAATTAGCCACGATCTACCGGAGCGGGGTAAAGAGGGGTAGCCGGTGGATCCCCCTCACTGTTATCAACAATATTAATGGTTAAACATAGGGGAGTGAACTTTGATAAGCGCGCTTAGCAATTTGGGGACAAATAGGCGAAAGAACAATTTGTTGCTATATTTAGTCAGGATCAAGTTCAGCTCGTGGTTTATGTGACGTGGTATGTCTTACTTTACAGCTCGGCTATGACGGTATGCTAAAGTTTCCGCTAACGCCAAAGCGAACGGCATTTGGAAAGTCTCCATGAAGCTGTGATAGAGATAGTCACTTAACAATGTAAGGAGTTAAACCTCATTGATTGCTAAGTGTGTGCGCAAATCTTTATCTTACTGATTAATTGGAAAATAAATCTCACCCTTATTTTTTACTAAACTGGCCACTCTCATCGCGATACCCCATGTTCCAGTTATCCCATGCGGCCCGTTAGACTTTAATCTTCAAGCCGACATTACAAAACAGGCAGTAACCATTCTTTATAAGGAACCTCGTGGATGTCTTTTGACGCTGCAACCCTTCCTGGAAGCGACGGTGGTGAATATCTTTTAAAGGTTCTAAAGACAGCTGTTTATTAATGGTAAGTTGTATCCCTACGAGCTAGATCCACTGCACCACAAGATATAGTCAGTTATAAATGCTTCGTGTTTGACTTAAAGTTTTAGATAACAAAGCGGTAATAATAACAAGAGATATTTCCATCTTCCATCATCGTCTCCTGTCATCCTTGCTTTGGTAAGGTAAGTCCATCTCTATGACTTTTGAGAGATCATTGGTGGTAGGTCTCTGCTGAAGGACACCGTCTAGGAGGGTACACAGCCGACAAACAGTATTGTGTTAACATTACTGTGTTCCGGTTTGAAGGGCGTTGGAGCTAGTGTAATTACTGGGATACCGAGAGTCAACGTCTTGTGTCAGGTGACGAGCGCAATGTAATGCAGCGTGTAACAAACATCCCAACTAGCGCCACATTGTTGCAGGCGGGCGTATCACTTACTATCAGGTGATCGTCCCGCTCGTCTGCTCGTTTAATTGTACTGCACAGATCTGAAGCTGCGAGCACGGAATGGGGAGAGCTTTAAATCTATGTGCTACGAAGTAGTGGTGGATCTTGTATTTGTCGGAATCTACGTCCAGGTCGTTACGCGGCGGCGCCGTGGAATGGTCGCAGTAACAATAACGGGAACGGTTACGATTGCGCAGCTCGTCGCCAGGGTTAAAGTGTCCACCCTCGAAACGTTCTTATCTCGTTGTATGAAACATGGAGCTTAGAAAACCTATTTATTCTACCTTAATGAATACTCCGCATATAAAGTTACAGTTGTCTGCACTTAGTGTTCAAAGTTAAGTTCACACACGAATCCTCATCTTTATTGTAAGAACGTTGCTAATATTTTCAATATTGACATTCATCATCATCATCATTAGCCGATAGACGTCCACCGCTGAACATAGGCCTCCCCCAAAGATCTCCACTAGTGGGGGTTCATATGGAGGGGTATGGGCCATTTCCCACCACGCTGGCTCAATGCGGGTTAGTGGAAGCGAAAGCCGTGTGTTGATTAGCAGGGTGCACCACGATCAGGTGAGGTTGGCTTGGGTCACGTGAGTTGTTGTGCGGGACCCCTTACACCACACACATTGAAAATGAATTGATATGATCTTCTGCAGCTGATTATAACGAGTAAAGCTTCTGGAAAACGAATGGTGGGGAGAAGGTAAAGTCATGGTTGAACATTATCAATATCTGGAAATGGACTGGCATATCTGGAGAATCTAAATTGTTCCCCGAACCAGAGACAGAAAGGACTGTACCACACTGATTGCCAACCTTCACTAGCTGGAAAGGCACTTTAAGAAGAAGACATTACTGAAGTTCTTTTTAACCAATTCAGCTTAATTAAGTCAATCAAACAGAGAAACTGGATAACAGTTGCGATGCGTCCGTTTAAAACTTTTTTAATGGCTAAGATAGAAAGAGATTATAAAAACAACATCTCTCTATAAGAAGTTTCCTCAGTGTTGATGGTAGCCACTCCTTTGTAGTAATAGGCTTCTTGTATTGAATAATTATTATCACCATCATTAACATTATTATCAGCTTTTGTTTATCCACTGCTGCATATAGGCCTTACCCAATGTCTTCCACCGAATGCGATCCTCAGCTTCTAGCATTCACCAACTTTCAACCGCACTATTGATGTCGTCGGTCCATGTGGAGGGCGGGCGTCCTACACTTTTGCGACCTGTACGCGGCCTCGTCTCCTAGACTTTTCTCCACCATCGGCCAATATCGACACGACAGCCGTGGCACTTCAGCTTGCACATTTTAAGAACTACGTCGACAACTTTAATTCTCCGTCGAATTTCTTCGTTCCGGATATTGTCCCTTAGAGTAACGCCAAGCACAGCTCTCCCCATCGCTCGCTGCGCCGTAAGTAAGGGTGGGGAGGACGCACTTGTTAAACACTTTCGTCTTGAGACTTTGGTGCATTTGCGAGGTGAGGATGTGGCGCAGTTTCCCGAACGCTGCCCAGTCGAACCAAGCTAGATGTATTGTATAAACAAGTGAGAGATTATACTCTTTATTTTATTGTTAATTTAATAGTGTAAGTAATGAAGTATTTACTATAAATTCATTTCTGTTAACATATTTTTAACGATCTTTTACATTGACGCGAGAAACGTCGCGCCAAGCTGAGAACTTTCCACTCTAATCTGTTTAACTTAACGCACTCCAGGCTAACTTTAAAATGTGTGAAATTCCTTTGGAGTAGCATTAAAGCGAAATCTCAATGTAGAACGAGAAATGTAATTCCGCGCGAGCGAGATAAATAGTTGAACGTTAGGACGCGGCGCCCGGTACTCGTAAATAACCGAGCGGCGGAACGGATCTCTCACTCTCCTTCAAACAAAACTCTCTCCGTCCGGAAGTATTAGTAATGGTGATATTGACGGTTATGGAAGGGGATGATTTACGATCAACATCTGCAATACAAAGTTTTTTTATTTAAACTAGTGCAACTACAATGAAGTAGTAAGTATCCCGCATCGCACCAAACTATAGGAGTTTGTGTGCGAGACAACTGCCGCGTCCAGTCTCGGTAACATGGAGTCAGCACGCATAAGCTGTAATCGCTGCAGCTGTTGGGAGTCAATAGGGACAGGATGTATAAAGACGAGACAATTAATTACAAAAAGACTTAGATTAGGGAGAGCGGTGCAGTAGAGTGTGTGAGTGTGTGAGTGTGTGTCAAGTAATTGTCAGTAGTTAAGCCAGTCAGTAAGAACGTCGATATATACATAACTCTATATATCGACTAGTTAAAGTTAAGTGTCTATTTGCCCAGAGATTCCGATTCCGATTCCGATTCAGATTCAGATGAAGGTGGTCGGAGAACGGACCCGAGCCCGTTTTCGACGACCGAGTAACTTCGTCAGAAAGCAATGATCCACAGTCAACACGAAAATCGGCCGTAAGGTAACTACACTCCATGTAGTACACTTTTTTAGAAACCCTGGGACCCGGGTCCACCAGGACAGTATCAGATAAGCTGTAAGAGTCGCTATGGCTTTCAAGCATCTACATCATTACAATCAAGAAGTGTCTTTTTAAAAAGCTCTTGTGCGCTTCATCACATTTGACTGTGTACCAAGTTGTTGGTTATATTTTGTTTGTTAAGCAACTCTGCAGTCATACAGTCATTTCAATTGTTGTACGTAGCTGAACTGAGCTGTGTTGTCATCGTCACCTAGGCGGTGCTACTCTTCGACGTTGCACCGTGACAATATTTCAGTTTTACAGTGGAGCAGGTGGTGTGGCGAAGCGACAATGTACGCTGCAGCAGGTGAGGAAATGTTTTAATTAAGCTCTAGATAAACAACGCGCACAAACAGCATTACAAGCCGCGGTAACGCTGTCTCGTGACGTGTCCTTGTGCTTCCTGTGCAAACGCGCACACGGACCGCATGTCCTGTTCAACGCAATGTGTAACATTGTGTGAACACTATTTCCGTTGTTGTCTATTGTAACATTTCACTATAGCTTACAATAACTTCAGGACATTTGAATATTGTAGAAACATTTACACGCCTATTACCATATTATATGTATATATATATACATATATACTATATTATATAACGAAAATATACTTATAAAGCTTATTTTTGACATTAACTTATAAATGAAGTGTATATACCTAACAATTGCGTTGTTTTTCTTCCATAAGTATTGCTGCTATAATCTCTATAGCCTGCAAGCTCACCCCTATTGTCCCCGCGCGGGCCTGTAGAAGTATAACTAGAAAAATAAAAAAAATACTTAAGCAGTAACATCACTAGGTACGAGTTAGTATATCGTTGTAGGAAACACAAGAGGCGCGAGGCGCTGTTCTACAGAATGTTATTACAGGAGATTGGATCCGGCCGCTCGGAGGCTGCGCGATAAAAGCGGCCCAATATTGCTCACAAATAGCGGTATGTTGCTCAAGTAAATTTCAGTAAAATGATACATCAACGTTCTGTTACTGTATAAATTTAAAATAATGGTTAGAAAGTAAAATATATACGAACCTCAGTAGGACTTACTAGAGCAATGGTGTGATTTAAAGTTAACAAGTCATCATCGGTACCATGTCACGAGATGATGTCGAGCTGATGAATTTTAGTAAGTGTTATTCCTGCGGAGAACGTCAAGTCCCTCATACAAGCTCGATATTGAGACAACGATAGTAAAAGAAAAAATCGGGTCAGAGGTGAACCTCTCCTCAAAGTGAAGGTATGGACCGGCGCAGTTTTCGGCCGCAAGAAATACCTTAGCACAAAGCACCTGTGCGCGGGCGAGCACATAAATCTTAGCGAACGGGCAGCGCGAGGCCTCGGAGTAGTTCCACTAATGCAGCACTCTGCGGATTGCGCATAAAACGGGGCTTAGGCTCCTAATGGCAGCCGGTTTATAGGGGCGGCCGCATCCCCCTATTAAATAAAAATAAATGTTTCCGCGGAGTGCGCGGCCTGGTATGTCCGCCGGCAGACGAACACTTACAGCGGAATTAAACGCGACAAGTGGCAGTTCCGGTCTGAACGGGATATTACTAAGCTTCTAATGATTCTTGTTTTCCTATCTAAACCACAATGTTCATGTAAAAGTGCTTCAGAAGCGGATGTGAAGTTGCATCGTGTGTCCTGTTACACAATGTGTTGTTGTGCGCCGCTTTGCCGCGCACCCTCTTTGTGTATTATATATATATTTATATGGTTAAAATAAATCTGGATATCCTAACGCCGGTAAATCATGATTTTGTTTAGAGGCTGGGCTGCAAATCTTGCACAGCTGAACGCGCCGCGCCGCCGGGGATGTTTGTGCATACTGTGCGCAGTGCGATCTTCCGCCTCGCTGCTTCCGGTGAGACGACGCGAGATAAAGCCGACAGAATGGTCGTTAATCCTGCAGGGTATCACGTTTTATAATATTATATTACATTTTCACCTACCCTTCTTTCGTACAGCCAAAACCTTTTCGCTTGAAACGGATCCGGCGCTTGACTGCTCCAAACGCATCCACGACTCCATATTCAGACAAGTAATTCGCTGTACGTTTATTGCACGACTCACAGCTTCAGCCAGGCCGGGACCCCTGAATAAAGCATTCATAGGAATTATGAAGCCACAGACGTCTGTGATTGATACAATTGCTTCACTCATAAAGAAGCGGGAAGGCCAAAGCTGTGACGCGATGTGACGTCACGTACCTTACACAGTTGTAACGCAGCAATGAATCGTTTTAATGATGCAATTAGTCACGAGAAATGTAATAAGCAGCGACAAACGGCGGATACGCGCCGGAGTCTGATTGTACTCGTTAGTGGATGAAACCCTGAGTTTACAGGGGTGGCGCCGCCGAGGGACAGCGCACTGGGCGGCTCCGTTTTTCTTCTAAAATGAGTTATACGTCATGGTGACAATCCTAAACAACCTTTATTTCACTTAGTACTCGACTAATAATCGTTTTATGTTATATTTTAAACTCTAAGAAGCTCTAAGCTCTGCAGCTCGCTGGCCTAATGGTTAGAGCGTGCAGCTTTCTTGCCGGAACCTCGGCGTGTACCGATGACTTTAATATTTAAGTTACGTACGTTTGTGAACTTTAGCAACAACAGCGGAATACAAACGGCGAAGGGAAACATCGCGAGGAAACCTGCACATGGATTAGGATTCATTCTAAGGTGTGTGTGAAGCCACCAGTCCGCATTGGGCCTGCGTGGTGACTGTGGCCTATCGCCCTCATATTGACGATAGGCCTGTGCCCCAACAGTGGGAACGTAAATTGGCTGTTGAAAAAGAAACCTCTAAATACGTTCAGAGACGTACGCCCAAACTATGGCTTTCCAAACTTATCTAAACAATATCCTCTCAACTCACTCTGAAGGTACACCACTATACTCTCACTATCGCTAAATTGACAAAATTGCTAAGTTTATTTTAAGTATAGATAAGTACAGAGATGTCGAACACGCTTCCGGTTACTATTTCCGATGGTCTTCACCGGTATGTCTCTCTCTGGTTTACCTTGGACTCTGATAATACGAGAATACTGTTAATTGGCTTGGCAATATGTGTTATTTTAATCCCAGCCACTACACTCTGTTATGCGTGTTTTGGCAACACTACTATATACTAGTATAAGGCCGTGTGATTCGCACCAATTGCACCAATTTATTTCTCGTGGTAAGTCTCTATTGCCGCAGACCGTCTAGGTACCACCGCAGGGTCCATTGCAGCCGGCACTTAGAGCTGTGCAAATATTGCTCTGTTCCGGTTCGAAGGGCGCTTTAGCTGGTGAATTTACTGGGATATCAAGACTCGACAATTTATGGTCTCGAGGCGACGAACACAACGTAGTGCAGTGTAGCGCCAAGTTGTTAAGGGCAGACGTACCCTTTACCATCAGGGGAACGTCGCGCTCGTCTCGTTGCTTCATTGAATAAAGAAAACATGTTTTTTGTAATGTGAAAAAGTTTAAAGCAATAGCATTTCCATTATTAGCTTTACATCCAAGAATCTAAGTAATTAGGAAGTGTTTAAGTTTAGTGGCGAACTGCTTGGAAGCGTGGCGGCGGTCGCAAGTGGAACGTAGCAAATCCAAGTTACTTGCGCGTTTAACTTAATCGCACGGAGCCGTTCCGTAAATATCCTCTCCCTATTACCCCGGCAGAGGTGAGCCTGTATTATTTATTGCTGCAACACCTCGCGCCGCCTCCTGTCCCTGTCCATTTATTTACTTTTAACTTACAAGAAGGAAGAGGTTCGATATTCGTTCACTCAATTGGATCATATCAGATTTTGCATTAAATGGCACGATGCTGATGATGCTGCTTTGGGTATCGAAGAGTGAGAGTGGGTAAGTATTGTATAAGTTAATAAACAAGCAGTAAGCTCGCAATTTTGATGACAAACTGTAGGAATTCAGTTAGGCATCGGCAAAGATGTCACACCTGTTTTTCAGTTGTTTACGTGTACGAGTTCCCTCACAAGGGCTCACGGGGTCCAAGCCAACCTGACCTGCTCTTGTGCACCCTGCTGATCCACAAATGTGGCTCTGGATCCTCCGAAACCGCGACTGTCTTAAATAATGTGTAAATATTATAACATTTATTAGATGCTGCGCTAACGTAGTTGCGAGGAAGATCATTCACCACCAAGTGGTAGCTCCAGTAGTCTGTTCTCTTTCCGTTACAGAAAACCTATTGAGACTACAAGTTCGTCTGTATGTTTGTGAAAGTAAAAATAAATGAAAAGTACGAAGGTGAGCCGCGCTTCTTCCATTCGCAAAGTAACCAGCCGCCTCCCTGCACGGCTGCAGGAAGTAAACACGTACTTCCTGTACAACAGTGACTACTGTTTCTCATTAAACAAACGCTTTTGTCTCTTGTGAAAGGCTTTGTGTTCAGTGTTTCCTTTTTCTCTTTAATATTCAGATGTGCTTGATGTCTGACGTAAAGAAACATGTTATTGGTAGTGGAAAATTATAATTAAAATTATGTAGACAGGTATGGGGGCATTTGGGCCATTACCCACCACGCTGGCCCAATGCGGGTTGTAACGAGCCCGAGCCTAGTTTGTTGATTAGCGGGCTACACCACGAGCAGGTGAGGCTGGCTTGGATCCCCTGAGTTGTGCGGGACCTCTTACACCTTGAATCCCCCCATATAAACATGCCCTTACACCATGAATCTCCCCCATATAAAAATGCCCTTACACCCTGAATTCCCCATATAAACGTGCTCTTACACCTTGAATCCCCCCATATAAACATGCCCTTACACCCTGAATCCCCCATATAAACGTGCTCTTACACCCTGAATCCCCCATATAAACATGCTCTTACACCCTGAATCCCCCCATATAAACGTGCTCTTACACCCTGAATCCCCCATATAAACATGCTCTTACACCCTGAATCCTCTATATAAACATGCTCTTACACCCTGAATCCCCCCATATAAACGTGCTCTTACACCCTGAATCCTCCATATAAACATGCTCTTACACCCTGAATCCCCCATATAAACATGCTCTTACACCTTGAATCCCCTCATATAAACATGCCCTTACACCCTGAATCCCCCATATAAACATGCTCTTACACCCTGAATCCCCCCATATAAACGTGCTCTTACACCCTGAATCCCCCATATAAACATGCACTTACACTCTGAATCCCCCATATAAATGTGCTCTTACACCCTGAATCCCCCATATAAATGTGCTCTTACACCCTGAATCCCCCATATAAACGTGTTCTTACACCCTGAATCCCCTCATATAAACATGCACTTACACCCTGAATCCCCCATATAAACATGCTCTTACACCCTGAATCCCCCATATAAACATGCTCTTACACCCTGAATCCCCCGTATAAACGTGCTCTTACACCCTGAATCCCCCATATAAACATGCTCTTACACCCTGAATCCTCCATATAAACATGCTCTTACACTCTGAATCCCCCATATAAACATGCTCTTACACCCTGAATCCCCCATATAAACATGCTCTTACACCCTGAATCCCCCATATAAACATGCTCTTACACCCTGAATCCCCCATATAAACATGCTCTTACACCCTGAATCCCCCATATAAACATGCTCTTACACCCTGAATCCCCCATATAAACATGCTCTTACACCCTGAATCCCCCATATAAACATGCTCTTACACCCTGAATCCCCCATATAAACATGCTCTTACACCCTGAATCCCCCATATAAACATGCTCTTACACCCTGAATCCCCCATATAAACATGCTCTTACACCCTGAATCCCCCGTATAAACGTGCTCTTACACCCTGAATCCCTCATATAAACATGCTCTTACACCCTGAATCCCCCATATAAACATGCTCTTACACCCTGAATCCCCCATATAAACATGCTCTTACACCCTGAATCCCCCATATAAACATGCTCTTACACCCTGAATCCCCCATATAAACATGCTCTTACACCCTGAATCCCCCATATAAACATGCTCTTACACCCTGAATCCCCCGTATAAACGTGCTCTTACACCCTGAATCCCTCATATAAACATGCTCTTACACCCTGAATCCCCCATATAAACATGCTCTTACACCCTGAATCCCCCATATAAACATGCTCTTACACCCTGAATCCCCCATATAAACATGCTCTTACACCCTGAATCCCCCGTATAAACGTGCTCTTACACCCTGAATCCCCCATATAAACATGCTCTTACACCCTGAATCCCCCATATAAACATGCTCTTACACCCTGAATCCCCCATATAAACATGCTCTTACACCCTGAATCCCCCATATAAACATGCTCTTACACCCTGAATCCCCCGTATAAACGTGCTCTTACACCCTGAATCCCCCATATAAACATGCTCTTACACCCTGAATCCCCCATATAAACATGCTCTTACACCCTGAATCCCCCATATAAACATGCTCTTACACCCTGAATCCCCCATATAAACATGCTCTTACACCCTGAATCCCCCGTATAAACGTGCTCTTACACCCTGAATCCCCCATATAAACATGCTCTTACACCCTGAATCCCCCATATAAACATGCTCTTACACCCTGAATCCCCCATATAAACATGCTCTTACACCCTGAATCCCCCATATAAACATGCTCTTACACCCTGAATCCCCCGTATAAACGTGCTCTTACACCCTGAATCCCCCATATAAACATGCTTTTACACCCTGAATCCCCCATATAAACATGCTCTTACACCCTGAATCCTCCATATAAACATGCTCTTACACCCTGAATCCCCCATATAAATGTGCTCTTACACCCTGAATCCCCCATATAAACATGCTCTTACACCCTGAATCTCCCCATATAAACGTGCTCTTACACCCTGAATCCCCCATATAAACATGCTCTTACACCCTGAATCCCCCCATATAAACGTGCTCTTACACCCTGAATCCCCCATATAAACATGCTCTTACACCCTGAATACCCCCATATAAACGTGCTCTTACACCCTGAATCCCCCATATAAATGTGCTCTTACACCCTGAATCCCCCATATAAACGTGCTCTTACACCCTGAATCCCCTCATATAAACATGCACTTACACTCTGAATCCCCCATATAAACATGCTCTTACACCCTGAATCCCCCATATAAACATGCTCTTACACCCTGAATCCCCCATATAAACATGCTCTTACACCCTGAATCCCCCGTATAAACGTGCTCTTACACCCTGAATCCCCCATATAAACATGCTCTTACACCCTGAATCCCCCGTATAAACGTGCTCTTACACCCTGAATCCCCCATATAAACATGCTCTTACACCCTGAATCCCCCATATAAACATGCTCTTACACCCTGAATCCCCCGTATAAACGTGCTCTTACACCCTGAATCCCCCATATAAACATGCTCTTACACCCTGAATCCCCCGTATAAACATGCTCTTACACCCTGAATCCCCCGTATAAACATGCTCTTACACCCTGAATCCCCCATATAAACATGCTCTTACACCCTGAATCCCCCATATAAACATGCTCTTACACCCTGAATCCCCCGTATAAACGTGCTCTTACACCCTGAATCCCCCATATAAACATGCTCTTACACCCTGAATCCCCCATATAAACATGCTCTTACACCCTGAATCCCCCATATAAACGTGCTCTTACACCCTGAATCCCCCATATAAACATGCTCTTACACCCTGAATCCCCCATATAAACATGCTCTTACACCCTGAATCCCCCATATAAACATGCTCTTACACCCTGAATCCCCCATATAAACATGCTCTTACACCCTGAATCCCCCATATAAACATGCTCTTACACCCTGAATCCTCCATATAAACATGCTCTTACACCCTGAATCCCAGCCCTTAGCGCCCAGCGGTACCGGAGACCATGCTGACCGTATGTGGAGGTCTTTAGGGGAGGCCTATGTCCAGCAGTGGACGTCTATCGGCTGATGATTATTACACAGGTACATACTTGTGTAGCTGACATCAGCTAACTGTTCCATGCCAAGCGGTATCTTTGGTAATGTGAGACGTTTGTAACTATTAGACAGCATCCTCAGGTTCAGGTGCAATTAGAAATGCTGGTCTGTCTCTTGCTCTTACTGCAACTGGTGTTCCGCTTGATTGTATCAGTGCTTATTGTAGTGTGCGTATTTACATAAACAGGGTGGACACTGCCACGAGTGAAGGTGTAAGTATTGTTTTATGTCATATCTTAAGTAATGTGAGTATTTTACGTGAACCGCGGATGATGCGGAGAACTTTAGAATGCAGCAGCCGTGTTTCAGCCGCACACATACGTAAGGCTGGAGCGTTCCGGAGGAGCATCAATTATTTATCATTTATTAGGTCGTTGTTTCTTGGCATTATGTAATATGGCGGTCAAGTGACAGCTCATTGTGAATAAAACACGGTCTACTTATCTCCGTCGCTTTACATCACAAAAACGTTATGACTCTTGACCTTTTCCCAGTGAAAAGAAAACTGCACAACAAACTGCGGGACCTGGGCCGGCTCCAACGTAAACGAAACGAAACATTATTCAACTGGAATTATCAGTCGCTTTCAGGTTCCAGGGCGCGCTGAGAAGGTTGACCTTTTACCCGTGAACTGTGCGCTAAATACAAATTAATTACGTCGAGAGCTGTAACCGCTGCACCGGAGCTGCACCGGAGCCGCACCGGAGCTGCAGCGCGGTGTCAGCGCGAGGGGTTCGAAATGCTTCAGTCATATTATTTGGACATTTATTATCTTTAATAAATTAACATTTTTAAAAATATTTCGCTTTTAAAATTAAATAATTTATATTTATTTAATTAGTGAATTTTATCCTTAGTGAATATCAACCCTTTACTTTTTATTTTTTCTTAAGTTTTTGTATTATATTCGTTACTAGCAAAGACGTCGGTTTTTATACTTAGTGCAGCCATAACTTCCGTTACAAATGAAAATGCATAATTTTTTCTTAATGAAGTAATGTGGTATTATTGAAATGTATACCTACATATTTATTAGACTCGGCAATAAATAAAAAACAGTATCCTATTCGAAATGGCCGCGTTTGGCTTTTATACAGGCCTTTACTCTGTTTGGCCACGTGTCACGAATCTATGGATGTACGCGCTGTCTCCAAGGGAAACTTCCACCACCACCACCACCACCGCCGCTGCCTGCTCCAAAGATGTTTTAAGAGACTCAATGTCGCCCTGTCGTTTAGAGCAGCAGCAGCCCATGCCCTCTAAAACTGACCATAATTTGAAGTCTAAAAGGTTGAGGTCTGGACTAGGAGAGGGCCAGTCTTCTGCTCTTGTAAAGTCCGAAACGTTAGTTTCAAGCCGGGCTTGGGTAGTTCGTGCCTTGTGACCAGGGGCAGAGTGTTGCTGGAAAGTCCACGGTATATTTTTAAAAAGTGTATTGCTGAGAGGTTCCACAACATTATCCAAGACTGTATCTTGATACACTTTGGAACAAGCTTTCACTCCTTTTTCCCAAAAATGAAGTTTTGTGACTCCTTGCTAAGACTGGTCCCAAACAAACCATCACTGACGCGGGATGATGACCACGTTGTATCTTACTGACCACTTTATCATTTTGCTTATTGTAGTGTTTTTCAATGGTGAAAGTTTTTTGATATGAAAAAGGATATTTCTGTGCCTTTCTCCTGGCTGCTGCATCGCGACAGAAGGTTTGTTCGTTGTGTTCGATCCACTCTCTTTAACTGTAAAGATTGATTTAGAGCATGTCCTGTATGTCACCGTGACTTGATAAGCACCGAGCTTCAGGTCTTGTTTTATAAGACGCAATACGCGACAGAGTCCTAGGGGGAATCTTTATTTCTCGCGACAAGATTTTTTGGATCCTAATGGGGTTTCGATGATTTCTGGCTTTAACAGCATTTGTAGTTCTAACAGCTAACAGCACGCAGCCGCAACGATTATTTCTGGTCTTCTTCTGGACAGAGGAAGTGTTGTTGTATCTGTTGACGGTACGACATACGACCGCACGGCTGATAGCAAGCTTTGGTAGTGTCTGCAACATGAGCGAGCGGACCGGCTCCATGCACACACACACACTTTGTGCAAGGCGATCACTGCAATACTGTTTTCTTTAACACCCCCACCCCATTCCATATTGTAATGTGAATATGTAAATATGTGAAATGGCGCAAAATCGAAACAAATTTTTCAAATAATATACGCGTTCCAAATTCAAAATAATTAGGTTTAAAAAAAAAAAGTTTTTATGTAGCAGTGTTTATGGCCAGACTGGTTATATTAAAAGTTAAAACATTTCAAACATGACACTATTTAAACCTTGTTAGACATCATCATCAGCCGATAGACGTCCACTGCTGGACACAGGCCTCCCGCAAACATTTCTACATCGATCGGTCCGGCGTTGCCCGCATCCAGCTGCTTCCCGAGACCTTCGTTTGTAGGGTTCACATGGGGAGATTTGGGCCAACCTCACACCACACTGGCCCAATGCGGGTTGGTGGGAGCCAAAGCCAGGTAAGGTTGATTTGGATCCCGTGAGTTGTTGTGTGGGACCCCTTACACCCCTTGTTAGACATATATATATATATATATATATACACATATATATTCCCTATTCAATAATATTTTAATTCGAAACCTAACTTGGTGCTACGTAATACGCCAGCCCATAACTTTATGCCTTTAAGATGGTACTATCTGCACCACTTTGTGCCCGACGCCCCAAATCATAAGAAGTTAAGTTTTATTAGTTCAGTAATCTTCCTAACTACAACGCCCTTGAAACCGGAACACAGCAATATTTGCAAATTTTTTTGTATTAATTGAAGCGACGAGACGAGCGGGACGTTCACCTGATGGTAACTGACACGTCCGCATCACATCGCACGTTAAGTCTCGTTAACCCAGTAATTACACTCGCTACAACTCCCTTCGATCCGGAGCACAGTAATGTTTCCACACTACTGTTTGGTGGCAAAAATAAGACCTGCGGTGGTACCTACCTAGTCCGTGCCCGGTAACAAAGACTTACCACCAGTAAACATTACTGTTTGTCGGCTGCAATAGGCGCTGCGGTGTTTCCCACCTAGACAGTCTTCGGCAACAGAGATCTTCCTATTCACCAGTGAGTCATCCTGCTTAGAGAAGACTAGCTTCAGTTCAAGAACTCAGCTGTGCACCGCTGGAGTAATAAGAACATAAAAGGTTTTAACTGTATGATTTTAAAAACATTCATCGAAACGAAGAAAAGGAATCGGTCTCATCTTGTCGTGGCCAAAAAGACGGAATAGAGAAGTTATTCCTTTCTCTAAGGAGACATAAATAGTATTTAATAAAACCCTGGTCCAGAAATATGCCCTGTGCGTTTGTATAAAGACTATCAGTGCACGGTGGGGGTAGGGGTGGGGGTTGTTGGTTGGAGTGCGCGCGCGCCGGGCGACGCGGTTAGAAACTATTCCGCTTAACAGAAAGATAAAACCGTCGCGAGTCGCTTATAAAGTTAGCGCGGGAGCCGCTCCTTAGAGAAAGGAAATAATGAGAGTATTTTTAAAAAGTAATCTCGTAAAGGACGTCGAGAGCAGAACTCCTCGTCCGCGGGACCTATTTACTGCAACTCCTCGGACGCTGCTCTTTAATTACGGCAGCACTTGAAGCGCGCTGCAAATGGAATCTGTTCCATTTAATGTCCTAAGTTCTGCGCCGCTTCCCTGCAGGAATCTTCATTTTTTTCAATTACGTCTCACTTCTTACACTGTGAGAGCGAAGAATCATCAGACAATCGGATATTGGCGAAGAAAGAATCAATAGACCTCAATGAGATAAACGCGACATGCTTCGTTCTTTATGTCTTCAGTTCATGTATACGTACGAAATGACAGCTGCCGAGGCAATCAATAATATTTCTCTGTATATATATATATATATATATATATATATATGTATAGGATATGTGGAGATTTATTGAATCATGACGAGGTTTTCGAAACTGTTAGACGTCGAAATCATCATTCTCATCAGCAGATAGATACTGGACATAGGCCTCCTATAACGATTCCCACATCGATCTGGGGGACCTCGGCTTTGCTACGGCCCCGACCACGCTGGCCCAATGCGGGTCGGTGGGAGCCAGTCTCGTTTGTTGATTAGTAAAGTGTACCTGAGCAGCTGAGGTTGGCTTTCATCCCGTGAGTTGTTGTACGAGACCCTTACTCACCCTTATAAACGTAAACATTCAAAATTTGATAGAAATATTGCTTTTGCCATTTACAGGTCAGCTAAGAAGGGATTTAACAAATTTCTGCTCCAAAGGGACCTGCGGGGGTGTTACAGCCAGCAAGGCGGGCGGAAATAGCGAGATTCTTTATACACCCCGAGTAACAATGATTTTAAACGTTGACAGAGTATTGAGTGCGTTATAACGAAATGGGATCCGGATATTAACTCAAAACGAATACCGGCTGACCGTAGGATGTATTGCTAAAGAAGCGAGAAACATTTCGAATGAAGAGATACTAATCTTACATACCACTAATTCCTCATTCCAATAAAAGAAAACGGAAGAAAACGTGGATTTAAATGTGTAAAACCAAAAATCATTAAAAAAAAGATTTTGTAGAAGGAAAGAGTGGGGAAAAGTAACATGAAACAAATTAAGGAATATGTGTGTGGTGGGAAAGAGAGATCGGAAATAAACTGTAAAGGAAATAAATCAGTAGAGGCTGCTTCACAGACAGGAGTTAAGCTCTTTATATAAAAGATGAGGCTGCGTCTTGTTATGTGATGCGTATTAACTTGCTCCCACTCCATTCGATCATTAAGTTTGCTGGAAGAAGTTTAGCAGAGTATATGCTCGCCGCGCTATATTTTTTTCTGTAGCTCTTTTAGCTGACTGTGTGGACGCAGGAAACAGATAACATTACTCTATGCACTATAAAAGTACAGTTGCAGCGTCACACGCAATCTGCTCCGCGTGCTGCAATAAATTCGCAGCCAGGCCTGCGCACCAGCAGCACCCTGCAGGACGGGGTGTGCGAAAGTTTTTAACAATTTTTTTGTTACATCGCAACCCTTTACGTAACAAAGCGTTATTGCCAACAGTGGCCGTGCTCGGTGCAGTATGTCCAAAGATTAGGTACTGAGAGATAGTTCATTTAGTGCGTTTAGTTGTGACCTATATTTTAATAATGAAGAGTAAACATCAGAACAAATACTACAAAGCAGGTGCAGAGGACACGTACCACTTTGCCTGCAGCATGTTTCGATAGTGTAGACGAGGTAGATGAAGTAAATGATGAGCATGCGGTAAATTGGTGATATGAGAAAGGTTAGAGAGTGAAATTTGTAAAATCTTTAACGTAGGCAAGGCACATTGAACGTTGTGTGGATGGATGTTGGTGGAATGATGGCAGTGTTTACCAACTCCGTGAAAATTCTTTGTGAAGTTTGTACTGCGCAATATTTGCTTCCAATTACACCGAATTTTCCCTTTTCACACGAGCTTACTCTGTACATTCCCTCGTACAACGCCCGGGGCCGCGTTTGTGAGCCGTGGGCGTGGGCGTGGGCGCACGCTGGGCATCTTGTCCAGCGGTACGCGGAGAGTACAAAAGTCAAACTACCCGAAGCACACGGAAAGTAATATCTCCACTCGACAAAAGTGGTGCAATCTTTCCCCAGTGTATAAAAGCTATTCCCGGTTATTTCAGTTTAGGTCACGTTTTTCATTTATATTACTCAAAGTGAAACTGCGCAATTCCCGCGCGGTACTCCCGCATTATTTCTAGCCGCCGCCATTTTTTATTTGCCGAATACTTCCGCCGCGCCGGGCCGCGCTCCTCGTGTCGCTCACTTAAGGTTATTACGTCGGCTCCTGCTCGCACAACGACATCCTTTTAAATCCTTGTCTCCGTCCGCCGACCTTTGTGTTAAGGTACGCGATGGAAGGTTCTCGTGCCGAAAAGGCTTCGTGTGAGGGTTGCGTGTGTACACGCTGTTTGCAATCTGTTCAAGTTTATAAAAGAAAACATCTTATGGAAATCAATAACTAGGAACTTATTGCCCACAGTGGAGATGGATTTTATTGCATCCAAAGTCCGAATTGATCGAGGCTCAAGTGGCAACGAGATGGATACATGGAAGAGAAAGGACTGACGGCCGATGGGGTACCAGGGTCCTCGAATGGCGACCACGTATCGGAAGGCATAGTGTAAGCAAGCCCCCCACCAGGTGGTGGACGATCTGGTGAAAGTTGCGGGAAGCAGCTGGATGTATGAAGCGCTGAATCGATCGATGTGGAGATCTTTGGGGGAGGCCTATGTCCAGCAGTGCACGTCTGACAGCTGATAATGATGATGATGATGAAGTCCGATTTCTATTTAATTGTGTTTAGTTCATAAACTGAACCAGCAGACCATCAAATACGCGAAACGGCGGTTTCCTTTCGCATCACGCCCCTCGCCTCGAGACACGAGATGCGATGTTCTGTTCAACTCCGATCAGTTAACTATCTACAGCGCTCTCTAAACCGGAACACAGTAATGTTTGCACAGCACTGGGGTTCTTTATCGGGTGCAATAGGGGTTGCTGTTGGTACTTCCTATCTAGACGTTCTCCAGCAACGAAGACCTACCAGCAGTGTAGCAATTAGTTTTTAACAGTTGCGAGTTGATATTGTACGAGAATGGCAATGTTATGTATGCCTTGCTTTGACTTCATCAACGTAATGAACAGTTAACCGCATTATCGATAGTTAAACACACAAAAGGTTTATATGTATTTTAAAACTCAAAGGACGAGGTTTCTTACGAGTTTTTATGTGAGCAAAAGTTATAGCTCCACAGGATACGACGCGTACGAGGATTTTCATCGAGAGCATACGGTCGGGCCTTAATGCTGGAGAATCCTATTTATCCAAAAAACATTAACATTGAATGGCTCCACTAATAACAATCCCGCCAGCACGAAGCCGTGCAGACGAAGACGGATGTACTTACATACTTCAAATAATAACAAACACTTGACCCCGTCTGAGCGGGAGTACAGATAACAAATAAAGCGGCACGGGTGTCTTCATGACAAGTGTGAAGGCTGTAAGCACTCGCAGATCACATCATGTAACACCAGATCGGCCTGTGCTGATTCATAATATCGTATAGATGTAGAAAACCCTGTCCCAAGTTTTTATTTTTAATTTACGAAGCGACGGGGCGAGCTGGACGTTGACTTAATGGTGGCGTATCGCCTGCCCATTACGACGTGGTGCTAGGTAGGATGATATACTCGTACACTGCACTACATTGTGTGCGTCGCTATAAACACGTGATGTTAAGTGTCGTTACTGCAATAGTGAAATTAACTGCAGCGTCCTTCAATCTGGAGCACAGTAATCTATGAATTATTCTGTGTGTGGGCTGCAACAGGCACTGCGGTGGTACCTACCTGGACGGTCTCCGGCGGCAGAGACCTACCGTCTGAAAAAAATAAGTATATCTTGATAATTTAATGATTATCACCACGATAAGCATTATTAAATGATATGCAAAATTGCTTATCAGCATGTGGTTACCTTAAAAATAACAAATAGTAGCAACAGTAACTAAGCTATTTCCGGTAGAGGTTTAAACACAGAAGAAAGAAAGAAGAATAAACAAAGTGCATAAACATCAACCAGACAAACTAATGTAGGAACGTCCGCGGTTCAACTGCGGGGATTGAATCTTAACGCGAAAAGCCGTCCGGAGTTGCAGCCGGCAATCTGATGAGAGACTGCTGCACTTTGCAACCTGCAAAACGAACCTCCCGCGGGACCCTCGCTCCACTTGTGAACGATTCAAACTGTTTTTCATGTCCTATTTTATTTCCATTTTTTTCCTGGTGTACCCAACTTTCAGTCAATGGAAACGATTGTATAAAGTTATGATCGCGGAAGATAGATCCAGTGGTGTCTTTATTGTGGTAAATAAACCTGATGAGGAAGACCTTCTGATATGTCTGCTCATAACAATAAATTAGTAAATCAGTCGAGACGCATGCAGTATCATTATCACCGTAATTTAGCTGATACACCTTTTAAAACGATACATCAGAATGTATCGTGTATGCACGTGTACGTAGTATAACAACGAGTATTGGGGAAGTCGATTTAATAAAACCACATTAATTCCTCGGATGCCTTCGAGAGAAGTACTTTTGTTATCTGCACCGTTGCTATTCGCAACTTGATCATGATTAAGATTGCTTGCAGGCGTAAAAATAACAGTAACTAAGTAATGAAATGCTATGCGTAAGTTGTATATAAAATACAGTTAAAAAACCGTCAAGTGCAAAAGTTGTATTTTCTGTTGAACCCTGATGCTGTACGAATCGCAATATTTCTTCACTGTACTGATTTGTTGTGGTTGCCTGGAGCGACGTTGAAGCACAAACACAAAGCGCGCAGAGGGTGCGACGTGACAAATATTTAATGCGAACCCCCGCGCGTCCGAGTGGAACAATCGAAACGGCTAAAGCGGGCCCCCGCAATGCGCAGGGGATGCAGGGCGCGGAGCCGACTCTTTATACTCATCACCATTATGTATAGTTATACTCGTCCCTTGCCAACAGGACGCACGACAGACACGTCCACATAGCACAATAGTTCATGTTAAACGTTAAGTGAGGAAGGAAGGCACTAACGGCCAGAATAACAAACACCGGATTTTTTCACATTACTGCTGTCGGTGCCTCACATCGACACCCATGCATACTCAGTCTGCGACCAGACCCTTATACACTGCACTGCTTTTAGGTTCCTATAAAGTTAGTTTCATTTACGCACTATATGTTAAATACTTTTGTGTACACTCAACGCCATCGCAACCTATAAAAATAAAAAACAGGTTGATATAATTATAAGCACTGGTTTCAGTATCCTAGTCATCCGTAAGCCGCAACGACCTTCGCATTACAACAGGGATGTCTGCACACCACAGCTTGGCAGCTGGAATTGGCGCACAGTGCAGTCTTATGAAAGTATTTGTTTCTGTGGATTCCATTTAAATATCTGAATCTCCATACTTTTACGTAAAACGTACGTAACGTTTAAATAATCCGATGCCCTATATATTACGGGATGCGTCGCGTTAACGCGATACCAATGCGAATTTATAATGAAAAGTTAATTTATTTCGTTTGCGTTAATAATGAAATTGCGTCGGGCTGCTGAAATAATTGCGAGTGCGCCATCAAGCGAGGGGCGGGAATGTTTCAGTAGCGCGCCGGAAATGTAAAAAGGTATTTATTTATAAAATGGCGTCACAACAAATTGGCGAGCGGAGCGCGTGTGATGTGCAGCCGCCGCCGCGCATGCGCCGCCGGTAAGTACTCGTGAACAGGGGCGCGCGCGGCCCGAGCGCGTCGCTGGTCAAACCCGTAATATTAATTAACTGCTCGTTTAACACAGTTTACAGTTCAGATTAATTCACAAATATTTAAATCAACATTCACACAACATAGTAACGATGCGGAGGGAAGTTCTTCTGGTGAGGTTTACCCTTAGGCGACAATGATATAGATACTCATTCACGGCACTGGCGCGCGAATAAACATGCAACCTAAAAGGTCTCTAATGTAAAAGACCAACAACACATAATTCCCTAACGGCGTTTAAAGTGTTGCTTCAACTCATTGGAAGTAATTGAGACGAGCGGGATGTTCACCTGATGGTAAGTGATACGCCCGCCCATAACTAAGTGATGCTAGTTGGAATGTTATACACTGCACCGCATATACAGTTAAATCCTGTTGCCTCAGTAATTACACTAGCTACAGCGCCCTTCAAACCTGAACACAGCAATGTTTGTCAGCCGTAATAGGAGCCGGTAGACGGTCCTCGGCAACAGAGACCTACCGCCAGTAAAGTATAAGTTTTATCATCGTTATTCGATAGTTGTGCTGGACTTGGTTTTTTTCAAAAATTTTCACACTGATCAATCCCCTCGTTGCCTGAAACCAACGGTTTCACGCTAGTTTCGTCAGATCGCTGATTAACCTTGTGAAGTTCTGGCACTGCGTCAACCGGTATGCGATCCCCACCTGAGGTCTCAGTAATGTGGCCGGTACGATAAAATGGATAAATGTTCACGGCTTCTACTGGTGAAATGGTTGTTGGGTCTCCATTAAATTTGCCGTTACATTCATTTTAAGTTTTTTTTGTACAATAAAAAGTACATTAAGTCTGTCTACACTTAAGTTCAACTACCAATAAAGCGAATCTGTGCAGAGGTTTACTTTATGAGGCTGAGCTTGCAGTAAACTCGTAACGTACGTCAGGGCACTCGAGGACCCGGGCGCCGATTAACTACACGTCATACACACGCAAGCCAGCGGCTTCCTGGAGCAACGTCGAGGGTCTTCTAGCAGGGGTGATAACTTTACTATACATAATTACATCTATCTACTTTATAACAATTAAATACTACACCTCAGTATTTACACAAAGTTCGATATTGACTAGAAATTTTCTACGTTCTATAGCTAACTAAGAACGCTCTCTCTAGATTCTGGAGATGTAAGCGCTTGCAAGCAATTTAAACTCTTACAGCTCATCTGATACTGGACTCGTGGAACCGGTTCCATGGCCTGTTATCGGTTATTAAGAACACTTTCGTAGCAACATTTCAAACAAAAGAACCAGATCAAAATGAGTATTTCTTCCGGTATGTACATTGTACCTGATGGTGAGCGACTTCCTTTTTATGCGTTGGTTTAAAATAAGGCACTACCTTGTACATTGCGCTACCCCTCGAATCACAAGATGTTACTCCTGTATTTTACTAACTATTGTGTTGAGATGCTACGGCAATACATTCTTAAGTGGTGTTGAGATAACTTGAACCTTTATTACATTAAATTACAACAACTCGTCGTCACCTGCAATTTTGATAAGTCGGCGGAGGGTTCCGGCGCTGGGCTGATTAAGATGAATGGAATGTTGTAACAAGATGGCGGCGGTGGCGAGTTGCGAGGAGCGACGCGTCCACTTGACACCGCTCATTAATTACTTGTCACAGGCCGGGGGTTGCGAAACACTTTCTCTCATATTATCTATAAACGTGTAATTGTTTTTGGAGCCCCAGCCCAATGTCCTTGTGCGTAAGGCGCGTCCGTCTGTGCCTGACGCCGTACATCCCGAACGGCCAAACTGTTTTTTGCTAATAATGGTTCGACTTTAGTCTCATCTTCGTATATTGTTGGCTACTGATAATTCCAGCAATGCCTATTAAGCGAAACCTCTTAATTTTACGCTAAAGAATTAGGATCTTCTGTATTGTTCCTAATACTCATACACATAACAACAAAACAGGTGCGACTAAGCCATTAGGGATGTACCCAGAAAGTCTCTGACCATCGTCGGAACGCTGATCTGTAAGGAAAGCCAGCCGTTGCATCCTGCTCGATTGTACCTTGTATAAATATTTCATTTTAATAAAAAAATTAACGGATAATAAAAATAACCACCACAGCTGGCGCCATACTAAATGTTGACTATTATCACAATCCTGGAGACAATTTTTTTTTAACTTTTATCAGATCACCTAAGTAGAATACGTTAAAAAAAGTCGGAAGGTTACTATATACAAATTAAAATTTGCTAAGTACGTCCAAGGCGTAAGAGAGGTTCCGCATAACAACTCAGGATCCAAGCCAACCTCACCTGCTCGTGGTGCACCTTGCTAATCAACAAACGAGGCTCTGGCTCGTATGGTGGGTAATGGCCTAAATTTCCACATATGAATACCTACCCAATCGCGTGGGAATCTTTGGGCGAGGTCTGTCTAGACAGTGGACGCCTATCGGCTGATGATGAAGTACGTATAAATCTCCGAATATAAATTAACAAATTCTTATTTTGTTACTGAAACTGAACTTTTAGTAAAACTGTACTTCATTAAGCATCCTACGGTGCTCATTAATCTCGTTCTAAATCCAGTGCATTTTGATTGTTAATATAATCAATTCACCATATTTAACTCAACGTGAACGCCATTTGCGTTGAATCTGTACAGTACAGCCACCGTACTACAAGATGTAAGTGCAGAGTCTCATTAGTACATTAAAATAAACTGGTAGAAATTAAACCTCCGTTAAAAATTTAAACTTTATTATATCGCGTCACACCGTGAGGGCAGATTGCACTTAACCTATAAACTTTCACTTAACAATCATACAGTACACATAACAGAGGTAGTTAGTCTTCCACTTGCGACTGTCTCTTTTTCTTTTTCTTCTTCTCGCTTTTAGGTTCTTCCGGTTGCGCTTGAGCATCGTCATCTACTTCCGGCTTTACCTCCTCCACTTGGGAGGCATCAACTGACTTTTTCTTCTTCTTTTTCTTTTCTGGTACTGCTTCAATGCCGTTATCTACTTCATCATGTTCATCTTCTCGTGGCTCCGATTTATCTCCCTTCGGTTTCATCTAAAACATAAATGAAACTATTATCAATATACACATATACAAACAAACAAACAAATATATATCACATGGTATATATTAACAGCAAAACTTTAGGAACTGATCATGTACTCCCAACAACTTTGTTAGCTAATGAATTTAATTTTTGTTTTCATCATCAGTAAATGATAACTTTAAAGAAAATTATGACATACATCCTCCGAATTATTCTCTAACTTAATCTTCTTAGCAGACACTTGGTCATCTTCTGGTGAATGTTCCCTCTTCACCGGTTTCACATTCAGCGTGTTATCGCCGGCGACAGAGTATTGATACACTTCACTGTAACAAGAGGAAATATTTAATTAGAGAAAACACACACACACACACAATAATATATTATAAACAACTGCTAAGCAAGTGAAAACTGGAATTGTCCAAGGAGAGAAAAAGTCAGGGTTACCAGTGTTTTCATATGGTTATGCCACAATATAAACAACAAACAGTTTATCAACATAGCAATGAATTAACTTACGATTTACTGTGGTATTTTTCAAACTTCGCTTTAGCCTTGCTGGTGCCACTGATCCTTCTCAAATTCCCTTCTTCAAGTAGCCTCAATTTATTTTCCAACTTAACTTTGTGCTCTGCTCCAAGCTCAAAAGACACGTCATCACCGAATGCATCCACCCTGGTAGCCAGCGCTGCTTTGGCCGCTAACATACGCGACATTTTGCCCTTGTTCTTCGTACTACACTGACCAACAAGCTGAGCATGATAGATGAGACCATACTTTGGAGTGTCCTTTTTAGTCTTCAATGCTCTGAACAAGGCTTTTTCCGCACCAAAAATTTGTACAGTAGAAGCCGGGTGCTTAGCTAAATTCATTAGAGAACCAGCATGAGCAATTAACCTGGCTCCTATGTGTTCTCCAATCAATACTGTCAAATTGGGAGCCATTGCCATCATCCTAGCTTTAAGGTAGTCTGTTAAATGTGTCCTATAGTCTGTAATTGATATGATTTCATCACAAAGATTTTGTATATTAATTATATCATCATCTGATATCTCGGTTCCCATAGAAATCTCAGCTGCTTCTTTCACCTTCTCTTCCAAGTCTTCTGGCAAAATGTCTGATAGATCAGTCTTAGATGCGTTATCTCGAGTACCTATTAACTTTACAATCTTCACAAACAATGTGTTGTCTGTGATAATTTTTCCTAATTCGGGAAAGTGCCAGCCATACCATTCACGACATCTCATCACATAGTTATTTAGCTCTTTGTCTAGATCATCTAGCAGACATTGGGCTTGCACAATCATTGTATCTATTTTGTCCGGAGAGAATTTTAATTTGTAACGGGACAACGAATGGGCAAGACCAAGAGCCATAGCTGTCATTTCCTTCTTTGGTAAGCCTGTCAGTAAACTGTCCATTTGTGAGCGGATGCATCTCATGAGCTCTTGCACATTGCTGTTGGAGACACATTGTAAATCAAATTTTTCTTTTATAGCACTACCAAGTTTTGCATCTCCTACTAAAAGCTGATCTTGGACGTCCTTACAAACATATTTCTTAAGAGCTTTCTTTAGAGTTTTGGATATTTTCCCTTCAATAGCAGCGGTGGTTGCTGCTAAAGCTTCTGTTGTATCTTCAAATTTGATAAAATTCTTTAGTTTTACACTGCAAAAAGGAATATTATTATAGACTTGTCATGAAATGGTTATTCAATCCAAAATTTATGAATTATGATGGTCCTGTGTAAAATTGTTTGCAGTATTAGTAAACAATCATAATTTCTTAATTGTTGTACCTTTTGAGGTAGTATTTTCTATTCTGTGCAAAATGGTGTTATTTACATTGATGATAGTAATTGCGGCATTACACTCATGTGTTCGAGATATTTATTATAATGTAAAACAGAAAGGATTGTCTATGTTTTTAAAAACAAAAATATTCCACCACATTTTGTTTGTGCTTATCACATTGACAACAAAAAAACATCAAATCATAAAATCACTCAAGGTGTATGTATCAGTTATAATATAATTAAATCCAATTTGTTTCATTATCATGAAGAACTTTAAGAATTAAAAAAATATCTCACACTGTTGAGGCACCTTCTGGAGTGTTGAACTCTTGATATAAATCATCTATCTGTGATAACTTTGATTCATCTAACAACTGAAACAAATATTGTATGTGAAGACTAGAATGCAATCTTGTTTAGTTATAAGCAAATTATTTTTTGATAAATAAATATTATTAATACAGCCCTTTTTTCTTTTAAATGAGAGGTGGGGGGAGTGAAAGAGAGGAATCAATAATTATTCTGTTTTGTGGGATTTGTACCCACTTAAACCCATGGGGCGATCATTGCAGGACACCCCAGGATTTTATATGAAATTAGGGTCCCCCCACTTTTAAAGCTCACAAACCTGAAAATCCTTGTAGTCGTAATTTAAAGTATGTGGGGCTACAAAGACTTTAATTTGTTAATGAAGGTTATTATCCATGATATAACAAGTTAACTGCAATTATAGTTTCAAATTCTTAGGTTTTGTCTTTTAGGTATCGGATAGTATAGAAAAAATCCTGGAGTTAAACAACCCTTTTAACTGCCAACATAACTTTTATATAATAAAATTAGACTTTTTCATACGGTACATAGAAACATTAGGCACTAAACAATACTAACTAATAAATTTAAAATGTATGGGAATAAATTTTTGTATATCTTTAACTAGCAACTAATTTTAATCGTGGTGTTTTATATTAAAAGTTAAATGTTAACAAATAATCGTTTTAAGCATAAAGTTGTTAAGAGATTAACTTAATATACTTTAAATTTTAGTTAATACATGTCATAATTGTAGGCTATATTTCAAAATAATGCGGGACGCTATCGTTACATAGGTTAGTTTCGACACGTGTTATGAATTACCTTAAAAATGGCGTAACCTGCTGAGGTCTCAAATAACACCAACATTTCGAACGGCGGTAAACACCTTCACTCACTAAAATTTTAACGAACCGATAAAAAAATTATTATAGTATTTTAAAAAATTACTACAGAAAGCAGAGCATCGCGACGTTCCGATGACATTTGTCTTGAAGGTTGCCATACGCAATGTTCCCAAATAATAAGAGATCATAGAGTGTATAAGTAATTATATTAAAAAAAGAAATGATGGTAAAATCATCATGAAGTTATTACTAAATTTAAATGAGTCGATTTGGATGTTAGAAAACGGAATAGTTTTTATTAATACAGCCCTACTTTATTAATGTCAATTATAATTATGACCGTTCGTGAAATGGTAAAGTTTTAAATAATATTCGGTGATTTGGTGTAGCCTTTATGAATATTGTTAGCCCCATTGTTATTTTTATTCATTTATTTGCAATAAACGCGAGTATATATAGATCTTATAAATTTCTTGAAGTTATCTGCACATTTATATAATGATGCATTTATTGATAATGTTAACAAATTAACTCCTCCAGTAATAAAAAATTAGCTCACGAAGACTACATTAATTTTAACTTATTGGTTAATTTTGCTACAAGTTGTTGCAAAAAAAAAAATTTTTAAATAATTATTTTATTCTTTATATAAGTGTTCGATATAAAACTATTATTTTTTAAACACGCACTATTCTCTGAAGATGTTAAGCGCCTTTTTGACTTCTCCAACTCATGTGATACTGGGGATTGTGCACTCGGAACCACGGCGTGTTCATTAAACACGCTTAATTTAAATTTAGTGTAATAACATTGATAATTCATATTTTATGTGTACTATGGCAAATATTTTTAACGACAAATTACAACGTGATATTATTTCTAATGACTTTATCTTGCTACTTGATTTTTTGCCAAAAAAAACCATAAGTGTACTTGCATTTATCTTTTTGATTAACGTAAAATCAGAATTGTAACGAGTAGGTGAGCAAGTGGAGCAGGTGAGGCAGGTGGGGTAGGTGGAGCAGGTGAGACAGATGGGGGTAGGTGGTGCTTGTTTAACGTCTCTATAATGTAAGGCGGGCGCGCATTTGCGAGGTGACTGAATGAATTCCATAAAGAGAGGAGCGCGCAATCCAATAAGCGGGCCGCGCCGCTGAAACCTAATGAATGGCTGATTCACTTTGCGCGCGTTAATGTTGTTACCAACTTTTTATCGGCACATACATTTTATTCAAAATTTCACATCACGTTTTAACATAACAGTATTTACTTTTGATTCAAAAATGAGTTTAAGTTAATTTTTATTAATATAGCTATTCTTAATTATACACAAATTAATGTACAACACGAAATATTTAAAACATCTAACAATAACCAATTTTTTAAAACAATTGTTATTTAGTTTTTTTAGATGATGAACGATGATACGAGCAAGATATTCACGTGATAGTGATATGATTGATAACAATGTGGGCTTGGAGGATGATATATACTGCACCGCATTGCGCTCGTCGCCTTGAGACATAAGAGGGCGAGTCTCTCAGTAATTACACTAGCTACAGCGCCCGTATTCCGAAACACAATAATGTTTTCAACAGCCAATTTACGTCCCCACTGCTGGGGTACATAGCCTACCCTCAATATGAGGGCGATTGGGCCATAGTCACCACGCGGGCCCAATGCGGATTGGTGACTTCAGGCGCACCTTAAAATGAATTCTAATTCATGTGCTGCTTTCCTCGCGATGTTTTCCGTCACCGTTTGTATTTCGCTGTCGTTACTAAAGTTCACAAATGTACATAACTTAAATATTGAAGTCATCGGTACATGCCGAGATTCGAACCAGCGACATTTGGAATAAAGTTCGGACGCTTTAACCGTTAGGCCATCGAGATACCTACAGAGTAATGTTTGCACACATGTTTGGGGTGGTACCTACCTAGACGGTCTGCGGCAATAGAGACCTACCGCCAATAAAAGTAAAAAAATATTTTTAATTATTTTGAATGTCATGATATTTTTAATATGAGGTATTATTTAATGTGCGCAAGTTTAAATGAATTCAAAACAATGCATAAACATTGTTATGTTATAGATAATCACATATAACTTAGTACATATATTGTTGGAAACCGTTATGATGGAATTCTAAACGTTTCCTCTGTTAACTAAACCGAATGACTGGAGAGTTGATTTACAAATCCCAAATGGGAGTGGAAATTCTATAATAATTTGCCGAAACGAAACTTAAAATTGTTTGATAATGTGTAAAACTGATAGTTGTACAATAATTGCAAGAGTCTGGGTGCAATGCAGCATCTGTTTCGATTACCAAACAAGTGTTCAAACACTGCCCGATCTTAACGTATTCTTACTTGGCATAATGATGGTCATGCTGACACGACATTACTCTAATAGGAGTGTCATGCATATGATGCAGCAACTATCGTATATGCTATCATATATCATAACTACCTTAGGTTGATTAACTAAAGCTGTTAGTAGGTGAATAACTAAATTGGTAACTCCGCTGTTCTTGTTCGTATTTTATTTCACAGTTACACAGATTTATTCCATTACATACATGTTTTACCCATTTTCAATAACAAAATTACAGAGTTTGTTCAAACGTTCCCCGACAGTGGATAGTGTGCTGCTTTTCTTTCGTCCCGTTTCCTGGGAAGTGTGACGGAAATACAATCCGAGTGTTTGCCATCCCTCATTGTGTTAGTTTTGTTGGTAGAATAAATAGGAAACGACAAACGGAGACTTTTACGCTTTTCGAAAAATATGTGATAAAGTATGTCTATATATTATGTATCTCTGACAATTTTCATATATTTTTTTTTTTTTTTTTATTTAACCAAGCGACAATCGGTACTTTCATCTGATAGTGGTGACATGCATACATTATTGTTTAGCGGGAGTGATAGGGTGTTGTAGCTTTGGTGGTTTCCTGCAACACAAGCTTTCCACCAATAAAAAATATGAGAAATTTGGGTGGTTTGATATGATTGTGATCGTGATTAGTTCCGATCTCAATCCGACCTAAATGATGACGTTGATTTTTTGTAAAATATACATGTCCCGGTTACTACCGGAGCGAACTCCCTCTTACGTTGTGAACGGTAAGTTCTGTGCCGATGTAAA